>CM077441.1:19352608-20585108 GCA_039654765.1 Mylopharyngodon piceus
ATAAAGTCACTCCCCCAGTTTCTCTTTCTCCAAATTAAAGGTCACTATATAGTAAAAACAAATATTTAATGATGAAATTGTGTGGTTTTAATGATAATTGCTTAGAATTATTTTATAATTTATATGATTTGTATAATTATATGATCTATATTTTTATTAATCCATTACATACATGCAAGTTTAGTTTAACAGTTGTTAAGCATTTAGTTTCAATGAATATTAATATATATAGATCATATGTAATATAAATAAGGTGTAAATGTACTCTTTAAATATGACTACATGTGACCTTGTATGTTTGAGTCTCTATCGCTATAGGCTATATTATCAACTATATAAACTAACTTCACAACTTTCACTTGCACTGATAGAGAAAGATCATTTCTTTTATTTGTCCTCTTTCACAGACAAGTATTTTCCATTGGTGTAAATGCGTTTAAATTCTTAATTTTCAGCAAAAGAGTTTTGAATCGCGCTGGCTCTCTCGCGAGAAGTAAATCATAGTTTATCTCTGTTGCAAGGCATGTGATTGGCTGTTCACCACTGATGTCACAGATTCATGTGCACGCGCTCCACAAACTCAGGATCAAAACCTGAGTTGACAAAGAAAGTTGATGATCAGCATCATGGTACCAACAAAGCCAGAGTGGAGTGGTTTGGTTTTGTCAACTTGAAACTAATCCTATAAGCCTGAGTTTGTTCAACTACCATCATGGTACAGGCCCCTGGGGCCCGTTTCAGAAAGGAGGTTAAGTGAAAACTCTGAGTATGTTAACCCTGAAATGAGGGAAACTCTGGGTTTTCAGTTTCAGAATGGGAGGTATGTCAAACCAGAGAAAGCAGGGTAAGTCAAGCCCATTTCTAAAAGAGAGGTAACTTATACTCAGAGTCAGTTACCATGGTAACTTACTTTGTGAACCTAACCTGGTCGGGAGCAGGTTTTCTTTGGTAAACCCAGAGTTTCCTTCGGTCTCCTCCCCCTTTTTAAAGTGCAAGTGATGTTTAAATAGTTCAATCAGTCATTCACGCTGCAAAAAATGCTTTTCTTACTGAGTATTTTTTTTGTCTTATTTCAAGTACAAATATCTAAAAATTCTTAAATCAAGATGGATTTTCTACATAAGAAAATGATATAAGATATTTAGTCTTGTTTCCTGGGAGGATCTAAATTAAGTGCATTTTACTTAAGTAAAATGATCAATATCTGCCAGTGTGGTAATAAAAATAATCTTAATGCAAACGGAAAACAAGATTATTCAGAGTGTCTATTACTAAGTGCAAATTTACAGTAGCCCCGCCCACCAATGTCACACAAGGTTAAAAACAACACACGTAGCAGTAGCGTGCTGGGTGTGGAGAATTAACTTGTGACGCTATTGACTGGGTTCGAATGTGCCTTCTGCCGAGCTTGCTCTTCTCCCTTTTCTTATCACATCAGAAATTTATTTTCAATAAACATGAAGAAAATGTTCTAAAAGTGGAAGTGAATTGCCTAACGAGTGTTTAATAATGTTAAAATCATTTACACTCTGCTATTATTGCATCCTGTTAATGTACAACAATACTGAGATGCAAATAGTATGAATCTGCCAGTATAAAATATAAATAGCATCTAATTACTATTTACACTTATTGCAAAGAACTGCTACTTTTAGCCTATATGATAAATAGAACATAATTTGCAAAATAAAAAAAATAAAAAATGCACTTAATTTTTTTTTTCTTCCTTTTTTGCATGTGGGATACCATGAAAATGAATATTAGTTCAATAACTCACCGTTCTGCCAGTTTTCACCTCTGATATTATAACAGTGATAAGAATTAAACTTGCATTGACTGGGAGGTATGCGGACGTCATTTTGTCACGTGCTGTTGCCATGGTGAATTGTAATATCGGAGCTCCATTGATGATGGCTTTTCATAGTCGTGGTTTACGCGCTTAACTCAGAGTCAACCTACTCAGAGTCGATTGAACTAACTCAATTCAGCTGTTCTGAAACCGAAAACTCAGAGTTTCCCATTTCAGGGTAAGTCAACTCAGAGTTCAAGTTTTAACTCAGAGTTGGTTGAACCTCCGTATTGAAACAGGCCCCTGCACTTTGCACTTTATTGCACCATGCAATTTATAAAATAAATTTACTTTCTAGACCTCTTCAGTCTTTTTTGGATTCAGTGTGCAGTCAGCTATTTTTTTTCTACAAAAAATAGCTGTCTTTTTTTCCACAAATTAAGTCAAAATGGCTTTAGAATTAGGTCTGAACTGCTCATAATTTCAGAATGGAATTTTTTTTTTTTTTTTTAAATACAAACAAAACAGTACAAATATAAAGAATAACTGAGATAGAACTGCATGCTTTTAATGTTAAAAATTTGTTGAAAGTTCACGTTATGATTCTTGACCTGTTTCTTCTAGCAGTTCATCTTACATCTCACAACCAGTACTTTGTTTTGTTTTCATTTCAACAGTGCCATCAAGTGGACTTCTTATGTCTGCTTAGTAGTTCAAAACATAAATGTCAAAGCCCAGACATAATCGTTTATTGTGCAATAATAAAAAATAAAGGCCAAGTTTTTAGATGTTTCACCAAATTCCAGTGAAAATGTGTGAGAACTCGTATAAAGGAAAGCAGATAATGTTTTAATTTCATGTCACATGTTGTCAATGAACACACAGTTTTCCAAAGTATCAACATGTGGTAACAATTGTACATTTCCTGTTATCTGAAGAAAGTTAATGGTTTTAAACCAGTCATTTTAATATCAAAGCACTTAACACTAGAATTATAATTACTTGCAGGCTGGCAATTCCAAACCCGTCAAGGTTGCATTTGAAGAAAATTACTTAATATTTATCTGACATTTACAGTATGCTTGGAGTCGGACGAGGCAGTTCACATTACAGAAGATTGCTTTGTATTATGGCCATTTTGGTAAATTACATTGGCCTTTGATCTCTGCCAGTTGATTGACTTGCATGGTTTTCATTATAAGGACTTGCAAAGTCTGTCTGTTGGTACGAGTAAACAAAATCAGAGACATAATAGAGAGACTGTGTCCAGCTGTGCTTAAGATTGTAGATCAGCCTTGATTATAGAAGCTTTGAAATCTAGCTGAGGAAGACAATCGTTTTTCTGTTTCACCCTTTATTATCATGGATGCTTATTGCAAACAAAAGTGAAGCTTCAATGAGGGTGTTCTGTTAGTACACTGTATTTTTTTTTTCTTTTCAGTTAGGCTAATCTACAAAAAGCTGAACATGCTAAATATATATATTTTTGTGCAAGTGTGGCAGCTGTCAGTAGGTGTTATGTAAGGGGTTAATATACAGACTGTCTTGCATCAAGATATTTCAAGATAAGATCAGGCTGACTGTACATTATCTCGCTTATTACACGGCCACTCATAAAATAAATAGGCCTACATGGACATGAAATATTGTTTTGAGTTTAAATTATTTTATAATCTTACCTGCGTGTTAAGCTTCCGCTAAGACAAATAGTCCGTTGCAACGTACAAAATAATAATAATAATAATAATAATAATAATAATAATAATAATAATAATAATAAAAACCGGCCTAGCAACAAGTTCGCAACAATATTACAGCAATATTAATAAGCTACTTAAGTCATCATTACAATCTATTACTCGACACGACAGCGCCAGACTATTTTGAATGAAGTTAAAAGGGCGCGAGTCAGAGGTGTGTGATATGAGTAACGTTGAAAGTACTCAGAAGTCACTTCCAAACCAAACAGCTTTGTGTTGGTAAATGCGGCGAATTCGCGTGATGAATGTTCAACAAACTTGAAAACGAGGACATTTTTCACCTCTCGCGGATGCCCGCGGAATTTCGTCATATAAAGGAAATGTGATCACCCACCTTTATGCAAATAAGCAGCTTTATTATGGACCGACCGCGAATAGTAGCCTATATGAAATAACTGACCACTTAATTTCACAACTGAATAATTTAAAAGAATCAAGTATTTTTAAAAATAAATAATTAAAAAAGGTGAGGTCTAAAGATAAAAAAAAAAAAAAGTTCATAAACTTTAAATTGCCACAAACCCTAAATGATAAAAAATCAGAAAACGCGAAAGCACATAGGGTATCCACTTTTATTGAATTTACAAGCATTGGTGTTCGGACATTACCGCAAGTAATCTGTGTAGGTAGGCAACAGCCTTTCTCTCCATATAGCGTGGAATAATAGTACAATAGCTCTACATGCTAAAAATGAGTGTTACGTTTCAGTGTCATTACTGAACTTAAAATGCCCTTCCTTACTTGCCCTCACATTTATACTTCTAAAAGAGGGATCTACTTCATCAAGATCAGCCTGACGCAACCAAACACTGAGACTGACAAGAAAATGACCATGAAAATATGACTCCCCTCATTATCCAAGATGGAAAATACTTAAGCGGACTTCCAAAAAGAGAAATCATGGAAATACACTTTTCGTGTCACATAAGGTCTGACTGTGAATGCCATGTCTCTGGCTCCACACATTCTCTGCTGGAACACTTTACTGGGCTCCCTTTCATTGCTGAGACACATAGAGGGCAAATCTGTTGTGAATTAAAGCGTCATATTTAATATGTCTATGATTATATCGGACACTAGCTCTCAGTTGGTTTTTCAAGTCCAACTTGAGAAAACGTTTAAACTGTGGAACAGTATTCTGTGTGTTTGAACTCCACATTGTGTTTTGAGAGTGATATTGTATACCCTTGTTACCAGAGACCTTGGCTAGAACTGAAAAACTACAAGAACATGGTAGTGTATGAATGCAGGACAAAATGCTGTCGTGTCACGCCATCTTGAGGTGGTATTATGGTATTGCACGGTATAGACAATATAATAATGGATACAAATAATGGCTCAGATTTATGTAGGAATATTATAGACAAAATCAATAAATTCATATCTTTTTTTATAGTTTTGATCATAAATATGCAACACCTTTCACTTATATTTCAAATGCATAATTTTTATAATTTTATCTGTAATATTTCTCTGGCTGCACACTTAGATCACACATACAGATGCTTTCTTTTGCCAAAATATGGATTATTTATCATTAAAAGAAAGAGCATTTTCTAAACATAAAAACATAGCAACCAACAAAATTAATGAAAAACATTAATTGCTTTTGGTATCTAACACAATTTAACCAAGACCACATCTGTGCGGAATGGAGAGGGTTTGGTTAAAGTTTCTACTTTCTTTTAGCATATAATGTTTAAACATACTTCTTGAATTCATCATAAAGCACGAGCACAAAAGCACCCCCCATTCCTCTGAGCACATTGGACAGAGCCCCTTTGAAGAACGCTTTGCCGCCTTCATCACGAGCGATCTTTCTCCAGCAGTCAATGGTTCCAGTGTACATAATATCCGCTGTGAAAACAAAAGACAAAGGCCTGAGTTGAAATAAATGCATACTTGATGGAGAGCAGGGAGTTATTCAAATGAGCGAATATTGAGCATGTGTGCTTTATACCTCCTTTCCGCCCAGACTGCATCATCATGCGACGCCGAACAGTGTCAAAGGGATAGGAGACCACGCCAGCCACTGCCGTCACAGATTGTGCAATCATCCAGCTGACCACAATGTGGGTGTTCTTAGGGTCGGCAAGCATGCCTGTACATCACCACATAAGAAACAATGCATGGATCTCATTTAATTCAGAATTCAAGAATTAGCTGTGTGAATTTGAATTGAACTGGCCATATTACAAGTAAAAATGGAATGACAGGAAGAGGAATTTACTGAATTGTAATCTAAGACTTTAGATATACAATACAATACAAAAACAGTGCACTTGCAAAAACAAAAAGTGCAATGCGCAATATGGCAGAATAAGTCCTGCCTTCTAAATAAAACAGCCAATTGCCAATAGAGTGCAACAGTCACGTTCCAAATTTTCTCCATAGGGGAATTGATTTTGAACAATAACTAATAAACTTTTAAAGACAGACCTACTGTGAGCTACGAGGTTGTTAATCCATGGTATTTGCTTCTGCTGAAGCCATCAGTCCACATTATATCAGCTTATTTTTAAAATAATCGTGTTTAACAGAATTCCTGATGAAAAACTACATTACCCATGATGCTGTACAGCTCTTTAACTCCACCCACTATATATATATATATATATATATATATATATATATATACACACACACACACACATACATACTTGTATAAACTTTTAATTTAATTATGCTGTTCGCAATGCTTCATGGGATTGTAGTTCTTTCCCTCACTAAAGCGTTAAATACAGTCTTATACCTTTGTCTTTTTGTCTGATTTTCAACAACTTTTTTTTTTACTTAAAATTAAACTCTGTAGTGTTGTGATTCACCTCGCAGCTGATTGACTTTTTAAAAATCCCTATGGGAAACATTAATGGAAAACAATACTTCTGGAACCAGTGCCACTCTATTGGTAAAGTCATTGGGTCACGGCAGCTGTCTTTAGAATCTCTGGTTGCTATAGAAACAGTCAGTGTTCTGAGACGCGCTTATGACTGCACAGGCAGGTCCGGCCTGAAAAATACATTTTTTTTGTCATGATTTGAGCATTTAGAAACAAAATATATGAGACAGTTTGTTGTCAGATTTCATTGGTAATTTTTAAATATGAAATGTAATTATAAGCTTTTTGAACAGCTTTGGAGAATTTGATGTTTCACCATTCAAAGAGACAGAAGCTGTACTTGCATAACTGAAATAGCTGCCAGAGAGGCATTTCAAAGATGGCCACCAAGTGAATGACTTGCATTAAAGGAATAGTTCACCCAAAAAGTATCCCATTATTTGCTCACCCTCAAGCCATCCTAGGTGTTCTTTCAGCCGAACACAATTTGAGTTATATTAAATAATATCCTGACTCTTCCCAGCTTTGTAATGTGATTGAATGGCGCCCAAGTTTTTGAAGCTCCAAAAAGCGTATCGATCCATCATAAAAGTACTCCGGTGGGTTAATAAATGCCTTCTGAAGCAAAGCGATGGGTTTTCGTAAGAAAAACATCAATATTTAAAAGTTTTTGCGGGTTTTCACGAGAGGTGTCTATTCTCACCTAAGCTTACGCTACGTCTACATCATGCATCCTACATCATATGTCAGGTCAGAGGTCACCCTTCTGCCGGAATTCTGTCGTGAATGCGCGTACGGCTATTGCCGAAAGCCAGTGATTATAGTTAATAAAGTTTTTAATATTTATATCAGGATTACTCAAATTGTGTTCGGCTTAACAAAGAAAGTCATATACACTTAGAATGGCTTGAGGGTGAGTAAATTATGGGATACTTTTCACTTTTCGGTGAACTACTCCTTTAAAGGTTCTTCCACCCTTGTCCACAAAAGTTCATTTTTAAATAGGATGAAATATATAAAAACGAAATAAAGTATCTCTCTCCATAAGACCTATAAATCTTCAAACTTTAAAAAACCTTTCAAACCAGTGTCGTTTTTGTTAACTAAAACGATTACAAAATTGCTTTCATTAATTAAAATAAAGCTTAAATAAAATATAAATATCTGATGAAACACTGGCAACTAACTGAAATAAAATAAGTTGAAGTACTAAAATTACTAAAACTGAAATGAAATAAATTAAAGCTAAATATGAATAAAAACAAACTAATAAAAAATGACAAAAGCACATAACAATTATTTAAAACTTAAACTAAAATGAAAACTGAAAATATAGAAATAAAAGCTAATTCAAATTATAAATAAATACTGCAATATTATATAAACAATACTAAAATAACACTGTTTCAAATTCAAACAAGGCAAGATTACATGCTTTTCTAGTAATAACTACTGTTATTTTTTATGTTTTGAATTTTGATTTTCAATTAATTTTAATTTAACTTCCAACACATTCAAATTGCAATTCTGCATTCTGTTTTTGACCTATATTCAAATAATTTCAAATTCAGGAATTCCATTGGAATTTAAAATGGATTCTCAAATCAATTGTTTGTGTGAAGCACAAACCTATTACCTTTAGCAGTGTCATAGACTCCGAAGTAGGCCGCCCTGTAAATAATGATGCCCTGGACAGAGACGTTGAAGCCCTGGTACAGACCCCGCAACCCGTCTGACTTAAAGATTCTGACCAGGCAGTCGGCCAGCCCATTGAACTCTCTGGTGCTGCCAGCTTTCCCGACATCTGCAGCCAAACGGGTACGAGCAAAATCTAGGGGGTAGACGAAGCAGAGGGAAGTGGCTCCTGCAGCTCCACCAGAGGCCAAGTTGCCAGCAAAGTATCGCCAGAACTGCGTGTGCCTATCAACGCCACCCAAGAATACCTGTTTATACTTGTCCTTGAAGGCAAAGTTGAGGGCTTGTGTGGGGAAATAGCGAATGACGTTGGCTAGGTTGCCGCGCCAGAAGGAAACAAAGCCTTGCTCCTTAGGAATCCTCACAATACAGTCGACAATACCTTTGTACTGTTTGTCTGCACTGATCTGCTTGCTGGCATGTTGTACCTGTAAAGTGAAACAAAATCCTGTGAGGTGGAACAATATTTGAATCAACCAATCCGTTTGATGTGTGGGTTTAGTTTGATGTTTATATCTTGAGGTTGGGGCTTTTACAGGGATGGATGGAGTTAAATACTGAAACCCCCATAAATAGTGTCTAGCAATAAGCAATCATTTTTAATGTTTTTGGAAGGAGTCTCTTATGCTCACCAAGGCTGCATTTATTTGATCAAAAATACAGTAAAAACTATTTTAATATATTTTAAAATGTAATTTATTCCTGCGATGACAGCGCTAAATTTTCAGCAGCCAGTCTTCAGTGTGAAATAATTTTAATATGCTGATTTGATGCTTAAGAAACATTTCTTATTATTATCAATGTTGAAATCTTCATTGCCTAATATTTTTGTATATATATTTTGTATTTTTGTAAATATTTTGCTTGAATCTTTGATGAATAGAAAGTTCAAAAGAACAGCATTTATTTTATTTTTGTAGCATTATAAAAGTTTTTGCTGCCACATTTTATAAATTGAATGCATCTTTACTAAAAGTATCCATTTCTTAAAAAAATACTTTTGAACAATACTGTATGACAGCTTCCACAAATGATATTAAGCAGCAACAACTGTTTTCAACATAATAATAAATATTGATAATTGATAATATATAAAATATATTAAAATAGAAATGTTATTTTGAATTGTAACCATGTTTCTCAAAATTATGTGAAAATATTATATACAATTATTTTAATGTATTTTTGATCATAAATGTAGCCTTGGTGAGATTCCAAACTATTGAATAGTAATGTTGATCCAAGAAACATGAAAAAACATAAAGTCTCGGCCTCGACATGAGACAGAACCGCAGAGGACAAGATGTACCAACCAGCCAGCAGCTAGAAATTCAGTTTGTCCTTCAAATACACTTGGGTTAATATAATTTAGCAATAAAAATCCAAATGAGAGAACTGAAGAATAGACACGTCACAGTCGGTATTAGAATGCCAATTTGAGTCTTGAGATGCTCGAAGGATGCGGATGTTGCGAACAGACAATTTAAAAATGGCCTCTGAAGGACAAAGTCGATTCGCATCGTTATAGCCACAAGATAATTAATGTTATCCTTAAATACGACAGAAAACGGATTACGCATTGGCATGCGTCATTCATGACATGTCAAAGTGCGTTAAGAGAAGTCAAAGTGATGATTCTCACCTGCAGCAGCAGTTTGACTCTCTCTATCGGTGCGACTGCGGTTTTGGAAATAGCCGCTGCGACACCACCGGCCAAAAAGTCTTTAGCAAAAGAAATGGCAGCATCAGCCATGGCAGCGTTAAATACTTAAGCTCAGTGTATTAGAAAACACGATGTGCTGAACGAGCAGGCAGTAGCAGGAGGTTGAGCCGCGGAAAGTGACGGTGATGCTGCAGACAGAGGACACACAGCACTAACTCTCGAGGTTTCTCGCGATGTTTGCACCCGAATCTACAGGGAACAATTCATGACACGCGACAATTTTTAACTAATTTATAACACTTTAATGAACTGTTAAGCGTTATATAAATGTAGTAATACTAGTTATTATTCTAACTGATTATCATTTCTTATATTATTATAATTTAAAAGAGTTTTGAACTATAACATATAAAACACTGCTAGAGAAAAAAACAATTGTATAATAAGTCTTTTTGACTTAAAACCTCAGTTATGAGATATAGCCCTTGTGATAAGACTACAAACCCCATATAAAAAAAACCCTAAAGACAAGAACAGTTTCAAACCAAATTTATTTCAGTTTACATTACTAGTTTAAAACTTTCTCTGTAATTAATAATAATCATGTAAAAATACTTATTTTGAGAAACATTCATAGTATTTGAACACAGCTTAAAAAAAAAAAAAAAAGTCAGCTGTAGTGTTTCCGATTCAGACGCTGTAGTCTTTATATCACTCAAGTTCTGCGGTCTCAATGGATGCTGAAGAACAGCCTAGTAATGTTCTTTTGTCATTTGGATCTTCTTTGACAAATAGCATGGCATCCAGCAGGTTGTCTGTGTATTTGATATGTTTGAGAGTGAAGCCATGCTTCTCTAGTAAGTCACTGTATTCTGTGGTGCTCCTCTGCTTTCCTTCTGTCATACTCAGGGCCTGCAGAAGGGCTCGACTTGGCCTTTTCCGCTCATCGTCCAGGAAGATCTCAGACACCAGAAGTCCACAACCTGTTTGTTATCAATACATTCATAAAGCAAACACTTCAAACAACAAATGGCTTACTTGCAGCTGTCTCTGCATTTTAAAGAGCCCATATTATGTAATAAAGTCTTGATTTTGTTTTTGGGGTCTACTAGAATGGGTTTTCATGCTTTAATGTTCCCGTCTCCGTGAAGCCCCTCCTTCCAAAAAGTGCAACGTGCTCCGATTGGTCAGCTGTACCAGCGTGTTGTGATTAGTCAACCGCTTCAAGCTGTTTTGGCAATGTCACACCCTTTAATCACGAGTTTCAATAGTGCAACTCAGCCTTGCCCCTTTTTTGTGTATGCTTTGGGAGTGAATTATTTAAATCCAGTGGTGGACAGTAACAAAGTATTTCACATTGTTACTGTACTTAAGCAAGTTTTTCAAGTATATGTACTTTATAAGAGTATTTTAATTTTGGGAAACTCCTCTGATCCTCTGAGCTTGAGGGCGTGTGACTGATATCTCGAAAAAGTTAGCTACTAATGCCAAATTTTATGATTCATTATACTGTAAACAGAAATCATATTTAAATCATGGTTGTCAGTTGTTTGTGAACTAAATCTGCTGTAAAAGGGCAAGCTGTTTAAGCCCATTGTATGTGGACATGTCCATATTTGCGTATTACTATCTGAACAGGGTAAGTTTTAGGTAAAAACTAAACATAATGTTAAAATAACGCAAATTAATGCCCATGCATCTTCCCTGCTGCTGTACAAATGTATGTAATAGTTTTAAATGATGTAAAACTAGCATGTTCGCATAGCGTTCTTCTTAAAATGTTAACATAATGTATTTTGCTCTATGTGGTGCCTGTTTTTATTTTGTTTATATATGCAACACTCATTTTGTTTTTCCTTTTTATTTTCACTTGTTTGCACACTTGAATTATCAGTAATTATCAGTAGTAGTTATCAGTGTATGACAAGTTTTGGTAATAAAATAAAACTTTTTCTTACTTGCAGATCAATTAAGTATCTGCATAATCTTCCTTATTCACTAGTGCTGGCTACTTGGAAATTCATAATTATGGCAGACTGAGCTGTAACCTATTTAAGTTTTATCTGTGTGTCTAATACATTATACCCCTCACATGTTTTGAGCAGTAGGATGGAGTATATAAAATTGCAAAATAAATAAGCAATTATCAATCAATACTTTTTACTTGTAATACTTAAGTACTTTTTTAAAAATCAAGTACTTTTGTACTTTTACTCAAGTAAAATTAAGAAGGAGTACTTAATACTTTTACTGGAGTAGTATTTTTTAGGGTACTTTTACACAAGAACTTGATTTGTGTACTTCATCCACCACTGATTAAATGAGGAATATTGTGATATGAGAAAACTCAACAAACTTTGCAGATCTTTTTCATGCTCAATAAGCAACATTACAAGTTAAAAATGTAAGAAAGCATAATAGATTCACTTTAATTTAAGATACTGAGAAGACTGGCTGCTGTGACATAAAAAGTCATGAATTAAGACAGACTAACTTTTATTTCATGTTAGCAAATAGATCTAAATGAAACCTAAAACACTTGATGTTGATTAAAAGTTTTTTCACCTTGGGATCTTCACAATTCAAAATACATTCAAGGTAATGTATTGTATGTATAGAATTCATGCTGTAGGAATCAATTAGGCCAAGGGTTTACAAACTGGGGGCCGCAAGGGGGTGCTAGAGGGCGATTTGCAAAAGGATCATTATTTTAGAGCTGGGATGGGAAACTCTGGCCCTCAAGATCTGCTCACCAGCCTGTAACTTTCTAGTAATCCTAATGACATTGATTAGCTAGTTCAGGTGTGTTTTATTAGGGTTGGAGCTAAGCTGTGCAGAAAAATAGTGGAAGCCAGAGTTTCTCACCCCGTATTAGAGGATCTTTGGCATCAAAAAGTTTGATACTTCAGAATCAGGCATACACATTGTCACATGTTAAAGCACTTACCTGGTGTGCACATTTTGGACAGTTTACTCAACAATACATGCAGTTTCTCATCCGACCAGTCATGGAGGATTCGCGCAAGAATATACAGGTCTGCTTTAGGCAGGTCATCTTTAAAGAAATCTCCTATTTTGGAAAAAAAAAAAAGAGAAAGAGAGAATAGGATAGAAAAAAACAGTGCAAGAATTTAATAAGGTCTTTTGCACATTGCACAGAATTTCTTACATATTAAATTACTACATTTTAAAATTTTTCATTATAAAAACGCTTATATAAAGAATTCACTGACCCGCAACAAATGACACTCTGTCATCATCTTCTTTAGGTTTAAAGTGACGTCTCATCTCAATGACTTGTGGCAAGTCAAATACAATAACTGACAGTCCGGGGTGGGCTTTTGTAAACTCGTATGCCATGGCACCAGTGCAACCTGTGCAAGAACGCATTTCTTAACATGCATCATACCATGATAAAATATATATATATTTCATAAATCTGTAAAAAAATCTGTAAGATTTTCTAAATTGTTTTTGAAAGAAGTATCTTATGTTCATCAAGGCTGCAGATTTGATCAAAAATACAGTAAAAACAGTAATATGAAATATTATTACGATTTAAAATAACTTTTCTATTTTAATATATTTTAAAATGTAATTTATTCCTGTGATAGCAAAGTTGAATTTTTAGCAGCCATAGACCTTATTCACATCAGCGCCATCTTCGATTTTTAACGGGAATGACGTTTTAATGTTGTACTATTATTTAATGTGTTTTTGGATTGTTCTGCTGACGAAACACTGCAAAAATATTTTTCCAAGATAATTCAGTAGACAAAAAATTCCAGACAACATTAGCTGTGAAATTATAAGTGATCTAGGAGCTCTGTACAGTTTTTTGTACTGTGTTTTCATGCCATTGAAAACACGGGAAGTCTATCCCTCGTTTTCAGACCTGTCATGGTGCTGCTCTGAATAAGGTCTATTACTCCAGTCTTCAGTGTCACATGATCCTTCAGAAATCATTTTAATATGCTGATCTGGTGAGGCTGATTTAGGTCAACGCGGGTGAAGAAAATAAACAGAATACAATAAATACAGATGTCCTTGGCATAAAAAGCCCTTAAGAAAATTTAATGTATTTTAAATTTAATTTGCATAACAAGCTTGCATCTCCTTTTCAGATAAGCAGCTTTTGAGAACATGCTCTTTCAAAATAAAATATGCATGCGCCTCTGATTTTGTGAAATCTCAAATTATGCAAGACAGCAGGGGGACGGTGGTTTCTGCACATCTTATCTTTGCGCTCTTGTGGACATTCGCTCATGTCTCAATGGGAAGTGTGCAGCGCAATGTTTTATCTGTTTTTGTAATCATCACTGTTTTTTATGTGTGGAGAATGTTGAATATTTTATTATTTTATTATTTTATGTCATTTTCTTAAAACATTTTGAAATTTACTTCACTTTGAATTGACGTCATATTAGGTGTGTCTATTTAACATGATTCATTTAGTTTTCCCCCCACTCAATTTTACTTGATTTGCAAAATAAATTGTTGACTATTCGATTAATCAGTATATCATTTATTTAATTACCTAAAAATTAACCAATTAATAGTCTCTATTTTTTGAGGGAAGATCATATACCTCCAATGTCACAGGCTGTTTTATAGGAAGAAAGATCAAACGCTGTTGCCACATCGTTTCCAGTCACTCTTGCGATACTGTGCATTGCATCCATGAATCGTATCTTAACTTCATCTTTACTGTAGTAGGCATCCTAGAAAACAACAGAACAGTTCTACTTAGTACTAGAATGCCAACGTCTTTTAAAAGTGCATGCAAGCAGAAAGCATGTGTCTACCTGAAACACATCCTCATTCTTCTTCCCAAAAGCCCGCTCGTGCTGGCTGGTGCCCTGCAAGACAGCGTTCTCTAGATGACTGAAGAGAGGCCACACCATATCATTGCAGTGGAGAATGTAGCCATGCAGAGACACTGGGCTGTCCGATACCAGGAAGCGACTGGCCTGTTCTGTATTTCTGTACACTGCAACACAATAAACAATGTTACATTCACAGTCCACCTCCGGACATAACAATGAAGGGAACATGTATCATACAGTAGGAGGAAATCCATCCATGCATGCAAGTGCCTTGATTCAATGAACAGAGAAAGTACTTGTAGGTTCTGAATGGACAATAAATTTTTGATGGGTTTCAAAACTCACATGTGATTTCTACGACAGTAACATCATCTATAAGAGTAAAATGGCAGTACGTAAATCTTACCACTTGTATCTCGCTGTTTGACCCTTTCTAGGAGCCCTAAAGAGACAGCAGCTTCCAGAAGCCTCTCAGTGCCTAAAACAGAGGCGTTGATTTGGCCAGCTACCTCTTCTAATGTCAGACTTTCAGAGCTGTTCAATACATCAAACACCTTCAGTTTGGATGCTGTGAATAGAGTCTGATAAACAAAATGTATTGTAGAACAGTTACCAAACATTTCCTCATTGATAAATCATGCAAACCATAAGACAATAATTTCCATTTGTATTTTTAATGCTACATGTATTAATGAATGGACTATTAATGAATTTAACATCTCAAAGGGATACTTCACCAAAAAATTAAAATTTTGTCATTATTTACTGATTCTTGTGAAGGATCTAAGGATTCACAATTAGGCCTGTCACGATAACTACTTTTTGTTGTGCGATATATTGTTCCAGAAATAATTGCGATTAACGATATTATTGTCATTTTAAGAACATTTTATGCCACTGAATAATATAATCACTGAATTATAATATAACAGCATAATAATGCAAGTAGGCCTACACACTTTCAAATGACAACAACCATTTAATTCTTTAGGTCATGGAAATGAAGGATCAAAAAATGTAATATCCTAAATAAAAAACTTGAGCAACAAAGTGCAAAGTAACAAGTTAAAAAAAAAAAAAAAAAAAAAAAAAAAAACTGCAAATGCACAAAAGGCACTATGGAGATTTTCCATTTACAAATTTTTCCCTGACCTTCTTTTCTCAGTAAAGTAAAGGTGCACTATTGCTGAAAACTCAAACCCTACTTAGCAGTCAGATGTCCGTATGAACAAAGGCACAGATGCCTCAACAGGCCATATCTGCTGCTAAAACTATTTTTCTAGAGACGTGTTTTTTAAAAGTTAAAAAACTTTTAACTTAAGCGCCACATGATTATGATGCAGCATTGCTGCAAAAGATGCGAGCACAACGGTCAAACATGTCTGTTTACATAGAAAATACAATTGAAAAACTGTGCAGTGGAATGCAAAAACCGCATTCTCTGTGAAAGTGAACTCTAGACTCTCAACTGCTGTGTCCCTTGTGAAACGGCCTTAACACAGCTGTTAGTGTGCAGTGTGCACTATTTTGCACTGTGACATTTATATTTGCACCGGAACAGTGGATTGTGGCTTTGAAATCGAGAGCATTTGGACTTGCTCTTCCAAACTGTCTGTAGTTGTCACGAAAACACTATAATGCCTTATTTCACCTGTTGATGACTGCTCTGCTCATGATCAGCAAAATCATTGTGTGGTTTTAAGGGATGTTTGTCTTCAAGAGAATGTCTCCATTTCAAGGTTTTTAACGTCACAGGATGATGTTGTGAAGCAGTAATTTTCCATTGTTTTTCACTTTGTATAATGACATTTGCTGGATTTGTACTGGTCAGATGAAGTCTGAGACAATAAACTATTTTTTTTTTTTTTTTTTTATAATTATAATCATCACTTTGTCTCCTGCTTCTGCTCTTCTCTGGCTTTCTCAGTCAAACTCTCAGACTGATAGAAGATTTTTAATAGAGTTTTGGTCAGACATGACTTGCTATTAACAGGTTTTACTAGTTTTGGACACCAGACAAAATCTTTTGACAAGATCCGGTGTGGGATTTTACATTTCTGATGTGGGGATTCCATCCAATCTAACACTTCTAATACATCAATATACTGTTCATTTTAAAAGGAGAATCTTTTTACCAAAATTTCACTCTGGCATCAGAAGATTTGGAATATAGAGCATACATCATAAGAAACATGTTACTGGTTTGATTTTCCTTGACACTAAAGCCGATAGTATGAAAGCTTGTTTCCGCCACAAAGGTAATTGCGACTTTTTATCTCGCAATAGTTTTCATCACACAATTCTGACTTTTTTTTTAGAATTGCGAGATATAAACTCACAATTGTGTGATATAAAGTCAGAATTAAAGGTGGAGTAAGTACATTTTCAAAAACACTGTTTGGAAGTTAGTCGGGCCGACACCAACAACAAACGTGTAACCAATCAGCATTAGGGGGCGTATGACGGTCGAGAAGACAGAACGAGCAAGTGGGAGATTTGAAGAAAAACTGCAGGAAGAGATGATGAGACACAATACAAAGCAGCTCAAAAGAATATCACTGGAATGAAGGTTTATGACTGGGCAAGTGCTTTAGGACCTGCGTTTATATTAGAAAAGCTTTCCAGTGCTGGAGAGAGCTAAGCGGGAAGGCCTGAAAACAGACATGGAGGCTTTGCGCTTTATTTTTCGTGAAGCATTTTGTTGCACATCAGCTGTGATAAACAGACACCCACTCTCGTATTGCGTGTGTAACAGTGGCCAGATAGTGAGAGTTGTGCAGGTAAAACACTGCGCACTGACGATCACTAGAGAATGAGGTGTTTAGTGTCATTGTTAGTGCACTCGCCTTGCCTGCCAGCAGCGATCGGGCCGGGGTTCGAGACCTACTCAGAGCAGTGTGGTTAGGATTGGTGGGTGAGTTTTGGAGGCGGAGCAATGAAGAGAGGGGTGGGTTTGTTTGGGTTGATTTCAAATATCAACAGTGTCCAACAGCGTTTTTCAAAATCTACTTATCCCACCTTTAAGAGATATAAAGTCACAATTCTGACTTTTTTCTCAATTCCTAGTTATCAGGCAATTCTGACTTTATAACTTATAATTATAACTGACTTTTTTTTCTCAGAATTGTGAGTTTACATCTCGCAATTCTGACTTTATAACATGCATTTGCAAGTTATAAAGTTAAAAAATGTCAGTCTTTTTTGGACATTATAAGACGCAATTGTGAGTTTATATCTCACAATTCTGACTGTATAACTCGCAATTCTGACTTTATATCACGCAATTCTGAAAAAAAAAAAGTCTGAATTGTGAGATAAAAAGTCGCAATTACCTTTTTTTATTTTTTATTTGATGATGGAAACAAGCTTCCATACACTATTGTTGCATTGAAAAAAAAATATCTGAACATTTTTCAAAAATTCTCCTTTTGTTTTCAACAGAAAAATAATTTTAAGCACAACATGAGGGTGTGTAAATAATGCCAGAATTTTTTTCTGTTTTTGTAAACCATTACTTTAAATTGAAATAACCTAATCACTATTACCTTTGAAGCTTTGAACCCATCCAGTAAGCTGATAATACTGTGGGGGACGTCCTGTCTGCTGCACGTGGCACACTCCGGCCCCATCACATTCTGTTCTTGCATAGATGTCCTACTGCCATCTTTACCGTTTTCCAATAGCTTAACCTCCACATTTGCGCCACCTTCAGACAGGCTGTTAACCAGAGTCCAAGCCTCATCCAAATCCCGTTTGATTTTGTGCGCAGGACTTTCAGGTGGGCTGTTGAAAATCAACCCCAGCTGCTTGCAGAAATGGTTAAGAGGGAAGCCTACCACGTTAAGAAAATCTCCTCGCACATACTCCACTAACATGCCACCCAATGCCTGGATCCCGTAACCACCAGCCTTGTCCCTGTCAAGCACAGATAAATCTGTCACTCTCGTCATTCACCAAATTCTGCATGGCAGGTGAAATGCAAATGGACTTGTTTACTCAAAATTGACAAAAATGGACTAATGTACTTAAAAATACGCTTTGCTGAATTTTCACATCATTTTTAGCACGTCAAAGCAAACACAAAAATGACTCCACCAAGGACCAAATTCCACAGGTTCAACAAGTTCAAATTCACTGAACATGCTCAGAAAATGTGATCACCAAGCTTCAATGCATTAAGCATGTAAAAATCTATAAACTCACATGGGCTCTCCACTATTGATGTATTCCCAGAGCATCTCCTCGGATAACTCTGCAAACTTAACTTTTGTCTCTTCATAAAAATCAACCACTTTGTAGTCTGTATCTGTACCTGCAAAGAAGAACAAATCCTTCTTTAAAATGATCTCGCTATCTCACAAATACAAGACTTTAATTCTAAAAATAAAACATTAAACATTCACATACCACTCGTGTCATGGCAGATCACAATAGCTACACCTGTAAAGACGCTATGTTCCTTACCACTCAACCTGAAATACATTAATTTCAATATATTTTAGCTCCTGAAATAAAATGTAATAAATGCCACAAATTCTCACCCGTGACAAAAAAAAGAAAAGAAAATGCACCTGGAAAGCATACAGTAAGCATCTTGTTTATCTGTAGGTTTCTCCAAGATCAAGCCATCAACTGTCTGAGAATGAAAAGAGACCAATTTAGCAAGGCACTTTTCACGAGAGAATATCACATGTAGAATTTATCACAACATACAGCTACTTACCACAACAGTGTCTGCTCCGATTACAATATCTGGAGTTTTCAAGTGTTTCTGAACCCAGCACATATGAAACCATTTAGAATAAAGGGGACATTGTAAATTGACAGTAACAAAGTTAGAGAGCACAGCACATATGAAACCATACAGAATAAAGAGGACATTGTAAATTGACAGAAACAAAGTAAGAGAACAGCTGCTTTTTCAAATACAACTTACAAATGGCATTCGTTGAGCCACTTCCAAAGCCTTCTGTTTAGCGGTCTCCACTGCATATTCATGTGGGCTTTTAAACAAAGATTTGTCCAATGTTTCTTTAAACCAGGAGGGAACAACCTCGAATCGTAAACCCTGCCTCATCGATGCAGAAGAAAAGATAAAGGACTGATCATTTAAGCACTGATTTCCCCCCCACATACACACATACACACACACACACACAAAACTTACAGCATTTGATAAAATCTCCAGCCGTCGTGGAGATGCGCTTGCCAGGACAACAAGCTTTCCACTCAGCTTGGATATTACTGGATTTAACAGCATTTTATCCCACTGCTTTCTGTCACTTCCAGAGGTCTATCCTGGTAATAAAGAGAAACACTAGAAGCATGTCAAAATCATCAAACTTCCAGCAAGTGCAGTAATTGGACATGGAGTTGACCAACGTGGCTTATAAAGCAACTTCACAATTGTATGTGCTGCTGAGCCAGAAAAAGTCTATGTTCTATGGGGCAGCAACCTTAATATTGATTAAAGGTGAGCTTGACCACAGTTTGGCCATATCATCATTTCCTTATCATTGTTGTTTTTCTGAAATTCAACAGAAAAGATCAGCCGATTCGTTTCTAAAAAAAAGGAAGCATGCATAGTTGTGGCTGCATTAAAAGAGTATTTAGTTAGTCTAGAAGATATAAGTTACAGCAGTGAATTCATGCAAGACTTTGGCGTGATAATGAGCGCTATTCATTTATGTTTCATTTTTGACAGTAATACGGTCAAGACTAGACAGTTACACATACCTAAAAAAAAAAAAAAAAAAGAAAAGAAAAGAAGAAGAAGCAAATATTAATTTATCTGTATTCTTTTTTAAGGCTTTTACCTGGAAAGGACTGTTTCACTCAACGATTTGCGCTTCCCGAAACAACAACACACTCACTGAACAAAATCCTGAAGAGGCGGAGTCTACCACGCACATGCGCAGTAAGCTAACGTAAGAACGTAACTCTGGACTCGTGTTACCATCTAAAGAGAATTTAGAACATATTGCTTTTAAACCAGTTGCAGCAGTATCATGCTAAAAGACGCCACTGTTATATAAAATGTTACACCAAAAGTTACATATATTAGTAATAAGAGTTGTAATATTCAGTTATTATGAAAACTGATCAAGTTCATCAACCTAACTGAATGCTATCCTTTGCCAAGAAACGAAGCAACTTGGCGCGTTCCGACGTGCAGTCACAGGTGTGCGTAAGTACGCGTCTCATTCAATTCGAATTTACACTCGGATTTACACTAGTTTCAAGAAGCTTTTTAGCATGGTAAGAGGAGGCTTTAAATTGTAGAGTTTCTGTCCGTTTCATAATATGTTAGGGAGAGTGGAGTACAATGGGTGAGTGGGTGTCGCCGTTTAATCTAAAAAACTAACATTTTTTATTGTAGTAGGCTAAATATTCTACATGGTATGTAAAATAAATTTCAAAGCCACATCTGCACACACATTTGTCCAGATCTAAAAGTTTAAGTATGTTGGTGAATGTATAAAACCATGTAAATTAGGCTAATTGACTTAAGATTACTCATAAATTATAAAATAAAGCATTTTTCTCAAAATGGTAGCTAGCAGTGGGGTGATGTGAGACAGTTGCTCACCTATAGATAAGCTTCCAAACGCAAGACAAATTATAAGAATTGAATGCATTTCCTATAATAATCTAAGAAAATGATTTCAACTGCATTGAAATACTGAATAATAAACCTTCTCATTGCTGCTTTATGGAAATCTTTAAAAGAAAAACTTAATAATGTGCAGCAGATTAAGAGATATTTAGATGGGACATTGCATTATTGTGAAAATAACACATTCATATATTTTATTTAGAATTCAAATTACACAGATATTCCCCAATGACTTCCCCTATCAATGACACGATCGTTGATATGACAGCTTACCCCTATCATTGTACCAATCTTTTTCATATCTCTAAGTCATATTTCTATGGCTCTATGATATAGATGCAGACACATACACACACACACACACACACTGTTACGACCCTATGGTTGTGTTTTGTTCTATTTCTGTTTTTCTGTGAGTGTCTCTGTGTGTGTGTCTGTCTAGGGACATCATCCTATAGCTTTTATATAGCTTTTATCTTGTATCTCATTGTCTAAAAGACAACTTAAGCAAAAACTTACTCCACTCTGCCCTATACTTCTCCATATGTAACTCTAGTTTGATTTATGCCTACTATAAATTGATAAATGCATCTCCTGTAGAATATGCTCTCTTTCTCTCTTGAACCATAACATCACCTGTCAAAGTGCACTTTGAAGTGGTATTTGCAACTTGCTTTATTTCCTTTTTTGTGCATTGCTTTGGGCAGTTGCCGTAGCATTCAGTTGCTGTATAATTCACATCGAACTGAGGCTACTATATCAATGACATTTCAGTACTGATTTCCCAGAAGCAGTTTTTCTTTTCCACTGAAGTCTTGCAATAATTAGTTTTACATTTTAAAAGTTAGATTTGTTCCATACATGTATTGCACAGTACATCGCTCGACATGCAATAGTTCTCAGTTTCAAAGGAACTGAAAAAAAATCTTGACCTTGCTGTGACATGTTTGTGGCTCTGAACTTGCTGACTTGCTGTGAAATGCCTATTGTCAACAAGTAGCTGAATATAGATATTAGGTGATTGTACCGACCTTGCTGAATAGCCCTTATGTAATCTTTAATCTTAGAATGACAATAAATGCAAAATTATTTACTCAAGTGTATTTATTAAATTTAACTTGACATAATAAATGCCCTCATAAGACATTGAATACTTTGTTACAATAGAAAAACAGTTTAATTATGTTAGCAGTACGAATAAGAAACCGGTAACTAAGCAATTGAATGTAAAAATGCATGCACATTATAAACAGCGTAAGTGAAATAAATATTGAAATACCTTAGCTCGATCATGAAAAAGAAACAACAAAAAACAACCACATTTACAGTCTAAAAATAACTCATAGATCAAAAATAGCTGCCACACTAAATCTTTCTACTTTTATTATTCAGATTTAAGAAGTACTAAAGTTGATACATAAGTCTAACCACACAGCAATGTATGAAGAATATGTGAACTTTTCAGTAAGAGGATGTTGGATGTCTGATACCAAATAAAAAACAAAAAACAAAGATGCACAATATCACGCGACCTGAAACCAATGTGAGCAGCATGTTTTTTCTCAGCTGCTCAGTCAGGAAATCAGCACAGAACAAAATAGAAACTCTCAAAAAAAAAAAAAAGAAAAGAAAAAAGAAAAGAAAATATGGGAAGTGGTCCTTCCTATTCATTTAAATTAAATAGATTCTTCTAAAAGCTAAAAATTTTGTCAGAGCCGTGGCCTAGCGGTTAGCGCTTGTGCACTCTTAAAACAGATGTGTTAAAAACAACACAACCTGTGTTATATCTTAACACATCTGTGTGTCTAGTTAAGGACAACACATTTTCTGTTACTTTTAACTCAACCATGTGTTATTCCTGCTCATTTTCTACACACTAATGTGTTATATTTACTCAGTTTGTGTCAATTATGTACACAAAATGACAAAACGTGTCACAAAAAAAAATAACACAAAAAATGTTATTAATTAACACATCCTTTTTGAGAGTGTGTTCTGACACATAAAGCAACAGTGCGAGTTTGAATCAAGACATTTTCTGATTCGTATGACATTTCCCACATATTCTTCTCTCTTCCAACATAAAAGTAGCAGAGACCAAAAGTAATAGTACAAAAAAAAGTTAAAAATTGTCACAGTCTTCATTTGCATTGTACGTTGAACGTCCAGAGAATAAGCTTTCTCTGTGACCCTCAATCATTTGAGTCTCACCAGTGCTGAGCGTCTGCAACCGCAGAATTTGCCTTAGCTTCCGACGAAACTCTTTAGATGCAAAATAATAAATAAATGGATCTATGCAACTATTAATGCAGCTAAGAGACAGTGAGAGTTTGTAGTAGATATAGAGGGATTTGTCAAAGTACAGCCTTGTGATTGTGTGGGCCAATAGTAATATGTTATTGGGAGCAAAACAAAAGATGAACACAAACAGGACAATGCACGCCAGGCGCACAGCACGGCCTTTCTGATGACTGTTGGTCTTTCTGACCAGGACACGGATGATGTTAATGTAGCAATACACCGTTATGATGAACGGACAGAGGAAGAGGATGATGAACATGCCGAACAGGAATCCCGCCCAGTGAGCGACGCTAGGGAGCATGTCCTTCTTCAATACGTCAAAACATGTGGTAATATTGCGCTCTCTTACATAATATGTCAGATTTGTTTTTTCCAGCGGACTCAGAATGGCAAGGACCAGCAGCCACATGAATATACAGGAAAGAATTGCAAATCTTTTCCTCTTCCTCATCTCTCTGAAGCGCATCGGTTTCACAATCCCCAGGTAACGGTCGGCACTAATAGCAGTCATGGATAAAATGGAGCAGTACATGTTGGCGAAGAATACCACAGTCAGGACATTGCACATGCCCGTACCCAGAGTCCAGTTGTGGCCTTGCATTTGGTACAAAATCTGAAAGGGGAGCACAGTGCCCAGTATCAGGTCAGTGAGGGTGAGGTTGATCATGAAGATGATGGAGGGGGTTTTCGGAGAGGTGCGCATCAGCAGCAGAAACAGAGAGACGCTGTTACCGCTGAGGTTGGCTAGAGTCACAATGACATAGATGGCTGACACAATATGACTGGCCAATTTGTTGTCAAACATGGCCAAGGTGGCATTGTCCATTTTGATGACGTCCTTTAGTGACTCATTCATGATTGTTTTCTTCACCTGTTGGAAAAGGTTGTAGAGACAAAGAGATTACACTTACCATAAACTTTATCACTTTAACCACAAATAGTGTGATAAACAACTGCAGTGTTGGTAGGTTTTATTTTTTGTAGTTGTACTATGAGTGCTTGATTTAAGATTCTTTTTATACATTATAATGCATAATTTACATACAGTTTTTACATAAAGTTTTATAATTTATATGTAAATTATATTATAATGTATGCATTAGAATATAAAATAAATAATAGTGATAAATAAAAAAATAACTAAAGAAATATCATAATATATTTATTATAATTTACATATAAATTGTTGCTTAATTTATCATTTAATTTATAAATATAATTAAAATAAATATTTTATTTTAGTATACCTTGCCAAAGACATTGTAATGTGGTGCTAGACATAGAACAAACGAAATCTACTGTACCTCTGAAAAGTGATGTTTTATAACACCCTCGCATATGTTTGAGTGCAGTGCTGTGAACAGGAAGTGTGAGGCCATGTTATAGACTTTCCAAACATGCTACTTCAGCAGGTATGCTACGTACAATGCAGCTGTCACATATAACCAACAAATCACTGCCTATTGTAAGTCTCAGAGCTGTTTCACAAATGTTAACTGAAATGATTCACACGGACAGTCTCGAGCAAGGGACTTTTTTCGTGATCTTTCAAAGGAAGTGAAAATTTATTTTAACGCCGCAGCGTGCGCCAGCATCAGATTTGGTGTAGTCATTACAGATTTAGTGTGGCTGTCTTGCACAGATTGAAATTATAGAGGTGGGCTGTAGTTTCAAATGCCTGACGTAAAATAAATGTTTCTGGAACGGTGTCCTTGTTTCTTGAAAAGATATAGATTTAATAACCCTTTTTTTTGAGGTCATGATGCCAACTAATGGGTACGCCACCTTTCTGCATACTTAAAGTGTATACTTAAAGTTAGTGGCTAAAATGTGTCCCCAGGTTCGTTTAGAAATCAACCCTATGCTCTGAGTCATTTATTTTCTGCTCTACAATTTTTATTTTTTATTTTGTGCGACCTAAATAAGCAGACTTAAAGGGATGTTAGAACCAAAAAAAACTAATAGTTATTTATTCACTCTTGTGTGGTTTAAAGCATGCATGTCTTTCTTTCTTCTGCATAACACAAAGATAGATATTATAAAGACTGTTGGGGTCTAAACAACATTGGACCCTATTAATATTCAATTTATGGATTGAGACACTGAGCACTGAGACATTTTTCAAAACATCATCTTTTGTGTTTCACAGAAGAAAGAAAGTCATACAGGTTTGGAACAACATGATGGTGAGTAAATGATGACAGAATTTTATTTATTTATGTATAGAATTTTATGTTTATTACCTACACTCTAAAAAAGATAGTTCTTTAAAGGTTCTTTACACGTAGTAACAGTTCTATTTAGAACCGTGTCATCTTGAAGAACCGTTTACATGCTGAAATAGTTCTTTGTGTTAAAGTTTAGGTTTCTTTTTTCCCGCCTTTTTGTTTTTCAAATCCGTAACTGTCAAAGCCGCCTCATTACCGATTTTCTGGAGCTCAACACCCATCCAAATCCAATTACACAGACTGTAAATCAGGTAGGCCTTCATTATTTCTTTCTTAAAATGTCTAAGTTTTAACTTTGAAAGTTGTTACTGGTTTCCTACCAGTCATGTCTTTTTCTGTCTTTAGTTTAACAGAACTTGCAAGTGTGAGCAGCTCTGTTCAGTTAAGGATACTCATCTTCTCTTCTCCACAAAGTAAGTAACGGAGATATTAAAGTTATGATCCTTATTTTTTTTTTTAAATTATTAATTTATGCATAAACATACCCAGTTACAAAAGACATTAAAGCGATCCCATGACTTTGGGCCGTTTTGCTAATTTTGGCCTTCATAAACATAATTGTTTTTAGAAGAGACACACTGTAACTGTAAAGATACTAATATACTAATATTAATTTTAAAAAAAAAGGTTATTTAACACCATTAAGGTCCTATATAGCACTTTCACAGCATGGTTCTTTATGAAACCTTATAAAAAGGGTTCTATTTAGTACCAAAAAGGGTTCTGCTATTGTTACAAGCCGAAGAACCCTAATTTTAGAACTGTTTTTCTTAAGAGTGTAGAGAAGTTTTTGCCATTTGTTTAGAATTTTTTTCAATTGCCTTTTAATTTTCCTGCTAAATATCAGCTACACTATACTACGATGCCATCATTCACAAAGTATTTTATGGGCGTTTCTGTCATTAAGCAGTAAACAAGTTTTAAGAAATAAGTTTGCGCAAGGGCAGGTAGAGAATACATGAACTGCTAAAATTTGATTCACATGGAACAAGTAAACTGATGTATACTGTACCTGAATGTACTGCGTCATTTTGGATTTGGCATCTGCCTAATTAATGCAATTACAAAAACGCAGTAACATTTATGGGTAATATGGCAAAATGTATAACCTATTATCACACTTAGCATTGCATGTTTTTGTTTTTTTGCAGCGAAACCATGCCCATGTGAAGATAACAACCTACATGAAGAGCCTTCAAAGTTAGTGAGACTACGGCTAGTTGTTACACTTTTTCCTCCAGTTAATAGTTCTCATAGTAGGTTTGTATTTGAAAGCAAATTTCTGTATAGCCACAAACATCTTGGCTACAAAAAAGCATGAACATTTCCACAGTAGCCACAAAACGTCTCTGCAACAAAAAAGCTTGAACATTTTCACGGTTATTGCCCAGATAAAATGTTATTGCCAAAGTTCATTAAACACATATTGCCCCAATTATGGGGCCTGTTATCATATTTAATGGGGTAAGTTGTCTCAATGGAACCTGCCATTAAACCATCTTTATAAGCTTGTCAGTGAAACTTAAACCGTAAAACAGGTATCAAACACAAATTCATAAAACAGCAAAAATGTAAAAAGTCACATACAAAAATGTTTTAATATGGAGAACAGAACTACCAAATTATTATAATTATTCCATATTTTACCCTGTTAAAACCACATTACTGGCTCATAATACTTTCTCATCACCCGTGAAGTGTTACACCATCATGACTCATCTGCTAGTAGTCAGACTAAAAGGTTCACTGTGTGAAATGACGTTGATCGTATGTGATAAGTGAATTTATACATGGATAAATGTTATCAGTGTTACTATATTTATATGTATATGTTACATTTGTTGTTATTTGTATCAATAGATTCATTTGCAGCTCAAAATTCAAAATAGATTCATTCATCTTTCAAAATACTTATTATTTTTTAGAATTACGGACTGAGATTGTATGAGATCATCCGTCTAGCAAAAGATTACACAGCTCTACCTCAACAAGAGCAGCAAAACGTTCAGGTAACAATTCTGTTCTAACAGCAGTAAGATTTTACTCAAATCAAAGTAGGCAATAATCTTAAGGAAAGCCATGTAAAGTCCCTGGGATTATCAAAGCAACTCAAAGTGTGAAGTATAATGGCACATATTTAGGAAATGCAGATTTTTAAAAAGTAGTATAAGGCTTGTGTACATACCTTAAGAAGCATGTGCCACTTCCCTTGTGTGTTGGTGGCAGTTAATCTTCGGGCATGACTGTTAGACTCAGGAAACTTCTTGATGAGAGGAAGTACGCTGCCTGACTACTCATTTCGATCGAAATATAGTAAGCTTAGAGTTACACAAATGCGAAATTTAACAACATATTATGTTTCCAAATATCATAAATTGATCATTTGTAACATTTATAAGAATATTACATACAGTTTCATAATCAAAGTTATAACATCTATTAATTTACCAGTTCAGTGACATTTTGTTTTGCAGACAAAACTTAATTCACAGCATCCACAGACGAAGTGTCATGCTGGTTTTACAGTTTCTCTTTCTCATTAATGATGTGTGTGTTTGAATGTTTTTTATTGGATTTTAAAATGACTGTGAAGCTGAAATTCATGTGGGAGGATGTGGTGAAAGGCAACAGGCCACATAAACCAGTAAAATAAAGGCACACACCTTTCCTCACGCCAAGCTAGTAGTAGTCTGAGGGTTCCCACCCTAAACAAACCGTGAAATGAACATGAAAATTGGCCAAATTTTTATTACTGAACTTACAGATGCACCAATAGAAACCTCACACTGTAAAAAATGATCGTGATTTTAACAGTAAAAGACTGTACGGTGAAAAACAGTTAATTGGTTTACACAAAGTTTCCGTACTATATACGGTGAATAACTGCAAGAGATCTAACCATACATTTAATGTAATTTTACAGTAAAATACCGTTAAATTTACAGTTTTTGGAAGTGAAAAATAATTGTATAATTTACAGTGAAAAACCGTCAATTGACATTCCCACAATTCCCTGTGTGACACTTCACATTTGATGTATTTTCATTGAAATAACTCTGTTTCTTAGTTTTTCTTATTTTTTTTCTAATCAGTTATGTACATTAGGGTTTTATGTTACATCTAATGTTGTTAAATTAATATTTATTGCATTTTTAAAATTTCAAGTGTGTTACCTTGATGGTGTTTAATGTTTGTGTGAATGACACTGAGTGTACCTAAGTGCTGTCCCGTAAAACCTAAAATGTTGCTACCGTTTTTTTACGGTAAATTTTACGGGGATTTTTTTTTTACAGTGTAGTGTTTCATTGGCCAGGCCTGTAAAATCTGGTGTGGATTATATATATATATATATATATATATAGAGAGAGAGAGAGAGGGAGGGAGTGATAGAGAGAGAGAGAGAGAGAGAGGGAGGGAGTGATAGAGAGAGAGAGAGAGAGAGGGAGGGAGTGAGAGAGAGGGAGGGAGTGAGAGAGAGAGAGAGTAAGAAAGAAAGAAAGAAAGAATTTATTGACTGATTTATACAGAAGAAAAACTAAAAAAGGGAAACTACAATGCAGAAACTCGTTCAGGGGGTTTTAGCATCATACCTATGATCTTGTTTCCTGTTTGCTTTGTGAGCTGTACTTTTATGTTGGTTATTCATGCACTTGACTAGAAAACACACAAACCTAAAATAAGTGTGTTGTCTTGGAGAACAGGGAACTATACTATTTGCTTTTAGTAAGGACTGATTACAGATAACTGCCATTAGTGGCAGTATGCTTCTGTACAGGATGCATTTATCATCATCTTTCATCAATACTCCTTCACACTTCACCAACTGCAAGAAAAGCAGGGGCAATAGGTATGAACAAAACAAAGTAAAAGTAAAATTAGAGGTAAAGAGTAATGTCGCGAAAGACACAGGAAAGTCATTATGACTTGCTTTCTCAGTCTGAAAGCATGGGAACTAAAGATGTAGTATGAGAAACATGCTAATTATATTAATTTCTGTCTTGTCAGTGCAAAGATTCTGGTTCAGAATTGACTCAGAAAGTGCAAACTTGAGCCGCTGAGCTGTTTTGCAAGTGAAAGCTTTAAATCTTTTAAAGAAATCCAGCCTTGAGAAAAGTTTGTCTTTAAGTATTATTTCGGCTGCGATTTAAGTGCAAAAGAGAAACTCTAATTATGGTACAATTTGGTCTGTTATTTTAAGAAATATGCCCATTTTTAATGACATTAAAAATATTGATACACTTCCCTGACGACGTTCAGTGACTACTATATCTCTTTATCTCAGTTTATATACCACCCTTGACAGTTATTTTCTTATTCAGATATGCCCTGTTGTAATCTTTTTTCTTTTTGTTTTCTTTGTTTTTTTTTTATGCACAAGTATGCACATATGTCTAAAGATTGTAAGCTAAATTTTTAGTTGTACATGTTGCTGTGAGATACCAGTACCACTGTTGTTATTGTTCAATAATAAAAAAAAGTTACAAAAATTGATACAGAATTTTAATTTTATTTAATTTAAATTCTTTTTGTTAATTTAACTACTTTAATTTTTCTCCAAATTTTTGTTTTATCTTTTTTAAAAAAAAAAAAAAAAAAAAGCTATACGTTGTTAATCAAACTTATTTTTTCTCTTTAAGTCATAAAATGTAAATAAAAATAATAAAATTCAAATATTACTTTATATAATCATATATCTTTATTGTACACAAATGGTCAATCCATCAAATACAATATCACATTTTTAAAGTATTCTACAGACTTCACTTTTTTGTTGGACTATAACTAAACAATAATTCTAAAAACCTGTATTTTTGTATTTAATAACGGACAGGATCTTTAAGTGCAAATCAAAGGTAAGGCAAGTGACCCCATGTAGCCTCCCACCGCTGAATGACTGCAGTTTCTCAAAAACATGCACACTGGTTAGAAATATCACAAAACAACATCTTATCTGACCTAACAGAAGACAGTTTTAACAAATAATTTTGTTCTTCTTGGCCCGCATGTGAAACGATGCTATGAAATTTGCTATATCCTGTTGTGAGATGAATTTAATGCAGAAAAGCCACAAGGCATCATTCAAAGGCATTACAGTGTGAAAATGTGAAATTAAGAGTTACATGCTTAAATGTTTCATTAATACATTGTAGCATTTTTATATTCTAAAGAAAAAAAAATATGTCTCTGTTCCCCATCCCACATTACATTTATTTAAAATACAGATTTCACAACACATACTGATTTCTTTACAGTAAAATCTATATATATCTATATTCTCATTTAATGGAATCAATTTCTTGCACTACAAAAGGCATACAAATCTGATCTCTGTAAATAATGAGGTATTTGTCTCAATGAAGTGGTGTGAATCCTTGATAAGCGTACAGAAGCCAATCATTTTACATTTATGACACTGTTGATTTCAATGCACTATACTCACAGATGATTCAGAAGACAAAAAAACAAGGTTGAAGTTGAGTGTTCTTCCTATACGGGCATGACTTCTTCCTGTCGTGGTCTTTTTTTCACTCGTCAGCACTCTTTTCTGAGCCTGTACCAATGACCGTCTTGTAGCAATGTTCTCCTCTGTGCTCGGGAGAGATTGGCGGGAAGTCAAAGGCCTTGTTCCCAGAGCCCATGCGCTTGCGGTTTCTGGCACCAGGTTGGTACAGCTGCATTGCTGGTCGGTCCTGTGCCGTGAAATGAGTAAGACAAAAGAGACAAAAGCAATACACTCATATTTCATACCACAAATACGACATCACAGCTTTGTTCATGGCAGTGCTATTCATGCATACAGTATAATAAATTTCCTGCCCCGTCTTAATCACATTTCAGCAAGACAGACAACAGGCTATTGACAGCCCCTCAAAATCCATTTAGTCCATAACAGAAACATAATACTGTATCTGTTATGCCCTTGTTTGTGTTTAACAGTTTCTGTTTATGGTGGTGGTGGTGGTGACGGTGGTGACACATAATGGCTAAAGCTCAGGGCTTATAACCAGACTACCATTGCTCACTTCTGGATATAAGTGTACAGTAAGTCTGTTTGGATAAAAGTATCTGCTAAATGACTACTTACTAAATGTATAAATCCAGCATGTAAGCATTTCAATGTGCTTACAATGAGCAAGATCTTATAAGTATTCTTCTATATACATGTAGGATCTGTTCCAAAACCAAGCGAAATGCAATTTACAGTCTACATAGGAAGACGCCTTTTAAGACAAGTGTCATTTAACCTCATACTTTATAAAATCGTAACACTCAGCAACTCATTCCAATAGTACGCCGCACGCAAAAACACAAATGAGACTCGACTTTCAATTCATTTCAGTAGAGTTCGGTGATAACATGTTGCTAACTAACAGTGTCATACTCTAAGCATGAAAACACACAAATATTAAGTAGAACAGTAACTTTTTGACCAAATTTACATTCTTTTTTGATACTTTTACCTATTATTGAAATTTCTCTCACCTCATTTATTTTCCTTGAAATCAGAATCTTAAATATTTTGTATTCGCTTTATGATATAATGGTTCTTTGTTTTAGATGTTCAAAATCCTTGAAATTTTAGTTTATTTCCTGATTTAAATGAGATGTTAAATCTAATTTACAGATTTTTAAAACTATATTTATAAACATTTCTCTGACCTTGGGTGCCATCTTGAATGGATTTTTTCCCACAAAATAGAGCAGAAATTTTTTAAATGCATTTTTTAATGTTTGACAATGTTTCAAATTTCTTACAATTTTTGTTTATTTCTAGGTTTAAATGAGATGTTGAATCCAATTTATATGTTTTTAACTATATTAATAATATAATTGACATTCCTTGTCTGCCATCTTGACTGGATTGTTTTTTCCCTGAGCTTGTCGCAATGCATTATGGGATTGCATTTTGCGAAGAGAGATAAATAAATGAAAGATAAATGTGATGCTCATATAGAATTTGACCAAAAACATTTTGGACCACTTCAACATTGGGAGCATGCATACGATGCTGTTAAATGTTAAATTGATAATGTTAGTTTTAGGTTTTAGTAGTTTTTCCACATGTTGATCATGTATCCCATTTTAGACATTTTGATTGGTTACCTACAGAAAGCAGAGTAGCACATCTTAAACTAAAAATGGTTCATAAGATAATCAATAAAAGAGCTCCTACATAGTTTAACACATATTTCTCTAGGGTAAGTGAGAAACATTGTTAAAATACTAGTCAAAGTCTTATGGATATTACATTGTCGTTTTAAAACTATCGTAGGTCTTTTAATATCCAGAGGCAACTTATTTATTCTTGAGCCCCTGAGTATTCAAAAGTATTTCAAATATGGTTGGTTTAGTTTGAAAGTCAAAAAAAGATTCATTTTTATTAGTGTATTATGTGGATGTTTAATTAAATGAGTGTATTTCACCATTTTTTGTCTAATAAATCAACACAAATCAAAATGCTGCCTATACATAGGTAACTCGCTAGGTTTTAGAACAGAGCCGTAGGTTTCAGTTGTATAAGCTTCTTCTATGGGGAACCGCTCCTCATCTGTGCCATTACAGCATAGCCAACATTCTGCTGTCAGCAAGTACGCCTGGCACTGTAAGGTGCGGGGCCTCTCAGTATACAGCATGTGAAGCATCCCCTCCCGTGGGTAGAAAGGCTAAAAAACTAGCTGTACCTTTGCTGGCAGAGCCCCTCCTATCTGGTCTGGCCCCTCAGACTGGGAAGTCCTTTTCTCCTGATGCGCTAACACAGACTGAGAGACACGTTGTCTTCCGTCAATAATATTGCCAACAGCCAAATTACAGCTAACTACCTCAACACATCAGTGAAGGCTGCATTGAAAGCCCCTGGAGGGAGGCATATTCGTATTGTATTTCCCACAGACATAATGATGTATAAATCAAGTACAGATGTGTAAATATTGAATGCATTAGTGGATTCATCTGCTACACAGACCGGATGACAATAACTGTACATAATACCAGAACCAGAGTTGCAAATGGCCTGTGGCTGAGATATGGCTACTTTATTTACCTTATTGCGAATCCGTTCTTTCCTGCTGCCCATGTCTTCTCGATCTTCTTTGCCCAGTTTGTCTCCGGTCTCTGGACAGTAGGAATAGCCATGATGTTGTTCTTTCTTGGCCCTGTCCTGGCAGTAGCCTTTGCCCCATTTGGTCTCCTCCTTGCGTCGCATGAACTTGTCAAACTCGTAGTGATGCCTCTGACGTTTACGTTCCTCGTCTCTGCCGCGATGCTCTTTGTCCCTCTGCCGACGGCCGTGACCTTCCCGCTGCTCCTTGTCACTCTCGATTTGACTCCTACTATGGAAAGCCCACTTAGTGAAATCAACCACCTCAATATGATTTTATAAATAAATGTATATACAGTGGGGGCCAAAAGTAACTTAATACATTTTCATTACTGCATATATAAGTTCTAAAAGTTATAAAAATCTGCTAAATCTGATGATCTTGTTCTCCAGTATGAATTGAGAACAAACAATTCACATGATCATTGACAGATTAAGTTGATTTGTGACCTAGAAATAGTGCAGAATTTTAAATATTTCTTCTTTATTTGAAGACATAACCTTTTTTTTGTTTCACATTTTTCAAAATCCCTTAGTCATAATGAAACAAAAGTAGTGAAAAATATTTTAATCCTTATTGTGACGTACATCCGAGTGAAAAGTATTATCAAAAAAGAAACAATTTAGGGCAAGAACTTGGTTCAATCCATCGGTTGTTGATTGGATGGAGGCAGATCTCAATGCAAACTTGCAGTCAATTGTAAATAGATAGACATTTTAAACTTTTTGTTTATATCCAAATTTGAATTACAGTAGATGTTGAATCTCAGATCCCAGATTTTTTTAACACCACTATATCTTTTGAAGGTAAGCAAGGTGAAAGACAACTTTTAGGCAGCTCTTACTTATCCTTCGAATCCTTTGACTTGGTGTGTCCTGCTGACTTTTCCCATCTGTTCTTTTCCATCTCTCCACTGTCTCCTTTATCTTTCAGTCTGTCTGAGTCCACATCATCGTCTCGGTCACACTTCTTTAAAAGCTAAATGAGTCAAGGTGCAGATCGTATGTGATAACTTGTTTACGGTATAGCACTGATAACCACAGTTGGCAGTAGTCCGCTTCAGGATGTTATATGGTTTTAAGTCATACCTTGATCTTAATCTCTTTTTCAGACAGTTTCTTCTGCTTTTCAGCCTCCTTCCGCTTTCGTCTCTCCTCCTCTCTGCGTTTCCTCTTCTCCTCCTCCCTTTGCCGCTTCTTTTCCAGTTCTCTCCTTCGCCTCTCCTCTCTTTTTTCCTCTCTTATTCTCTAGAATTGAAAGGGATCATGTATATACAGTACAAAACCGCAGTGTATAACATGCAGTCAGGTGGTGCTCTCTGAGCCCTTACCTGTTTCTCCAATTTCTTGTTTTTGATGTATTCCAACAAGGGTGTCGTCCTTTTGGCTACAAATAAAGTCACACAGGGAAAATAGAGCTTAATTTATAGTCCTAAAACCTGGAAGAGAATTAGCATTTTGGAGCCATGGGTTCTCTCTCAAGCGGTTTTCTGTTAATGAGCTCTATAGAATAGCATTTCTCAACATCAGAAAATGTTCTCATCAAAATAAACTAAGACCAGCTTTGCAATACTTGTCCTGGACATACATTTATCTACACAAATATAACAGCACTAAATGATTTCCAAAACCATACCTATAAGTTCTCGGGTTTTAGCTTCAATCTCTCCCAGTAGTGTTTCTGGGTTGGCCATGGATTTCTCTTCATCACAAGAGTAGTTTTCCAGAAATCGCCTGTATTCTGGGTCTGAAAAAAGATTTTAAGTGTTTAACAAATGTATTAACTTTTCACCATATATGCTTTACTCAGTAAAGTCACTTTTCATGAATACTTTAAATGTATAAATATTATAAATATTTTTTATAAATACCTTCTTCAATAGTTCCTGCTTTAGCATCTTTCTTCTTTAACTTTTTCTTGGAAACCTTCTGAAATGGGGCAAATTCTACAACAGCTGGATACTCTTGGCCTAAATAAAAATACAAATAATATATTATAGACCTGTTAATAATTATATTAAACTAAATATAAACCATTTAAAAAGTAAATCTAGACTAGAACTAGACTGAGGGAGGATAAATAGTAAAAAGAAAAATGAATCACCTTTATTGTCAATGAATACGTAGCCATCAAAACGATCTCTGAAAATAATGATATCCTCTTGGTTTTTGAAGTTGATGTATGCTCTTGAGAAGAGATGCGGATATAAGCTGTGGAGAAATAATATATAAAGACATGCACATGTATAAGGGCCGACAGTGATCATGATCACAAACCGAATATACCTCTGATCAGCGGGGAAGAACTCAAAATAGTCAAAAGATGGAAGAGGACTCAGATGCTCCTCGAGCTGGTCTTTTGATAGACTGGGTGGCAGTCGGCGTATGACAACCTATATAAAAGAAGCATGTACAAAGAAAACTGTACTAAAAAAATCATTGACATCAAAAGCAAGATCATCAGCCACAATTACAAAATATAAAGTCACAGATATTAGAAATAAAATCGTAATGACAAAAATGAACGTGTGTTTAAAACATTGCAAAAGAGAAAAAAAGAGACCATTTATCCCAACAGATTGTTTGTCTAATTTTACATATGTAGTAGCTTGTTTCTCAGCTTGAGGTTCCTGGTAATCAGAGGCCCCATTGCACAGTCCAAAATCCCTGTGCATAAATCATTAATGACTGCTGTTATGGTGCTTTTGTGTCCTTTTTGAGGAATTAGGAATTCCAGTCCCCATTAATTGCAATTGTATGGAAAAAGAACGAACAGTACAATTTCTCCATATGTGTTTCACACAAGTCAGTCAGAAATGATGTGCGAGTAAATAATGAATAAATAATGACAGAATTATCCCTTAACACACACATAGGATATATATATATATTAAAAATGTCCATTTTCAAATGTCTCTATTGCACCATTGACTGTTTTTCCCCCTACAATTATATAAGCATTCAACGCCTGGACTATTAAATTATTCAAAGGGGTAATTGTTTAAGTGTACGAATGCATTTGTGTTTGACGTGACTGATGCCACTAGGATATTCGTTTCGATTGGCTGCCCTGTGTTTTCGCTGTCTGTGGTGCTGAATCCCGTTCCCTCCATCATCATCACACTCTCCCAACCTACCCAACAACTGCGCCACTTACCTTGGTGAATATCTCCTTTTTCTCCTCTTTGTGCTTCGGGTTCACCGCGACGTTGTCCTGCTCCCTCTGACACTCCCTGAACTGGATCTCGACGCTGCCTCTCTCCCTGCTTCCTGTCCTCTGCTCCTTTTCAGACCTCATATCTCCATTTCGCCCTCTTCGCCGTCCGAAATCCGCCAACCCTCGCGGGAATTCACCACCAAATACCGCGAGGCTTTCACGTTAGCGTTTATTCTCGTCATTTTAAGAATAGGTTTGTTGTATTTTGTTTATACAATAAATTGATAAAACAGAACTATGGAGGAGTGCTACGTTATTTTTTATAAATTAAAGCTAAATAGAATAGGGTTATATAGGCAGTAGCCTATGTATTTGGTTAATACTTTCATTTTAAAAAAAGACACGGAAGAAAGATACTAATCAATATATTACTCAAGTTTCCCCTCTGTTCTGAGAACAAAAAATCTCTTCATTTCAGCGGGTTGGGGAGGCATAAAAACAACGACCATGACTGTCATCGTTTACTGCCGGGTGCCGCGCTGTCGTCCTCAGAGTCGCTGTAAGTGCAGCTCGGCTGTACGCATGGTCGAGTCGAACCGAACGGGCTGCCGGTGCTGACTGTGCTCCATACGTCCGGGCTGCTGGGCTGACTCACGGAGCGCCCGTAACAGTCAGGACTAGGAACTGCAAGAAACACGAGACCACAAACGTATATATCCATCCATATTTCTTACATGTCTATCCATTTATTTATCTGCAAAATGTATCGATCCATCTATCCATCCGTCTGCAAAAGCACAATCCATCCATTAAGTATCCATGCATAGCATATGTCTACAAAAATATCTATTCATCCATCTGCTATCCAAGTACTATCCACCCATTTATTTATCTAAACAAATATGTCTATCCATCTATCAACCTACAAAAGTATCTATCCACAGATTTATTTATCAGATTTATTAAGTATCTACAATAATATCTATCCATTCATCTGCAAAAGTACTATTCACCATTTATTTATTTAAACAAATGTAACCATCCTTCTGTCCATCTATCTACCAACAAAAGTGTTCAAAGGTATAGGCTATTCATCTGCAAAAGTATCAGTCCACCCATCTATCATACAAAAAGCATGCCTACTGTGTCCATCATCCATTTATTTATCTGCAAATGTATCTATCCATCTGTCTGAAAAGCATGATGCATCCATTCAATATCCATCCACTCCTCAGATGTATTATATCCTTATGCCATAAAAAAGAATCCAAAAATATCAAATCTATCGGTCTGTCTATCTTTCTGCAAAATCTATCCATTTATCCAAACAAATGTGTCTGTCTGTCTATCTGTCTGCAAATGTATCAATCTACCCATGATCCATCTCTGCAAATGCGTCTATTCCATCCACCTATTTGCAAAAGCATCCATCAGGAAATCTGTCCTTTCAATTACCTGCAAAAATATCCATTCATATGTAAAAGTCTATTACCAATTTTTATATCTACAAAAGTGTCTTTAACTACTATGTGTCATTTAATCATTTGATACAGTGCACTTAACGTAGGCGAAATTCTGCATACAAAAAAAAAAAAAAAAAAATCCACCCTACCCCTTAATCAACCCCTAAACCGAACCATACCACGAAACCTGTCCCTAACCTTAACCGTATCCTACCTCAATAGCTGCAAAAGTATTCTGATATACAACTCTGTAAATTATTTCCTATATATATATCACTATACCTATTTCCATATATTTTAGTATGGAATAACTAATTTCTTACCACTCAGAAAAGTTTGCTTCCCACTGGCCGTCTCAAGGCAGAGCTGAGGCGAAGGCCTCTCTGGTGTAGAAATGGAGCTCTTTAAACTGGGCACAAACGTAGAACAGGTGTCCAGATCTCGACTCACGCGCACATGAGAGTAGGTGACGTTGGATTTGGATGGTGTGCAGCCCATGACTAATTCTGCTGCTCACAAGCCAGCTTCCATCTGAGGAGCATCCAGAGTGGCACAGCCTGCACATTTCAGTTACAGCAAACAAAGACACTTCTGCTCTACTTCAGGGGCCGATTTAAAAACACCCCATGACGTTCCTGGATTTATAATTAGGGAGGTGGTGCCTAATGTTCCCTTGAGAGGGGCTTATACAGCAAACTAAATGAATAAATAAAAGAAATCATAAACACTTTATAATAACTTTGAGGGTCCCACTTTATATTAAGTGTATTTAACTACTATGTACTAACATTAAAATTATCGTTTGATACAATGCCCTTATTGTGTACATACATGTTTTAACATTGTACTTACATTAAAAAAAATACCTCCATGTAATTACATCAATTACACCGCTGACCCTATCCTTCCTCTTTAACCCCCTCTTAAACTTAACCATACCACCAAACCTGTTCCTATAATTCCTTACCCATATCCCACTTCAGTAGCAGCAAATGTGTTTTGCAATACAACATGAACACAGTAAAAGTTTTTTAAATGCAAGTACTAGTGGTTCAACGGATCACAAAACTCACGGTTCGGATCATATCACGGTTATTAAGTCACGGATCGGATCATTTTTCGGATCAGCAAAAAAAAAAAAAAAAATTGGGGGGTAACTTTCTATTTATTACTTAGCCCACTTTAACTACTCCGATACCACAGCAGAAACTAATAGCCTAACTAATACATTATTAAAGGCAAGTGAACAGACTGTAAAAAGAACAAATACTGTACACCAATTACAAGCATAGATAAATGCATCATAAAGTTACAAATAAAGTATAAGGTCTAACTGTAGTATTAATTTTCGTGTACAGAAATGTAGTAATTAAATGTAAAATGACACTGTTCACTGTATAAATTTAATATAGATTAATCTTTGTTAAAGCTGTGTTTTGTTGTTTGATTTACATGACAGACAACAGCAGGTATTTATAGGTTGCTGTCACTTTAAGAGTAAGACTCCATGCACGCACACATCCAATAGATACACATCCAAATTCTCACCTTGTTCACTTAAGACATAACCGAATGTGTTTACGAGAATACTTGCCGAGAGGGGTATTTTGACTGACATAATGCGTGTATGTGTCCATCCAAGTGCATTTAGGACGCGAAAGAGAAATCAATTTGGAGTTCGCGAGCTATCTGAAACGCGCCTCTCTCTGTGTGTGTGCGCGCGCGAGCCTTGTATGTATGTGCGTCTGTGCGCATCGATAACAGCGTGGCGTGCGATACCGAATTAAATCCTCTTTTGCCTCTTCTAGCGCTGGAATGGTTTTATATCTATTTAATGTGTGAACTAGCAAGACAAAACACGAGCAAATGATAACCTTTCACTCTACTGCGGTTAAACGTGCAGTTGATCTGCGAATCACATGCGTGCCGAACCGTGAGGCTTGGTCCGTACGGATCACGGATCAACAACGATCCGTTTAACCACTAGTAAGTGCATAGTAGTTATAACATATTTTGTATTTATTGTCATATTGTTATATTTTACTACTGATCTGGTTGGACAAACTAACTCAAAGCTTTTATAAAGTGTTACAAAAACTAATTTCCTTTAATGTAGAAAAGCAACATCATTAAATAAATCTGTGCAGAGAACATGCACATATTTCCTTGCCTTCTGAACTTGCAGACACAGATTTGAGTAAACTGATAAACTGAACTAATAAAACAACTAATCAAAGTCATGCAAGTAGTTTCCTTTGGCTGACTAATTTCAGGTAAATGCAAGTGTCTGCAGATGCTAACATCTGATTGGCAGCATAAAAACTATTTTGTGCAGCCTCATCCACAAAACAGGCGTTTTAATAGAGCACCAATGAGAATACACAAATCTGTGTAAAAATATGGATGCAGGGTTTATTGATTGAATCATTAAAACCCATTTGCATTCACTTCATTACATTTATTCATTGTAAAAAAAAATCCACAGGGGTCCAACACAGAGGACACGGCAGGGATGGCAGAGGGAGGGAGGGTATGTGTCATGTCCTCTTCAGAGTCACATTCTAATCATCTCATGCTCAAAGTTCCTCTTTGACCCATTCACAGGTCTCAATCACGTGCTGGTGTCAGACATGGACGTCTCCAGCATCATGTCGCTCTCATGCATGTCGCATTCTAAGAGGAAGCGCTGGAACGCATCGGTTTGTTTGTCAGCGTTAAAAGAAGGCGTTTCCAGGCACACGTTCACCTCTTCTACGGGTTGTGCTCTGCTCTCATTGCCGTCGGTAGAAGTGTTGAGCATCTTCATCAGTGCAGGAGTGCTGAGGGTCTTTCTCACTTTGTCTTTAATGTCAGTTCCTGCAAAACAAGATAACTTAATAGTTGCAAGGGCACTTTGAATCTGCAAATTTACAACGCACACGGGTGGTCGTCTTACCAATGTAAGCATCCGAATCGCTGATATACATCTCAATGCAGTGGCCCAGCATGGTTACGGAAAATGTGTCATCCCTTTTAAGACCAAGTGCCTAAAGGAGGAGTTTATATGTTTGAAGTGCAGTAAACTCATAATTGACCAACACAGAATTATGATTGTTATATATTCTCACAGTGTGAAAGTAGTCAATGGCGCTCTCAAAATCTCCCATGAGGCTGTGCACGTAACCGATGGCTGAGTAAGTAGAGGCATTCTGTGGGATGAGGACCAAAGCTTGCCTGTGGTATTCGAGAGCTTGTTCGTATTTCCTACACAAACAAGATGAAAGCAATCACTGACCTGATTTTTGTCTACACCAACAGATACACAACTAGACAAGCTCACTACAGAGGCAGTGAAAATTATTCTCAACCACTGTAATCAAAAAGTTTAAACATTGCACATTATTATTGAATGTTCTTTAACAGGGTTCCCACTCTAAGCCAAATGTCAAATTCCCTGACCTTTCCCTGACTTTCACTGGCTAAAAAGCTGAATTTCCATGACCTATAATGAACGGAAAAACAGGCCGCTGTTGTGCTAAACACTGAGCAGACAAATATCAGCCACAGACAGTATTTTAAATCCATTTATTTGCAAGCTTTATTTATTTGTTCACAGACGTTTTTAGTACAAAACTAAGTTAAACACTCATAAACACTACTTTTTTGGGGCTTTTACCCGTTAAATGCAATTTGATATTTTTCTGTACTATTTCTACAGAAATTTAGTTTTTATGATTTCAGGGGTTAAACGCTCTAGAGGATTTTCTATTTCTCATCACGTTCATCATTCAGTCTTTTGATTTCTTTACATTTAGTTTTTGCAGAACGTCTTAGACTGTTTGACACAAGGCTATTTCTGTAAAATAGTTATGATAATTTAAGTCTGAAATAAATAATTATTATTAAATAATTAAGTCCTGGAAAACCCATAATATTTTTCCTTCAGAAGTAATGTTGGTAGTTTGTCCAATGTGCATATATTAATTTATTTATATTTATTCATTCTACCATGGTGAATAAACGAAGGTAACTACACACGACCAATTTGAAAATTCTGTGCAACTGCCACTAGGGGCGAAATGCGACAATCGTATCCTAATGTCGTTTGCAGTGAACGAAATTAAACTAAACAAAATTAAACCATAAAACATCATTCAAAATACATACTCAGTGACTGATACAATCTTTGTTATGAAATACACTTGTTTGAGCTTTGCTTAATATTAAAATGGTTTGAGCTTGAATATCATTTTAAATTACTTTAATAGCCACTATGAGAGCAACAATGGATAATTTACCTCAGATTTTGAAAAGAAATGAAAGGAAACAAGAACGTTCAAACTGTAAGTAATAAATACTTTTCTTTGTGCATTTATGTCCTTGTTCGCTCTGTATGAACTGAACTATTAGCTGCAAAATCCCAGAAATATAGAAGAAACCATTTCAAAAATAGAATTCTTTGTCATGTCGCGGCTGGTTAGGACAGTCTTTGAAGTGGTCATTTTGTAGCCAAAGCTCTTGAAATTTACTTTTTCCTGGCATGTTTGCCTTAGTTAACAGGTACAGGTGACTGCATTTGACTTAAGTTGACGAGCGGGAAGGGAATAAAATGCCGCTGAAAAATAGCCTAACCATAACAATACGCAAAATGCATGAAACAACGCAAAAAAAAAAAAAAAAAAAAAAAATGTGGTATAGAAAAATTACATTTTGATAAATGGAAACTAAAATTTAAAGCGACAAACAAAAATCCCTGATATTCCATGACTTGGACAAAAAAATATATAGAATTCCCTGGAATAGACCTTTTAAAATTCCATGATATTCCAGAAATTCCATGACCCGTGGGAACCCTGCTTTAAGTATTTAGTTTGGGAGGCTGGGACTAATTTGCTATTCTGTACAATAAATCTCTAGCAACATAATAGCTGATTGTTAAAGAAAACCAGTTTTGCGTTTTCTGAATGACAGTACCTGATGAAGAACATTGTTAAAGTTGGATGTGTGTTTAGGTTTCAGGTTTTATTTCTGAAATGCTCAGTTCTGCTCAATCTATGCCTCATTTTCGGATGTGGCCATAAATGATTAAATACTTGGAAGTAAAAAACAACAATTCAGTATTCAAATATTGCAATGGTGTCATTATGTTGTAGGAACATTCTATCAATAAAATTGGGAAATTTTCAAACTTAAGTCGTTTAATTTTAACTTTCTTATTTTTTATAAAACATTTACAAAAAAAAAAAATAGCACAACTAAGGCTAAAAAATATCTACAAAACAAACTTTGAATGCAGTGTGTATGTTTGGAGCTGAATTCATTGCAGAAGTTTATAGTTTGGGTTTTAGGACAAATCTTAACATTGATACAGTCCAAACAAACAAACATAAAATAAATAATTAAACAACCATTTAGAAATAAAGAATCATGAGTGGAATGATCTTCAAGAATGAATTGCGAGCCCTTTGATATCCAGTGGGTGGACATGCATAATTCATCAAACACTAGAGTGACAGAACAAAACAAGCACTCTATTAAAGTGGAAAAAACAAGATACACAACAGAGGAGGGAAGCAATGTGACCATGCCTCCCAATTCATGCTCTTCATTTAAATACCACTTGAGATAATTTTAGAAGCAGGCACTTTTTAGTCGCAATTCCAGGTTAGTGCATCACTACAGCCCAGATCCTGGCTATTTTAACTGGGATATAATGAGGTACTTAAGCTGCAATAATTGGCAATATGCATTTTTAAATATTTTTGAAAGAAGTCTTTTACGCTTACAAAGGCTGCATTTGTTTGATCACAAAGAGTAAAAAAAAAGTTAATGTAAAATAATTATTAATAGTTTAAAATAACTGTTTTCTATTTTAATATTATTCCTGTGATGGCAAAGCTTCAGTGTTACATGATCCTTTAGAAATCAATCTAATATGCTGATTTGGTGCTTAAGAAACATTTCTTATTATTAATATCAATGTTAAATATTTTTGTGTAAGCCAGATACTTTTTTTCAGGATTCTTTGATAAATACAAAGTTTAAAAAAAAGAACAGCTTTTATTTTTTGTAAGATTATAAATGTCTTTACTGTCACTTCAACTGAATGTGTCCTTGCTGAATAAAATAATTCATTTCTTTTTAAAAAATAAAATAAATAAATAAAAATCTTTGTGACCCTTAAACATTTAAATGGTAGTTTACATTATAAAAACCTGAAAAGAAAACAAAAAACCTAAAACTAAAATGTACTGTAAAATGAGAATTCTTTTAACTTACTTCAATTTTCGACACACATGACCCAAATTGTTTAAGAGCGGCTCCCATTTGTCTACTGTCACCTGGAGAAAAATAATTCATTAAGACAGAACAATTTACAAGGGTATGTTTCCTACCATGTACCAACAAATAAGGTGTAAAAGAATACAACAATCTGTTTGTCTACTGGAAATTTGTGGAAATTTTTTGACCGATACACCCAGGAACATAAAAGTACATCATACTGAACAAGCTGCACTTCACTCACAGCTATGCCACCTATTCTGACCAAAAAACAAGTAGAAAAACAACTAGATCATAGAAGCAAGAATATAGTTACCTCATTTCCAATGGCTTTGATCTTGTCCATAGCATCTAGAAACAACTTCTCAGCTGTTTTATAACTGCAACAAAGCAAAGCGCTCAGTAGCAAAACCACTAACCACTGATTCATATAGTGTGAATTTTTTTAAATCACTTACTCTCCATTTTGGAAGGCAACCACAGCTACCTCATGTATGACAAAGGGGTCTTCAGGTGCGATGCTGAGGGCCTGGCTAAAGAAACGTTCTGCCAGCTTGGGGTTGTTAGTGAGTCCATACTCCAGACCAATGTAGAGCATGGGCAGGTGACATCTGTTCAAACAGGAAGCCAGAAAGATTTTTTCTAGCTTAATGGCTTTACCAATTTCAAAACACACAAGTCATACTAGAGGCAAATATTCTTGTCCTAATGAATGTAATTGTCACAAGTACTGCAGGTTTACAAACCCTTTCATGAGTTGGGCAGCAGTGAAGTAAGCAGCCATGGCCTGATCGTGCTCACTCTCCACAGCAAACGAGTGACCGTATGCTATCCATGCCGGTCCATATGTGCGCTCCAGCGTGGTTGCTTTACTGTGGACGGGGATTTTGGTGTTAACCACAGCAAGTTTCGTTGACAGAAATACGGTTATCATTTCGAAACCTTTTCCTAGATTTACCACAAAAACAAGTTTGCTGAAAAATACCAGGCGCTTGATTTCTGCAGTATCAGCACTAAAAAGTTTTTCTATTTATATAATAGGGCAAAAGGTTACAATACTTAAATCTAATTCAGTCTTTTTGCATTTTTTTTTTTTTCTGAGTAAGCAACATATGTTAAACAACATTATATGACAACTTCTGTAAGATTTTTCAATTGTTTTTGTGCTTATACTCATCAAGGCTGCATTTTTCTGAGCAGAAATACAGTACAAGCAGTAACATTCTGAAATATTATTACAATTTAAAATAACTTTTCTATTTTCTTTTACTTTTCTTTGTTTTAAAATGTAATTTATTCCTGTGATGGCAAAGCTGAATTTCCAGCAGTCATTACTCCAGCCTTGAGTGTCACATGATCCTTCAAATCATTCTAATATGCTGATTTGGTGCTTGTTATTATGTTGAAAATTTCTTATTATGTTGAAAACAGTTGTGCTGCTGTACCATGATTTGTTTTTAGAATTCTTTGATATATATAAAGTTCAAAAGAAGAGCATTTATATGTTTTGTTACAATGTAAATGTCTTCACTTTCACTTTTGATCAATTTAATGCGTCCTTGATGAACAAAACTATTCATTTCTTTGAAAAAAAACAAAAAACCTAAACTTTGAACTGTAGTGAAAGCCCACAAAGCAACAAAATACCGTCATACCTGAGATACCGCCTTGCATGTTCGTTTTTATGCCCAACCATGAGGTAGTAACATCCAACAGCAAACCACGAAACCTTGTAGAGGTTCACAGAGAAAGAGCTGATAAGAAAACAAATCTCATGAAACTTAACTGAAACTCATCTTCTGAAAGACAGTTTCCTTATTACTCACTGGATTGCTGGGATACAAATCCACCAGTTTATGAGACAGGTAAAACAACTCTAAAGAGACAATGTATGGTAAATGTTATGATTCCACATTAAAATTCAACATTTAAATTAAACCTGAAACCAATATTAATCTCATACCATTTGCTTTGCTCAGCTCGACGAGGGTTCCTATGTGCACTGGTAAACAGTTGGCATGAAATGGGTCTTTTACCATAACCCTTGAATAAAAAACAAACATTAGATGATTTCAACCTGTCCCTAAATGTCAAACCAAACATTAAGATACCAATGTTTTGTAGACTTACATTGATGTAAGAGAGTAGCACATTTTAAAGTCACAGTTGTAATAATGTCGCTCTGCGAGGGAGACGACAACATCCAAGTTGTCCTGGAGACCGTTGACTATATCTGGGACGACCATCTCACTAGGTTTGTTATACTGGAAGAGGAGAGTTGATGATTAGCTCTTCAGTGAGCACTTCAAAACCATTGACTGAATAAACAGGTACTTCAAATTCTCATAGTAATTTGTGCATGTTCTTTTTTTAAACTGAAGAATAAACACAACAAAATCAAGAAAGATAATGAACATCATTTGATCTGTGTGATGCTGTAAATTTGAGCTATTTCATATGTAAATCGTAGCAAACCATACACAAATCTTTTACTTATTTTGTCCTGATTTGACCTTATGAGAGTTTAAATAGAAATGAGGCTCTCTTACCTTCTTTAACTTATTTTCAAAAAGGAAACGCAGCAATTCCACTTCTTCTTCTGTACACTGTTGACTTAAGGGCAGAGAATCCAAGAAATCTTTTTCTACAACAAGATAACATTTTATGAATTTGAAAGCATTTATTCATTTTATCCAAGGTGACTTTCAAGTGAAGAAAATGATGACAAAAAAAAAAAAAAAAAAAAAAAAAAAAATGTAAAGGCATAATAACTTTCTTTTTTCAAATCATTTTTGTTTGGTAGACTTAGTTAAGCTTCAAGAGAATTTACTTACAAAAACAAGGACTAAAGAAATTCAAAACGGTTTCTCTCACCCTCTTGGGCGGTCAACATGTGATGGGACGTCAAAAGGTCAAAGGCTTCAAAGCAGTAGACGTCCAGTTTCAAGGCCTCTTTGTAGCTAGACGTGGCTAGGGGTCTGTTGTCCATGGCATCATAGATCTTCCCCCGCAGGAGACAGATGGAACTATTGATCTGAGAGAAAAGGCCACAGGGAGTAAAAGATCCAGTCAAACTGTTATGCCATTCAAATACCAAGTTTGTTTCTAAACTCAGAGCAAATGGGCTCATTCATTCAGGCACAGTGCAAACATCAAAAATAAAACAATAAACAATCAACGACAAGAAAAAAATCCAATAAATAATGATTTGGACTCACCGAGGCAGGAGACATTTCCCATTCCTTTACGGTTTCCCTCGAGCCATTATCCTCCTTTACATTCTTGTCCATTAGTCTTTTACTGGCTGCTTCCTCCATGTCCAGTATGTCCAGAGCTTGTTGATATTCTTTGGCAGCATACTGCAGAATACAAAAATAAAATAATAATAATAATAATAATACAAATCACTGATTATTTATTTCCTTATTTAAGTTTTAGGAAAATCTGGTCTGTTAATCATAAAATCACACAAATGCACCACCCCTTGCATGTTCATTTATTAAATATTTTGGCAAATCTGATTATGCTTTCAGCTACCAATATGATTATAGTACTCTTAGCTATATTAACATTTACCATGTAAAATTCCACAAATTGTCCCTCGAAAAGATAAAAAAAAAAACATATATATATATATATATATATATATATATAAGATAGAGAGAGAGATAGAATGCATAAATCAATTTTGGTGCATTAATGTAAATACTCACGTGACATCTTGCAGCTAGATACTGACAGGCTCCATACAACTGAAAAACAAAAACAAGAAAGTCTGTCATAAATAACAAGAGTTACTTCTTATACTTCATTAATTCCCTTGAACATTAAGTTGATTTGTTTGCTCCATTCTATTGCATTAATGCACTTCAAACATTTCAGGGGAATACATTTGTGTCAATTATTTTACTGGGTTAAGTGTTTGAAAGACTGCAACTTAGAGAACTAAGAATATCTGTTACTATTGAAATGACTTCTTTCTTTGACCCAGAAAATCTTACCTTGTCAAGTTTGCGAGATCTGAGCGCATGAGAGGCTCTGTGATACTGCGCTGTCAAATAAAGGCACTGCGCTAACCAATAAATATCTTGAGGATCCTCTGTAAGTGATTAAACAGTCTGTGATTAATCCAAAAGACAGTTAAGAGTCAAGCTAGTTTAATTTAAACAAAATATGCATTTTATCTTAGACTTATCTACATTAACAACTGCTATTTGACAGTATCCATACAGTGTTCAGGAGTATGAAGACACTTACCATGTGATAAGGATGCTACTTTGTCAGCCCAGAACAGAGCACTTTGATACTGTTGCTATAAAATAGATCATGGAAAAATGACAGAGGGAAAATACATTTGATTCATATTTTGAGGTTTTCACTATTGAGATAAAACTGGATATTTATTCCCGCAATCAACATATATAGATGAAATCAATTAGTCACATTAGTGCTGTTTGACGTGCACAAGCCCTCATAAATGTTATATTACGTATCTATTCCTGAGAATAAAACAGCCCAAAACAACATTAAGTCATATATATATTATTGATCAATAATTATGTTTTTAAATGTCATTTTAGAAGCTTTCAAACCTGTTAGCATGAAAGTCACCTGGCTAGCTTCGAAAATATACCAAATGTTTCCCAATTCAGTGTACTAACTCTACCTCTTTCTTTTTCTATAATATACTGATAATGTCATATGATCAGCTTCATATAATAAGAAATTAATAAAAATCTAATTTGGTGTGTAAATTAAAGCTAGTGTTCATGCTAAATATACTGCCTCTTCTTACCTGATCAATGTAGTGTCTCACTCTTTTACGAAGCCTGTCAAGATTCATGGTGATTGTACTGTTTGTCAAAAACAAAAAACTGTCATTCTTGTCAACTGCAATAGACTGAAAATGGGTTTGTAGAACCGATCCTCTGTATGTAGATTGAAGCCCGCGGTTAGCATAAAACGTGTGTTACATTGATAGCACTCCGTGGAGAAACACCGATTTTGTGAAGTTCCGTCATTTTTAAATATTTGTATATGGAAGTAACAACGCAACAAAAATACAGATTTCAGTGAAAATACATTTTTTTTTTTACAGACTCAGAATATTATAACATACACATAAACACAAATAATAAAAATACAGCAATACATAAATACACAGCTTGTATTTTTCTCTCTCAAAACGTCAACGTAAAGCGTCTTTGGGTTATAAACACATTGCCGCTCTCTTGTGGCACACAGGGAAATCGCATTGCACAAGTTCATTTCCGCCATTAAAGGACTAAAATAAAAATTCTGTCATCATTTAATCACCCTCATGCTGTTCCAGATTCACAAGGCTTTCTTTCTTCTGTGCAACACAAATATTTCGATTTTCAGGCAGAATGACAGCCTAAAATCTTCTGTTCCACAGAAGAAAGACATGAGCTACATAAACAATGTTTGAAATAGCCTAAATTAAGTGAAACAATCAGTTATTTTGAAATGTACTTCAACTTCACCTGTGTTCAATCCACTAAATCAAAAGATCTGCCTGTGATGTGGAACTTTGAGATTAATCTAAGGATTAAAAAAAGCTACAAAAAGTTATAATATTATTAGCAAAGCGTTGTATATTCCTACACACATTGAGTTCATTGTAACAGAACGGATGAAAGAAGCATAAGCAATAGACAAAAAGAGGGAAGATGTCATATGGGTGACCAAGAGGCCAGATACAGTACTGAACACATTGCAGAGCATTTGGTCTGACATCAATATTTTCAACACTGCAGATTTGGCACTCTCTTTGGTGAGAAGGAAACCACTCCTGAAAAAGATGAACATTACAGCATGCCTGGATTTTGTGACAAACCTGAAAGCTCTTAGAAGAAAACTGTGGTCTGAAGACACTAAAATTAACCTCAATGTCCTGAATGTTTGTTGCAAACCAAATATAACCCAAATGCAGTTACTCCATCCCTACCACCATGCTCTGGGGTTGCTTTGCAGCAGGATGAATTGCAAAACAGTTTGAAGCATTGTGATTTATGAAGTGAGATATTAATATTCTGGAATGATTATTTTGAAGTGTGTTGAATTTGTGATACTGATGGGAGAATGTTTCAAAGTGAAAGCTAGCAAAGCCTCTTGTTGTCCAAGGCTATTACATGAGTCCTGTTAAAGAATAACAGGGTTGTTGTAGATTGAGAAGAACATAAAGGGCAATAATTTATTTCTCAACATAAATCTGGTAAACAAAAAAAAAAGAAAAAAAGAAAAAAAGAAAAGAGTAACACTGAACCATGTTGTTACAAGTTCCGCAACAGGGCAGATGACACGTTTCACCTAAAATCACACAAGAACATGGTATGGAGGCATCTTTTTTAGACCACGCTTTTCTTTCATATGTCTCATATTTCATATAATAAAACATTACTGATAATACATTTCTCTCTGTACATACTGCTGCAGTAGATACAGTATTTTACAACTGTAACAATAGTGCTGGTGTTGCGAGCCGCATGCTGTGCTGCCCATGAACGTCTGGCTTAAAATGCGGACATGATCAGCATCAAGCCCTGCATGAGATACACACCCAGACAGATGGGTACATAATCTAAAACGAAACTGGAGAGACTATTCCATAATTCAGACTGTAAGGAGTGGGTAGGCAATGAGGACTCTGCCCTATAGAGTGACACTGATTGCTATGGAGATGAGGTACTAGGTTCAAAGATATCCACCCAAAATCTCCAAGGGTTTCGGGCTAGAATTGAGTAGCCAGTGCAAATATAGCTGGCCATGTGCATTTGATGGCTCTATTGGAAATCTTGAGTCTTGCGCTCTTGTCCTTCCCGTGTGGTGTGTGGAAGTCTGAGTCGTCTTTTCCATCCTGTTTTCCTTTTGCAAAACTTGTCGGTTTCAAGTGTTTTACTTAGTTCTCTCTTATTATGCTTACAAGTCTTTTAAAAAAAACTACAAAGTCAATGAGGCGACCAAGGTGCGAGTTCTCGCCCAGTGGTAGCGTTACTATACAGTTTTGCGTTTTGATCCTGTCACGATTGGCCGAGCGTATTCCACAAAGTCATCAATGAGAACAGGCCATGCTCCTGAAACAAAACAGAAGGTCACATGATTAAAATCCATCATAATCTATGAATAAAGTGAATAAAACTTCAAAAATACAAAAACCAATCACTAAAAATTCAGTCATCATATTAGCTCACAAAATACAACAAAAATTGATGATATGTCTCACCTTCTTCATCATAGTTTGACATGTCATCTGCAATCATGTTGCCGAAATCCAGAAGCAAGTTCCACGTGTCTTTGGGAATTGATCGTTTATGATGCTCCTGCGCAAAATAAGGGCAGAGACTAGAGAGCATCTAAATTAATTGCTAAAGGAAATTATTCCACTATGTGGTTAATGTGTTGCATAGCAGCCAGAAAACCCATTTTAATTTGTACTGAGCGCTAAAGAGGGTCAAAAGTCCAATGCTGTAATGACTTACCAATAAAAATCTGTTCCAGAGGTCTAGGAACTTAAACCGTCCAGCCAGAACCAGGTTCCAATATGCTACTGCCATCTCTAAATCTGTAATGGAAAAAGATGGTTAAAACATTAATGTTAAAACTGTTAAAAACTGGTTAAAACTGTTTATTCAGAGTGAAGAGACACAAAAATGCAGAAAAATAGAACATTGAGGTGCTATTACCTAAACCTTTTTGTCCAGGATTCTTGGCAAAGTTGAAGGTGAACTGATAGAAATCTTTAAACTTTCCGCTGTCTTTCAGATCCTGTTCTAATCTGGGCAGAAGAGCTCGAAGTTTCTCCGGACTGTCACAGCTGAAGAAGAAATGAAAAGTTTAGGCTCATCATTAGTCAGTCTAATCACTGGCTCACATACATGTCATTCATACACAAAGATTTATATTGAACATGCTGTTAGCGACTTCAACCTGACTTCTTCTATTCTGCCAATTTCAACCACAGCTTCACTCAGCAAATCTTAACATGCAAAATAATAATTTGAGACAGAGACATCAAGCATTTCAGTTTGGCCCATTTTTCTGTAGTTATTAGAGCCGAGGACTGTCAGAGAAACTATTTCAGTGATTCTGTCAGGTAGTAGGACATTTTATGTATGACATTCCAAAAATTTTCATTATCACAGAATGATAATCCCAGCCGCCACACACCCCAAATATTGTCAAAATAATGACTGAACAAAGTAATGATTTCATAGCCCACCCCAGTTCTGTCATTCCATCAATGAACTCTTTTTTGCTGAATTCACACTGTGTTGCCGCACGGAATTTCCATGCCACAACCAGAACACTGATGCTCGCTGGATCCAGATTAAGGTCATCACAGAACTGTTGAATTCCATCAATCCCAATCTTATTCTCATCCTGGGGATCTGAGGGAGAATAAAAAACACTTAGGTCTCTTAAAAAATAGTGTCAGTTCAGCAAAACAAACATTTCTGAGAGGTGCACAAAGAAAGTTAAAGTTTTTCTTTAGTTTTTGCTGGCACGGAAACTTCATCCCAGTGGTTTTGGGCTTTATAATAACACATGCATGAAGTTTGTTTATGAAGGTCCTGCCTTTTTTTTTTCTTCCCTCTGTGGTGTGCGACCTCGACCTGCAGGTTTTGTTTCATTGCTCTAACAAGAATGGCTTGTTTGGAAATTTTGTTTTTCCACTCAAACATAATTTTTATTCTAAGTTTTATTCTATTATGTTTGTGATTGGTTAAAGTCGCAATGTTACTAAGTTAGCGACAGATGGTTTCTTCCATATTGTGACATACATCCTAATGATTATTGGAAAATGAAAAAATGTAGGGTGGGGACTTGGTTCTGAATGCAAGCTTACAGTCGATTGTAAGGGGTGGGGTTTAAATGATTGGAGAAAGCCCGCTATACATCACCAGAAAAAAAAAAAGTCTGTCGTTTCACCAGAAAAGTTATGACATTTTGCATGGATTAATTGTTCACAATAAGAGCATTACGATGCACTTCGAAAACAGATAGGGGTGTATTTCCATTTCATGCCGACTTTAAACTGGATAAGAACTATATAAAGTAAACTTGTTGTTTTTATTATTAGTAACTCAGTGGAACTGCATGACACAGCTGGTCGCGTGATCTCAAAATGACAGCCCCCATGAGGGTGTAACCCACTCTGTGTAGAAAACTAAAATAGCTTTACATTTAGTAAAAAGTAATAGGAAAATATTAAAAAGTATAAATTTCTTTATTTGTAAGCCTTTTTTAATGAGTAAAAAAATCACCTTTAAGCATGCAGTGGTACTCTCAGGCACAGGACAGCAGGCATAATAAATATCAGAATTAGAAAAACTCACCTTTATATCGATTGTAAAGCTGCTCCAGCTTTTTTCGGTCCACCGAGCTTTTCATGGATTCCTTGTGGTACAAATCTGGGTTCTGAAAGTAGTTGTCGGTGGCCACCTCTAGTTTCCAGTCATTTTGAGTGAGGCAGTATACGGCAGTCTTCTCCCCGGCTTGAGTGAAGGACATGAACTGCCGTACCTTGTCCTTTTGGGAGGATTTTAGCTTATGCTGTGTGGACACAAAAGATATGCCCTCAGACATGAACTCAGACAGACGCAGGAATACACTCAGCAGTGTGTACAACCAGAAAGAGACACAAACAAACATACAGAGAGAGAAAATTGCACACATTCAGGCACAAGACTAAAGCTGACAACTGGAACAACCGTAAACAAAAGCGTTGAGCAAATGTCCAGACCAATGTGTCAATTTAAAAGGACATTCTACCGGTTATAGCAAGTTTGTCTGAAGCACCAAGCATGTGAGGACCTGTGACAGGCCACTTGTGCTTGGCATGTAATATGAGATGGCAAGCTCAGGGCAGCCAGTGCAAAACAACCAGGTTACCCCACAGTTATTTCCATCGATGCACAGTAAGCTGTTTTTACTCTAGTTCTTTAAACAAGTTTAAAAGAACCATTTTGACAGGGCCATCACAAGACATGAAACCAGAACACAATGTGCAAAAAGTTTGATAGCCCACTCAAGACGTGTTTAGAGGGTATTACAATCTGGTAAATAACCAGGCTACTATTGGGGGCTGGGTTAAAAGGGCTGGGCTAAAAGACTGACGTTTGACATTTCATGGACTGGGTATGGATGACACTTAACCCTCCTGTTCTGCTGACATTGACTGCCTGGCTGTTTGGGGTCCCAGAGACCCTATTGTAAATGTGTAAAATAATAGTAGACATTTAAAAATATCAGTAATATCAGTGCAGGTTTTTTAACTTGGGGTCTCAATGACACCATAACAGATATATGTTTTGTTTTTTTATGTAAAACAAATAAAACATGTCATCTAGTTGAAATCTTTAGGAATCTGATCGCATGCCTTTTGGAAAAGTCATGACGGTTAACCTGTTCAATGTTAGGTACGATTTTGAGGTATTAAAAAGGGGATTGTGGGTCTCTAAAACCCACAACAGGACAACAGGGTTAACAGCATGCATGTCTGGCTAAAGCACAGAATAATATCCATTCTCATATGTATTATGCATTACATAGGATTTGATTCCATAACACCTAAGCGGAAAGGTACATGCTGAACTCCCTAAATATCAACAACTGACCTTCCTGCCCATACAAAACATACACACAATTATGATCATTCTCGGTGCGACACGCGCAGACAACGACTGGTACAAGACGTGGGATATCTACGTTTGCCACATCTTCTCCGTCGAGCAGAGAAGCAGAAAACGACAGCATTATTTTTAATTTCTATGTCACCTACCATTTTATCACCCGCTGTTTGACCAAATTGATACCCAATGCTCCCATGTACGACTGCGCATGCGTGAAGGCATCAAGGGAATGCGCTAGAACACCAGCGAGTCTGCGCGGTGAAACAGTTAAGTATTGGGAGTTGTAGTTTGTTTAAACCTGCGTTCTGTAGTTTTGTCTATGATTGTAATCTTTCTACCAGTGTTGGTATTAACTAATTAAAAGTAGCGACGCTACTAAACTACATTTTCTATAGTGTGACAGTAGTTCAGCTGTTTTCGTCTCTCTTTCTCTCTCCTACGAACTATCATATGAATCAATTCATGCAGTTCAGTTCAAATGATTCACTCATTTGCGCTTGGAAAATCCGAATCATTTTAGAGAATTGGTTTGTTTAGACGGCTCATATATCTGTTATGAATCTGTTCAAAAGGGATTCATTTGAATTCTTGTATTTTTACTGAGTAGCTTACAGATTGGAAACCTAGTTTCACAGCAGCTTCTCTACTCTGTTCTGTAATGTGCATAACAACCTGTTGCACACAATCTATTGTAGCCTATGCTTTCTACTTGATAGTTCATACTTTTTTTAATATGTAAAAGGCCTTTTAGTATAGGCCTAACTATGTCCACCTTCAGGTTGTGGTACACGTGTCTTTTTGCTGTGAAATCTTTAATGATTTTTATGAAGTAAACATAAGAACAACTTTTATATTGTTAGTAGAATATTGCAAGACGAACATTCTCTAGGTTTACTTGATTATCATTACATCATTTTTTTGTGTGTGAAAAATCATGTTAAAATGTATGTCAAATATGATACAACAGGCTTTTGAGGAATATTCTCAATCATCATTAGATGGCATTGCATAATAGGCCTGTGTTTTTCCTCCTGCAGTTAAAATACAGAGCTTTGATAATGAAACTAAGCATTTAAATAATGTAAAAAATCATGGGGAAAATTCTGAATGTTATGATATACTACTGTCATCTCTCAGTAGCACAATCTGCAGACTCTGCCAGCATAATCTAACACTGGTTATGACCTACTTTTGAGCATGTTCAGCTGACCAGTGCAGTATGGCTAAACCTTTGAGTGGATAACAGTGTTGGATGTTTAGTGTGAACAGAGCAAAACTGACTGATTTGAACATGTATTATTTGTTATACCTATTTATTCAGGTCTGTACACATATATATGTATGTTGTAAGTCAAATTACCTGCTGCTCAAAGTGTTTCAGTAACTCTTAATAAACAGACATATCATGTGTTGCAAGAGCAAGACTTCTCTGATTTACATGTGCAGTTATTTGTAAACACAAACAGTGTTTAAAGTCAGGCACATCGACACAGTATATGATTAAATCAATAGTGTTGCAATAAAGGTTGAATTATGTTTAGTATGTCTCATTTATTGGTTGAATATTTTAGAAAATATTTGTTTCTGTAATGTATTTTTATTTCTGAATAATGTTTCTGTTTAATTGCTATACCTATTGTATTTATTAAATGTTATATTCTATTTTCCAAAAGGTGGCAAATCCACCTTCTTAAATGTACAGTATTTAACCCAGATAATTTCTTCAAATATGCCCACCCAGAGACCTGAAAATGATAGTGACATGTAAATGGTGACACCCTTTTTTGAACTCATCTCCATGTAGTTATCTGTATAAAACATACTGTACAGTCGTGTCTGTGGGGGCAGCATGAATACAGATAAACAGGTTCCAGAGCCTGAAACCAAAAAGCAACCTTATAACAGTTTAATTACAGTCATTTTAAAGTGAGCTGATTTATACATTCTAAATATTGACCTCTGTTTATTTAACACCAGTTGCCTCAAAAATATGGATTTTATAGCCTACTTCAATAGTATACTATTTTGGAGAATATGTACTTTACTAGAGTTCTGTTAAACTAAATGTTTTAACTCAATTGCATTCACAAGGACAAAATAATAATAATAATAATAATATATAATATATATATATATATATATATATATATATATATATATATATATATATATATATACTCCATTAAAGTTTTAAAAGTACAAAATACATAAATACATGTCATATGACTTCAGGACTTAAATCTTTCCTCAATTATTTAACAATAAAAATTGTATTTTTCTTTATCCTAATGTGACTGACAAGGCCAATCTTTTTCTTTCTTTCTTTCTTTTTTTTTTTTTTTTTTTGGCTAGGTAGCCTACTTATACTTTGAATTGAGTAAAACTACATTAATAAATTAATATAAAACTATATTTTAACTATAAATGAGATGTACTTAACCAGGCCTACAATTTCTCAGTACATTTTACACTACCTAATAATGATAGAAAAAAAAAAATAGAATAGCATTTATGTAACAGTGCAATGGGGAAGTGGTATTAATGCAAATATCGTTAGAAAGTGATGCGAAAGTGGTAATTAAACTTGGAAATACTGATAACAGCTTATTATCTTGGAAATACTGATAACAGCTATTAGTCTTTGATTGTTTTGATAAAGATTTATAAGATACTTTATAGGCATTAACCTTTTTATTCGTGAGTTTCTCTTTATTATTTACATGTATTCCTACGCACGCTCCACCTTCAGACGCAGTGGGGTGGGGTCCAGTGAAATGAACCAATAATAAAATTGTAAGTCGGGTACTGTAGAGCTCTGCCCAATCAGAATTTAGCGTAGGCGTGTCTTCCGTACCACGCTCCTCCGACGTCACGCGCATTACTGTCCAATCGGATTTCCCGTGGCGTAGACACCGCCAAGCTCAGTTTTACAGACCCAGAGAGGGAGCAGTTTCTACTGTGTGCGTTCCTATTCATTCAGCGCTAGACAGTTGAAGGCGGATGCAACCGACCGTAAGTGAGGCCAGGGGGGGCTGGGGGTCCACGTAGACAGCTTTGACCTCTATTTTCTGTATCTATAATTCATCATAGCTTAAAGGAGCTGCCATTTATCTGCGTTTGAAAATGATAAGATAATTTGGCATGAAATTACTGCGTCTGCCAGCCAAACCGGCCAGTCACCTCAGCGTGTATCTTTATGTAATTATACATAATGGAATCCATGATCGTTAGTCTATTAACCGTCAGTCCGGAATAATTATCACTTATGTGAAAGATTGAAACTGTCTGTCTCAAATGGCTTGTGTTAGCCAACAAGCTAACCCATGTCAAGTGCTTCTGTCAGTACAGTGCAATGGGAAATCCGCACTGATCTTTAGTGATGGTTGGCCATTGCACGAAAAAGCACTGGTATACAACACTGGACGTGTAGTAAACAATAGTATGCAGATTCAAGGTTGATTATACTAAAGCAGCTGGGATGACCTCGATTTGAGTGGAAGTTAGCTTACTAGCTCGCCTGGTCGCTAGCTTAACAGCTTTATCCTATATTAGCTCTAAAGCTTTTTTGAAATACTTTTGCAAAATAAAACGGTTGTTGTTGTTAACTGTGCATAACCGTGAGGGGTGTATGAACTAGATTATAAGTAGTTTAGGTCGTCATAAGGACCTGTCACTTCAGCTAGCAAGCTATTAAAGCATCACTGCATGTTGGCTTTGCTTTAGCTTCCATGTAAAATGGCTGCCAGGCATTAAACCAAAACCATCCTACTTGTTAAATTAGTTCTGATGAGTTAGTAAACAATTATGCCCCATTTTGCTCGATTATTTTCCACTTTTGAAGGATTTTCAGTCGTCTACACTCGTGCTGTGGTGAACCAATGAATTCTGTTACCCTCCAGCAGTATAGTGTTATGACTGTCAGCTGTGTTGCTACATTTAAAGTGATCGTTTTTATATATTGTGCCTAAAGTAAATTACAGGAACTATGTGTAAAACATATCGATCATTTTAATTCCTTTTTGAAATCATGCATGATGATTTTACAGTTGCCATGCGTCTTTTATGTGCATGCTTCTAACGTCCGCATCCATTTTGGGTTTCATGAATGTGCCATGATCTTACAATCAAACATCTCTCATGTGCAAGCTCGTTACAAAAGCACGATCATTCCCTGCACATGATATTTTTATTTTTATTATTATTTGATATATCTTTGTTTCCTGTTTGAGAGATGGGCTTCAGACCTCCTCTTCCTCTGTCCTCTTGCTAACTGGCTATGCCAACAAAAACAGCACCTAAGAAGGCAAAGGGCTTCAGGACTGTAAGTTCAGAGGAAAGTTTACACACTTCATTTCCAGATGGCCATTTAAGTCCAATCCGTTCGCAAAACGGTACGAGCACATGCACAATACCCGACCTGATCGCATTTAAACAGGAGGGGCGCGTTTTGTTCACATTTAGAACTGGGTTTCATTCCAAAACGTGTTTGAAAGGCAGCTAGCTAACTGGGCTAACACGCTTTATTATAGTACATACTGCTCCGATTGTGCATTATGTTTGAAGCGGAAAATATAAAATAAAACGGATCATCGCTCTGCGTTATGTGTTTACATGCTTTTTATAACTTAGGACATTGGCCATGAATATTTTCTATATTTTAGGGCCCATTGCTTTTGCTAAAAAGTTACTCAAAACGACAGGAACTGTTGCATATAAATGATCTAAAAAAGACTGCATGCGGTTTTTGAGTGCACGTGTTGAAGTTTTGATGTTAACGAGATGAAAAGATTCGTCGAGGTCTTTGTCTGGTAATATAAGCTGCATGAGTGCTGTGGAAGCAAATCGGCGGGCCTCGTTTTCATCACCTATGGTTGTGTCTCAAAACCTAGTGAGCTTCCTACCTAGACCGCATTTTAAATAAGCAAACTTAAACACCTTTAAGTGAATTGAGTGACGAAGAACCCAACTGTCTTTGCATTCACACTGTCCCTGGGCTTGAAAGTGAGCTCGTGTCTTATTTTAGTCCACTTTACCTGTGACAGAGTGTCAGTCCATTTTTCATTCACACTAGCAAGAGTGCTGTTGTGCTGAGTATAATCATACGATCAGAATATCAGATGATATTCAGTACTACAGCATTATTGCAAGTATGATGTTGCTTTTTATACAACAATTCAATAAACAAGTTATTAATATTAAGTAACCTGAGTTTTAGACAAAAATGGGCAGTTTGTTGTAAGAATCCAAAGCATCAAGCTTTGAATATTTTAGTAATGTTTTACTGATAATCATCATCCAATAAAACATACCGAGTGCCAGTGCCTCAAGTTTTATTTTTTGCATCATTTATTGTGAACATTTAGCATTTTGGATGAACGCTTGCTCGCAGAGGGTTTAGGCATGAAGGCAAATCTGAGGCCTACCTTAGAGACCAGCCACTTCTGTTCATAGATCAGGAGGATGTTGCAAATGAAAACTTTCCTCATTAGTCACTTTTTCTATGAGAAACAAAGATTTGTGTTGTAACCTTGGTTACAGTCTTCAAGTGTCATCGGCTCTTTTGCCAAACCAGTTTTCGATTCTGTTGCAGAGACGTTTTGTTGTGGAAATTTGGCTCAGGTTTTTCAGCTAGACCAAGCATCTATTCCTCAGCCCCAGGGATCATGGCCAAAGATGTGAGTATTCTCTAGCTCTATTAGATGTAATCGACTGAAAATAGTGTAAGTCAATGAGTTTGATGGTCATCTTGTTCTCTACAGGCTGGTCTGATTGAGGCCAATGGGGAGCTGAAGGTTTTCATCGATCAGAACTTGAGCCCTGGCAAAGGTAAGAGGAACATTAGGAGTTTCTGAAGATAATAGTGCACTTCATCAGCAGCTAATTTTTTTTCAAGGAAGTTAGACCTTACAGTGATGCTTTACCAAAACCCAGACACCTGCTTGACCTTATATAGCACTGCATTAAGATGTCTTCTCTGTATACCACGCCTGCAGGTGTGCTGTCTTTAGTAACGGTGCATCCTCAGTCAGTGACTGTTGGAAAACAGCTTTTGCCAAAAACACTGGGCCCTTCCAACGTGAACATCGCACCACATATGGTAAGATTTAAATGGAGTTTGGTCACATAAACGCTAAAATGTATAGATCACTTGGGCCGCATTTACACTGCAGGTCTTGATGCCCAATTCTGATTTGTTGACTATATCTGATTTTTTTTTGACAACCAGCTTACATCTTTTAAAAGTGACCCATATCCGATATCTGCATTTACACTGTACACTTGGCGAAACAACCCAAGGTAGATGTACTGACCCGGAAAAGCTTAAGCCGTAAAAGAAAGTAAAACCATCTTTAAAGGTCAGCAAAACGTTGGTCTCTTAAGGCAGAGAAAAAAAAAAGAGGAAAGCCCTTATTGCAGCCTGGGCATTGAAAAGAGTCATGTGTTTTTTCGTGGTTGGTTCATTCGCCACCGTCGCCTTTTCAATGACATACGACTCGCATTGATGGGAATTTCAAATCTTTCTGCTTACATGGCAGAGGCAAATGCACCGATCTGAGAATATTGGAATCCATGCGCTTTTTTTTTTTTTTTTTTTTTTTTTTTTTTTTTTTTTTGCTGCTTACATGTTCGTGTGTCATATCCGATCTGTGCCACATGGGAGGAAAAAAATCAGAATTGGGTCACATGAACCATGCGGCCATTAGCATTATTCACATCACATGCAATTCCAGTTTGTTTTTCAGGTTTGTTCTTCTGTCTGTCAGCACTGTTATTTAGCCAGTGCTTAAATCAGATGTTTGTTCAGGCATTGTGGACAATTTCTGGTTTATCAGTTGCTATAGTAATGCCAAGTTCAGGCCTCAAAAATATTTAAAATACATGTATTTCATGTAATGCATTTCAGTTTTTCACTTGCCTTTTCAATATTTTCACTGGTCCCACCACAAAAAAATAGCACTATACACTATTGTTCAAAAGTTTGGGGACAGTAAGATTTTTTTTTAATGTTTTTGAAAGAAGTCTCTCATGCTACCAAAGCTGCATTTATTTGATTAAAAATACATTAAAAACAATACTAATTTCAAATATTATTACAATTTAAAGTAACTGTTTTGTAATAATATATATTTTAAAAAGTACTTTATTCCTGTGATGGCAATGCTGAATTTTCAGCATCATTACTCCAGTCTTCAGTGTCTCACAATCCTTCAGAAATCTTTCTAATATGCTGATTTGGTGCTCAAGAAACGTTTCTTATTATCAGACGGTGTTGAAAACATCTGTGCTTCTTAAAGGGTTAGTTCACCCAAAAATAAAAATTGTCATCATTTACTCACCCTCATGTCGTTCCAAACCCGTAAGACTTTTTCATCTTCAAAACACAAGTGAAGATATTTTAATGAAATCTGAGATATTTCTGTCCCTCCATTGATAGCTATGCAACTACCACTTTGACGCTTTAAAAAGTTCATAAAAAGATCGAAAACTAATCCATATGAATTGAGTGGTTTAGTCCACATTTTCTGAAGAGACACAATCACTTTATATGATGAACAGATTTCATTTAATTTTATTCACATATAAACATAATATTCATCAACTCACATCAGCTCGCATGTTTGCTTGATGTGCAAGAACCAATGAGGTTCATTCTCGTGTGTTACACAGCACGTTTGAGCTTCCGCAAGAACCAATGAGGTTTGTTCTCACGCGTCTAGCAGGTTCAATTTAGCTTCTGTTTATGTTAGCTGATCAATGTTTATATGTGAATAAAAGCCTAAATTCAATTCTTCAGAAAATTTGGACTAAACCGCTCAACTCATATGGATTAGTTTTACAATCTCTTTATGAACTTTTGTCAGTGGATGGACAGAAATCTCTCAGATTTCATCGAAACATCTTCATTTGTGTTCCGAAGATGAAAAGTCTTATGGGTTTGGAACGACATGAGGGTGAGTAAATGATGACAGAATTTTCCTTTTTGAGTCAACTATCCCTTTAATATTTTTCTGGAAACTATCATTTTTTCCCCAGGATTCTTTGATAAATCTAAAGTTCAAATGAACAGCTCATTATAAATGTCTTTACTGCCAATTTTGATCAATTTAACATGTCCTTGCAGAATAAAAGTATTAATTTCTTTCAAAAAAAACAAATCATCCTGACCCCAAAAGCTCTTAAAATTATACTCTAATATATAGCAGTATATATTTTTCATTACAACATTTTTGTTGCAGAATAGCCCTTTTACACCTATAATGTTGCTCTATGACAGCTTTAACCATCATTAATAGCAATTGAGCAGAACATTACTGATTTAATATTCCATCCATTTTAACTTAACTATCATAATTCATTCTTGCAGTTTCAACAAAGCAAGGCATAAAACCCATATATAATACGATCAACAAATGTAAGAGCGTTGAAACTAAAGAACTCAAGCATTTGCAAAATAGGGCGAGTTGCACTTTCGTCAGCTGGCACGAAACTCTCACTTTGGGCCCAGGCCATCAGGCCATTTTTATTTTTGAGCCCTGCAAGTGACTTTCGTTTACCACAACTAAAAGTAGCCAGGCGTCAGTATGGGAAGAGCTAATGGAAAAATGGAAATGTTGCCATTGCCCGTTCAGTGTTTTACACATAGCTAGAGTCTCAGGATGCCGAACACTCACCATCTCCTGAATGAAGAAAGAGAATTACTTGAATTCTGATCTGACAGTTCAGGCTGAAACAGATTTCCAAGAATGGTTATGTTTAGATTACAGTTTTATTAATCCAGATGGAGCAATTCACAGAAATTATTGAAGGAGTGAGGTATCTCCTTCTTAGGGATGGGAACAGTTGTGGAATATACCATATACTGTCTGAACCTGAAGCTTTGGAGTTTTCAGCTGTTTTAATATATCAAGGAAGGGATGCAGCTTTTAATTGCTGGACAGAATCAGGGTTTGACGGGTGTCCTCCATTGTCAGAGACTGAAACCGGCTTCCCATAACAACTAAAAAATGGAATGAACTCATTTAGAAAAGAGGAATTGTTGGCTCCTTTAACTGATGCTTTCTGTTTAGCCACCTGCATATTCACAGCTGCTGTGTTGTTAATTCCTTGCCATATGTCAGTGAGAATAGGAATAGTGTCATTTATGTGTAACCAGCATAAAAAAGAAACACAATAGCTTGCATTTGTCTAGTTGAATGTTTACCTTCCTTAACATCAGTGTTAATCACTTTTTTAGTTTAGATTTCATTGTAAAGATCTGTTTAAATATCATACTTCAATATGCAGCATCATTTACTCTCTTTATTGTGTTTGCCATATTATCTTCTAACCTGATTGTCTCTCTATCACAGGTCATCAGCACACCTCAGAGGCCCAGTGGCTCCAATGTGATCCTAATGAACAGCCCACACACACCCAGCTCTCAGTTTATCACCCAGAGTCAACCATCGGAAGCCTCTCCGTGGTCCTCGGGGTAAGTCAGCAGACTACTTTATAACGGAATTACATTTCTCTTTCAGAAATAGATCCGGTGGAACCAGGTGCTTTTCTGTCCTTAGCTACGTTTCCACTGTCGGTCAAAAGCAGGCGTGCTAGTGCCAGTCGTGTTTCCACTGTCATTTCCGGAGCTTGATTGGACCTCGTCTGGGCTTCCTTGGGGCCAACGGCCAGGGGGTTTTAGCCCGCCGAATACTCTGGTCCAATGCGGGCCAACTGGGGCTTGAGGAGTGGTCACGAGCTAACTACCTGAGTTAGGAAAGGGTCAACACCCCTGCTAATATCCTATGTTTCATACCAGCTAACCTCAACATTTAAGGCATTTAAAACAATTTTCAGCTCAACTCCCTTTCAGACACCAGCAAATGTTTGAAATGACTTCCAATTGCGATCTGATGGGGGTTCTGGTCACCGTATGAGGCAGAAATATATATGCGATAATTACATGTATGTTTATGGAAAATAAAGACTGCTTGAGGAAGGTAGACAGCTCATATATGATTATAATTGTGTATTTATTTGGTTTCATGTTTCATCTGTCTCTTTCCTGTGCCTTTGTTGATACCGGACTAATGCATCTGCATATGTCATAAATTACATGCACTCCGGTTAACTTGTATAACTCATAACTCCTGTTTTCTTCTCGTGAGCTCCCTCTGTTTTTCTGGCTGAAAGGATAACAGTATAGTGAGATGGGAGAGATTGCTCAAATGTCCTCAGCATAATTTAGTGGAAAATTAATAGAAATGCTCAATCTTTCTAAAGAAATGTGATGTAAACGTATGATATTTTATTAATATTTTCATAAATATGTAAGCCTTTGGACTTAAAAGCATTATTGGAGTTCCTGTGATCACAAATAAATGGAAGCAGGTCCAACTGAATAGGTATGTGTTCTCTTTTATGTGAAATGGTAAATACCAGTTTGATTCAGCATGATTGATGTGCACTCCTGACATAAATTAATACATTACTGTCACTAACTTTTTTTTTTTTTTTTTTTTTTTTTTTTTTTTTAAAAATTGGTCAAATATCAATGCTGGAGTCTTAAGTCTTTAAAGACCAAACATTCACTTCTGTCATGCTCATTTTGCGATCTAGCTAGTTTTCAGTCAGCTGGTGAAATGGTGAGGTATGGAGGCGTGTTAAGGGTGAGTTTTAGGGTAGCGGTACAGGACTATTGGTCTGACAGTGGAAACGCAACTTGATTTTGCCCTCAAGGTTCGAGGCTTTTGGCCCCGGACCTTGGGGCCAATATTTGTGCACTATCATGCAATAATTTTTTTTTCTTTTTTTTCTTCTTCTTTCTTCAGGAAGAGGGGTAAGAAGGGGGAGAAGAATGGGAAAGGCCTCAGACATTTCTCCATGAAGGTTTGTGAGAAGGTCCAGCGGAAGGGTGTCACAACCTACAATGAGGTTGCTGATGAGCTTGTGGCTGAGTTCAGCTCTGGTGATAATCATATCTCCCCTAATGATGCGGTAAGCCTCTTCCTGTGGCCAGACGTTGATCCAGAGCTGTGTTTGTTGAGTGCAGAAGAAGTGCAGCTTTTTAAATTATTAAAGAGTTGCTTAAATAATTATTAGTTAAATAATTAAAGAGTTGCTTTTTTACGTGTATATCATAATGAATAGTGCTTCACTTTCTTTGTTTGTCTTTTATCAGCATGTGTACGACCAGAAGAACATTCGACGGCGTGTGTATGATGCGCTCAATGTGCTGATGGCCATGAACATCATCTCCAAAGAAAAAAAGGAGATCAAATGGATTGGCCTTCCCACAAACTCTGCTCAGGAGTGCCAGAACCTGGAGGTGGGTGTACTAGTCCTTTATTTCACTAAAGTTTTTGAGATTTCCTATTAGACAATTAGTAGGGCAACTAGTTTAAACTGTTGTGTTTCTTAAGGTGGAGAGGCAAAGGCGTTTGGAGAGAATCAAACAAAAACAGTCACAACTTCAAGAACTCATTTTACAGGTCAGAAGTTGCTCTTTTGTTTTTATAAGATTTTTTGTTTGTTTGTTTGTTTGTTTGTTTTTTTTGTTAATGATGAACGTTTGAAAATTAATGTATTTTTTTCAATTGCAGCAAATTGCCTTCAAGAACCTTGTACAGCGGAACCGCCAGAGAGAACAACAGACGAAAAGACCCCCACCTGCCAACTCGGTCATTCACCTGCCATTTATCATCGTCAACACCAGCAAGAAAACAGTCATTGACTGCAGCATCTCCAATGACAAGTATGATAATAAAAGCCAAACCATCTAGGCTGTTGGTGGGATGATTCAAATACCAAAGATCTTCACTTCACACATATTACTTCCATTTGTTGTCAGGTTTGAGTACCTCTTCAACTTTGATAGTATGTTTGAGATTCATGATGACATTGAGGTATTGAAGCGCATGGGCATGGCTTGTGGTCTAGAGGTGGGTAAGTGCTCTGCTGAGGACCTGAAGACTGCCAGGAGCTTGGTGCCCAAAGCACTGGAGCCCTATGTCACAGGTTAGTGCCAGTTGGCCACCACATCAAAGTATATGTGTGATCAAAAGATACATTTTTTTAATTTGATGGTTACATTTTGAATGCAGAAATGGCACAGGGGCCTATCAGTAATGTCTACATGACAGGGGCTTCGTCTGCTAACGGAGGCCGCTATCATGTTGGGAGGTGAGTTTCTGTTGTGCACCTTTCAGTTGTTCATTAATAAAATGGAAGGAAGTTGGAAACAGGAGTAGCTATTGAATCAGGTTACACTATGAAAGTTTCCAGTCATTCACTACCATTCAAAACTTTGGGGTCAGTAAGATTTTATTTTTTAATTTTAATTTTAATTTTATTTTTGAAATTGATCATGTGACAGTAAAGACTTTTACATTATGAAAGATATCTATTTGAAATGTATGCTGTTCTTTTAAACTTTTATTCATCAAAGAATTCTGGAAAAATGTATCAAAGTTTCTATTGTTTTCAACTGTGATTTATTAAAATGTTTCCTGAACACCAAATCAGCATATTAGAATTCCGAAGGGTCATGTGACATTAAAGACTACAGTAATGGCTGCTGAAAATTCAGCTTTGCCATTACAGGAATAAATTTACTTTTTAAAATATATTAAAAATGGAAAAGTTATTTTAAACTGTAAAAATATTTCACAATATTACTGTTTTTATTTTACTTTTGATCAAATAAATGCAGCCTCGGTGAGCAGAAGAGACTTATTTCTAAGTTATTTTAAAAGTTTTACTAACCCCAAACTTTTAAAAGATCTCACTAACCCAAAACTTATTGCATGGTAGTGTACATGTACAATACAGTGACCACTATGCACTATTTAACCTTAGGCCATAACCTGGGATGCTTTGACAATCCTTCAAAGCAAGTTGAGTCGAAATAAATTGATGTGTTCTGATAGAGATGATGATAAATATAGTTCTGATAGTACTTTTGATTGTCTGGTTAATTTACAGTGAGGGGAAAGGGTGGTAATACCACTCTTATAACCTTTTGAGCTTCATATCTTACAATCTCAAGGTTCACTGATCTGGAATTTTATTTTTATTTTAAAATTTTATTTTTAATTCCAAACATACAAATGCTGTTTTTTTTTTTTTTTTTTTTTTTTTTTTTTTCTTCTTCTTTTTTTTTAATGTAGTTTCAAAACTATGATTTTTGTCCCCCAAAAGATGAAGGCAGAATATTCATGATGCTCTTTTTTTCATACAACACTAGTGAACTGAGGTGGAAAAAATTATCCAAAAATTTTAGGGTACCATGAAAATAGTCCATAACAGTTAATATGCACCATATTCTTAGTTTTTCTAAGCTATCTGATAACTTTGTGTGAGGAACAGAAGAGGTGGAGGGCAAGAAATTCAGTGAATAATGGCTTCAAATTGGGCCACAAAGCTATCAAAAGACTTGGAATATAGCAAGCATGCTCTATGGACTCATTTTATGTGGTTTTGTTTTATTTTTGGAGTTTGAATTTGAACAGACAAATTTCCAAACCAGACTGTGATTCCATAGCGAATAAGACTTTCAAGCGTGGCTCGGTAAAAAACAAGCAAGATGTTACTACCCACCCCATACAGTCTCAGCCTTCTTAAAAAAATAAAGCCTCTGTTGTAGTCGTGTGCACAGACTGTCAATGTGTGTCCTCCAACAAAGAACATTGTCCATGTAAAACCCCAGGTATCTGTAAGATGTCACTTGTTGTATCACTGTGTCTTTAATGATCACAGGCTTGTGTTCAGATACACTTCTTGGGTCAAAGACCATTTCTTGTGTCTTTTTTACATTTAACACAAGACAGTTCTTGTCACACCACTGAATAAAAGTATCTATTTCACTGTAGTAGGATGATAAGTCCATGTCTTTGTGTAAGAGACTCAAAATGACAGTGTCATCAGCATATTTCATGATATAATTATTAGTATAAGTGCTCCTGCAGTCATTCGTATACAAGGCAAAAAGCACAGGCGATGACACACAGCCTTGTCACTCCTGTGTTACTGTATCTGACCTCAGAAAGTGTCCCATTGACCCTTACCTGCTGAGTTCTATTACTTAAAAAAGAATAAAACCATTTGATTAAAAGAGCACTGACACCCATGCTATACAGCTTCTCTAAAAGCAAATGTGTCTGCACTGTATTAAATGCTGAACTAAAATCAACAAATAAAATACGAGCATAGGCTTTAGTATTCTCAAGATGCTTAGACACAAGATGAACAATGCTAAGAACAGCATCCTCAGTACTTCTGTTCTGCTTAGACACCTGTCAGTTTGCCTATAACAGTGACTCTACTTGTTTTTCCAGCAATGAGATTACAAATTTCTCAAAACACTTCATGACATTTGAAGTCAAAGCCACGGGACGAAGATCATTATTTTCTCTAGCACCAGGTTTTTTAGGAATTGGTGTTATGTAGGACTTTTTCCACAAAGCTAGCACAGTATGGGTATCAAGAGATTGCTGAAATAAGGGACACCATGCTATTGCAAGTTCTTCAACACAAAAAAGCTGGTAACCCATCTGGCCCTGTAGCCTTGTTGGTGCGCAAGTGCCTGAAAAGGTGCTGCACATCACGTGGGTCTACTTCCACCTAGGGGTATCTTTAATATTAGGCAATGATTGTAATATGCTATGACCTTCCTCTAAATCATTTTGTGCCTCAAATCTCAGATAAAAATCATTTAGTTCATTTGCTCTTTGTAGATTGTCCAATGTTGTAATATGTTTCTTAAGCAGGGTTCATGTTAGTGACCAATTTCATTGTTTCCCAAAGTTTTCTTGTGTTAGAAGTATAGAAACTATGTTCCATAGCTTGCCTGTGCTGTTCCTTTGCTTTTTTTCAAATGATAATTTAATTCTTTCTGTGCCACTAATAGTCCTACCTTATCCCTGTTCCTAAATGCCAGCTTTTTATTAGTTATGCACTCTTTAATGTCCTTTGTAATATAGGGCTTGTTGTTGGGATAAACAACATCCTTTTTTTTTCTACCACATTATCTACACAAAAAGTAATGTAATCAGTTATTGTGTCAGTGGCCTCATCAAGCTCTAATTGATGAAATATGGACCAATCTGTGCACAAAAAACAGCCCTTCGGTGTTTCCATAGAATCCTCTGTCCATATATTAACCGTTTTGTTCTCTGGTTTACATGTCTTGAAAACTGACCTATAAGAAGGAATCAGATGTACAACTTTATGATCCGAGTTGGACAGCGGAGGCTTTGACTTGGCTACATATGCATTTTTAACATTGCCATAGCATTTGTCCAAAATTTCGTTTTCCTGGTGTCACAGCGCACATATTGTTCAAAACCCGCTGACAGTTTCTACCTTGCAATGGTTAAAATCGCCCAAAAAGAAAATAGGGGCTCCAGGTGAGCGTTGAAGCTGCTCATGTGCACACTCAGCAATGCACGCGGCCGCTTTACCTGCGTTGCTGCTAGGTGGAATGTACACTGCACATATGATACAACCGAACTCTCTCGGCAAATAATGAGGTCTAAGTGACACACAGAGCAGTTTGATATCAGGGGTGCATACCTTGTATCTTACTGTGTATTGTTTACACCATCTGTCACATATGTACATACAAACTCCTCCTCCGCTCTTTTTACCAGACTCAATGGAGCGATCTGCGTGCACCAGCATATATCCATTAAGTTCAAGTAGCGAATCCGGAATTCCCTCATGAAGCCAGCTTTCTGTAAATACCATAAGATTAGCCTCCCGATATTCAAAGCAGGTCTTTGTGATGGCGCGGAATTCATCCATTTTAGGCGCCAGCGACCTCACGTTGCTCAGGATCACTGAAGGCAGCGGTGGTTTGCTAGCTCGCCGGCGGAGACGCTCCCGAACGGCCCATCTCCCTCGCTTGTGGCACAGCCGGGTCCCAGTAGGCCTATGTGTCGCACCTATAGCCGCTGGCAAGTAATCCGGTGCTGCATAATGATGATTTCTGAAAGACAGCAGTGCGCTCCTAGAATATACCAATCTTTGATTTTGTTCCCGCTGTAGGCCTAAATCCATTGCGAAACATGGAATAAACATTTCCCCGATGATCAGAGCCAAAAGTAGGAGTAGACATGAAGCCATTGTTCGAGTCTACAAACAGCCGAGAAACAGTAGGTTCGTATTGGTCGCAAACACCTTGCGTCACACTTAGCCGTGTTAACTTTACAATCCCCTACAGTGACGTCACTGTAGGGAGAAGCCCCACCCACAGCCTGACGATCTGCCCTATTAGCATAGACAGCCCTGAGTGAGAAGCACAGAGTCCGCCATTTCTGTATCCTCGCTGTAGCAGCTGGAGTTGTACAATGTCTACACCAAAGAGGCATTACAAGTGTTGTGTTTTGGGATGTACCAATGCACATAAGAGTCTCCATAGACTCCCAACATCTAAGTCACTGAGGACATCATGGTTGAATTTCGGTAAAGCCAGTCATTTTGTGGCGGGCTGCTTCACAAACCAGGGCCTTTTCAATGACTCCGGTTCGAACATATAAGGCTGAACACAGCTACTGACAGTTTCTGACATTTTTTTTATGCATTAGATTGTCCTGTTTTGTTGTTGCTGGTGTTCTGGCAATCTGTCCTACACTTGTATGCTGGAGCATGAGGCTCTTGAAGCTCTGCCCTCTTCTAGAAAGGGGGCCTGGAGCACCAGCTCATTTGCATTTAAAGGAACACACAAAAACAGTGCGTTTTTGCTCACCCCCAAAAAGTTGCAATTTTAACAAAGGTAAAAAAAAATTATCTGTGGGATATTTTGAACTAACTTCATATAGACACTCTTGGACATCAGAGACTTATTTTACATCTTGTAAAAAGGGGCATAATAGGTCCCCTTTAAAAGAGTTAGTCTATGTGTCTTGTTTGTGATCATGTTTCTCTTTTGTCTGTTTCTCTGACAGTGACGGTGGGGCAGACGGCACGATGGCCTCGAGTTCTAACGACTCCCACTACAGCGGCTCTCGAGTCGAGACCCCCGTCTCTTACATGGGCGAGGACGATGAGGATGATGATGAATTTGACGAAAACGATGACGAGGACTAAGCCCAGCCCTCATTCAACCTGTCCATCATGCACAAGTTCTTCCAGCTGCCATATCCGAGGATTGATCAACCACATCATTCTTTTTACTCTTCTGCAACTCACCGTTTCCTTCACTCTCTGTCAGAGAAAGGGCATTGAAGAACACGGGCTTTAATGGGATGAGTTGTTTTCATCCTCGTCTTTCTGAGCTCAGGACAAGCACATCATCCTAGGCTGTGTGCTTTGCCTGCTGGGAATTATAGTTTTCAGCTGAAGGACTTTGCTGAAGTTTAGAGGTGTCACTTTATTCCCCGTCGCAGCGCTCCTATTGGATGTTATCCGCTCTGTTCTGCGTGACCCTCTGAAACCTTCCCTCCTGAAGAAAACCCCTCTTGCGTACAGCCTTGCGTGCTGTTGAAAAATGTTGTGTGGATCTCTGTGTGAAGTAGTTCTCTTCTGTTTTTGAATGAACTTTTTTGTTTTTGAATGTGCTGGCTTGATTTTGCATTCTGACGATTCGGAGACTAATGAATCGAAGAACCTACAAAGCCGGCTGCTATTTTTTGCCCCATGAAGGGCAGGTCTTTGGATGTGTGGACTCTTTTCGTATGCTGACCTGATGATTTCTTGCAGGCTTTTTTTGTAGAATCTCCTCCTGTGTGTGTTCGGCTCCTTGGCGTTCTGCAGAGCGCTACTTTTTTGGAGGACTCTGAGAAGTCAGTCTTTTTGTGTTTTGTTTGTTTTCTTTTGGTTTCGGAACTTCATAGGCCAACCTGTCCTAGAGACACCGGAGACACTTCAGTACCTTAAAGCAGTTATAGGAATATAAAAATGCTTTGTTTTTTAACCACATGATATCAAGATTCGTTTCTCTGTAATACCTTGAAGCGTGTACGATTATTGTTGTGTATTAAAAAGATATGGTCTTTAGGTCTCTCTGGACTTCCCTTTGAAAATTTCCTTTAAAAAAAAAAAAAAAAAAACGGAATCCTTGTACTGACTCCTCAAAGTAACTTTTTTCTGTAATCTAATATAAGTTTCAAATTTAAATATAAAGAATGTTTTAAGAATTCAAACTCGTGTTTATTTGCGACACTAATGTAATACTACTAATTTCAATAAACTTTATTTTATATATGTGCCTAGTGTGACTAGATTTGCATTCAGGAAGTTGACATGGCATAACATTTTCTAATTCTTTGCCATTTATATGACCATAGTATTTGAGAGTGTTTGTACTTTTTTTTTTTTTTTTGAGAATATTTGTACTTTTAGCATTCACTTGCCACACCACATAGCCATTGATGTTAACCGTATGACAGAAGGGTCCCTGTGCGATCCAGAGTCAAACCCTCTTGAGGATTCTCCTTACTCTCATTTCTTTCTTTCTTAAGCTGTTTGCAAAGGCTGTAAACAAGTCATCTTGTTCTCTGAATGACGTCTGCATGAGTTTGTCCGTTTCAAAGCTTTTAGAGAAACCGTTTGGGCTTGGGAACTGTTTAGACTAGCCTAATGTTAGCATGTCTTTTTTTTTTTTTTTTTTTTTTTTTTTTTTTTTTTCTTCTCATTCTTTGAGGATGAATCTATTTTGTTAAAATGATTTATTACATCTGGTCATACACACTGATGTTCAAAAGTTTGGGGTCTGTAAAATGTTTTGAATTAAGTCTCTGATGCTCACCAAGGCTGTATTTATTAGATCAAAAATACAGTTAAAAACAGTAATATTGTGAAATATTACAATTTAAAATAACTTTTCTATTTTAATATACTTTAAAATGTAATTTATTCTTGTAATGGCAAAGCTGAATTTTCAACATCCTTCAGTCTTCAGTGTCACATGATCCTTCAGAAATCATGCTAATATGTTTCTTGAGCACCAAATCATCATTTCTCATTATTAGCAATGTTGAAAACAGTTGTGCTGATTATATTTTGGGGTAAACCATTATACTTTTTTCAGGATTCTTTGAATAGAAAGTTCAAGAGAACAGCATTTATTTGAAATAGAAATCTTTTGTAACATAAATGAATAAAGGTAATTTCTTTCTTTCAATAAAAAAAACCTTACAAATCACAAACTTTTGAAAGCTAGTGTAGGTTTAGGAAGGAGATTAGCATTTTGCACCATGTTGCAAAAAGTATTTTAATAACAATAACAGTATAAATGATGGCTTGCATAATACATTTGGGAGCAAAACAGCAGCACTAACAGTCTTCAGTCTTTTTGTTTATTTTTAGACATTCACCAAAAAAAAAAAAAACTGTTTTCTATGGAAGCCTGTTTCCAGCTCGGACAAATAAATACAACAGATTACAGTGAAAAATCAATTAAAAATAGTAGAAAATTGTGAGAAATGGTTGCATTGTGACAACATGACCATTACAAGAAGTACGAGATCGCATTACTCGCATTAAATTATTTTTTTATCTGAAGTGAAAAGGAGCTTTCCATAGTTTTAATAAACACATGAATCATACATGTTTCATCCCCTTTTTTTTGCATTATTGTCAGGAATTGTAGCATTCAGTCGTCAGTCATTGTAACTTCTCAGATGACCAACAGGTGGAGCACCTTCCATTCAATATTGGGGCTGCTTGCCTCATTTATTTAATGTATAATCTCCCGTGTCTTACACATTTCTTGCTATTCACATCATGTTTGTTGGTTTTCTCTCTTCTCCTCTCTCATTTGGGCTCACTTCCTTGCAGTGGCCTGGTAGATCCTTACCTCCTCTTGTGGGATCTCTTCCAGCAATGTGACGTTAAAAACATTTTTGAAGTTTTCAATAAAACGCAGGTCAGATTGGAATCTCACCTGTTGGAGATGAGACATGGAGAGCCAACAGGTCTTATAAAAGAGACCACCTCAGACCTCATAAATTTAACATGTTAGCTAAAGTGAATGGTTATATGAAAAAACTACAGAGCCTGACCTTATTTGCCAACAGTACTGTGGTTCCTGGCTTGCAGAAGTACTGCATGGTGGTCAGTAGATCTTCCAGAAAGTTGTGATGATAGACCACGTCTGCACACAGCACATAGTTGTAATGGTAGACGGAGCTGGGGAAGTTACGTTTCACATCCTTACCCCAGGTCAGAGCCGCCACCTGAGGCGTGTACCTGCAGCGGCCCCGTGTGTTGCGCAAAAGGTTAAAGTTCAGATTTGACAAGACATCGGGCAGATCTGTGGCCGTGACCCAGGCACCTTGATGTGAAAAAATAAGACTTTTGTAAATGAAAATAAATGGTCAAATAAGTAATTAAAGTCAAATCAATTTGACCTTTCAATCTCTACATCATTGTGCAAATAAAAAAAATGATGTAGTTTACTTAGGCCTACCCAGTAAACTTGCCACTATAGACACCAGTCCTGTTCCCGCTCCAAGTTCCAGCACTGCTTTATCCAGCAGATCAACCTTTTCCTGGTTCTTCTCCAAATACCGACAGAGAGCCACAGCCTGTGTGTACACATACATACACGTGCAATCTGAACAAACGCCTACGCCACAAAAACAAAATGGATTCACACTTAAAATAGTTAACCCAGTGTCATTCTCAATCCCGGGTAAACGGAATCCTGGGGTATCTTGCTGATGTTTCTCAAGTACATTACGGTAACACTTTAAAATAATTAATGAATAACTACACAGGAACAAATAAGTAACGCAATATTAACATTCTAGTAACTACTAGGCTATTAACTAAGAAACTCTGAGTAACTAATTAGTAAGTAATTGCACTTAGTTGAATGTGGTAGGCTAGTTCACTATTAGCTAATCAATCCAAAACCTTACAAAAACCGCATCGTTTCACACTGAACAAGTTTGACACCTCAATGCTGGATTATAACCGCAAAAGTTTCTGCAGGGTTTCTTAACCCCCGGGTAAAAAGTGGTGCTAACCCCGCTTCTAAATTATTCTAAATTACCTGGGGTTAAAAGCGGTGTTTAGAATGGTGATAACACGGGCAGTATAAAAAGATAAAAATATCTGTTCTTACGCCTGGCCAGATGACTGCGCCAAAAGAGTCGAGCGATTCTCGGATGCTGATCTCCTGCCCGGTGAAGAAAAAGGTCTCGTTGCCAAGGGAGTAGAAGAAACTGGGTTCCCAAGCATTGCGCCTGTTCATTGCCTCCTTCTGCATGTCTTTTCCCTCCAGATCCTCTGAAAACAGCACCAGTAAAAATGTGTCAATGCAATTCGTATTAGTTTGTGTGATCTCGTTTGTTTTTGTAAAATCTGCAATTTCCCGACTCATGGTTAGGTTCATGCTTGTTTTTGTTTCGTTTTTTTCTTCTAAAAATTGGACATTACCGTGCAAATCACATCATATGAATCACCAAATTGTAAAATAGTTTCATTACATTTTCTCATGAGATCGGGTTGCAAGTCTTTGAAGTGGAGCAGTCAAGTTTTAGGTGTTTTGTCAAAAGTGCAAGTCTTAGATCTACAAATCCTGTTTGGTAGTAAGATTTTTTTTTTTTTAATCTAATAAAGTAAAAAAGGTTTTAATAGTCCTGCTAAACTGTATATATACCATAAAAAAAGCAAATATGATACATAATAGATGCATTTTTATTCACTGATTTTTGGAGCCCACTGTCATATTGCTCCCATATCTCAATTTTATACTTGCCTTCCTCTGTGTTGTTTGGTGGTGGTTTGACAGGGTCTGGTTGCTTCACGATTCCCATTTTCTGCACATTTAGACCTGGCCCTTCTTCAATCTCCATAATGAAATCAAGTCCAAACGCTCAGTACAGCTATCATAGTGGAAGATTCACGTTTTTAATTCTCAATAAAATTCTCGATAAAACTTTATCCTTACCAGCTAAATGCATTGACGCCAAACTATTCTCCAGTGTTTCATATACTTCCCACATGCATGGAGTATTGAATTAAATAGCACCCAAGCAAGCAAAATTCCTTCGGAAATAAATTTAACGCTAAACTAGTATCAGTAACAAACAGCAATGAAAATGAAATCTCACTTAAATACTATCACAAACACAGAAACACAAAAACAGACCTGACACTTGACAGTTGACATCCTCAGGGCAAATATACTTTTATAAAGAGGCAGCATCCCTCTGCTCCTGAGTTAAATGTGCAGTTAGTTATGAGAGAGAGAGAGAGAGAGAGAGAGAGAGAGAGAGAGAGAGAGAGAGTTAGTTGCATGCAGCATCAAAGCCATTTAATTCCACAGCTCTGAGTACAATCCTCTCCTCAGGGATCACTGATCCCTCTCACTGGTTCCCGAGTTTGTGGAAAACAGACAGAGATGTAGACAGAGGGGGGGAAAAGATGGCTGTAGGTATTTGTGTTTGTCCACATGTTGACTTCATTGGGAGCCAGTTTCCTTAGAAAATCTTATCCATGAAGGCATCTCCCTTTTCCTCACAGCCTGTGCATGGCTCTGGCAGATATACTGCGGCCTTTGTGAGAACTTGGAAGCTGAAACTGGGGTCCAATAACCTGTAAAAGCACAGATGGTAAATTGAGGATGACAAACATTTTACTGTCTGCAAGAGTAGGATGACCTAACGGTCAGTTTTAATAGCTGGGATGGAATCAGACTTCAGAAATAACCTGAGGCTGGGCTGACATAGAAAACATGATGATGTCTGAAATACCAAAGTAATAAGCCAAGAAAGGCTTGGGATTTTACTATTGGTCAGGGGTGTTCGTGGTGTGCCTAAAACCCATTTATAAAATGGCATCAACATTAATATGAAAAAGTATTCACAATGTTCAATAAAAGAGTTAAAAAGTAGGCTACACACATCAAAATTATCTCCAACAAGTGCAAGATCAAAACAGAGGATATGAAAATAAATGAGGAAAATCCACACAGTTTAACTATTCCCTTTATTTGTAAAATAAAACAGCAATGTTTCGATCGTTTGAGTGATAATATCAAGTGGTTAACTCAGCATTGTTGTATCAGGGTTGAAAAATATGTACCATCTGAAGCAAATACACAAACTTTATTTGTTTAAAGATAGAATGACTTTCTCATCATTAGTGCAATAAGGTAGTTTTTGGTTATGAAACAACTTTTCTCTAGAGCTTGCACATATATGGCTATAAGTAGCAAAGAGGCCAGGGAGATGACAAGTATTAATTTCTGACTGAAATGGCTGGAGTGGTTTTGCTTTAGTCACTGCAAATCCTTCACTGACACCCAGTAGCGAAAACACAGCTGCTGAGGTAAAATGGAAAACTGACTCAGCCATGAAGAACAATGTATTGTGCATGCCAAAGTAAGCTTTAACCCCATATCCCAGAGTGTGTGTTGGACAAAGTGACAGAGAGGGCGTTAATCTTTAGATATTCTGATAATAATATCTATACGAACCATTCTAGAAAATCTTTGGCTTTAAAGATTCTAGTAGATCCTCTCAGCACCTGATCCTCAGCATCCACATATGGCCATTAAAACCAAACACTCGCAAGTAACCTCAGAAAGATTAAATCTTCCAAAAACAGAAGTTTAATGCTTAACTCTTAAGCATAACTGTACTAAAGTTCATTTTTAAAGGTGACGTGTGTAATTTTCTAGTTGGAATTGTTAAAATTTCCCATAGAAGGCATTCATAGTTTGGTTTCTGAAAAACATGTAAATACACACATACATACCCATATACAGTAGTAACCAATGATGTCTGGAAGGGATATTTGTTTTTAATGACCCTGCAAGTTAAATTAAACCATCAAAAATTAGGTGATTATATATATATATATATATATATATATATATATATATATAAATCAATTATGTCCGCACAATTTGGCATGTTTCATTGCTTTATCACAAATAAACCAACTATGCAATACAAATCTTTTAACAAATTTTTAATGATATTTGAATAAAGGGTGAAGATGTCAATTTTTCTAGGCCAGACATCACGTTTGCTCACTACTCTGTGTGTGTGTGTGTGTGCGCGTGCGTTTTTGTGATTTATGAGGACACAAATTTGTATAATGACATGGGTATTACAATGGTATTATGACGTAAACATGAAATATGAGGACATATTTAAAATAGCTTTAAAAACATACTAAACAATGTTTTATTAAAAATGTAAAAATGCAGAATGTTTTCTGTGATGGTAGGTTTAGGAGTAGGGGTAGTGTAGGGGGATAGAATGTACAGTTTATACTGTATAAAAACCATTTCACCTATGGAATGTCCTCACTTTGATAGCAAAACAAACCTGTGTGTGTGTGTGTGTGTGTGTATGAAACAACATGTTTAAAAAAAACATTTAAAAGTCAAGTTATTTTGCAAGTCTGTTTGGTAATGCTAGTGACAGAAATTACACACTTTACCTTTAGAACTTCATGCACTAAAGTTTTCATATTTTTAACATTATGACTGTCCCAGGCTCCACCACTGACTTCACAACATATGCGTCTGTCAGACGAAGTGACTCTCTCTTTATCCCATAAATGATGCATAGAAACAGGAATCCTGGCATTCCTAGACAGATGATGAGATGGAAAACAGCCTGCATGGTAGGCTCATGGTGATGAGAGCTATTAGCGTACAAGCGCCTGGCTAAAGCCTCTACGAAGCTTTAGCGAAAAGCTCTGTGAGGATTTAACATTGAGTGTCCTTTCAGTTAACAGCTAAATGAGTCAACTATTGGCATGAAAATTACAGGCTTAGATACAGTAATAAAAAATATAATAAAAGATCATAATAAAAGTCACTTATTTAATACAGTTTTACATCAAACATAAAATACAACAAGTGTTCAACAAGATGGTTTTAGCAAGTAAACAATTAAATTAAACAAGTAAACAATAGATCAGTTGTGGAGTATAAATGTACGTTTAGTTTATTATTATTATTTTTGTAAACCATGGCAAATTTAACAAAACAGGTTGATTACGGAATAAATTACTTTTTAAAAATTACAATAATAATTCTTATTATTTACATGTTTTTCATAAAAGTCACTGTATAGCAGGTTAGGTTAACCTCCTGGCTGTCTAAAGTGGGCAGGAACAGATAAATGGTTGGAGTATATTGCATGGTACATCATTGAATGTCAGATAACCTGAAAATAGAGAAAGCTTTGTTAAACTAATAAAACAGATCATAAAAAGAGGAAAGCATCTCTATAAGAGGAGAAGTACGAGTTATAAATTAAACCCTTGGATTATCTGTGATGTGTGCAACACATTTTTGATTTTTGTTGTTCAGCAGCCACACTTACTCAGTATTTCTACACAATTCTCCATCCCACCAGCATTATTGGGCTCTCCAGAAGCCCAGTTATTATAGCTCCACTGCGCTCCATCCAACCATTTGAAATTATTTGTCTGTCAAAACAGGAAAGTGACTTACTAGTGGGACAGATATGTGGGAGAAAATATCAAATCATGTGAAAAAGTGAAACGCTGCAAAGCAAATGAACATACACCAATATCTCTCCGTCCTCCAAGCCATGCTTTAGTGCGGCTGCCATACCGGTCCATTAGTTTTCCCATTTCTTCACGAATGTGGCTGCTTGTCACCGAGGCCAGGTGGCCATTAGGGCAGATGTCTTGACATTGTAACTAAGGAGATTATAAGTGGAAATAAAAAACAGAAATCAAGTTCTATAATTATATATTTCATAATAATTTCTATATAAAATAATCTATCTATCTTGTGATTCAATATAGATGTTTTATTTTTTATCGAACTAACTCATTAACCATGTTTCATCTGGACCTACATGAAATCAAGCCACAAATGTTACTTTGTACTAAAGGTTCTTTTGATTTACATTTCATTTGGCTGCCAGAACCATATTACACTAAATAATGTGAATCAAATGACATGAATTCATTATTACCTCAGCAGTATTGGCATCAAGGGTTCTTCTGAAGAACTGATAACATTTGCCCTGTAGGACAACTCCTCTACAAGTCCACCTCACTGTGGACATATCACCACATTACAATCATCATTCCATTTAGCCTCCAGGTTTACACTACACTTTATATCAGCTTGGTAAATGCAGCTGTCAACAGTGACTGTGAACACAAAAAGCATTTGGGCAAGTATGTTATTATCAGACCTGTTAAAATCATCTGAGGTGGCTTACCAGTCTTTAATATCATTCTTCGTTCCCTCCCTGGTTCCATTACTTCTTCCGGATCTTCAACCACAATATAGTCACCCTCAAGTGTAGGCTCCTCTAATAAATTTTCTTCTTTTTCAGATTCCACCACCATCTCATCTACAGACTCCATCTCTACTACAGGTTCCTCCACAGGTAGGTTGTTTGTGTTCATCTCAATGACAACTATTTCTGGCTCAGGTTCTAACTCTGTCTCTGGTGTCTCTTCAGTCAGATAATCTGCCTCTAGCACAGGTTCCTCCACAGGTACGTTGTTTCTGTTCATCTCAATGGCATCTATTTCCGGCTCAGGCTCTAGTTCTGTCTCTGGTGTCTCTGGTGTCAGATTATCTGCCTCTAGCACAGGTTCCTCCACAGGTATTTCCAGCTCAGGCTCTAGTTCTGTCTCTGGTGTCTCTGGTGTCAGATTATCTGCCTCTAGCACAGTTTCTTCCACAGGTACGTTGTTTGTGTTCATCTCAATGGCAACTATTTCCGGCTCAGGCTCTAGTTCTGTCTCTGGTGTCAGATTATCTGCCTCTAGCACAGGTTCCTCCGCAGGTACGTTGTTTCTGTTCATCTCAATGGCATCTATTTCCAGTTCAGGTTCTAGCTCTGTCTCTGGTGTCTCTTCAGTCAGATAATCTGCCTCTAACACAGGTTCCTCCACAGGTAGGTTGTTTGTGTTCATCTCAATGGCATCTATTTCCAGCTCAGGCTCTAGTTCTGTCTCTGGTGTCTGATAATCTGCTTCTAGCACAGGTTCCTCCGCAGGTACGTTGTTTCTGTTCATCTGAATGGCATCTATTTCTGGCTCAGGCTCTAGTTCTGTCTCTGGTGTTTCTTCAGTCAGATAATCTGCCTCTAGCACAGGATCCTCCACAGGTACGTTGTTTCTGTTCATCTCAATGGCATCTATTTCCGGCTCAGGCTCTAGTTCTGTCTCTGGTGTCTCTGGTGTCAGATTATCTGCCTCTAGCACAGTTGCTTCCACAGGTACGTTGTTTGTGTTCATCTCAATGGCAACTATTTCCGGCTCAGGCTCTAGTTCTGTCTCTGGTGTCAGATTATCTGCCTCTAGCACAGGTTCCTCCGCAGGTACGTTGTTTCTGTTCATCTGATTGGCATCTATTTCCAGCTCAGGCTCTAGTTCTGTCTCCGGTGTCTCTGGTGTCAGATTATCTGCCTCTAGCACAGGTTCCTGCACAGGTACGTTGTTTGTGTTCATCTCAATGGCAACTATTTCCGGCTCAGGCTCTAGTTCTGTCTCTGGTGTCAGATTATCTGCCTTTAGCACAGGTTCCTCCACCATCACTGATGTCTTTTCACTTACTCTGAGATTCTCTGTTGTCTCTGGCTCCAGCAACACTGAATCAGGCTCCACCACATCTGCAACAGGTTCATCCTGCATCAGAGGACCTTGTTCTTCTTCTGTGTTCTGTACTATTGGTTCTTTTTTAACCACTGGTAAAACATCCACCTTCACCACATGATCAAAAGGCTGATCTCTAAATGGCAGCTTTTCCTCCTGAAATGGTGGACTGGCAGAAGCTAGAGAGTTGTGATCAGAAAGTAATAATGTTAATCAATCTAGCAATTAAATATAATTATTCACCACTTTTAAGATTTATTTAACATTTAGCTTGTTAGATATTCTAAGCTTCCGACAATAATGACTACTTTTTTTTATTTTATTTTTTTGGTGAAGATGCACAATTATAAATAAGCAGTATTTTTAGAGTTCAAAGTTAGTACACCTTCCAAGTTCTGAGAAAAAGTTTATATATGGGTGCACTATGGCACCAATCCACTGCCAAAAGAGCAAAATTTTAAATAAATAAGCCAATAAAAAATTCAACACTGATCAGTGTTTACAGAATGCTGCACTAAATGGCCAAGAGTATAGAAAATAAGACAAGCTGTTAATTATTAAACTAAAACAGTTAATATTAACGATATGTTTGAATGATAGTGTAACTAGAGCGCAGATCATACCTGTTAAGGTGAGAACCAGCAAAAGTAATTTTTTCATCTTGCCAAAAATCTCCAAAGAGTTGCTTTCTGCAAAAAAGATGATTTAATATTAAACCAATATAAACCAATCAATTAGTTTAGTTTTCACTTAATGAAGTTTTTAATCACAAGACTAGAATTCATAAAATTATTAGGCTATTCATTTCATAGGAATGTACTACACTGAGAGAAAAAGTTATTTAAATGAACTGGTTTAATTAAAGGTACACTGTATAACTTTTTGCCCTCTAGCAGTGAAAAAACAAAATTGCATGCATTTTGCGGAAGAATTTTGTTCGTGCTTCGGCTCTGCGTGACTGTGCGGATGAATATGTTCTTTCTCATAATGCTGCCTTGACGTGATATCGGAAATTTGATAATTCCCACTTCTGAAGTCGTGATTTCGAGCTCATCGCATTCAAGTTTCGAAACGGAAGGGCGTTCATGTGCAATTTTTACCTAGGAAACTTGTATTTACGATCATTCCGAGAGCACGTAAAGGCTGCATAAAAAGAGAGGGAGATTGACTACTCATAAATCATTCACTAATAGGCTAAGATATAACCAGTTTAGATGGAAAGGATCTCAAGCAGCTGAAGACGTTACTGTAGCTATACCCATTAATAGACATGGTACTTCCTAGAAAATAAATTCCAGCACAGCTCTACAACAACCTATAATGAAATGACCCTTCACAGATAATTCTTTACAATGAACTTTGATAGAGAGCTAGCCTACATATGGCAATTTATCTGTTCAATAAAATACCTTACTCACCCGTTGAGTAATAAAAACGTTATCTTCTTACAACATTAAAAAATCCTCAGTTATCGCCATCTCTGTTGATTCTCGTTTTATTATGAGCTCTGTCACGTTTCATTTTTGCCAGGACACTGTCCTCTGTTCGCGTGTTTTTTTTTTTTTTTTTGAAGAGTGATTCCCTGGAGGTTCGATTTAAAGGGGTGGTTCATTGCGATTACACTTTTTTTTCTTTTTTTTTTTTTAACTTTAGTTAGTTTGTAATGTTGCTGTTAGAGCATAAACAACGTCTGCAAAGTTATGACACTCAAAGTTCAATGCAAAGGGAGATATTTTCTCTGTTTAAGGACTACAACAAACGGCTGGTAGGGACTACAACGAGCTTTTTCCCGGGTTGGTGACATCACTAACCCTAAAATTTACATAAACCCTGCCCCCGAGAACACGCAACAAATGGGGTGACGTCATGTTATTGCAATACAGTACATAACACAAATGCAATAGCATGTCAAAAGCAAGATGACAACATGACAAATTATAACTGTAATTAAACTAAACTATACCTGTTCTATCTGCATGCAGCATATATTCTCTGGCTCTGTAGGCATTTTACAACAGTTCCCACATAAGCGATTTATAGATTATCATGACAGAATATGCAATCAATAACTTTAAGATAGTTTACTCCACATCAGCTTTATAAATTAAGCAACTAACCATTCAGAAACGTCCTGTTGCATTCTACATGTTGTCACTTCTTCTTGAGTCTCTTCATCATTGTCCGATTCCAGTTTGAACATAAAAGGTTTAACAGTTTCTGACATTTTCAGTGAGTCTGAGGTAATAGGTTGTTTGCAATCACGTGGTTCTGGTGACGCGCGAAATTAATGTGGAGGGCAAGCAGTGAAAATTAGAATGGAAGAGATGGGGAAAAATCCGTACTGTGCTGGTTTAGAAAGGTATAAACAGAAAATCACAACATATTTTGGACGTGATCCTTATGTTATGAAGAGGAGCGATTTTTCTACTGAATTGAAAGACTTGACTGCCATCGAGGAGGTAGATATAGAGAATGAAGCTGCCATCACGCCGCAGGCCTGGGTTTGTTTATATCGCGCTGCCTTTCTGCTAGTGACGTTAAAAGGGCAGTATTTTTTGATTTTCTGTCGTGATTGTGAAAAAATGTCGCCATTGGAGGTCATTTATGCTGAATCGAGAATTGCAACAGGAGCTCACATCATCGTTCAGGGAAAAAACTGGACGGTGGTAATACAATTTTCGACTTTTCTACGTGTAAAAACGGGAAGCAGGTTGAGGAGGTGACGGGGAGACGCCGTATATCAAATCTAAGATGTCACTGATTGAACCCACTCCCTATCACTCAATAAAATAATCACAAAGCTGAGTGTTTTTAAAAGTGTTGTATTTTGTTTGGTTTAATAATTAACATCGCATTTGCGAGTATGACTCTCACTCGGCTTGTGAATGACTTATAACTTGCACACAGCCACTTCAAAACTGTTCACAAGCTTCTATGGGTTTGATTTTGGTTGTCATTTGTTGAAATAATAATAAAAAAAAATACAGTGTGTCGGTGTCTGTCATAGACTGTAAAAAAGGGTGTATGTCCGCTGAATGCCCATCCGATTCTCCTCCGTGGTCATATGGGAAAGTGAATATTTACAAAGAAAACATTAAAACTACAGTTACATTTACATCCAACAAATAAATGGATCGACTTCTGTCAGCTTGTTGAACACATTTTTTTTTATTTGGACATTTTCTACCATATGAAGCAGCAGCGCGTGACACTGTATGAGGCGCCGGACTGGACAAAAGCGAGGCGAACGCCGCGAGCGAGCGACACTGAGCGAGAGAGACCGAGTGTGTCCGAGCATTAGTAAATTAGTAGGCCTACATTAGTAAACATTGATCAGATTATATGCAGTCATTAAAACAATTCTAATGTAGGAGTGGAATTTGGGGACCAATATTACAGTTTCAAAACTGGGATAAAAGTTTAATAGAAAGAACACAACAACCATTTACTGTAATTCTACCATTTCAATACCGTTTTACATTTGCGGCAATGGTTACAGTTATAATTCTACAATATAAAAATTAATACATTACATAAACGATACATAATTAACATCTCTAGTAGCATATATATATAATGTATACAGACATATCAAACTATTTTTCAGTAGATGAAGAAAAAATAAACATAGAAGAAATAGATTATGGTACATAATTTGCTATTTATTAAAGCACAGACCAAAAAAAAACAAAAAACAAAAACAAATAGGGATTGACAAATTGGCTGAAACTGTCCCAAACCGAATCCCAGCATAAATAGCCTATAAACAGGAAGTTAAGAAAAAGGAAAATAGCACTTGCTTTAACATGAATCCTTTAAAAAAATTGTTCATTTGTTCAATTAAATTCTCATTATTCATTTACCCTGATGCACAACTGCCTTTCTTTAGCAGAACACAGCCATTTTTAGAAAGAAATTTGAAATCTGTAGATGCATACCATGAAAATAAAAGACTGCAATCATTTGGAAAGTCCAAAAGTAATGCATGCACAACCTGATCAATTAATGTCTTATAGCAAAACAATAGGTGTATAAAAAAAACACAAACAAATAAAGCTTTAAAAGTTCTTCCTGTCTGCACTCAATTCATTATGTAGCTGTGTAACAAATATGTTACCATGTTCATGTGAAAAGAAAGTGATGCTTTAATTGCAATAGAAGAATGAACTTCACATGAGAGTTCAAACAGTATCAGAGCCCTGGTCAGAAGCACTAGTTTAAAGGTGAGAATGTTTTACTTATTGATTTGTTTCTTGCATAAATCACAATGGTGGAACCCATTTTCTTGCATTATATGCATACAGAGCTTGAATTTCCTGCAGATTAAAAAAATGCATTTGTGTTCTGATAAAGAAAGTCATGTGCACCTGAATGGCATCAGGGTAAGTAAACAATGAGAATCTTCATTTTTGAAACTATACTGCTTTATATTTTAATCATTATGATAACAGTTTTAAGAGGAAAAAACAATGTTAAAGAGAAAAGTGTAAATTGCACAGTCCGATGAGAAGAACTAGTTTGTCAATAAACCTTAAGAAGAGACCACTAAAAAAAAGCCAACATGTTACACCAACTTTGAATAGATCTGGCAAGAGGTCTCTGATGAAACTGGTCATGCCCAGGTCTGAGAAGAAAACGTTTTTTTTTCCTTTTTTCTTTATGTTAGTAAATATAGCACATGACAAAAGAGTTATCATTAACACTGCACATGGCTGTTGTGTTCTTTCTATTAAACTTTTATCCTAGTTTTGAAACTGTAATATTGGTCCCCAAATTCCACTCCTACATTAGAATTGTTTTAATGACTGCATATAATCTGATCAATGTTTACTAATGTACTAATTTACTAATGCTCGGACACACTCGGTCTCTCTCGCGCAGTGTCGCTCGCTCTCGGACACACTCGGTTTCTCTCGCGCGCACACTCGGTCTCTCTCGCGCAGGTTCGCTCGCTCTCGGACAACTCGATCTCTCTCGCGCGCACACTCGGTCACTCTCGCGCAGTGTCGCTCGCTCGCGGCGTTCGCCTCGCTTTTGTCCAGTCCGGCGCCTCATAGTTTTCACGGTAACCAGATCAACATTATAAACGGAATTCTACAAAACTGAAGTGAAAACACCAAATGATCATGCAATGGGATAAAATATCTTCTCTTCCCTGCAAACGATAGCATGAAGAATGTGAATATTTAACCAAGTCAAAAACAAAAAAGGTAAGCAGGTATCCATATTAATTTCAGTATCGGCAGACGCAAAACGCTATAGAAGGTGACAACTTTTAAAGTTAAAAAACGATATAAGTTACGTAAACGATAAAAGCTCATTGTGGTTTCTCGGTTTGATAGATTTGAGCAACCATAAATGACGCAAAACATAGGAATTTTGAGTTTGTGATAGAATTCCTATATAGAAAAATCACTCCTTGCCCTCGAGCCGCATTTCGCGTGCACCAATGACGTCATGTGCAAACAACCTATCTGCTGCTAACAGGAGCTCTTGAAACTCCGCCCTCTTCTTGGGAGCAGCAGCTCATTTGCATTTAAAGGGACACACAAAAACGGAGCATTTTTGCTCACCCTCAAAAAGTGGTCTGTGGGGTATTTTGAGCTAAAACTTAACATACACACTCTGTGGACATCAGAGACTTATTTTACATCTTGTAAAAGTGGCATTATATGACCCCTTTAATGTGCTCCATGTCAACCTTTCTCGCTTGTTGTGACAACTAACCTATCACCCCAACACCATACATGCGTCAAAGTTGCCGGAGCAACTTTTCTCCATTTACAGATATGACGAGATACCTAATTTCCCATGAAAACCATCCCGCTTTAGGTCTAAAATATTACCACTTATAATAGGCTTACCACAATAAATCAGAAAAAGAAAAAAAAAAAAAAAAAAAAAAACGTTTTTGAAGAAGGATTGATGATATTGACTGATTATTTAAATTTTGTTAATTTTTAACAAAAAGTTACATAGTGTACCTTTAAATAAACATCACTTAATCAACCAAAATACATAAGTTACACCGACCACATTTAAGGGTTAGATCAGGATAAAATTACAGATGAACACCCTTTAATTGAAACAAAATCAAACAATTATTTTCAAACAAACGTTAGAAAGAAAGAAAGAAAGAAAAAAAGAAACAATGTTATTCTTCAGAAATGTACAGTAGGTGGTTATTCTCACCGGTGTTGGTTTTGCTGGTCTGTATTGACTCTTTACCTGTGTTTCTCTCAGTGCTGTGAGATCAAATCAGTACTTCTTATAAAAGACAGTTATGACCCTTTTATTGCTTTTGTCTTGTCACGTGTATGAGTGTACAATAGCTATCTCCATGACATGCTTCATTATGTATTATGTTGATCTAGATAACATCTCATTATATTTCCTTATTGTTTGTTTTTCTTGTAAACTTTTACTTTGAAGTTCAAAGTACCAGATCACTTCAATATGAAATAAAGTTTATGCAGAGATTGGATGCTTTTCTTTCTTTCTTTCTTTCTTTCTTTCTTTCTTTCTTTCTTTCTTTGCTTTAAATTTATTAGACCTAGTGTGAGAAAAAATCTTTTTATTCCCACACTAATAACAAGTGTTGGGCACATGTGTGTGGATAACATGCTCATGTGTGGATTCGACAACAGCACAACAACTGATATGTGGACAGGTGTTGAAAGGGTATATCAAAATGTCATGTCATACTGAGGAAAGGAATACTGTGGATAAAGCAGCTGTCAAAAGTTTCATACAAGCCTCACAGTGAGTGTGAGGTCTCAAAAGCAACATGCATGAACAATGCATCTCTGTTCATGAAACCTAAACCCAATGAAGAGCAGTGCAAAGCAGCTACATATTATCTCTCTCATGTTATCTTTATTGCACACGTATGGATTCTTCAGATTTATGACAGACAAATCAACTGTATTAAGCTAAACATTTCCCTGAAAGGGAAGCTCATAAAACATGAAGCCAAACTGCAGGACTTCAGCACTTTTTAGAATGAAATTGCATTGTTTACCATCCGTCCCCAAATGTTTACCTGCATCTGACCCTTAGAGTTTGCTTTAGTTGTTGTAACCCAATAGATATTTAAGTTGGTTCAGTCTTATTATTTTATACTTTGGACTTTATACTTTGAATTTTTAGGTTCTAAATGTAGCTAATATATATTTTTATAGACAAATTATTTTTTTATAGTGCACAGCACAAAACTTGACATTATTGTCATAACTAAAAATAAAGTAAATAAAATTATAGAAATATGTGGGAAAGCTAAATTGTTTTAATTTATTGTGTTTTACAGAAGTAACAATATCTGTATTTTCAATATCTGTATCTGTAAACTATATATATATATATATATATATATATATATATATATATATATATATACATGATAAGAAAGATAAGAAATAGGCCTAAGATTTTTTTAATGTTGTAAATATGTCGCTCATATGCAAAGCTTCAACACATGTCTTAGAGCATCTGCGCCGCGCTCGCGCAGCGTTCTGACGAGAGCGCGCAAACCATCTTCAAGAACTTCCGAGGAGCGAGAAACACATCAGACTCTCCACGCGCTCCTGCACCAGCCGTACAATCTGAAGATGAGCACAACACACCTAATAACCTTTCCCGCTCTTCTCATGCTGCTCTACAGTAAGTATATTGATCATGCTTGTACCAATTTCTCAATATCTGATGCTTCATGTTGTATGTCGTGTTCTGGGCGTTTTAAAAGAAAGAAATAGAATTTTTGATTCTAACTGAAATGGTGGGAACTCTGAGGGGTGAGTTGGAAAATACAGATCCTAACTTTCATTAACAAATTGAATGTACATTTAGCCTTGTTAATAATTATATAGATTTAATTTTATTTCTTCTCGACATTAAATGATTTTTAGTGTTAGCCTTGTGAATATAGGCTGCTACACTGAATATAAAAGCATTTACATTGCTTAAAAGATATTACAAATAATATAAAGAATATTTTTATGACATGAATGATTTTTAAAGCACCATTCTGTGAATGATTTGATTCCAATCACTTTGTGATTATTGTTGGTTCAGGAAAACCCTACTTATTTACTTAATTATGGGGACAGAATTTTCCCACAAAGATGGCAATGTTCAAAATCCTTGTGGGGGACATTTTTTAGTCCCCATGAGGAAAACAGCTTATAAATCATACTAAGTTACGTTTTTTGAAAATCTAAAAATGCAGAAAGTTTTCTGTGATGGGTAGGTTTAGGGTTAGTGGATAGAATATACAGTTTGTAAAGTTTAAAAATCATTATGTCTATGGAATGTCCCCATAAAACATGAAAACCCATGATTAGATGAGTGTGTGCGCGCGCATGTGTTTTTGTGTGTGCGTACGTGTGTGTTTGTGTGTGTGTGTGCTTTTTCAAAGAGAGATGGATGCTTTAAGGGTCTGGATAGAATGGGCGGGGGTCTTGTAAGACATTGTGTTTACACAAACTTCTTAAAAAGCATTTGAACACATGAGATCCTGAAGGTGATAAAATGTCTGTGAAGAAGCTGTCCAGATCTGAACTTCACTCTGATGTGGTAGGGACCCTTTCATGTCGCTGATGCCCCTTGACTGACTCCTTGTGTATTGGTCATTATCATGGAGATTACGGTTACCCGGCATACCATGAGAAATGCTTGATCCCACCCAGTCTAGAGATCTAAATATGTTTTACAAATTATGTAACACTTTATTTTTGCATAGATATTAAAAAAATGATAAATGTAGCTATAAAATGTTAGTCTAACCCTCTATGAGAGTAATTATGAAATCACAGCTAGAAAAAAAATAATGATTTAATATTTTACATATATTTAAGGCTAAAATCATTTTCCAAAATTAGTTTTCTACATCTGACCTTTGACCTTTTTTAGGGTTTTGTCATTCATAACTGACTTTGTCCTATTAGGGTAAATTATGTTTGACAAATTGTCTGAAACTTCACACACTTTCAAATGCATTTTCACTATCTGAAAAGTGGTAAAAAAAAAAAGGTCTTATTGTTTCAAAAAACATTAAAAAGCTTTAATAACATTCCGTTTCATCTTGTGCTACTATATTTCATTTGAAACTCACAAAATGTGTAAAATTTGAAACAAATTCAGATGCAACTTCACTGCCTGGGAAATAGTGAAACCATGTCTTAGTGTTTCAAAAAACATTAAAAAATTAACATTGTTTCTTTCTTGGAATTCCAAATCAATGATTGTAGCACAAGTGAAAATCAACAAGACTCTTCTTTTTCAGTGTAGCCCACACTTTCCACACGTAACTCGATCTTGACCTGTTTATTCATCATTTTTGGAGCATCCCTGCTTGTCAGTGTAGAGAGGCAAATAGACAATGGCATCTGACCTCTGGTTGTAGTATGGATCACATCTTCCAAAATGGCATAGGATAATGTACCAAAATGCCTGACTTCCACAACAATCTATGACTTATATTCTTCATCTCTGCCATCATCCTCACTGCTTCTATCCTCCTTGATCTTCAACTTCTTTCTTACCATGGCCTTATTTTCTGATGCACTGCCATCACTATCATCAATACTTTATGGAAAAGGTACAGCTTTTCCTCTCTGTCTTCTAAAAAACTTACCTAAAACACAGGCAAAAAGGCTGTTATACTGCCTGCCAGTAATGAACAATAGTGCAGCTACACAGAAAATATATATCCCCTAAAAGGACTTTTATGTCATTTATGCATAACACAGAGATTCTTTGGTCTATGAGTTATTGATTTTACAAAATGTGCATTAAAAATTACAAAAAACTTTAGAAAACACATTTGGATGTACAATGATATTTTTAAATTGAATTTATATGTATTTTCTAGTCTAAAATGAACTCACATTGGAGCCTTGACAGCATGTGACCGAACATGTGCTAATGTCTCCTTGTAGTGTAATTTTTTTGAATATTATTGTTGTATTTTAAATGCGATTTTCTCTGCGTCACTTATAAATGACGATACACCATAGATGGTTTTTATTGTTGACTTTCACAATATTGATTGGCTTTATTCTGAAAACTTTCAGATATCATGCCACTAAGTGCTACTTATGGTTGTTAAATACCTTGTGGGTTGGGCTGTGATTTTAACTCTAGTCCTCTTCCAGCTGAAGGGGTTTTAAGTTACAGCAGCACAGTAAGTCTTTGTATCTCTGAGTAAAAAGACCCTCCACAGCCTTTCTCTCTCTCGTCTCATATGAAACCCAGTTCTTTTCTACAGTACACACATCCATTGGACTATAGAAAGGGAGCTACACAGATAAAAGGAAAGTATTTTCCCTTACTTTCCCCAGAAGTGCATGATGTTTTTCAGTGTGTGTGGAGGTTATCAGGCCTGGTTTGGACTGCCACCCCCCACTATCCAGAACATCCATCCGTCATGTAAATTCCTACACATCCCTGTTCCTGGCACCACCAGAGTGGGGAGTGAGTGTTAGTGAGTTTTTAGGAGTTTGAGGAGAAACTTCAGGATGTTTTAGTTTCTCTTCACTCTATTCCTCTTAGTTACTTAAATATTATACAAAAAATGTATTACCCAGGGTCATAATATAGTAAAATTGGAAAAAGGTCCCATTAATTAACATTAGTTAATGCGTTAGCTAACTTTAAATAACAATGAGCAATACATTTATTACAGTATTTATTAATCTTTGTTAACATTAATTAATAACTGTTCATTGTTAGTTCGTGTTAGCTCAGGTCCATTCAGTTATTTTAGCAGATACAATTTTTGTTTTTAATAATGTATTAGTAAATGTTTTTTTACATGAACTAAGAGTAATAAATGCTTTAGAAGTACTTTTCACGGTTAGTTTATGTTAACTATTGTAGTTAACTAAAGTTAAAAAAGGAACCTTATTGAAAAGTATAATCTAACATATACTCTTGACCAAAAAAATCTCATTTAAATGAATGTTTGTGATTACTTTGTAAAAAAAAATCAGTCAAATTTATGGTAAAATTTACAGTAAAATAAAATGGTTTCCAGAGCTGCCATTAAAATTTGTAACATTTACAGTTTTACAGAGGAACTTAAATTTACAGTACCCCCATCCCCCCACCCCCGACATATTTCACTGACTGAAATAATGATAATACACAAAATTTTAATGTTTAATCTCATTAATTTAACACCATAAGATGAAACATAAATACCTAATTTACATAACTGATAAAAAAAAACTAAAAAGAAACAGTTATTTCAATGAACAACTATCATATGTGAGGTGTGAACACAGAGAATTCTGAGAATGTCTGGGAATTTATGTTTTTTTCACTGTGATGATTTGTTTTCAATTCCAAAAACTGTACATTGTATTTTACTGTAAAAATGACATGAAATGTCCCATTAGATCTATTGCAGTTTTTTACTCTATAGAGTTGGCTAAGGCAATGTACCGTTAACCAATAAACATGTTTTTACTGTAGCATTTTTTGTCTTTTACTGTCAATTTTTTTTTACTGCGCAAGTTATATTAACTTGCGTGTGTGCCTGAATTTCAATTTTTCCTCAAACAAAAACTTTATGGGGCAGACATATTATCATTCCCCATAGTCTTTCATTGTAAGTGGATTTTTATTTATTTTTTCTACAAACTAAGTCTGCTATTATAAAAATGCTGTGGGAGTGTGTTACAACATTCATGTGTTTGTTTGTATCTTTTCTCTCCTCCAGTTCCTAGCTCAGATCCTGTTACTGTCACTACAAGTAAAGCAAAAGTGGAGGTACATGAAAACACAAGTAAGTTACTTAGTCTTCAGATAATCAGCTGGACATGCTTAAAAGCTTTCAGACTGACACTTTATCTGTTCTTTGCAAAAGACGCAGTCCTTTCCTGTGAGTTCAGGACAGAGAAAGAAACAAACCCACGTGTTGAATGGAAGAAGAGAGGCAAAGATGTTTCATATGTTTATTTTGATGGTGATTTTACAGGTGGGTTGTTGTTTTGCCCATTCAAAAATTTATTGCAACCAATATTTATTTGTTTAGATATTTTATGAAATCTTTTAAAAGGGGAAGTGTGTCATTTACACCACTTGTGGCACCAAATGACATTCTGTTTGGTGCGGTCACATCAGCAAAATTTCTGCAAAATTTTGCAAGCAAAAAAGGCCCATTTTCAGCAGTGTAGCGATGATGTATGAAGCACAGCTCAGACAGAAGTTGCTTTAAAACAATGCAGCTTTCTGTTGGTCAATGCTGAACCCATTGCGAAATCTGTGTATGGAAATCTTTCACCCTCATGTGAAACTCCCAGTCGCTCAGATTCCTATTGACATGACTAGATTTTGCCCTTGAAACTTTGCCAAACAATGGTAAATGTGACTGCACCTTATGTAATGCTATCAGTGCCGTGCTTATGTAATGCTATTTCATGTATTCTGACTTATTTACACTGTTAAAGAGTTGCATTCTCATGCTAAACATGGCCAAAACACGAGTTGGACGTATGAAGGAGTATTTCTGTGCCAAATACACTACCTCAGGTTTCGGATAGGGTTTCGGAGAGTTTTTTTCGAGTATGGCGTCAAAAGAGAGCGGAATTCCTTGTATAGGCACTTCTCCCTGATAAGCACACGCGCGCGCGCGCACACACACACACACACACACACACACACACACACACACACACCACCCAGAGCAAGAGCAAGAGCACGCCCATCAACGCGTTTCGTTCGGGATACGGAAGCCGAGAGATTTTTCAACAATGGCTGTGTCCCAATTCAGGGCCTGCACCCTTTGAAGGCTGCATACATCATCGAGGCAGTCTCATTTAAGAAAAATAAGTGTTAGATTGCAACGTAAGAAAGAAATTACAGTATTTTACACCTCACATTGAATATCAGTCAATTTTATTACGGTTACTTTTCTTAAATAAGACATCCTTGATGACGTATGCAGCCTTCAAATGCGACCTCCGGAGGATGCAGCCTCCGAAATGAGACGCAGCTCCTGTAAACAAAGGAGTGTGTTTTTGATTGTGAGGGAAAGATTACCTTTTTCAGCTTCCCAAAGAACCCAGCGTTAAGAGAACAGTGGATGAAGTTTGTTTTTCCCGGGGCAGCAATGGAGTTGTCCATGTATGTTTGTTTGTTCCCGGGATTTCGGTGATGAATACTTCGTAAACAAGTCCCAGTTCGGCGCTGGATTTGCAGATCGCGGGTGGTGAGTAAAGCTGCATCAGATGTCTGTGTTTTGTTGGCAATCGGTGCGCAAGTGCATAAAATGTAAACACCACGAACATTTTTGTTCCCTTTGTATTTATAATGATGTCGCAGCTAACAGAAACGCAAAAGCTGCACACGCTCGTGACTCTTTAGCTCCGCCCACGGCACTGATGGCAGGCACGCCTCCAGGAGCTCGGCTTTTTTCGGAAAGACTCGGTTTAGCGTATCTATCTTTTATAAATATGATAAAACTAAAGACTTTTCGGAGATATGAAGGATGCATTGTTACTCTAGATGTACTCAAGATTAACATGAGATTGGCAGAAACTGTGTGTGATACCCCCCCTTTAATGTGTTTCAGTGAACATTTGTTCTGCAGTACTTTCATTCACAAATATATTTTCTTCAGAATGTTCTGACTTACTCTCACCATTAACAGGTTCATTTAAGGGTCGTGCTTCCATCGACGGGGCGACAATGACCCTCCGTGGTGTTACACAGAAAGACTCAGGAGTGTATCATTGCGAAGTCACAGCCCGCCAAGACAAAATCAAGCTGGGGGAGGTCACCGTCACCCTCAATGTGCTTGGTGGGAATTAAAATATTTATAGTTATTCCATTTTGTACTCTTATTTTCATTTACAAGTGCAGTTAATGATACACTCTTAAAAATAAAGGTTCCAAAAAAGAGTTTTCACAGCAATGCCATAAAAGAACCGTGTTTGGTTCCCCAAAGAACCTTTCAGTAAACAGATCTTAAAATAACCAGTTTTTTTTCCAAGTCTGACAAACCTTTTTTAACTATAAAGAACCTTTATTTTTAAGAATTTGTTCATAACTCCTTGTCTTAAACATAACCTTTCTATCACTGAGCTGTATGATCTTACATGTACAGTGCCGCCACATGCGCCATCATGTGAGGTCCCTGAAACAGTCATGAAAGGATTTTCTGTGGAGCTCCACTGTAAAGACAAACTGAGCGTTCCTGCTGCCACCTACAGCTGGTACAAAGACAACAAACCGCTTTACACTGGCAATCACCAGGAAAGCCACTACACCCTGGACCCCAAAACAGGGACTCTGGTTGGTGTAGTGCTATATTCTCTTTCCATCACATGGACAAACATGTATTTTGATAAAAACACTGAACCTCCTGTAGCCTTTTCCCTTGACGGCTAACAAACGCTGCTTATAGTTTGTCTTTGATGCATTCATGACATGGCGTGTGTGATTTACACTGTTTCTTTTCCTTTGCTTTTGTGAAGAAATTCAAGATGGTATCAAAATCTGATGAGGGTCAGTATCGATGTGAGGCCTCCAATGGAGTGGGGGCACCTAAAAGCTGTGCGGGCCGGCATATGAAGATAACTGAATGTAAGTTAAGTACAAATTGGTGATTTAAAGGGTCACATAATGAGAAATCAATTTTACTTGATCTTTTGAAATATTGTCAAAAGAGTAAAATGAAAATGTACAAAGAAGGGCATTTACATAAAAATCTTAAAGGTACAGTAGCAGAAAAAAACCCTCATGTTCTGTTGGTGTTGACTATATTATTTTCGTTTGGGGGTCTAGTGACATTTACATTTATTTCATACTAAGTATAGTACAAAATCAAATCCATTAACATTTACTGACATATCACTTGAGGCTTACTGATATAAATATTATAATTAAACAATTTTATATTGCACAATGCACATTTCTTATTATTAAGCCTAAAATGTGTTTTAACACATTTTAACACAGTTGTCTTATTATTAGTGGGGATAGTATGATCACTGTGTAATATCAGTCTTTAAATGCAAGATATTTAAAATGTACCTAAAGTATACTTGCAATGGTTCCACTTTAGCACAATCAAATATACTTAAGTATATCTTTAGTTGGACCGCAACACTACTCCTGGATAACTAAAGTGTATTAAGTACAAAATTAGTTGTTTCAGTTTAGCAGACTTTAAGTCTGCTAAAAAAGTACAAAAGTACAATTGCAAATATGTAAATGTATTTATAGTATACCAAAAATATTTGTAGTAATTTCAAAATTAACCTCGTTTTCCATTCAAGTTCCTCTATGCTAATTAAAACCCAGTAAAAACCTAAATCCCCTTCTGTATTACAAAAGTTTTGGGTCAGTAAGACATTTTTTGGAAAGAAATTATTCAGCAAGGATGCACTAAATTGATCAAAAGTAACAGTAAAGACATTTATAATGTTGCAAAACATTGCTGTTTCAAATAAATGCTGTTCTGTTGTATTTTGTATATAAGAATTCTAAAAAAAAAAATGATCAGTTTCCATAAAAATGGTTTTGGACATTGGTAATAATAAGAAATGTTTCTTGAGCACCAAATCAGCATATTGAAATATTGGAGTAATGGCTGCTGAAAATTCAGCTTTGCCACCACATGAATAAATTCCTTTTTAAAATTGAAATGTAAATTTAATTTAATTTGTAATATTTCACAATATTTTTTATTTATTTATTTTTTACTATTTTTTTTAACAGTAGAGTTTGGGTTCATTTTTACCCCAGTAAAACACACTATAGTGTAATAAAAAAGTGCATATGACCTCTTTGAATATCTGTTTGACATGCTCTGTTGCAGTTGAGCTCAACATGACAATAGTCATAGCATTAGAAGTGGCAGCGCTCCTGTTGCTTCTCTCGTGCTGTGTGGCCATCTGTCTGTGCTGCAGACGAGGGTGCTGTCGATGCTGCCGCAGTGAGTGCTAACTTCATTCAAAACTTACAGAATCTACAGTATATGGGCTGTTGGGGATCTTACTATACCTGTTGATGAACTAACATGAGTCTTGCGTTTACCAACAGAGAGTAAAGCAGAGACAAAACAAAGGTAAGTCTTTTGCAGCACTATTTAATGCACTCTAACCTATGAGAATAACACATAACAGACCATTAGAAACAAAGTGGTTATTTCTCTTCACTTTTCAGCAGAACAAAGACCAGCTATAACCCTCCAACAGATGTAAGTCTTAAAGTTTACTATTTATAACTCACTAGTCAAATAAGACAGTAATGGCACTGTAGAGACTTCTGTTTATAATGTTCATTTCTCTCCTCAGCCGAGACACTACAAACATACACAATCCTTTGTGCTTTGAAGAGTGTGCACATTTTGGACAGCACCATGCTGACAGAAGTAAATTAAAGTGACCTCAAAGGCTAGAGAACGAAATATTACATCAACTACGCCTCTGTATCTCTTATGGGCAATGAGCAGAAAACACGCCCCCTGGTGGTGAGGTCTGATTACAGCTGAACAATCCACAACAGACCTAAACTTAAAGGGTTAGTTCACCCAAAAATGAAAATTATGTCATTTATTACTCACCCTCATGTCGTTCCACACCCGTAAGACCTTCGTTCATCTTCGTAACACAAATTAATATATTTTTGATAAAATCCGATGGCTCACCAGCAATAACACTCCCTTTTTCAATGTCCAGAAAGCTACTAAAACATATTTAAAACAGTTCATGTGACTACAGTGGTTCAACCTTAATATTATAAAACGACGAGAATACTTTTTTTTAACAAAATAGTGACTTTATTCGACAATATCTAGTGATGGGCGATTTCAAAACACTGCTTCATGAAGCTTCGAAGCTTTACAAATCTTTTGTTTCGAATCAGTGGTTCAGAGCGCCAAAATCACATGATTTCAGTAAACGAGGCTTCATTACTTCATAAGTGTTTTGAAACTTCAATAGTTCACCTGACTTTGGCAGTCTGATCCGCGCTCCGGAACAAATGATTTGTAAAGCTTCGAAGCAGTGTTTTGAAATCGCCCATCACTAGATATTGTTGAAAAGTCGTTATTTTTGGCGCACAAAAAGTATTCTTGTCGCTTTATAATATTAAGGTTGAACCACTGTAGTCACATGAACTGTTTTAAATATGTCTTTAGTAGCTTTCTGGGCATTGAAAAAGGGAGTGTTATTGCTGGCGATGCAGGCCTTACTGAGCCATCGGATTTCATCAAAAATATCTTAATTTGTGTTCCGAAGATGAATGAAGGTCTGGGTGTGGAATGACATGAGGGTGAGTAATAAATGACGTAATTTTCATTTTTGGGTGAACCCTTTAATCTCTGCTGTTTCTCTTTTACTACTGTTAATTTTTTTTTTTTTTCATTTATTTTGGACTGTATTATTGTAATTGTCTCATATTAGTTTCACTTCAGACAATCTAGTGTTTATTAGATACTGTACAAATGTTGCACTATTTCATACTAGATTTGTCCTATGCAGGTTACAGGCAATGGTTTCAATCACCAAGCCACTGAGCATAAACGCCCAACTACAAATGTGATGGTCCACTTGATTTGAGTGGAAACAAGCTTGACTTGTCTCAGGATGTCTCTAAAGTCTATTAATCATCATACAATCAATGTTAAGTAGAATTTTAATCACAGTCACCTTGACTGGTTTTTCATGTTTCAATAAGTGTCATCAGTTGTCTGATGATGGGTATTGAGAAAAATTGCTATCAAGTCATCCAAAAACCTCTATGACTTTCTTCTGTGAATCAAAAAAGATATTTTGAAGAACTGACTTCTACTTTATGGACAAAAACTGAGACATTTCTCAGAATATCTTCTTTTATGTTCCACAGAAGAGAGTAAGTCATACTGGCTTGGAACAATAAAAGTGAGTAAATCACAGAATTTTCATTTTTTGGTTAATTTTTGGGTAGCGTGCACAGGAAACCAAGAGACAGAAAGTTCCTTTCAGCAACTCTGTACAGATTGGCACACTTCTCTTTTAATAACAGAAACAGACTTAACCAACAGAAGCAGAATTCTCCTTAGACATGCATAGTGATAACCAAACAATCCACCATAGAGAACACTACACTATCTCTTTAACACCTTCTAGACTGAGTTGAACAATGTGCTTGAGCTTATTTAACCGTTTGGTTTAGCTGATTTGTGGTTCAAATGAACCAACATCTCCAAAAACTAATTTGTTTTTTGGTCTTTTGTTACATTAACTGTTATTTAAAATGAAGCAAATGCAAAATTCAGACTTCACTGCAATATTTACTCTTTTTACAGAATAAATGACTGTAGAATACACTTTCACTGTTAAATAAAGAAATACAGAAATCAGTTTTCCATGTTGTTTATTTAATCATTGGTTTCAAAGAAATAAAAGTCACATTCAAAATCTTTTTTTTTTTTTTTTTTTACAAAAGAGTGAGACATTTCTTTAAACATATAATGTATATGCAGGGAACATTTACTTGAAGTGTCACAGGACTGTAGTGTCAATCAGCTTGTAGAAATTCAAAACACTCTTTAGAATAGAACGTGCTTTATTCGCCAAGTGTGCACAAACACTCAAGGAATTTGTTGTGGTTTCCAGGAGCAAGAGAATAGACAGAGAAATGAAATAAGAATAAAATAAATACAAACCCCCTAAGTACTATAGGCTACATAAAGATGAAGTAAACACAAGGCTTATGTACATATGTGCACATTATGCAATGTATAAATATAAATATGCATTTACCTATTTATCTAGTAATAACTTTGCGATGATTTTCACACTTCGGACACTGAGAAAGTCAACACCTTCGGTTATCTGCTGCTGGCTGTTATTTAGTCCAAATAAATAACCATATATATTATGATAAACTGTGGAAAAACTGCACAGAGTGGGGAGTACATGTTGCTGTCAGTGGGCAGCGAGGCCTCCTGCTCATCCCCGCCCCCAATGCAATGTTGACCAAAAACCAGCATGAACATTCGCTCAACTTATTAGCACACACACTAAACTATAGCCCTTGACACCCAGCTTTAGTCCGAAAAAAACTCCAACACAGCACGTACTGAACGGGATAAAGAGGTACGTTGGGCCGCGATACTAATTTATCTGAGATAAACGCGGACAGAAATAGGAATGTTACAAGTGTGTGAGGTTATAAGCGTGTCAGTTTTCCCGCTTTCTGCGCGAGCTAACTGTTAGCATCCTAAGGGGAAATAGAGCTAGCTGGAGTGCTAACAGAACTGACAATAACCCAGCCCTCTCACATCCGACAAACAGTAGGTAAAGATATCAGTATATTTTCTTCTGGATAATTTGAAATACGTCTATTTTATCGAGAGATATTGTAGATGTATATAACTCGCTCGTAAAAAACAGACGCGCGAGTTTTGGTAAAAGTTAGCGCGAGCTGTTCGCGTGAGCAGATATTCCGTTCAACCAGGCGTGTCTCTCTGTCTTTCGTCAGCATAAGCTAAGCAGCTAACAAAGAGGCCAGGTATACATACATATTCCATTCATGATTGTACCTGGCGTTGATATTATATTCCGCACGAACCGCATAATTAAACACCGTGATGTTTCCGTCCGTTTCTTCAGTCGCACGGCTGTTTTCGGAAGTCTGTCAGCCGCCGTGACTTCGGCCAGGATTTCCGGCTGCTTTTACATCTGCCCTTCTCTTGTTTTGTTTCCGTTTCTTCCATTTCCGTTTTAACTTTCCAGAATCAAAAGTCTTGATGTATAGCTACCCCTGAAAGTTTTAGAAGTTTTAAAAAGTCGTCTTTTATGCCCAATTCTGCGGTTATATTACGAAACCCAAAAGCATTCCAACATGGCAACTGCGTTTGTACCGATTCGCGCGTCGTCTTCCCACCCAGTCGTTGGTGGAAATTATATTAATAAAATATTGCGTTTAAATCTACACACTAAAATAATAAATGGATTGACCAAATGAATGGCATATTTAATAAATAAGTGCGTCTCTTTTGTTTAATAAGAGTGCTAATGTGGGGAAAATGTCATGGTGGGCCTGTACTCTACAAAAGCCTCGGTGTTGCGTGAGAGTTTATGAGACTTCTGAGTGCGTCGACCTGACCATTTATTGCCTTTGGGACACATTTAGATGTTTTATATAACTTAACTTCTTTAAAATGCTAAAAATAATGTAAAAATAAACGCTTCCTATTTTATTTATAAGGTTATAAGTATGAGTTAATTTGGTAACACTTTACAATAAGATTTTATTTGTTACTGTTAGTTACCATAAACTAACAATGAACAATACTTCTACAGCATTCATTAATCTTGGTTCATGTTAATGTTCAATGTTTGCTAATACATCTGTCATCTAACATTAACAAAAAAAGTAACAATTGTATTTTTAACTACTTTAACTTTAACAAAGACTAATAAATGCTGTAAAAATCAAATGTTTGTTGTTAGTTCATGTTAGATAATGCATTAAGTAATGTTAACAAATGAGGCCTTATTTTAAAGTGTTACTGATAATTGTACACTTTATTGTAATTAAATTAATTGCAAAAAATATTTTGTCCTTTTTCTTTAAATTTTGTATTTTTTTTTTTTTTTAAATGCATTCACTTCATAGTTGGACAAGGAGTTGTAGGGATGTCAAAAAGTGAGACAGAGGAGATGATTGAAATTGAGATTGATGGACGGGAGAAACAGGAGTGTCTAGAGGAAGGGTAAGTGATTTCTCTCTTTCCAATCCTTTTTTCCTCTCTTTGTGATTTAATTTTTGAGGAATCATTTCATTGAGCAATGTGTATCTTGTGCCTGTGAAATGATCTGTTTCATTTGACCAAATGTCAGGATTGAGGAGCAAACCATCACAGCAGCTGAACTGATCACTCAAGACATTGACATCAATGAGCCGATTGGTAACCTGAAGAAGTTACTGGAGCCTCGTCTTCAGGTCCCGCTGGATGGATATGACATTTGTCTGCAGGACATCCTAGTATGTGCTTCTGTATTAATGTAATCTTATTTGAGCGCACTCATTGTATTCATTGACTGAACTCTTCACTCCCTGTCTCTGCTTCTTTCCTCATGTAGCTGCATCCTGATCACAGCCTGTTCGATCAAGGAGTGAAGACAGATGGCACAGTACAGCTCAGCGTGCAGATTGTCACGAAACAGGGTAACAGTTTACAATGATCTCGTATTGCTGTTGGACAAATCTGAACTTGTCAACATGCCTTTCAGAAAACTGAAAAATATTTGGTTAGTTGACACGTCCTGCAGTGTGACGTGCTGTTTTAAACTGCACTTTGCTAATTCTTTTATAATTATGCATGCAGCTTTTATGAGCCCATATTGATTGAGAGACTTTGTTACACAATGGACCATTTAAATTGAACTAGTGAAGGTAAAAAGGTGATTTATAAATAGTGGAAATCATGAAATGAAATCACCAGTTAAATAAGATATACAGTTTCATTTAGACTAAGATAATTCTAGATAAAATACTAAGATACATCTTGATGAAAAAATGACCCATTTACAGCAATAATAAAAACAAACAAACAAACTTGACTAGCTTGTGGGTGTGTGGTCTGTTTTAGGTGAAGAGAAATTGAATATTCTTGAGATTGTGAAACCAGTGGAGACTGTGGAGGTGGTGATCGATCCAGATGCAGCAGCTGGCGAGGAAGCCCATCTGGTGGAAGACGGACATGTGATTGCAGTGGAGCGAGCAGCCATTCCTGATGAGACTTCAGAGCAGGTGACCCGCTGGGCGGCTGCATTGGAAGGCTACCGCAAGGAGCAGGTTCGACTGAACATTCCTTATGGTGAGTTGTCCATTGATTTTGTCCATTGACCGTGTTTCAGAGTTAAATGTAATTTTTTTTTTTTTTTTTTAAGGATTTTGTAAAAGATTTAGGGTTGGTAAGATCAGTAAAAACAGTAATTTTTTGAATTTTTTTTCCATTTAATATATTTTAAAATGTAATTTATTCCTGAATTTTTAGCAGCCATTACTTCAGTATTCAGTGTCACATGATCCCTCGAAAATTATTCTAATATGCTGATTTGGTGCTCAAGAAACATTTCTTACTCAATGTAGAAAACGGTTGTGCTGCTTAATATTTTTGCAGAAACCATGACACATTTTTTTTTTTCAGGACTTTTTGACAAATAGAAGGTTTAAAAGAACAGCATTTATTTGAAATCTTTTGTTTTTGCTGTCACTTTTGATCAATTTGAAGTGTCGTTGCTGATTAAAAGAATTTCTTAAAAAAAAAAAAAAAAAAATCTTAGTGACCCCAAACTTTTGAACACTAATTAGTGTATGTATTTCTTCTAAATAATGTGATGCACAATAAAAATGTAGAGAAATCATGATTCGATTAACTGATGCAATTCATAGAAAGTTTACATCTGAAAATGGGTCAGGAATTGTATTTTTAGATAAGAAATGAATATGTATTACTCTTATTACAAATTATACATTTACTATAATATATTCAATTCGGTAAATGCTGCAATGTATTGTCATTGTCGGATCGTTGCATTTTTACACCTCTAGTCAGTAGCAGAGTATAGCCATCCAGTGTGGAGGCAGGCCTATTTCCACATGGGGAGGGGGCGTCATCCATGGGTGATTTCCCATGGACCACGCACCCTCTATGGCAAAAATACTATCATAAATTAGGTTAGTGGATAATTCAGCAGCTAAACTTATTCTAGAAAGATCATGAGTGCACAATAATTTTAAAATCTGAACATTTAGTGAAAAAATACATTTAGTGGGAAACAAATAAAAGGTAAAATGTTCCACATTGCTCTTTGTATTGTTTAAAATATATTGATAAAAAACAAGTAAATATATTTAATATATATTTATATTATATATATTTAAATGTATTTATATATATATGAAAAGGCATTTCTTTTAAATGTATAGCACAGCTTTTTTAATGAGGCAACAACATATGATAGATAGGACAGAACAAGAAAGGCTATTAATAATCTTTCATTGCGCAAAAGTATTATAATATGAAAGGCTCCAATACAGAGCAGCACAAAACGCTTGAGAATGATGTGCTTGAGGCAACATGGAGTCACAGCATGCAGCGCTTTGCAGTGAAAAGTTCAAAACACAAAGAGAAGAGATATTGATGCTTAGTGTATTATATCTCTGCAACAGTTTATTCAGCCTTTTCTTTTAGCAGTTTTAAATTTCAGTTACTATGCGCGTGAAGAACAATTCATAATTCTCTCTATTCCAGTGTTGTGATCTAAAAGACACCTGGTAGAAAGATGACATGATTTAGAAACAGCAATAAACTCCAGCAAGATAAAGTCCTTTAATGCAAAACCATAGACCTTTATCTACAAATAAAGTATAATAATGGGAACATTGATCTTGGAGTGAGTTTCATCGTGTTACTGTCGTAACCGAATGCGACACGCTGTTTGAATGCTGAATGGAGAATGACTGAGGAAAGATGAGTTTCCATTAACTTTAACTTAACAACTTAAATATTCATTTGTACCTTACATTAAGCCAGTGGTTTTCAAACTTTTTAGAATGGAGTACCCCCTGAGGCATTTACCATCCTTCTGCATACCCCCTCTCTTCCACTTAGATTGTAGATGTTCCATTAAGGGACAATATTTGCCACCTAAATTGACTTTCTAGTGCATTTTTTTTATCTTTATGAATACCTTTACAACATTAATAATGTTTTAAATTAAAATAAAAAAAAGTTCAATAGAGAAATATGCAATGCTAAAAACGTGAAAAGTGATTATTTTAAATACTAAAACCACCAGTAGATGGTGGTAAGTCACTGTCTGAATGCGTGAGTCATCGAGTCATTTGTTCAACGAAGCAAGTGGCTTTATTTATGAATGAATCATTGAATCATGACTTTCACGAACGATTCATTCAAAGCCGCAGATTCGTTCTTGAAACACCGCTGTGTTGTAATTATGCTGTTGCTTTTGTTGCAAAATAGAGCAAATACTGACAATAATGTGAAGAACATCACTTAATATTACCCTTTTGTTTGTTGAAATGTTGTGTGGATATTTGGATTTGCATTCTTGCTCGTATAATATTATCAACATTAAAAACAAGAACTCACAAAAGGTAGGCTATGTTTTGTATCAAGAGTTTGAATCTTAAATTGATCTTTATGCACCTTTTGTGCCAGGCTATTTGTTCTTCATGCTAGTAAGTGCTAAATCTGCAGGTACATTGTCTAGAACGGCAGTAATGTAGCACGATTTGCTAAGACAGCAGACACTGCACGCAACCTATATGCACCATATGTGCGCTGCTTATGTGGAAATGTACGCTGTCAGATTTGACTGCAAAAGATGTGGTATTTTGATTGGATGTCATGTAGTTACGGCATTGTGCTTGTTAGAAAATACATGATCGGTTTTAATGTTATTTTAAGGTAAGGAAGAATTAAATAAATGGCAAAATTCGGCATTTTGTTCGCGTACCCCCTCTGTCACCTCACGTACCCCCAGGGGTACGCGTACCCCAGTTTGGGAACCGCTGCATTAAGCTATCATACGGCTTTAGAACACTTGGAATATAGTGCACAAAAACTTTATGGTGCTTTACAATGTTTTTATACAATAACACAGAATAGTACGCACAACATCGGACATCACTGAAAAGCTGCAGCTGTGGTGGGGATGATTTTTGGTGTGGCAGCATGCCACGGCAGAATGAATGTAACGGAAACACTGCCATCTGATGAGCTTTGTGTGTCTTTATGTCAGACCCGGTACAGTGGACAGCAGATCAGGTGATCCACTGGGCAGTTTGGGTTATGAAGGAGTTCGGAATTGAGGAAATGGAGGTGGGTGGCATTCACATCCCTGGCCGCCAGCTCTGTGCTTTCAGCCAGGAGGAGTTCCTCCAAAGAGTGCCCAGCGGAGAGATCCTGTGGAGCCACCTGGAGCTTCTACGCAAGTGTAAGTTTCACAAAGAAAACAGAGTGTGTGTGTGTGGTTTGTAGTCTCAGATGCAACCCTCTCTATCACAATGTTTTTAGCCAATTTTCAATCTTTAATGCTTTGTGCAGATGTACTTGCGAGTCAGGATCAGGGTCAGGAAGCAACAGTCACCATTGATCAACGTGAGTATCAATAGATCCCGAATCTTCAACAAAAGCACTTTTTGAGTACCTTTCTGAATAACACTTTATATAACCTGCACATGACTGTTGCTTAAAGGGCAGTTTTATGTCTCCAGGCAACACTTAAGCTTTTCGATGAAAGGAGCATGTGTTAGTCTTCTGGGTAACACAGTTTCTTGATATTCTCCAGCTGTGCAGATCATTCCTGCCCCCGTGCAGCAGGCCACACCCACAGCCATTAAGGTGATGAAGCACAACAAAACACCCCGAGCCCCCCGGATCTCAGGAGAGGAGCGCAGCTCCCCTGGCAACCGCACAGGTACGTACAAACACTTTGTAAAAGCTCAGGTTTATCAATATTATCATGTTTATTTTATATAAATTAATGGAAGCGGTGTAAATGTTGTTTTTATAAATGCATTTCATTTTTCAGTATAAATTACATCAATATAAGAAATATTATACAATATCATACAGTATATTGATGATGAAATTAGTAACTAATCTTTGAAATGCCATCTATATAATGTACACTACTGCTCAAAAGGTGAGGTCAGTATAATTAAAAAAAAAAAAAATTAATACTTTCATTCAGGAAGGACACCTTTTTTTTTTTTACATTGTCACGTTGAAAGACTTTTACGTTGTTAAGTAATAATTCAAATAAATGCTGTTCTTTTAAACTTTCGATTCATCCCCCCCCCCCCCCAAAAAAAAAAAAATCCTGAAAAAATGTCTCATGGTTTCTACAAAAATATACAATTTTCGTCTGTTATTTTTTTTGCACCAAATCAACATATTAGAATGATTTCTGAAGGATCATGTGACACTGAAGATTGGAGTAATGCTGCTGCTGAAAATTCAACTTAGAAAACAGTTCTTTTAAATTGTAATAATATTTCACAATATTACAGTTTTTATTGCATTTTGTCAGCATTTAAAAAACATTAAAAAAATCATACTGACCCCAAACTTTTCAATAGTTTACATACTGATGAAATGTCAGCTGGATTTTTATTAACTAACATTAACAAAGATTAATAAATATTGTAACAAATGTATTGCTCATTGTTAGTTAATGTTAGTTAATACATTAACTAATGTTAACAAATGAGACCTCATTGTAAAGTGTTACCATTTTAATATTTATCTCAGGTTTGTAGAGTAATTTACAATCGCTTTGAACACTGCTCAACCAATCAGAATTAAGAACCGGAACTATCTTTTATTACTAACTAATAAATGATTGTCGAGTTGATTATTATTTTGTTGTGTGACCTCTCAGGTAATAACGGTCAGATTCAGCTGTGGCAGTTTCTCCTGGAGCTGCTGACGGATAAGGACTCCCGGGACTGCATTTCCTGGGTGGGAGAGGAAGGAGAGTTCAAACTCAATCAGCCTGAGCTGGTAGCTCAGAAATGGGGCCAGCGCAAGAACAAGCCCACCATGAACTACGAGAAACTAAGCAGAGCTCTCAGGTGCAGATCACTTCCTCTCTCTAGTTTAGGTGATTTTAAAGAGATGCAACTAGTAATCAGCTATATATATATATATATATATATATATATATATATATATATATATATATATATATATATTAGTGTTTTAGATAATAATATAAAATTTCAACAAGAATCCATCAATCTTGTCTTCTCTCTACAGGTACTACTATGATGGAGACATGATCAGCAAAGTGCAGGGTAAGCGCTTTGTCTACAAGTTTGTGTGTGACCTGAGGACTCTGATTGGATACAGCGCTGCAGAGCTCAACAACCTGGTGACAGAGTGCGAACAGAAGAAACTCGCCCGGGTGCAGCTGCACGGCCTCGGCCAGCCCGTCAACACAGTCACGCTGGCCACCGCCACAGGGCAGCCCGTCACCACCGTCACTCTGGCTGCAGCAGCTTTAGAGAAAGACAGTTGAGGAGGGAGTGGCTTGCTACTCCCAGCCAATCAGGAGACAAGTCTAAGATGGGAGGAAACCGGGTTAAAAACATTTGACTTTGGGCAGGGAGGGAGACAGCGGGTTTGTAAGCAGATGTGCGCTTTGTTACGAGTGTGTATGTATGTTTGCGTGTCCTTAAAATGCTTAGAGAGCGAATGTGTGTGTTTGTGTGAGAGACAAGAACAGATGATCACGTATGAGCTTTCAGTTTTTGTATGCTTGTTCTCTGACTGCAGGGTAGCATCGGCTATATTTCCATTGTATATACTCTATGTTTTTGATAGCCATGTGGGCAGTGTATTTTGATATTTTCCATTTGTAAAGGATCTTTTCTTTTTTATTTTTGAGTGTCCAATTCCCTCAAGGTGAGGTACTTTTTACTGTCCACCAGAGGGCAATAAAGAGACAGTTGGTTTTTGAATTGCTGGAGTCTTGCATAATACAGCAGACAATTAAACACGCCCCTTTTTCTTGTTTTGTGCACCAAAACAACACATCACAAGGAGTTTATATGTACATTCAAAACTTTATTCATGGGTTACAGTGTTGTAGAAAGCTTTTTCCCCTTCTAAGCCAATGATTTGAATAGATACTGAAGGAAAATGTCACAGAAAGAGCTTTCTCTGCTCCCTACTGACCACAGACACTCACCTCAGAGTATCCACAAATCAGCACAACACCAGATTTTAGAGCTAAGGTAATTCTATACAGGAACATAATGAGCAGTGTGCACTGTGACATAACTGCACAATGTTTGAATCATTTAATGGCTGTCTCATACAATGCATTTTACAACAGTTCACAATTTCCTTCAACATCATGGCACTTTCAAAATAACTTAAAAGGTCATTTCAAAAGACCCCATGGCATGAACTCATTACATTAATATTTCATTATCTACCCATCCCTTCCTACCTGCTCTGGCCTATAAGGTGCTATGACACACTTCAGTGAAACAATAAAAGGGGGGAAAAGGTGAGGTGTTTCTGTCCCAAAATGTGTTCGTGAATATCACAGACACTGTGGGAGTACAAAGAAGGGAGAGTAGGACAAAAATCACATAAAAATGGTGGCTATTTCTGAAGCAAATTCCCACCACTCCATACCTCCTTTCCCTAATCCCGGCCCATACCAAATCCCGACATGGAATAAACCTTCATGAGGCAAAAAGGGTGTAGACCCTTAAAAAAAATGCAGAGTGCGTAGAACTTTAACAAACCAAAACGTGGGCTAATAGTACACTTCATAATACAATACATACATCTTTTTCCAGCCCCATGCAACCATTTAAGTGTGCGTGGCATGGTCCAAAAGAAAGAAAAAGCACACTTCAATTAAAGCATGTCCCTGTGACAATGTAGCCAAGCAGATTTTTTCACTTATTTAAAATGTGATCACAAGAAGACAATAAAATGTACAATCCAGCTAAAATCTCTACATGAGAGAGAGGTCAAAGTCTGTTTGGATCTCTCTGTTAAAATTTCCATGCACTACATAGATACAGCTAGCTTCTGCCTTAATTCAATACATATTACACACAAAATAAAAACATTCATTTCTTATCTCTTTTTTTTTTACCTTTTTCTTTTTTTTTTCTTTTTTTTTTTTTTAAATGTGTGGGTTTTTTGTTGTTTTTTTTACAGAAAAAAAACCTGAATGGAAAGTTTATTGATGAGTACATTATTCTGCATCTGGTTGTTTGCGGTTGGAGCCTCATTTAGCCAAACACAGCACCGCATCATCTGAGTGCCAAGGAAAAAGGAAGGAGGGAGAAAGAGGAAGGAAACGTGCAAACAAAAGAGGAGACATAAGTGCTTAAAGAAATTTCTGGAGGGGAACAAAAATGGTCACGAAAAAAAAAATGGATGGATTAGAGAATCATGGGTAAGTTAGAAGGAAAGCATGCATGGGTAAAGAGAACAGAGCTTCATTCACCACACAGTGCTGTGACGGACAAGCATGTGAGCGCACAGATGGACCATCGTACTGACAGATGGCTGGATGGGCAGCAATGATACACCACTTTTCTGTGCAAACCGATTGAGCGCTCATTCGATTGGATGAAATGGTCAGGTGATGGAAGCCACTCTCATCTCCATGGTGACAGAGCTGACCAATAGTGTGTATGAGAGATCAGTCTGCATTCTCTGTCCTGATGCAGTGGGGTGATGGTGCTGATGGTGTTGGTGAGGGGGAGTGCGGGGATCTGAAGTGGTTCTTTAGTTCTGCATCTGCTCGAAGAACTTGTAGGTGGGGTTCTCGTAGCCGTTCTGCTGCATCTTAGTGAGATGGCGTTCCTCAGGGGTGACTGCTGCGTCAACCTGAGATAAAAAAAATATATGGTGGTCATTAAATGCGTTTTTTTTTTTTTCATTCCCAGCAGTGTTATTCTGGTATTTTTATATTAAAGTAGTACTATTAAAGCATTTATTAATATTATGAACTAGCCTTTATTTTAATTTTAGTTTTAGTAATTTTTTATAGTATTTTTTATTATTATTAAGCTTTAATTTATTTTTCTAACATTTTAATTTTTAAGTTTAATTTTTTTCAACTAATATTTATATTTTATTTTATTTCAAGTTTATTTCAATTAATGAAAATTATTTTTAATAGTTTTAGGTGTTTTGACATGAATTTCTATGACCTTTCCAGTCCTTGAATGAATTTTCCATGAATTTTCCAGTCCTTCATGATTAGTGGATAATAGGGACAATACACAGCTCATGAGACGAGATGATACACGATATTGGGTTCATGAGAATGAGACGAGACAATATTTTAACACTATTTTTAAGAAATCTTCAATGACGAAATATATTACTGTAAAAATAGTCTTTTTAATTCGATTACTTTGGTAATCAAGTAATTGGTCGATTATTTTGACAATTAATCAAGTAATTGGATTTTTTTTGTGGCAATAAAAATAGGTGAACAAGCCTTTAATATATAAAAATTGGTTAAAATAAAATATCAAAAGCAAGTAATCATATGGTTCTATTGAACAACACTGTTAAAATGCATAATGTAATATACATAATATAAACATAGTCATCTTTTGTACATTATGTACTATAACAAATGCCTGAAGAGGGCGCCAACAGTCCGGTGATCGTTGTTGTTACACTTTACAGCACAGGAGTCAATCACAAGGCCTGCGGCCGAATACGGCCCACAAAGGTGTCCAATCCGGCCCAGGGGATGATTTGAACAATAATAAAAAACAGTTATGCATGGTCCACCGGCCATAAATCCGAATGGTTATTAGTTTTATTTTGGCCAATATCTATTCTGGACTTGCAAAAAAACTGCTTTGCAATCATTTCCCAAACTGTCATTTGTGTGGAAATATTACGAAGTCTGTAAACAGGACGTTAACACAGCCACATGCTGAATACGGACACAAAGAGAAGAACACAGATGCGCCAGAGCAAATACTGTACCAGGCCAAGCTCACTGTTTGTGAAATATAGGAAGAAAAATATAAATATTGAATTGGGTTTTATATGAATGTAATTTAGAAGGGAACTGTCTTCAGAAAAGTTTCGCTGCTTTGTGTACAGCGGTAACCAAGGAAACGCTATATCGCTGCTGTTCCACAAGCGCCACCTACTGTCAGAGAGTGAATTTGCATTTTCATTCAGTCTGTCTGCTATTTTTGTTTTGTGCAGGTGTCTTATGTAGCATAATTTCACAAAGCTATAAAGTCAGACCATGCTGTTTTTTTCTGTAAATCTTGAAATTATACAATCTAATTTAAATAAAAAACAACTGCTCATGCTCAAAATGCAGTGGTGCCTGTATACCAAATGGCTACACATATTTTTTGTTTAAGGCCAGTTTGACCTGTTATAGAACAAATAAACAACAAATAAATAATAAAAAAAGTAAATAAATTAAAGAAAAAAATTGGCAAGCGGTATCAAATTTGCTAAAAAAAAAAAAAAAAATGGAATTGGCCATAAAAAAACAATAATAAAAAATATTAAATAAAACATTATTTAAAAATCTAATAAAATCTTTTTGCAGTAAAAACAAATGCAGTTTTCAAAGAGTGCGTTTTTTTCCCTTGCAAATTAATGTGTAGTTTGTATGGTTAATATTAATGTAACTGTCAGCTCACTAAGGTTTAAAAAAAAATTCGGCCCGCACATGGTTACATTTTTTCCCATCCTGCCCTCAACCTAAAATGAGTTTGACACCCTGGCTTTACAGCATGATCAAATCCGCTGAACAACAATTCAGTGCAACACTTCGCTATGAAACACGAAGAGCATCAGACTTTATATGCGTTCTCAAATGCACGTTACTGGATTACCCCTAGTGGATAAGGATTTTTAAAAGTTCATAATGTAAGTTTAGGAGGAGCTTGTTCATATAATCCTTCCAATCAAGCTTCAATCAATATATAAGCAGTAACCTTTCTCTGATGACATTTCTCCATTTTAGGCCTAAATTTGTCATCCTATGTATTACGCAGGGGGGAAATCTGAAAAAATACATAGGATGACAAATACAGGCCTAAAGCTGGAGAAGGGGGGGGGAAGAGGGATGCTGGAGAAATGTCATTGGAGGTTAAGACATATTTTTGCCGTATTGTTGCCATAGCTCTACAATCCTTTCCTCCATTGCATAATTCCACATAGCAGCACCAATACCATCGTTTTTCTTTAGTTTCGCCATGTTTGAAAGCTGTGTACGGAAGAGCTTCTGTGCTCCTATTGGTCAAACTCACATTAAACATGCTAGTCTTTCTGTCCTGACGTCGTGAAGCGTCGCAGACGCGGTGTCGGGTGTCATCCACTATGATACACTGTATGAGATAAAACGATCGATTCTTACGTTCTGACGCCCACTGTCATTTACGAATCACCACGACACCCTATGTCAAATGGATCGTGCCAAAATCAGGCTGATTTTGTGTAGTCTGAACGTGGCAAAAGAGCTCGATTTCAATTCAAGCTCGAATTTTCAATTATGGACAGCACACCAAATCCGTTTACCCCTTTTCCTCTCTGATTATATGATCAAGTAAACTCATGAAATAATTTAAAAAAACACTGCACTCAAAAAGAGCTATTTCTAGCTAATAAAATATTTTAGCGCAGGCAGCAGAAATTTTTTAAAGACTTTTCTATTCATTTCCATGACATTTCCAAGTTTGCAAATCACAAAATGGCGATGGAAAGATATTTAAACATGTTTCTCACCTCAATAACTCCATGGTGAATGGAAGTGTACTGCTTCTTCCTTAGCATAACAAGGGTGATTACGATGACAGTAGCGATGACAACTCCGCCCACCATCAGCCCAATGATAGCCCCCTTATTAGAGCCCATGTCTTCTGCAAGGAACATCTGTTTCAACACAAACACATCAATTACTTTTTGCATGTGAAATATTAAATACATATTATATTTTGTCTGCATGTATGTGTCTAGCGAAATATTTGTGTAAATTGTTGTACCAGTCTCTTGTCACGAACATCATAACCAGCGTTGTGCCTTTCCTCAATATCCAGCCGAACCTTTGGAATCTCTGAAAAATACACATGTATGAACATATTCATTAGATATGTGGTATTAAAGTCAAGTCAAGTCACCTTTATTTATATAGCGTTTTATACAATACAGATTGTTTCAATGCAGCTTTACAGTGATAAACAGGAAAATAACAATCAATGACACAAACTTCATCAAATATGAGACTAATTCAAATTCTGCTGCAAAGCAGCTCTACGAAGTGTTGTTATATCAACTGAATATGTTGATTACAAAGCAACTAAACAAACAAACCAGTTGCTGTAAATAAGCACAGACTTACCGGGTCTCGTAGGCAGACCCCTATCTGGAATTGGACGGGCATCTACGGGTTCAACTGAACAAGACAAAAAAAAGCTGTTCAATCTCTTTTAAATCCATTGTTTGTTGATTATTTACACTACCGTTCAAAAGTTTTGGGTCAGTAAGACTTTTAAATGTTTTTAAAGAAATCTCTTCTGCTCACCAAGGCTGCATTTGTTTGATTAAAAATACAGTAAAAACAGTAATCTTGTGAAATATTATTACAATTTAAAAGAACTGTTTTCTATTTTAATATATTTTAAAATGTAATTTATTCCTGTGATGGAAAAGCTGAATTTTCAGCAGCCATTACTCCAGTCTTCAGTGTCACATGATCCTTCAGAAATCATTGTAATATGCTAATTTGGCACTCAAGAAACATTTCTTATTATTATCAATGTTGGAAATGGTTGTGTTTCTTTTTATTTTTATTGTGGAAATCATGATACATTTAAAAAAAAAAATTACTGACCCCAAACTTTTGAACGGCAGTGTATAGTTGTATATGATTGGTTACCTGATATCTGTTTATAATGATCATGAAAATGGGCCTTTTAAAGTTTTGCAGTTCAGGTCTGTCATTGACTGTGCTAATGTTTACCATGGTTGTCAGTGTTGGCCTGGTTGAAGCTTTCGGGGTGGATGAAGCCCAGGCCGTCCTGCTCTGGTGGCAGTATGTCCAGGGGGGTGGTGCTGTCAGGCAGGTCCGGCATCAGGGCGTCGTTCCCATAGCTAACCCTCATCTTACTCTGGAGAGACGACAGCTGTTGGGTGACTTCCGCCTGGTCATGCTGAACCAGCAGGGCTGGAGAAAGTTTCAGTAGACCCCAGTTTGAAACTTGTTCCCTAAATTATATAACAGTGAACTCAACACTAAATAAAGCACTTCACACTCACCCACTTGGTCCTGGATTTCATTAGCCACTTGTGGCACCTTGTAGAGGTATCCCAGGGATTGGTTCATGCGTTCCTCAATCACACGCAGATGAGTCATCACCTATGAGCACAAAGGGGTCAAACTGAAGTTTGAAGTCTCTACATATTTTATATCTAAAGAACTACTTGACATAAGCTTACAAATGGTCGAATCTGGGACGCCTTCTTCGGATCCACCTCCCGCACATGCTCAAAGTGTTTGAGAGTGTGCTGCCTGTCTTTCTGCTCTGCTCGTATGTACTTCTTCAACAGATTGAGAACCTGCCGAGGCTGTATAAGATGGGACACAGGAGAAAACGGGTTTTTCTTCTTTAGCTGTTGGCATTTATCCATTACTCATATATTAGATTAGAAGATATGAGACATATTGGCAAAGAAATGATACAAATTACTATTGTAAACACATCTGTGAAAAATATAATGTGCATATTGTTGTGTGCGTATACCCGAGGCTGGTCAGATTGAAGGGCGCTAAGGTAGCTTTCCAGAGCCTGACGGCGACGGTCGTTCAGCAGAGCTTCCACTCGTGCCATGTGGGTTTCGACCAGCTGCTGTCTCTCCCCTGCCGCTTCTTTCTCCAACGCCTCCACCTTCTCCTGGAAGCGCTATAGAAACAAGAATAGGCATAAAGCCAGAAGCCGTTTATTAATACCGAAGAATAAAAAGCCATGCCTTTCAATCCCCTTGAAAATCCCCGCTACGCTTTAATGGGAAATGTATGCTGTACTACTAAATCTGAATGCACTTGGACCGCAACCCTGCTAAGTGCTTTTATATAACAGGTTCACAAACCACTGCATTATATTAACAATAAACTATGTTTACTTTCTGCCGTTCACTGCTTATGAATCATCAGCCAACATATCCCATTCACATTTATTAAGGTTACCTGAATTATGGTTTTCTTATCAGCACGAGGAAGATTCTTTGCCTGTCTCTCTGCCTCCTCCCATTCTCTCATTACCTGAAGAAAGATAAGAGAGATGGAAAAACAGGGAAATAGCATCACTGGGTGAATTCTTAACACTTATTAACTAAAAAATGTTTTTGGACATGTACAATGGTAAAATCTATTGACATGTACAATGGTATCTTTAACTTAGCATTGCCAAACATAATTATACTTTTTTAACAAACAATCAAATACCATTTAAATTGCTGATACATTTTCATGAATCACTTCACACGGTTTCACTGAACTGAATCAAAACTGCTTTAAATGCTTAAAATGTTTTAGTAAAATATATATGTAGGTAAAGATTGCTATTTAATACTATCCACTGTTGTGCGTATTAATGAAAATGATTAAAAATATATCTTGTTTTTAATTTTTAAAGTTTTTTCTGCATTAAACATTGTAAATGTACAATGTTTGGGTGAAATAATTGTTCCTATGATGAAAAAAAAAAATCACCCTTTTAAAGGGTTAGTTCACCCATAAATGTCATTACACACCCGTAAGACCTTCGTTCATCTTCGGAACACAAATTAAGATATTTTTGATAAAGTCCGATGGTTCAGTGAGGCCTGCATTGACAGCAAGTTAATTAACATTTTCAATGCCCAGAAAGCTACTAAAGATGTATTTAAAACAGTTCATGTGACTGCAGTGGTTCAACCATGTCATGAAGCGACGAGAATACTTTTTGTGCGCCAAAAAAAAAACAACAACAAAAAAAAACGACTTTATTCAACAATATCTAGTGATAGGTGATTTCAAAACACCGCTTCAAGCAGCTTTGAAGCTTTACGAATCTTTTGTTTCAAATCAGTGGTTCGGAGTGCGTATCAAACTGCCAAAGTCACGTGATTTCAGTAAGCGAGGCTTCGTTAAGTGATAAGTTTCGAAATTTCAATGGTTCACCACTGGGGGGGCATGACTTTGGCAGTTTGATACGTGCTCAGAACAAGCGTGCTACACGAGTCCTGAAAAGTGAAGCCAAACCGTCTCGGTCGCCCCCAGGTGGCTGGATGCAGTATAGGTCATAAACCCTGCCCTCTCATTGTATTCCAGTGGGACGTGAGACAAACTAAACAATTAAATTACACTTCAAATATTTTTTTTCCAAAGACAATTTCTGTCATACTAGGCAGTTTTTATCACTCTGGTGTTAGTTCAAGTGTACGTTCTTTAAATAAGTTTTAGTTAGTTATTTGATGCTATAAAATGGGGGTGAGACATCATGATTGACAGCTGAGGTTGACAGCTTCTCTGAGTGAAGAAGTCACTGAGGTGTCAAAGGACTTTTTTCTGGATCTTCGCGAGGTGACTGGAGCTTTAACTTTAATTTCCATAACTGTTTATTTCACACCGAAATAATGAGTTGTTCTGAGTTTGGGCAGGACCTTGATATTGCGGCTCCACTTCGTGCTCACTTACTGCGCAGACTCGGGCTCCACGTTCACTATGCGCAGACTCGAGACTCAAGATGTCAGCGCCATATAGACACACTGGCAGCTTCAGTTACTAAAATGGAAGTGAGTTGAGGTGTGTCGTCAATTTTTTTACAGTCTATGGCTCCGAACCACTGATTCGAAACAAAAGTTTCATAAAGCTTCAAAGCTTCATGAAGCGGTGTTTTGAATCGCCCATCACTAGATATTGTTGAATAAAGTCATTATTTTGTTTTTTTGGCATACAAAAAGTGTTCTCGTTGCTTCATAACAACCACTGTAATCACATGAACTGTTTTAAATACGTCTTCAGTAGCTTTCTGGGCATCTGAAAGTGTTATTTATCTTGCTGGCAATGCAGGCCTCACTGAGCCATGGGATTTTATCAAAAATATCTTAATTTGTGTTCCGAAGATGAACGAAGGTCTTACGGGTGTGGAACGACATGAGGGTGAGTAATTAACATCACACAGTTTTTGTAAGAGAACTTCGCCTCAATGCTGTAACTGCACTGCACATATAACTGCACTATACCACTCTACTCAGATTCTCACCTCTGACATTTTCTCTCTGTGTTTGGCCTCCAGGCTCTCCTTTGCTTTCTGGAAGCGTGTGTGCTCATTCATATCTCCTGGAGCTTCCAGGTAACGATCCACCGCATCAGCAGGGCTCGGGGCCATGGTTGGCACTAGAGAGAGTGAGAAGCCTTGTTCAGTGAGTGTCAAAAACAGATAAATGTGAGCCAGAGAATCTTCCTTACAGCAATGAGAGTGAAGACTCCTGGGAAAAACAGCTAGTTCAGATGCAGGTTAAAATTGGTTAGCAAAGACAGAAATATTTGTGTGAGATTGCTATTGCCAAAAGTTTCTACACTGCATGTTTTAGGTGCACTCAGAGAGTTAAAAGAGTTTTCATGCTGGAAAATCATCCAGTATGGTAGATCTGTGTATATACAGTGACCCCAAAAAAGTGTTTTGACACTTAAAAAATAAATAAATGTCACTGCATTAAGTAGAAAATATCAAATATGAGGCATGTGCACACAAATTATGCTAGACTTTGTCGCAGAACTTAGTAATAATGTGCATCAATTAATAATGCAAAATAAGACCAGGAATTTAAAAAATATTAAAAGAGTAAACAGTTTTCAATTTCATAGAGACATGCAGACATGTTTCCACTAAGTATACAATACTTTTGTCTTAATTTTGAACAGTTTGTCTATTGTTTTACCATTTTTTTATTTTTTTTTTTAAAGTGTGCTTGAGCTATCTTTCTTTAAAATAAATGCCATTTGGTTTAAAAATGTATAATGCGGTGACATTTTTAATTGTGGAATTGCACTTTTTTGTGCCGCTGTATGTGTGTGGGGGTGTGAGAGCTGTATTTCTAAGTGTGTATTCTGCAGCAGCTCCTGTGAGGCTGCTGTGACACTTTCTGACAGCGAGCATGCGGGAACAGCCAGACTGGCTGTGAGGAATATGCACTGTCAGAATGAGGGCTGCTCCGCTGTCACTTTCCCACAGAGTCCAGCATTGTGCTTAACCGAGTGGAAACCGCCCACTGAACCACTGCCACAGACTGGTCTGACCAGAGGCTGACTACAGCTCCATCACTGGCCCACACACAGAGATAAACAAACGGAGAGAGAGAGTGGGGGAGGTACATTCAGAAGTGCAGTGTTCAGCAGGTTAAGAAATACACTCAGTGACATGCAGGTACTGTCAACAAACATTCACGCTATCAAATATGTCAGTATCTACTCAAAATCTGTAGTGGCTGAAACTCAAACACACACGTACACACACACGTACACACACACACACACACACACACACACACACACACACACACAGGTTTGTTTTGCTATCAAAGTGAGGACATTCCATAGGCGTAATGGTTTTTATACTGTACAAACTGTACATTCTATCCCCCTACACTACCCCTACCCCTAAACCTACCCATCACATTTTTACATTTTTAATAAAACATTGTTTAGTATGTTTCTAAAGATATTTTAAATATGAGGACTAATGAAATGTCCTCATAGTTCATGTTTACGTCATAATACCATTGTAATACCCATGTCATTATACAAATTTGTGTCCTCATAAATCACAAAAACGTGCGCGCACACACACACACACTCGAAAACACTGTAGTGTTTGAAAATATTGCCCATCATAAAGAATGATTGAATAAATAAATAAACAAACAAATAAATAAATAAATAAATAATCCTAAGAACATATTAAATAAAAAAATAAAAAAAATTTTTTAGAATTAAATTTTCTCTATTTATTTAAACTAAATTTTTAAAATCGGTCTTTAAATACTACTATTTTTTTTGTGCATGAATCAAATTACACAGGTTGCGCTGTTTGTTTTTGCATGCAGCTAGTGAAGACAATACAATAAAAAGACAAGGTCTTTGTATTATTTTACGGTATCCAGTTAAGGAGCGGTAGGTATGAACAAAATCTAATATCACACTATAAGTAATGTTAAATCACATCAATAATATATATATATATATATATATATATACACATATACATATATGTATAACGATTTAGTTACTTTTGCTGGAATTTCCAGAGAAGGAAATATTGGAGTGTCTGTTTACACTAAGTGCAAATAGCCTCCCTTGTTGGCAAACACTATTGACACTAGCTCCGCCCACCAATGTCTGGTTGGGCCACTATAGTTTTAAAAAAGACGCACAGGATTCAGCGTCTTCAGTGGTGCAACGGTAGCGAGTAAGGCTAACAAACCTGGCTTTTATGAACGCGATCGACGCCTTTTGCCGAGCTCGCATTTATTTTCAATAAAAATGAAAATAATGTTCTAAAAGTGGAAATAAACTGCAAATGAGTGTTTAATCATATTAAAAGTGTTTATTGGGTAGGGTTAGGGGAAGGTGTAAGGAGGGTTTTTATTCTCCCAATAAGGCAGCATCCATTTAATAATTTTAATAAATATAATCATTTACACTCTATGATATTACTGCATCCTGTTATTGTACAAAAATACTGAAGTGCAAATAGTATCTGCCAATATGAAGTATAGATAACATCTAATTACTATTTACTCTTATTGCAAAGAATTGATACTTTTACATGGTGTAAATAGAATCTATCGCTATTTTCACCTAGTGTAAATAGCATATCGCTAAGAAAATGCTGCTATTGTCACTTAGTGTAAATAGAATATATTGCTATTTTCACTTAGTGTAAATAGCATCTACAGCTATTTGCACTTAATGTAAATAGCATCTTAATTGCACCGCTGCCAAGAAATATTTATATATTAAATAGCTATGTATGTACGCCCTTTTATGGATAATTCAGTCAATTAAATACTTAAAAAATATCAATTTGATTATGTCCTTTTTTTTTATTTGGAACTTCATGCACAAAAGTTAAGATATGCATGATAAGACTTTCATCAGCTTCATATTGTGTAACACTTGTGTTAAAACTTAAGCGTCATCAGAAAAAGATCAAAACAGAAAAACTAGCAAGTATCACGCCACTCAGCCCTTTACACAGTGTTTTAATTTATCACTTACAATCTGGATTTGAATATCACATATATATTATTTATTTTACCATGGTGCTGTAGATTCAGGAAACGCAGATGGAGAGTTTAAGAAAAGTTCCAGTGTGCTCAGAGAAGACAGCAGGAGGTTAAACTAAAGGAACTAAGCGCTCTGCCTGTACAGTCACCTCACAGAGACCTGTAATCCATGCGGGCTAAAGCATCCAGCCATCTGCTGAGCTTGTAAGTTTAGCACAAATGAAGCGAAGAAAGTGAGAAAGAGACGATGTGCTGGTTAGCAGAGAGATGAACTTCCTCTCAGGAGACGTCTGGACTTACACACACTGCTGCTGCAGACAGCCATGCAGTACTCCTCTGATTCAAAGTTATTGCGGTTGCCCCCGCAGCCCCCAAAGATGAAGGGGGCGCATCGGCCAGTCTCCACCACAAAATACCAGCGGGGCAACTTGGAGTGGCATGGCCCCGACCGAGCAGGGGCCCAGCACACCGCTAATGGAGAAGAGACACTCTTTGATTTGTTTAAATGTCCATATGCAACATTTTGCTCAAGTTTTGCCTATCCTGTGTATTCTAGGAACTACACAATGATGATTCAAACATGTCTTGTAAAGGTGTCTTTTTTACATTTGGATACTGAAATGTACCACTGAAATGTACAATGTCAACATATGGACACATATACATACACAAATCTCACCTCGCACAACCTCCTCTATAGACTCTGTTGTGGTAGTGGTGGTGGTTGTCATTGCAATGTTGGAGGTCTGCTCGCTGGTGTCTTGTTCGTCGGTTGTGTCTTCATCATCATCTTCCTCATCTTCATCATCTTCACCATCACCATCTTCATCGTTGTCCCATACTTCCTCTTCCTCATTGTTGATATCCTCATCATCCTCAGTCACAGCAGGCTCAGGTTTGGTCGGGGTCTGTTCTCTCAGTATGCTGTGATGCAAAAATGGATAAAGATCATGGCATATGCAAGTCTGAGACTACAGTGAAAATGTGGGATTCAAAATATAATTTAAACCAGGAAATGAAAAGATTTTTAGGAGTGTGAAAAATGTAAAACAAAGAATTATACAATATGAACATGACATATTTAAGATTCTGCACTATTTCTTGGTCACTAATCAAAAAAGAAAGTTTGTGACATTGATCATGTGAACTCCTTTGTACAGAGGTCAGATGTTTTTCTTCAATTAAAGCGCAAATATCATATATGGCAAAAAAAATCTGATATATTCATACATTTATTTTAAAATATACAAAAAGGGCCAAAAATATACAGTTTAAAAAAAATCATTTTGCATCGGAATGGTACGAAACTTGGGCACTTGTTATGTGAACATACACACACACATACAAAATCATGGACATGATTCAAAAAGGTTAATTGGTCCTGGAAAAAAAGTCACACTTGTACCGTTTGCTGTCAAAAATTCCCACACTGTAAACAAATGGTAAGCGAATTATATCTAGTGGAAACGTTTGGTACTGCGCCCAAACAAAATCTTACTGAAAGCAAATTTTTTGAGATATCAACCTCAAATTTTGAACATATTTAGAACTTGGAACTTATTTAGATTTATGGCTCTGATTTTCTCAAAGTTTTAGAGTAAAACATTTTTGGAAAATATGTATTTCAAAAATAATATTTTATGCATTTTACATAATAATAAACTTTTTACTTTCTTATTTTATTTTAACTTTTTTCACATCAGCAATAATCTACCATGTGTCTTCTTTAAAAAAAAGACGAAACTTAAGTTTGTGCTCCAAAGCATTCAAGATTTACGAGTTTAAGTTGGAAATTTCATTTTCAGATGAAAAAGTGATTAACATGTAATAAATAGATCATAACTATTCCATAAATATAATTTAGTACCATAAAGTCCTCTAAAAATACAAATATTAAATAAAAAAAAATTACTGAACTAAAATATAGTACATTAATTTAATTGAAAAATTATTTTTTTGACCGCCATGTGTTACATAATAATCAGGTTTTAGACAAACTTGTGGAGTTTATGCATGTGCTGCTGTCATGAAAGCAAATGGTGGATGTAATAAATTGCAAATATATATATATATATATATTTTTTTTTTTTCATTTTAAATTAAAAAAAAAAAATTATGCTGATAATATAATTTGTAAATAAACGTTTCACTAGTGGTCTCAGAATGAAGTGTCAATAATACTACTTGTGTTTGTGTACCTGCTATCGGTATACTCGGCCTCCGCGCCGCCCCACCACACATCTGAGTTGGCCTCCTCCTGTTCCTCACTGTCTAACTCCTTCTGCTCCTCGATGGGGCAGCACACAAACTCTACACCACGGAAACGGTCGATGCCGCACGGCAGCAGCATGCCGTAGTCATGGAGATTCATGGAACGATCACCGCAGGACTGCAGAGGGGCAGCCACAGGGAACGTGTGAGTGAGAACGAAAGCGAGAGAGAGGTATAAGGTGCTGAGTCATCATAGAGCTATAAGTAGAATGCTGTTGTGGGTTAGATAGAGATGAATTATACATCCTATTCAATCATAATCTGCCTGCACCATTATTCAGCATGGATAGACATGTTTAGCGTGTGTTGTTTTACAAAAAGAATATGATCAACAAAAAATTTTGCACAAAAAATGCATTTTCGGGGATATCATTTTACATTAAACATAAATAGCAAATATATATACAAGTCATAGCATATATTTCTTTTCAGATGGGGATCCACTAAAATAGGAACTGGATCCAGTTCTGGAGGTGCCTGATCTGTATCCCACTTTTTCTGGCACAAATTACAGCTGCGTATGGTTTGCGTACACAATTAAATGTCATGTGGTGTGACCTCTGACCTCTTTGGCCACTGTGTGCCAGTGCAGATGACTCTCGCACATGTCCATTCGCTCCTGGTGCAGGAACTTGCACTTGTCTGGGACGAGAAGGGCGTCGCTTACAAACTCCCCAACTAAAAAAAAAACCCACACAAACATTTGCTCACCAGATGTTCAAATTGATTTCTGCTGATATGTAACTTGCAGGGTAAAATATCCTGAGCAAATGTTATGTTTTGATAAATCTCATCTTATCTGATGAGGAAGGATGATAAGAAATCACACAACAGCCACGCTAAAAGCATTAGTTTAATGTCTCACAAATCCAGGTTAATACCCCAGGAGTGGCAGAGTACTCATGTAATCATCACACTGAAGGACAGTTTAATGTAAACATGCATATGTACCCAAGCAGCGGTAGGGGACCACAATGTGCGTGTGACTGCGGCACTGGTGGCGACCCATTTTGCACCAGTTCTGGATGCTGACGGGCTGGTTGGCCTCAACTACGTTAGTGATCTGGAGGTCTGGGTATACCTGTGGGAGGCAAGACAAGGTACAAATTACCAGCTGTTGTTGATGTCAACAGAAAAGCCATTGGCAATCCATTTTACTTGCATAATCTGACCTATTTCCAAGTGAAACAGGCTATTCAATGAGAAAAAAAGGAAGAAGGATCTTGTTTTTATTCATTGGTAAGTGACTGGGTGGTGAAAAGAAAGCGGTACATGTCAGAATGTAGAAAAATTAGAGGGGTTGGTGACATCATCTAAAACAGAATGTCGTTTCAGAGGTGAAGCGAAAATACATTTTAATGAAAGATTGAAAAAAAATTTTTTTTTTCTTGGAATAACTAAATAATTGTGATTTTAAAAAAAAATTAAATCACTTTTTCCCCCCTCACCATCTCAAGCTGGCGTTAATTAATTCTAATTAATCCTAAAAACAACCGTTTGTTTTCACATTTTTGGCCTGTTTTTTCTTACAGCCAGAACTCAAACTTCATAGCTGAACATATGTGACCCTGGACCACAAAACCAGTCATAAGTAGCATTATATATATATATAATGGGTCAAAATTTTCGATTTTTCTTTTATGCCAAAAATCATTAGGATATTAAGTAAAGATCATGTTCCATGAAGATATTTTGTAAATTTCCTACCGTAAATATATAAAAAAATTATTTTTGTGAGTGGATATGCATTGCTAAGGACTTCATTTGGACAACTTTAAAAGCGATTTACTCAATATTTAGATTTTTTTGCACCCTCAGATTCCACATTTTCAAATAGGCCTAGTTGTATCTCGGCCAAATATTGTCCTATCCTAACAAACCATACATCAATGGGAAGCTTATTTATTCAGCTTTCAGATTATGTATACATCTCAATTTCAAATTGACCCTTATGACTAGTTTTGTGGTCCAGGGTCACATATTTCGTAGCAAAATTTCTCTTTGCACAACAAGACGAAGAAAGTGTAAAAAGGGTCAGTTTAGATTTCAAATATTTGTGACTCAATTTTCAGTATATATTTAGTAAAATAACCATTTGATTTCAAATATTTGTATGTATTATGTACTCTCATTTGCAAACATACACTACCATTCAAAGGTTTGGAGTCGGTAAGATTTTTTAATGTTTTTGAAAGAAGTGTCTTATGCTCAACAAGGCTGCATTTATTCAATCAAAAACAGTAATATTGTGAAATATTATTACAATATTACTCTAGTCTTCAGTGTCACATGATCCTTCAGAAATTATATGCTGATTTGGTGCTCAAAAGACATTTCTTATTTTTATGTTGAAAACTGTTTTGCTGCTTAATATTTTTATGGAAACTGTGAAACATTTTTCAGGATTCTCTGTTCAGAAGAACAGCATTTATTTGAAATAGAAATCTTTTACAACATTATAAATGTCTTTACTGTCACTTTTGATCAATTTAATGCATCCTTGCTGAATAAAGTATTAATTTCTTTTAAAAGATTTCTTACTGAACCCAAACCTTTGAAAAGTAGAGTATATTGGCATTACATTGTCAATGGCTGATGCTGTTATTTTTATTTGGGTAGCAATGTGGCCGATAGGCAAACTCATACCAGTCGACCACTAAATAGAACTTGGCATGCTTATGTAATGCTCAGAAGCCCCATTGGCTATTAATTACTGTGATTGTCATTATATAATTGACTTTAATTACTAAAGTAATCACGATACAATAATCTTTTACAAAGCTATTGACAACTAACACTGACACAGCAGCAGAACTCATTCTATTTGCTCGTCTCGTTTTATATCTTTCCTCTCTCATTACCTCTTGGCAGTACTGAAGGATGCCCTCTTTGGTGCCGATGCAGCTCTTGGTGCCAGTTGGATCCGACTCCCACTTGCCACTCTGGACGTTGATATGCATGTTGAGTTTCCCACAGAACATGGCCACCTGGGGCTCCGCCAACAAGCCCACTGAGTCATCCGATGGCACCTGCCAACAGCACAATCAGCGGGAACATGAGGAACCATTATCACATAAGCCTATGATCTTCAGATGTCTTCATGTGGGGATTCACTCGGCAAATATTGATGTATACGATCAACTGCGATTAACCTGATTAAGTAAGCACCATATCATTTAATTAAATCGATTACAGAGACAGGATGACAATGTAAAGATGAAAAACTGCAAATGTGTGGGGAAGTACAAAGATTCAACAATTCATCAAATAGTTGCTGTGCTTATGAGCGTCTGATAGATATAGATAACAGCAGGTTTGCGCATCTAGTTAGAGCACTATACATTACAATGTCTACGAAACATGCTCTGTGAGGTTCACTGAGACAGGGGCATCAATATTGTTTGACTTACAGATACAAGGAAATTACTTTGAATCTACATATAAACACGTTAGGCGAACAATATTGCACCAAATGTTGTCCAAACAGAGAGTCGACTGGATAATCACTTTCATATTGAACAATGTTGGGTTTTGAGTTGTCAGAATGCACTGTGGTGTGAATAAATTATGTAGCGACTGTTATCAGGTTATTGCTGTACGGTTTGATGGCTTTATTTATGCTGTTGTTGCTGTTTTTGTTGTCCCTGCTAGCAGTGTTCAAATTATACCAAAGCTTTTAGCGGGTAAGCAAGTGTTAGAAAACCTCTCCTGGTATTCAATAAAATATTGAATACTATATAAATATGTATATACTGTATATACACTACCATTCAAAAATCTGGGTCTGTTAGATTTTTTTAATGCATCCTTGTTGAATAAAAGCTTAAATTTCTTAAAAAAACACTTACGTAATCTTACCCAAACTTTTAAATGGTATTGTATACATTTCTCTTCTTTCCATCATAGAAATATATAATGACTATATTTATGGTCTGACTCGTTATATGAACACTATAGGTTTATGTGTTAAGTGTTGAGGGTCTATATTTCTGTGTTATTAGAAAGTGAATAAACAAAATAATTTCACTTTTTGGAAAAACTATAAAGTTAGAGTTCTGAGAGTTCAATATAATAACAGAAGATAAAAGATAAAAGATTTAGAAAATGATTTAGTGAAAACTCTCTATATCTGACAAAAGCTTGTAAACAAACATTAATCTATTTTAGAGTCACAATTCCAGTTATGTAATATACAATATAAAACATTACTGCCTATTCGGTTGAGGGTTAAAAGCCTTGAATACAGTCTAATCTCTTGAAGTGGGTGGAAAGATATTTAAAAATAAGACAGAAAGGGAGAGATAAAGCATGAGTTTGAGGTAAAAGAGTTTTTGAGGTCGTGAAAATGACTGGAAGGAAAACATATTTGTAGAAGACACTCAATTTATAGTAAGTGAAAGAGAGAATAATGGCGGTCCTCTTTTGTGTGTCTTTGGCCTGGCCTCGACCCAGTGAGTCACAAAGGTCCCTTACAACCAGACCCACCCTGTCTGTTCAACTGAGCGTGAGGGATTATGGGACTGTTGTGTTTTCCCCTTTTTGTCCTGGGTAACAAACAGTGGAAATGCTGCTGCAGCCAGCTGTCTGAAATATGCATCTGCCTCATTAAGCCAACAGAGATAGATAGAAAGATAGATAGATAGACTCTGTCTTGTAATGTTTTTTTAACAAATGGCTTGGTGGTTATAGTGCAATAAACCATCTCTATGCTGTAGGGCAATTTAAACAGAATACTGTAATTATGCTGGCCGCAGTACAGTAGTTAGCTCTTTAGGAAAACCATTGTGTTTTAGACACAAAATGGTCTTAACTACTGCAATAAGCTGCACGATTTCAGCTATAGATCGGTTTACATGAGATCATTACCATCAATGCATGATAAAAGAAATGCGTTAACACTGACACAGCCACTGAGCCACTTGTGAAAGCTAATCATCTGTGAATATCAGTCTCCCAAAATAGTGTCTCAGTCAGGTTGTCATAGCAGTTCAGGATCCACATTAGTGCAAAATGAAATGTGCAGCTTTCAACAGCCATTCAGCTCTGGTTTAATTTTGAAAGCTGTCAAAATCAATGAGGTAGTTTTTGTACCACTCAAAAACATAATCTAAAACGGACCATGTTTACATGTTCCACTGACATTTCCCAGTCAAACAAAGGAAGCCCTTTTTCAGATGGAGGCTAACCGAAAACAGATTTACCAATTATAAGCAAACTAAGCAAGGGACCTTTCATGCAAAACAGCTTGTTCATGGTTATGGTGACCAGTAAAGAGGTGACAACACAAACTCTCAGAGCTTGTTTTGGCACACTACCTACAAATGACACCTTTTAATGAAAAAAGCTTGAGGGTCTTATTTCTTTTAAGTCCTTATATACTTTGCACTCTGACTGGTACAAGGGGTCAATTTTTAAATGGAATTTGTAACGGTACTTTTCAGTTCACAACTTAAATTGTCATCTGACATGCCTACAAAACAAAAACCACATTAATTTAATCAACTTTGAAAACCCAATAAAATCAATATAACTGAAATTAATTTAGTCAATGTTTAGAAACACAGCAGCAGGTGACCTCTGAGCTAACACACATGGAATAATACCCACAAACTTGATTTTAAACCGTTGTTGTGAAATAATTGTGATATGTGAATCAATAATAATGTGAAAAACAATGACAGTACATATGTGTTTTTGCTTATATATTATCTAATACCAATCTGAACAGAAAGAGCTTGAGTAGTGTCCCAGTTAACAATTTTTGGTTCCCAGAATGTTCTGGAAATATTAGTTTATGGTTATTAAAACAAAACCTAAAAAGAAGTGTTCCTAGAACGTTAGGAAACACAATAACCAGAGGGGAACCATATTCTAACATTAGGTATCCTCATCAAACTCTGTTTTAGTAGCTTTGTAACTGAAATTTTATGATTCATTTTTGAATAATGTTGAAATATTTGTAATCTGGGAGTCACACCCCCAAAGCCTCCCCGTTATTTTCACCATGATATTGGTACCATATTTTAAGAGAACACTAACAACACCACCACATCTACATACTGACCTATATTACAGAAAATCTATGTAGAATAAAATATCTCTATATGTGTAAACCAACACAATAGGTGTCAATAAAGACTTATAAACTCCACCATTAAAATAATCTGTGTATGCAAAGAACATGTCGTGCAGATGCGTGTCTGTTTAACCGTGTCTGTCTGTGGGAGTGAGAAAGTTTATCCATCCATAGCAGATTTTGGCTTTACGCCGTTTGGATTAAAAAAAATGAAACGCCGCAGTTCACGGACGCCATCTTGCTTCTGTCAACTAACATCATTTTGAAGGCCTAATATTCCTCACAAAATCGCTCCACCACGAACAAGTCCTACATCATTTACGCATTTCAACAATCATGCCTACATAACAAAGCAAATTCCTTCATAAAACACTTGTATGAATAATAGATGCGCAAAAGGCGCCGCAGAGGAATAAGCGTTGTCCTCTGATGCTCGAATGGTTAAGAAGGGCCGCCGGATTGCTGCCACAGCATTTATTCGCCCAAAATAGAGCTCTGCAATCTTGCAAACCAGTCAAAGGTTTTATATTTCTTTTTTTTTTCTCTCGTGTATATAAAATGTGTTAATTGCAGGTGGTGAGAGAATGCGTTCTTTAACACATGTCCCCTTGACAAAGAGCTGTCAGTCACTGATGTTTACATGATTCCACCAGCCGCATCTGCATGACATGAGTTCATATTCCTCCGGTCCACATTTATTTGCTCTAACATAAAAACACATTACGGATACATCAGCATAAAATCGCCATATCAGCGTTTTCCACTGTGCAATTCTGTATTATAGCATGTTTCAATGCCACGTTTCGATTTCGAATGTGAGGCTAATGTTTTATATGAAGGTGTGCAAATGACCCCAAACATTAAAACAATGTTGTCCTATAAGCTTCTAAAGATGCCAGAATGATGCGCGTCTTTATGTATCACTTTCACGCGCTACACCCGCTATGCCTAATATTAGTGCAAACCAGGCGATCCTGCCTGCACCAGGAGCCTCCACCCAACACTTTTTAATTGATTTAAAACACCAACGGACAAGAAAACCAACTGCATGAGAGAGAAGTATGATCATGCTGGAATACGCAACTGACAATCACGCAGCGCTCAAAATGTCTGTCTGCATCCGTGTCATGCTCTAGCTGTGCGTTTTTTTCCCTTCGCTGCCAGGCCGTCCTTTAAAGTATGGAGGAGAATCAAGCTCCCTCTCCATTACACAATCCCCATTCTTACCTCGATGGCGAGCGAAAAAGTCGTCAGCATTAACAGCAGGAATACCGTACGGTCCATATCCATGGCCGTGTTCCCAAGCGCAGCACGTCCTGATGGATAAATGTCCTGAGCGGATCAGGGTTTTTCTGTCGCGATTTTCAGCTCCGTGTTCCCCTATCGTCTATGCTGCTTGTGCTTTGTGAGAATGCGCGACTGCACACAGCTGCTCCAGTGAAAGTCAGCTGACCACACGTCTGGAGAGTGTGGAAGAGAACGGAGTTAGAGAATGAAGGTGGTCAGTGAGGAAACCGCACAATTTGACCGATACATCAAAACACTGGAATGAATGAACACCAAAGCAGACACAATCGTAAAGTTGAATTTCGTCTATAGCATCATATTGGTGTTACGTTTCGATTTAGGTAGAAGTAACAGAATTAAGCAAAGCCACTAAAAGATTTTATTTAGTTTTTGTAGCCTCAAAACCACTTCCAAGTGAGGTCAAAGAAATGGTTTGGAAGTCTTAAAATGGTATATTTTCACGTTTCAGGTCAGATTACAAGTTACTACTCAACGTGCTCTAAAATGTTACTTTCGCGGAAAGAACTCGACACCCTACCTTGAAAAAATACTATAGTAAATAGTGTTTTTGAACCATACTATATAAATTGTAGTATACTGTATATATTTACAACACTTTGTTAATGAATACTACAGCATACTGTAGTATTAACTACAGTGAACTGATAAACTGCAATAAATACTGTATACTTTAGTTTTTACTAAGTAAGCTGTAGTGTAGTGAAGGGTAGGATTCTGGAATCCACTGCTGCTTCAATATATATCTTTTGAGTGATTTATAGTCAAGTTATTAATCAACATTTATCTTTCTAAATATTAAATTATTTGAATGACTTCTTCAACGTATGTTAAAGCATTTATTTTCCTTTTCATCTTCAAACACTAGAGAATAATGATGAATATTTTCTGTATACCTCTCCCTGAGAGAAAAGTACAACTTATCAGTATGTTTTGAGAAATGTTTCTGTTTAGTTAAAGCTCAGGCCAACTTCAACCTTGAAGAAGTTGTGAATCATGTGTATCTTTGTATGTGCATTAGGTGTTTTGTGCAGGTCCTTTAGTGGAACTGATGGACAACTGGTATTCTGCTTGAGACCTGCAGACGCCTTGTCATGATCTAGAAGGACATCCTGTGCCTAAATCCAGGGTGTCAGAAGCGTGGTGGATGGAGATATGCTTCTGACTATCAGTCCATTTGTGGAAAATTACTAATTTTGTCTATTTTTCTTAGCCAATCAGAATCGTTTAACCTAAAGAATGATGTAGTTAGTGGACTCTATTAGAGTATAATTGCTGTGGAAATGTGAATGTACGCAGAGCGGCCTACGAACTCCTTGTGAGACTTGAAGCTGGGTTCTGCTGATGAAACTGCAAACTATTCTTCAGTAAAATTGTCTTCAATTTATTTTTTTAAACTCTGACTCCGGGTCTTCATTCATCATTTCTGGTCTTTTGGGTCTTTAACTGTAAAATTCCCCTAGAGTAGCCTATTGTAGTATAATATACCCTATAGTTGTAGAAAACTTACAGTTGGGTAAAGTAATTTGTTTATATTACTATAGAATTACCACAACAAATTAATTCAAGTACTTTACTATAGTATGGTTCAAAAACTATAAATTTTTGATCACACTATAAATTTTCTATAAATTACTATAGTATTTTTTCATGTGGGCATGTAAAAATGGCCATCGAGCCAAAGAAACAAAAATGATGACTGTTATGAACTGCACAGTAGATATAATTGTTTTTAAATTATATGTGATAAGAAAAGTAATAAAATTATTTGGACACATTAATTGTTTCCAGAGCTCAGATGGCCATTGTATATTCAAATAGCATATGTAAAAATGTATACATAATGTCTTGCTTGTAGACTTAATTCAATTGTTTTATATAATATTATGTTATACTTGTATGTATTCACAAATTCTGCTGGAGCTTTCAAACCTTTTCTCTGTTCTGCATATTCAAACTGGCAAGTTGTGTTTAGCTATGGCACACATGTGAACCAGAGGCATCAAACAATCAAGCAGTTTTGAATTTCATTGCAAATGTTTATTCGATTTCAGAGCTTTCATTTTAAGTAGGCCAATTTTGATTCATTTGTGAAAGATGCCTGTAGCTAACATTAAAACTCCAAGATATACATGCAGAATACCTAATATTGACCTAATATATTTAATGAAATGATACACCCTTTGCTGATTATTATAGTGATTATGAATAAATATTACTTAAAAATGCTATATTTGTATTTGTTACTATTATTTGTTATTCTGCCCTAGCATGATGGTCCTTATATCTACTTTAGAAATTGTAGTGGTTTTCCAAATTCAGCCTATATCACGACAGTCCATGTGGCGTGGGGGCCTTTATAGGCCTATTTATTACAAATTTAATAAAAACAGTCTTCTTTTCACAGAAATTGGGTTTCCTTCATCAGTATTAAATATATACTGAACTTCATACACTTTTGGACCATAAAAAATACACAAAGTCATTGAATCTTAAAGGCACATGCTTTAGATTGTAGTTTTCCCCGCCAATAATAGCATCTTCTCAGACATGTCAATAAACAGCAGGCTCACGTTGTGACAAGGTTCTTCAGAGTATGACAAAGGGTCAATGAACTTTATTTCCTGGGCAATAACAGTAGTAAAGCCAAGAGAAAACGAGTAAGGCACAGAAAGGGAATTTAAAGCCCTCTAGCGCCATCTTATGGAATGTACAGAACAATGCGTTGGACATCTTGTTCACCTTGTCTAGTCTGGGTTTTTCCCCACTTAAAATCGCGACTCAAAAACAAATCAGACAGTCATGTGCACACCCAGGTGCAAACACCTACCCATAAAAATTCTAGGTCACATTCAGGTAATTCGTTACAGGCTACTATTAAACAATGAACTTAGCCACGCCCAGAAGCATTGGAATCCGTGAGTGGGATGTGTAGGCGCGTCTTAACAGTGACACAAAATACACGAAATCACGAATGATTCATTCATTTCACTTCACTCACAGCAATCGGATGTGTGCGTGTCTTCTGCAGAGGAAATATAACCCAAAGGTCAGCAGGATACTGTGCCTTTAATTTTAATCTGTTGTTTGTTGTCACATATATATATATATATATATATATATATAATTTGATATATTGTTTTTAAACAATTTCATATATATATATTATTTGATATATTATTTTTTAAACAGTTTCATGCAGTTAAAAGTTTTATTGATACTGAACTTAGGTGTGAGAGACTCAAATCATCGACCCTTAAGTGCGTTACACGATTGCATTGCTTCGCGGAGCTCTTGTTCAATCACACAGGACATTCCAAAGTCAAAGTCAGATGACTGAATCTTTGGGAAAAGGTGTTTGGCTCTTTTTCCTCATGTGACCAGGGGGAAATAGGCTGCCTTCTAATAAATTTCACCGATGCACTGACCTGCTAGGAGATCGCTTGCTTCTTTTAACGAATGATAACGTGTCTCACCTGGACAAAGTGCCCAAATGTTTATAGTCTTGTATTAGTGGTCGCATACAACTATGCACATTTAGCCTAGTTTGAAGTTTGTTTGAGAACTTGGGAATTTTCCAGCAGCACAAAGCCTCCTTCAAAACTTGCTTCTCTCTCTTCCAGGACAACCATGATGATCTTGGCATTGCTGACACTTCTGGTGATCACAAGTGAGTCTTTATTGAATCCTTCTAGACCCTTAAATGTAGCTCTATTCTTAAAAAAAAAAAAAAAAAAAAAAAAAAAAATAAATTCATATATATAATATATATAGCATTTAAAAAGGTTAAAATGTAAAATGATATATATGAAAGAAATGTATAACTGTTTCTACTGTTCCTTATGAGAATCATATTTTTCTTCTTTTTTTTAAAAAAAAAAATTGAAACATTGCTGTTCTTGGAACTTGATAAACCGAAGATGCTCCAGATTTTGTAAAATAAGTTGAGTATTTGTCATGATGAGTATCTGTAACTGTTCTTGTAGATGGTTCTGCAAAGGAAGAAATGGTGGAAACTAATGTGCTTGGCTTCGTTGGACATGATGTACTTTTATCATGTGGCTGTTCTAATGCGCCTAAACTGGTATGGCAGAAAGGTGAAAGAGTAGTGAGTGTTTATCCAGAAGACAAAAGCAGCCCTATAGACCAGGACTACATGGACAGGACTGAAAACTTCCTGAGAATGGAGAAAACAAACTGCTCCCTTAAGATCCTCAACATCTCTTCAGCGGATGCAGGAGTGTACACCTGTTATGCTGTATTCAGTGTTAAGGAGAATGTCAGGTTGACGAAGTCACTAAAAGTTAATCTAACAGGTGAGTTATCTAAAATTGATTTTATTTATCCTAGCAGATCAGTAGTAATAACTTGAAAGGAAACAACAAGCCTCTTCCTGTTAAATACAATTTCAGTGTGCTTCTCTTTTCAAAGTGCTAGTCTGCTTAGCTGTAGTCTATTAGGACTGGTTAGATGATGACGTGTAAGGGGGAAAAAAGCAGCTAAAAAGCAGAACATTCATGACAACCAAAGGAAGTTGAATTTGTTGCCTGTGCCACTGCAGCAGAACCGAAAGTTATAGCCCCCAGAGAGTTGCCTATCACAATATTAAAACATTGTACTGACGTCATCTGCGGCACAACCAGCGGAAATAAAATAGCTTATCTATTGAATGGTATCAGAATAAGACTACAGAGCAAAAAACAGTATAAACAAGGCTATAGGCTCAGAGCTGGTGTTACAAATGCTGAGATTCCTCTAGAGCAGCAGTTCAATTATAATTTTAAGGCTAAATATAATAATTCAAGACTAAATAAAATAATTTTAAGACTTATTTGGGGCCCCCTTGGAAGTTTGCTGAGACCCTATAGACCCTGGCCCCCTGGTTGAGAACCACTGCTCTAGAACCTCTGCCTGTATGAATATTTTATATATAACAAGTTGGGCTTGTAATCTTTAATGAGTAATATTGTACTGATATTGATGATATTCTTGTCTCATATATTGCCCTTGTTTTTTTTACCAGTGTCTGAATACGTACACATCCCTGAACATGATCTCATCATTGAGGACAAATCTGTCACTGCTGTCTCTTTTAGTGTTCCCATACTGGCAGTACTAATACTCGCTGTTGCCGTGATTCTAACCCTACTGATCAAAAGACGACATCGGACAAACACGGTAAACAATTTTTCTCTATATATTATGTTTCGTTGATTTATTTTTTGAAACAATCTTGTGATTAGTCATAAAATGACATAAAATGTCATAGCAAATACACTCTCTAAATTATTTAATTTGTTATATTTAAAAAAACTAAAGTAGAAGTAACAATAAAATAGGGGCTGTTCAGACCAGATGCCTGTTTTTTGTTTTGTTTTTTTTTAAAATTTGTTTCTCTATGTAAACATGCACTACTATACGGATGTCTTTGACATGTTGCGACGCTTCTGTTTATTCAGCATCTCATAACATGAGTCACATTTTTGAGACACCATGTTAAGTTGAAAACGCTTTTAAAAATGTGCTTCAGGACACCTGACAAGCATTTTTGTTCCATTCCATTTATCTTCTTTAAAATCCAAGAATGTGACCTTGAATGACAGCATCTGAGTTTTGCCATAGTGCACTAACATTTTATGACCTCTTGATATACATTTCCAATATTAATATGTACATTGATTTAAATAAACCATATGTTTAAACTAAAACCTGTTCCTAAAGTGTCCATGTTCCTTTAATTGTGCTCATGTCAAAAGTAAATCTACACCAGTTGCTCACTGAGGTCACATACTTTCTGAGCAGCGCTTCAGGTCCTGTGTTTGACATGTTTAGTCATAGTACCTGAAACATTTCTAAAAGCCTGATTGTGTTTTCTTTTTTTCTTTTTTGCTATAGGACCCTGATTTACCGGCACAGCAACCTATGATCAAAATTGTGTGATCTTGCTTGAAAGTATAATGGACTAAATTCTATGTTGTAATACAAGATCCTTTACAACAACACGGACGATATGAGGCCTTAGCCCCAAAACAAATGTGTTTGTATGTGGGCGTTACAGAGTGGTGCTTTCTGCGTCGAGACGATCGTCGCAATGTGCAGTCTTCAGCTGTAGCACTGTTACTTAATTACCACTGAATGCATTATGAATACACTGTGAATATACTTCCTGTAAGCATTACAGTTTGTAAGTTGACAAGGTTCTCCTTGTAGGGATTGTCTTTATTCATTCTTTGAAGAACAGATGTAAGAGCTGGGGGACATGCAGTTTATATTTTGCCTATTCCTATTTGATTTGAGACACTGGTGGTCTCATTCTTAAAAAGGCTTTTCAAATCACTGTATTTTATAGCTCATGTATATTGCAATGATTTGAGCACACATCATGTAAGCGTCTTTATATTTACTCTTGTATGGGTTGTCTTCCTCAGCCTGTGCTGATTTTCATTTATGTGGAAGAAATATGGCACTCCCTATGGGATATGTTTGCTTTTTTTACTCTACTAAATTTCATTTACTTTTAAATGAATTCTGCTTCAAACCTGCCGAGGCAATAAACCATTTACAAATGCACTTTTCTGTTCTCTTTACTGTTACTAAAGTTTTAGTACTTTTAGAACAATACCACACATTCTGAATGAATTACACTTATAGCTTGGCATATATCACATTTTGCTGATATAGGATTTTAGTCAAATATTCCAACTACAGCTTCAAACTCTCGGCTGTTGTGTAATGTTGAGGTTGTAATCCGGTCCAGACTTCCAACCGCAGCTGGAACAAAACAATGAACTTTTGTTCCTCATTCCAAACTTTTTGAATTCCACTGATTTGCTTTCAGTTTCTATATGACTGTGCATGGACACATGACCATGTCTTGAATGAAGAAGTCAGAATACACCAACTGCAATGAACAGATTGCTTTTACTACTATATGATCTTTCGTGAGAACCTTTAATGCATAAGCATAACAATACATTTAGATAACTTCCTCTATCATAAAATATGACTATTCAAAACAATTTTTTATTACTCTAAATTCAGAAGCCTTACAACCTGCTGGTTACTTTTGTGTTTGTGAGTTAATGATTATAAATATCTGCTCTAGTTCGTATTTGGACATCGATGGGCACTTCCTGGTTTGTAATGAGGTTAAGAATTTACCTGGTTTTCTCTAGTGGACCGTATCTTTACTGTAGATTGCTTCTTCCTTAATATTCTTGCCAAATGAGATGATGTGTTTTTAGATTATTAAAATTAGTCCAGTAAGGTCACAATCAGAAACCTAACCCATATATTAGAGTAATAGCTGTTTTTGTCATGCTGGGTGTATTTGATTGAAAGAACGCATATTTTGGATTAAAAGCTTCTAGAAGAGGAAGTAGCTGCAGGTGGTTAAAGATGAGTGCCAGACATTTATAGCTCAGGTTACTTTTCCAACCTCAAAATAACTTTCATTAAAAGATCATATTTTCCCACAGTGTTGACGGTGAAATTAAAGATATGGTTCACCCTAATTCTTTGTTTATTTACTCATTCACATGTCATTGGACTTGGAAGAAAAAATATGTTAGGGAGGATGTTTATGCTGAATGGTGGCCAAATGACAAAAACACCATAAAATACCATTATACAAATATCTTGTGGGCTATATTCCACATCTTTTGAAATCATATGATAGATAGCTTTGTGTGATGATCAGACTGAAATTTTAAGACTTTTCTAATGCCGTTAGGGTGAGTAAATCATGGCAGAATTATCATTTGTGGGTGAACTTTCCTTTAAAAGATTCACTTGTGGCACACCAAGAAGTACAGGCAGGCTTTGATCTAGGCATTATCAAAACATCTAAGATACAAACATCATTTAAAAACAAAAACCAAGCCATTCAGTCTTTTGCCCTCTTTTAAGCCATAAAATACTATAGGTATTGACCTCTTAAATCATGTTGATGAAACGATAATAGTTAATATTTGACAAAAGTAAAGCTGAGTTGGCATATACTATAACTTATTAACATTGAATATCTGCCAGACAGAAAAGATGATATTGTAGGTTCAATGTTTGAACATCATACACAGATTAACTGGAAAAAAAAAAAAAAAAAAAAAAAAAAAAAAATTGTGAAATGAAACTTTGTCAAGCTATTTCAAAACCTGTAAAATATTTTGTGTTAACTTTCTAGAACACACTAATGGATTGAAGAAATTTTTGCAGCACAAAGTAAAGCAAACATCTTGATTGAATTGAAGTTCAGTCAGTCCCTAAAGGGAAGAAATAACACTCTCTCTCCTCAGTGATTGTTTCGCCATGGAAAGTCCCATGCTGATGTCAGCGGAGAAGGACATTGTCATGTGATGATGTAATTTTTGCACTACAGTGAAATGCAACATATGACCAAATCAAAAACTATAGCTGTTATGTTTTCACATATAAATCTATTTTTTGCTTCCTGTTTATTGTAATGCCAGTTTTTTCTTTAAGCTGCTTAAGTTATTAATCCATCTTTTCATTCATAGAGAGCTTTATTAATAATTTAGTGAAACTACTTGGCTTTGACTGCAAACTCCAGGCCTGCAAAGTGTACAAACACAAACATGATATCCTGTGATAAATGATCTGTTTTGAAGTAAGTCTTTTCATATGTCAGATGAACAATGAGAAGTTGATCATGTATCTTCTTTCAAAAGATTACATAATACTCAAGTCTCCAGGAAGTTAAGCAAACTGGACAGGAAAGTTTGTGTTCAGTAAACTTTTGTGTATGTGAGAGAGATTGCGATCCTGGAAGTTTCTGTAAAACAAGCTGTATAACATTTTATAACAACTTGAAAGCAAAGCATTTTGGCACCAAGGCATAAATGTTGTGCACTTTACTACACTAAGTTTTCTTGATCTTTAATGATCAAATTTTATATAACATACTGTAATTCCAGAACTTCTTCTCCTGTCTAAAATTAGCATTTACTGAAACTGAACTGAAAAAAAAGTATCTTTAAGATCTTCCACAACTTTGTGATGTTACAGAGTTATGTTTACATTTATTCATTTAGCTGACACTTTCATTCAAAGCGACTTGCAAAATCCAAGATGCATGAACGCAAGCATGTCCATGATAAATATTAGCTGAACAAACACTTGCACCCCCTAAGTCATGGTGAAAAAATAAGCGGGAAGTAAGATAGATGGAACTATTTCTTAGAACTGACTGGAACTAACTCCTTAAATGTTTTTCAACCGAACAGGCAGCACAAAATGGAACCAATAAGTTCCATATTATGTTAACAAGAACTCTGACAGTTGAGCAATCTGAGGAACCAAAATGGTGCCTGGAAACAAGATTATCTTGGTTAGCACACCCTGAAAGGTCAGATATTTAGAACACTGCATCATATTTATACAGACTTAACCAAGCAGCGGATAAGGCCTGATTTAATTTGAACATAGGCCTTGTTTAAATATTCAGCAGAGATATACTGTATTCTACATACGTATATTTTCTCTACAGTTACTCTAAAGGTCGTAAGTATAGCATGCATTGCTGTGCGAGATGTTCTTCCACCTCTTTCTCAGTCCGCCTCTAAGGGTCTCTCTAAGACCTGGAAATCCTCTGCCTGAATCCACCACTCAAAGGAAGCAAAGGGGGAAATCAAGCCATTGTGTTTGGATGATATATATACACTATATAATACCTGTCAGGACCACTATAGTCAAAGATGATTGACAATTAGCATGCAGTTTGGATTGGCGGTATGGTTCTGTTATAGGCAAGAACTCCCTGCCCATCCATACAGCCTAGCACAGATAAGAGCAGGGAGAGTTGCGATAACCCCCCTTAGGGTAAACAGAACAGAACCAATATAATGTACTGCTGATATTATTGCTGTTCTTAATGACAATAATTTAATGTAACAACATAATTCTGATTCTGATTAAAGTGTTTTCACTCAGTCACAAGAAGAACATTCCAAATCACTTTCCTTCAGAGAAGATCGTACTTGATTTATTTAATGAAAATAGTTTCAAAAACCAAGGTTCATCAAAGGTATTCTGGACTTTTTTTTATTTTTTTTTATCTGTTCTTCACAGCCATCCATCTGTAACCCATTGTGCAAGATCCCTTTTAAATTCAACTGCCTCATGCATCATTTTTGACAAGCTGGGGTGAAATATGATTTCTGAATATGAGTCACGTTCCTTTCAAAAGACACCTGTGAAAAATGCAAATACAGGGCTGTTTATGCATTTGAACTCCAGTCAAATCACTTTAATTCTGATGACGTCATCATCCTGATTTGTTTTTTTTTTTAAATAGTTTCTCAAGCAATAGGTTGTTTGCACATGACATCATTGCTGTGGCGCAAAATGCAGCTGCAGGGCAGGGAGTGATTTTTATATAAAGGAATCCTATCACAAACTCAAAATTCCTATGTTTTGCATCGTTTATGGTTGCTTAAATCTATCAAACTGAGAAACCACAAGGAGCTTTTATTGTTTACGTAACTTATATCGTTTTTTAACTTTAAAAGTTGTCACCTTTTATAGCGCCTTGTGTCTGCTGATACTGAAATGAATATGGATACCTGTACACCTTTTTTTGTTTTTGACTTGGTTAAATATTCACATTCTTCATGGTATCTTTTTCAGGGAAGAGAAGATATTTTATCATGATCATTTGGTGTTTTCACATTCTCTATATCTCTATACCTTTCAGTTCAGTAGAAAAATCGCTCCTCCTCATAGCATAAGGATCACGTCCAACATATGTTGTGATTTTCTGTTTATACCTTTCTAAACCAGCACAGTACGGACTTTTCTCCATCTCTTCCATTCTAATTTTCACTGCTTGCCCTCCACCTGAATTTTGCACGTCACCAGAACCACATGATTGCAAACAGCCTATTACCTGGTATAATATACAGTCAAACCAAAATTTATTCAGACACCTTGAACATTTCATTCATTAATACAGTTTATTCACTATAGTTTAAAAAAATGGTAATAAAATATGACAAGATCTCAGAGTTAAACTGTGTCAGAAAAAATTAATCTACACTTAAGCAGGTCAGGTCAAAGTGTCTGAATTTTTGGTTCCTAATTTTTATCAATTTTACTGGTAGTCCACTGTATGAAGAATTTTTGGGTATAATATACTATAGCGTCCTGCACCCACTAGTAAAAATATATCAAAAATATCAAAAATGTCTGAATAATTCTTGGTTTGACTGTATAAATTGCCTGGTAATATAAAATCATCACACATTAATATCTCATTCTTGACCACTGAAAATCAAACAAAAAACACAGATTGCTTTCTTCAATTTATATTTGCAAAATGCAGCACTGAAGAATGGAAAAGAATGCTGAGATGTGATATTAAAGCTACATTATGTAACTTTTTTTTGTTCTAAATGAACAAAAAATGTATAAGAATTATATAAAATATATAAGAATTATATAAGATTCCCAAGGACGTATTTCCCGGGAAACTGCATACTTCCGTCATTCATTCATGTGAATTTACATTTTAAACATAAGAAGGTCAGGCTACTACCATATGGAGTGGAAGGTCTCATAGTGGCTTGAAGCCACAACAAATGAACCTCGAACCAGAAAGAGACATTTTGATAAGGTGATCATCTGTAACAATGGATACAGTGATGCACCTCAAGCCATCTGATTCATTCACAAAGAATAGTGGAGCCAACTCACAACTCACCAAACAATGTTCCTCTGCAACTGACTTCTATTTTATGCTTCAGTTGCTAGACCGGCATAAATTACATTGTGCAGCTTTAAAATTGTCGTCTGTGCAGCTTTAAAATGGTTAGAGAGTTGGACTTGTAACCCAAAGGTCGCAGGTTCAAGCCTCAGTACCGGCAAGAAATGTAGGTGGAGGGAGTGAATGATCAGCACTCTCTTCCACTCTCATTACCCACAACTGAGGTGTCCTTGAGCAAGGCACCTAACCCCCAATCACTCCCCGGGCGCCAGGGCAATAATGGTTGCCCACTGCTCTGGGTGTGTGTGTATGTGTTCAATACTCACTGCTGTGTGTGTGCACTTGATTGGGTGAAATACAGAGCACAAATTCCGAGTATGGGACACCATACTTGGCTACACGTCACGTCACTTTCACTTTCACTTTCACTTTTAAAACCGCAGCTCTATGTGTGAGCCACAAGAAAAGCAGAGCCGCGTCTCGTGTTTGAAGCAAATGAAATTAACCCATTAGCAGAACTGTCACATGGATGTTTGAACATGGCGTCCTTTGGCACACTAGGCACCGGCTTGCCCTTGTGTCATACTCAACTCATCAGGGGCTGTATTGTGTCTGCTGAGGGGCACCGCTGCCAGCTGCCCATGCCATGTTTGCCTCACTACTTGAGTGCTTAACATACAATGCAAGAATCAAGAATGGCCCTGGCTCTGTACAGAAATGTGCATTATCTGTTTTCAGTCTTAGAGACAATTGCTTTCTCATCCTGATGGGAACTATGCTGATGTAAACCAGTTAAGTCAGTGTGGAGTACGCAATGTTTCACCTGTCACTATTTACTTGCATCTGTAAGAATGCTTTCAGCAAATACTTGTGGTAATTGCAAAGTACTGCAAGATATGGTGTTGGATACTACTTCAAGAGCAAGAATGTAAACCTGATATTTTCACTATTGTGGCATCTCTTTGAAAGGCAAATACCTTGAAAACCTTGTCAATATGTAAACTGTTTCTTCCAAAATGTGTGAATATCCTGGGTATTGAAAATTGATTGCCTTTAATCCTCTGCCACAAAAGAACAGGAAGAAGTGAAAACAGCAACAAACTGGAACAAATATGATCACTTTCATGAAGCAAATTTAAGTTTTGCCTCTTTGTCGCCATCTCTGTTTGAAACCTGCAATTGCAGTTATTTGCAGAATTATCATCTTTACATGGGTTGTGTATCGGCACTGCTCCTCAGCGCGGGTGAATCTAATGTTTGCTGTCAGTCACAACATCGGTGTGGATACTGTACTTCGGAATCACAGATTCTACGTCTTGGAAGTATGACCAAAATAAGAATTTTCACCGGAAAATGTCATCTGAAGGAGTAAGTAACAAATCTGCCACTTTTGTTTTGACCACCTGAGAAAAAAAGCATAACAATAAATTTCGCCGCCAATGGTGATTAAATCTAACGATCGCTTAGCTCAGATCACTTCAAACTGGGCAAATTATAATAATTGTTATACTTTGTTCTCAAACTGTTAATGTTAATAACATCAGCATTGCGTGACTATGTGTATTTAGTGTGTATTAGCGTTACCTGTAGATTTCAATTTCTGTATCCACTCCGCAGTCCGAAGTCTTATGCTTTTGACTACGGGTGAATCTCCAGTTGTCACTGATGATTGTCATTTGGACCTTTCTGGATTACAATCCACCATCAAAATGATTAGTTTAATTATTGCAGCTGCTGTGAGAAAAGGCTATAAATGATCTGCCATCCTCACATGTGATTTAGCCTACTAGCTGGGACTAAACAGACGTGGCGTAATGATGCAAAGACGAACGACTGCATGCTCGAATTTCCCGCGGAAACCCACCAGTACCACCCAAATTATAAAACATTATTACAAGCTTACTGTTGTGAATCAGGCTATAGGTAAGGAGATAGTTTTGAACACTGGCTGGTTATGTGCTTGCTCAAAAATTGATTTTGGATAATTTTTAACCAAAATAAGTTACGGACTGCAGCTTTAATCTTTGACAAGATTATAACCCAATATCACAAGCCACAAGAGACTTATATACAAGTTAGACACGGTGCCAGTACTGGGAATAGTGAACTTATTATTATAAAAGTGATGGCCACTTTCTTGAGAAATTCTTCCTTCCTTCTTTCAGTTCAATGGTATATGAAAATAAAGTGGGTAAATTATCTGTTATTTCATCTCCTGAAGTAAAAATGCTGTTTTTTTTTGTTTTTTTTAATTGATAACATCATTATAAAAACAATGTAAACATCCTGGAAAATCTCTCTATTTGTGACAGGTTTTGAGAAAAGCAGTTTAACTAGTACATATGGTGTACTGGTACTGTATATGCAGAAAAATCTTTGTTGGAATGGCCTAGAATGTTGATGTTGGCAAGCAGATGTGGTTTATATAGAAGGCTTTCATAGTTAGTAACGTAAGGCTTCAGGATCGTGGCTTTGCCATGTTGAAAGTATCAGGTTGCATGAAATGTTGGAGGTGAAACTAAATAGTTCTCATTACTGTGTTATGAAAAATCTGCAGTATATTATTTTTTCACAGTAAAAATGATGTGCTATACTTAAAAAATGATGGTAACAATATTACACACGTTTGAGTAGCTTTTATATCTTGATTTCTTTAATGGAATCTACCTGAATAAATAATGTAAAATATCCTTTATTATTATTATCCTTATTATTTAGTCTATGACACAATGAATTTAATATTTTAGTGAAAAGTGTTTCTTTATTTGAAGCTGATTCTCAAATGTGTGACTTTGAGAAAATGGAAATAATATTTGTGTTCAACTAAATTATGTTGTATTATTTAAAGACTATATGCTATTAGCACAGCAAAAGCAGGTACAAACTTGATACTACACTTGCATTAACAAAGCTCATTGTACAAAGATACATGTTTTATAGTATTCGTACATGCAATTATCCACAACCTAACCTATAAGCTCTACTCTTCTGCACAATGGTAACTACCAAAACGTCAAAACAACAGAAACTCTTTCAAATGTCAAACATAACTGAACATTAAAAATTAAAAGATGTTTCCCTTCACTCAAAAACACATAAAACAACACTAATTTCAATATTTACTGTCAATTTCCAGCCATATGCAAAGCATGCTGGGAACTAACAATCGCCACCAAATGGTGTCTCTGAATAAAAACCGCATAACTGAACTAATTCTCTTAAAATAAATTAGTAACCTTCTTAATTGTATCTGCTTAATCGATTCCTTAATTCAAGCCTCAAAACTGCTTATTTTCCTTAAAAATGTTTTTTTTTTTTTTTTTTGTGTACTTCATTCCTCCAGATTGCCCCCATGATTTATTCATATTTTTGGGCCCACATAGATCCATTACAATTGCACTTAAGATTTTGATCAGAAGTTACAGTTCAGAAAGTTTGCCCTTATTTTTTTTTTAATCAGGATGTCAGTGTCATCTAACTTCTGTTAAAGTTCTGGTGATATATTCTTTAAGTACTTTACTGTTCTTAAGTTTACATTGTACTAAAATTGAAAGGTTACATTACTTTTTAAACTGCGACGTTCATTTTATAATTTCACCCTCTTTTTTTACCACCCATATATTTTCTTGATTTTTTTCCCCAGTAATAAAACGATTCATTACATCTCTTGGTCGTTACAAGTCAACATACCAGTGACACTGAAAAACAAACAAAACAACAACAAGGAAAAAAAAATCTGAGTAAGAGCATTAGAACCGATTAGATAAATGACACCGATACTCCTCACCCTCTCTCTAATACAACGAAAATTGTGCAATCTGCAGTTAGTGTGTGTAGGTGTATTTTTGGTATCGGTTCTTATTTACATCTTCACTTGCTTATATATATATATATATATATATATATATATATATATATATAGTGCATGCAAATATTTGTTGTCAGGCAAGATTTGATGTCCACTGTTTAGTTTTTCCCCTAAGTGCTCATTGCATCAGCCTGGTACCTTGTAAACAACTTTGTTTCCAGGCGGACCGGTTCACCCCAGGCAACTGGTGCAATGGTTTGGTGAGTAGAAGCCATCCAATCAGATCAGAACTTCCCATTTTTGGACAATGCCTGCCAGTTTTGTGTGCATTACACAGTCAGTGAACGGACTGTGGGCAGTCTGTGGCTTGCCATCTGAAGCATGAGACTGGATGAAACACAAAATTGGACAAAATGCAATCTTGGCTGGGCTTCACATTAAATTTGTTTCATATTTTATTAGGTTAAGCCTCCGCTATTTCATCTCTAGGACATAAAAGTCTTGGTTTGATACAAACTCAATTGAAAATGTGGGAAAATAACGACTTTTCTCATTAAACAAACAAATAAAACTTAAATAAAAGTGAATTAATTCCCCTTTAAAAGTTAATTTCATTTTCACAGCTCACTCTAGCAGGTTTTATTTGAATACAAACGACTATGTGTGAGTGTAAGACATCTCATTTTGTTGAGCCATTTCATTCTGTCTAGATGCGGATAGATATATTCTGTTCCTCATTTCTTGCTCTGGAAGATATTTGCACAAAAATGCAAGAGCCTGGTTTTATAGATGAATGAATGAATAACAGTCTTAAATGATGTGTATTAAAAGAACATCATGTTACCATTCCACACCCTTTCAATGTGTCCTATCATGTTTTGATTACATCATCCAGTTCTGCAAGATTTATTTGAGCTATTTCTTTGGTTATTTTTATGTAAAACTACAATTATTACTCTAATATTAATTGGCTGAAGGATGAAAGTGTGCAGCAGCTTCATAGTGTCTCTAGGTTCTTTATATATGATTGATTCATTTCAAACTCAGAAGTGCACAGAATGCCACGTATCAGAATACACTTCTGTGACCTCAGGATGCTCTGTTCGAACAGATACCTTTCATTGACGTAGACCTCTCTCACTCTTTTGTTAAGACATCAAAATGTAACTTGAGAGAACTGTCGCCTATGGCCATCTTGTTTTATTCATGCAGACTTTTTAAACTTTTTGTTTAATGTTAAAATTTATTGTTAAAAATTTTAACAATAAATTTTAAAATTTATTGTTAATCATAGTTACCAGTTTGGCCTTGGGACAATCTTATGTAACTTTCATATCAGTTTACTAACTAAACAGACGGATTGCCTGAGGGTCAGTGCTATAATTCAAGAAAGACATTTCCCTGCAGACAGCATTCTCTTATGTAAACCACTGTGTATTGTTAAAATCAGGATGGGAAATCAGCTGAACACACGTGGCTTTGGTCTGCACTGGTCTGCGTAACAACGCTCACAAGACTTGTACTGCGGTGAAAGTGTCCACAATAGGAAGTGTGACCTGAGGTTTAGGAACAGAGTTCAGCTACTCACAAATGATAACTTCAGAGTAAAGTCCTGGCTGTAAATGAAATGTAAAGTGAATAACATGCTGAAAAAAGTTTACCATATATATATATATATATAATATATATATATATATATATATATATATAAAACGGTTACTTCCTATCCTTGATTCTGATTGGTCAATAGCTGTGTTTTATTCACAATAAAACACGGCTATGACCGCTTCACCCAACGGTTCTGTGTATCACTACACTGCATTCAGATTTAGCATTTTCCTTCAGGTCAGTCCTATGTTCATAATAAAAAAATCTGTTTAAATGTCCTATGTATCATCTTGTCCTTTTAACAGTTAAGGGGTTTTCCTGTGACTGACAGTGCTAATCAAAGCATTTATCAGTTGCGTCTTGTTCTGTGTTCACAACAATTCAGTCTTTTCGATGTAAAAGTCTTCGCTACTGACTGACACACTCATAAAGACAGTCTTTGCCGCCAAATGCCGTCTAATGGTGTAATAATGTAACTTCTGTTGCTGTTCACGGTCAGGGACTATTTGTTCCGGCGGAAGGAAGGGTTTTAGTGAAAGTTTACTTCATTAAGTTTTATTGATATATATTTTTGGCTTTAATATTTGTATTGTGGGTAACCGTTTTATAAAAGCAATAAGGTACTCAAGGCTAGTGCTGTATCGTGAATAAGTCACGGCTGAAGGGGTTGCAGGCACTCCGCTTCGCGATACATATTCACGATACAGCACAGCCTCTCGTACCTTATTGCTTATATATATATATATATATATATATATATAGGTTAGGACAGGGTTAGGACATTGTTTGCCTTCCACATTGGCCTTCTCATGTTTCATCTTGAATGACTGTAGGTCTAGCAATGAATGTGGAGGTTTGTCTAGACTTCTGTTGTCACAACAAACCGCATGATCTGCAAACTCCAGAAATTCTTTAGAAAATGTCTTTAATCAAATGTTTGCTTTTTAAGCTTTTGAAAATAAATTTTGGAGCCTGGGTTATGTAACATAACTCCACAGAGCTTTCCCAGAGGATATTGCAGTATGAAAGCCTTAAATGAAGAGACTGTAGGCAATTTACTTAATTAAAATGAGCTAATGCAATACAATTCTTTGTCACAACTTAATTTTTATTGCATGCAATCCATTTTAATTTGTAAAATAGATGTTTACTTAATCCATTTGTGTTGGTACTAAATGAATCATTTCTGTCAGAATTTATCATTGCTAAAACCAGTCATGAAAAGCATGCTAGAGAAAGGAAAAGAGTTTTGGGGGTTACCATTGTGGAGCTTCTTAAAAAAGAAAAAGAAAAAAAGTAACACTTTATTTTAGGGTCTTTTAACTAGTTGCTTATTAGCATGCATATTACTAGAATATTGGCTGTTTATTAGTACTTATTAAGCACATATTAATGCCTTATTCTACATGACCTTATTCTACATTCTTAATCCTACCCAATACCTAAACTTAACAACTACCTTACTAACTATTAATAAGCAGTAAATTAGGAGTTTATTAAGGGAAAAGGTGTAGTTAATAGTTTATATGTGTTCCCTATACTGAAGTGTTACCAAAAAAAAAAAATTGTATAATTTTAGTTTAGTATAAACTAATAATTAGTATAAACTAATAATGTATAACTTTTATACTAAAGTTTTACATTTTATAACGTATTAACTAATAATAAGAGTATACTTTCAGTTTTTTTGTACTTAGATATATATTTCACAAAATTAAACTAAATATATGTACTGACTAGGGGCTGCACCGACTAATCGACTAGTCGACTTTAATGCTCTGCCGTGACGCTTTAAGCATGACGTCGACTAGTCGCTGGTCATGGCCTATAGAGGGCGCAGCAGGATAAAGTCCACATTTACGCTCCATATCCAGCAGTTATTGACAAATAAATGCATATTCCAATAGCGCTCCACAAGATATGTTTGATTATACCATCTGGATTCTCAATATTGATCGGATGAATGCTTGTTTTAAACCGCTTCTTGTACACGTAAGTTAATCGCCGTTCTCTCGCGCTCACAGAATCATTCAGTAGCGCAGAAATGTATTGTCAACACTGTTCTGTGATTTATCAATAAAATAGCTTAGAAACTGAAAACTTATAGCATATATTTCTTAGTAACTAAAACCCACAGCTTCACTAGAGAGAAGCTGCCAGGTAGAATTAATTCACACACTCGCTCTCTCACTTATTCATATAAGTGTAATCTTTACTGTGCTACATTATCTGTATCTGATTTAGAACGAGCAGAAATCTGTGAGAAATATAACGACCCAAAGACAAAAGAACTGATAAAAATAAGCTTGTTATGTAGGAGAAATATTTGTGGGCAGCGTCATATCAGCTGTGCACAAGGCAACCTCAGCTCGAGGTTCAGACTTAGGGCTCGTTTACACAGAACGCATTTTTACTTTAAAAGACGCAAGATGCGGGCAGTGGAATGGGAGAAAAAACGCAAGATCTCGAGACGCGTTTTTTAAAAAAAAGTTGAACTGATTTGAACTTGAGCGCCGCATTTTTAGAATTCCATATCATGCACGAGACGCTGCGTAAGACGCAAGACGTGAGCGCAAAGGACATCTGTCTATAGCGCGTTTACATACACTGTAAAAAAAATTCCTAATTTTACGGAAAATAACTGATTTTTTTACGGTCATTTTCTTTTATTTTAAATTATACTCAAAACTCTGTAAAATTACAAACAATGTATGTAAATTAACAACTCGGCTGTTATTTTATGTATTATGACATTAATGAAAAATGACAGTAATTCACATATTTTTTTACAGAAAATTCACTGTATTTTTTATACAGGATTTTTTCTGTTTTCTTAAATTACAAACAAATGTATGTAAAATTACAAAAATAATCAGTAATTAAACAGTAACAAAACAGTTAAATGATAAAACGGTCAAATGAATGGAAGCAAAAAAAACCCTGTAGAATTAAAGTAAAATATCCTAATTTAAATAAACCGAAAAACTGTAATAATCCAGGAAATATAAAATATTAAAATATTTTATATTAAGGTATTTGATTGTTAAAATAACAATCAAATACCTTCACTGTAAAAAATCCTAAAAAAATGGTCAATGACTGGCAGCTATGGCTGCCAAACAAAAACTGTAAAATTAAAGTAAAATATTCTAATTTAAATAAACCAAAAAACACTGTTATTTTACAGGTATTTCCTGAATTATTACGATCAAATACCTTCACTTTAAAAAAAATCCTAAAAAAAAAAAAAAAACGGTCAATGACTGGCAGCTACGGCTGCCAAACAAAAACCATAAAATCAAAAGTAAAATATTCTAATTTAAGTAAAGTGCAAAAAACTTTAACAAAAATTTTCTTTAAATGTTAAAAAATACCTTTATTTTACAGGTGTTTCCTGATTTGATTCAAATGACTGGCAACAACAGAACATTAAACACTAACAGATCTCTCAAGATCTCAGCATCTTCACTTATCAACTTACTTTTATACAAAGGTTCTTATTGAGAATTAACAAAGATTTAGATGTTGATGTTTTATTGAAAAAAAAAGTTTGATGTCACCATTATGGAGGTGAGCGTTTGCTTCAGTTGGGCTCTTGACCCTTGACTTTTCCTGTTAGTTTTTCTCTGACTGCTTTAACTGTGTGTTTCTAATGCATGTTTGTTATAGTAAAAAGTGCAGGAGAAACTCTGATCAGATGATTTTGGCTGCTTAATGATGATATAGTTATCATGAAGTGGCCTGATTTGCTGTTATCATTTAGTGTCAAATTTCTGAGTACATTAACTGTTATTTTCATGTGACTTACTGTAACCTTGTGATATCGTGGAATCATGTTATGACAACCTGGTATTCTGAAATCATTATGCAGAAAATGTTTTTTTTTTTTTTTTGGGAGACATCAATAATCAACATATGAATCTCAACAATGGTGACAATCAACAAAGCTTTTTTGTGACTTTAGTAGCTTGTTTTGTGACGTTGTGAGTTGATCTGAATTTTTTTTTTTTGGTCACCATTGTTGAGATTCATACGCTGATTCTTGATGTCTGTGCGAGTCTGCATAACCTTGACAAAACATTTTCTGCATAATGATTTAATAAAATTGTTTATAGTGTTACAGCACTGCAGTAGTATTGGCATGTGGAATTACAACTAATATTAAACAATTTAGTCAGAGACCAGACTCTGGTATCAGTGAATCAGACCACTTTATGATGACTATACCATCACTTAAAAAGCCATCTGATCTGAGTTTTTCTTGCTTTTTTTTGTTATAACAAACATGTATCAGAAACACACAGTTACAGCAGCCAGAGAAATACTAGTGTTAAAGAGTCAATGGTCAAGAGCCCAACTAAAGCAAGCACTGACCACCAGAATGGTGACTTCAAACTTTATTATTTTATTCAATAAAACATCAACATCTAAACCTCTGTTAATTCTCAATAAGAACTTTAGTATGAAATAAATAAAGTCTGGATTGTAATAAGTGAAGATGCTGAGATCTTGAGAGATCTGTTAGTGTTTCATGTTCTGTTGGGATTTAAAGGGTTTCTGTATCATCTATTTTGTGGGTCACCATTGTGCTGGAGAGTAGAGCCTGTGCTTCAGTCCAGGATGAGCCAGAAAACACTGGTGTTATGTTGCATGTTGCTTTATTTCAGAGGCAGTAACTTATAGTTATATTAATTTCTTTCTGTGTGCTCTTTGTGGTTAAATACAAGAGATTCACTTTTTACAGTGAATGTGTTTTGATAGTAACAATTCAGAATATATCTATAAAACAACAGTGTTTTTTCTGTAAGAGTGTTTTGCACTTTATTTAAATTAGGATATTTTACATTTATTTTAAAGACTTTGATTAGCAGCCTTTGCTGAAAGCCATTTGACCGTTTTTTTTTTAAGATTATGTTTTGCAGTGAAGGTGTTTTATTGTAATAATTCAGGGAATACCTGTAAAATAACAGTGTTTTTCTGTAGAAAAAGTTTAATGAAAATTTCTGTTAAAGTTTTTTACACTTTATTTAAATTAGAATATTTTACTTTAATTTTAAGGTTTTTGTTTGGCAGCCGTAGCTGACAGTCATTGACCATTTTTTTACGATTTATTTTTTTACAGTGTAGAAAAACAATGGAAAAGTAGCACATTGGAATGGAAAGGCGTGTTCTGTGTGAACAGCCCTTTATTTGTTCATTAATGACACCATCGTCGACTAGTCGACGTCGACTCGACTTTAATCACATAAATGTTGACTTTAAAAAATCTTAAGTCGTTCAACCCCTAGTACTGACAAATATACAAAAAGGGATATTAGGCCTATACTTGTACTTAATCTTTGATATACTTAAGCATACTTTTAAATTGATACTTTATTAAGTATAATTTACTATTATTATTGTAGTAGTTGTTATTATTCTTTTGACAAAGTAGCCTATTAAATACTTTTTTCCCAACACGTACAATCAAACAAATATACATTTGACTGATTTTACTGGCAATTCTTCCACAGAGAGCATAAACTATAAGTATGATGTTAAGCCATCCTATACTAATAGTCACACTTAAAGAAGGCTTACAAGTATACTTTAAGTATAAAAACTATTAAACTAGCAGTTTGAGACGAGTACACTTTAAAGTGTACTGTCATAAATTAAAAAGTTGGCTAGAAGTATATAGCTGGTAAACAACAGTATAGATTTAAGTTCAGTGTAAGTTGAATTCACAGTATAGTTGCAATACAAAAGAAAAACTTGGATGTAAACTAGTTGTTTACTCAAAGTTTACCCCTGTTACACTTAATACTTTTATAATTTACAAAGTGTAATTGTGTTCACAAGAAGTATTGAATTTATACACTAACAAGTATATTACTTGTACATTGATTTTAGTATACTTCCTATATAAAGTATAATTGGAAAATGTACTTGAACTTTACTTAAGTTTACTTAAATTGAACTTTAAGTATACCTCTATTTTGTAAGGATATGCTAAAGTTGAGAACGGTTACATGAAGTGTCACTGTGAAAATGCATGCAGTAACCTGTTTTTTCTTCTTTGTTCATGCTGCTAACACCATATGTTACATAAGATGGAATTTTTTAAAAAGATATTTTTAGCTTACTAATGTTCAGTGTGTTATTTGCTTGCTAGTAGAGGTTCAACGGATCACAAAACTCACGGTTTGGATCATATCACGGTTATTAAGTCACGGATCGGATCATTTTTCGGAACAGCACAAAAAAAAAAAAATTGGGGGGTGGGGGGTAACTTTCCATTTATTACTTAGCCCACTTTAACTACTCCGATACCACAGCAGAAACTAATAGCCTAACTAATACATTATTAAAGGCAAGTGAACAGACTGTAAAAAGAACAAATACTGTACACCAATTACAAGCATAGATAAATACATCATAAAGTTACAAATAAAGTATTTTCGTGTACAGAAATGTAGTAATTAAATGTAAAATGACACTGTTCACTGTATAAATTTAATATAGATTAATCTTTGTTAAAGCTGTGTTTTGTTGTTTGATTTACATGACAGACAACAGCAGGTATTTATAGGTTGCTGTCACTTTAAGAGTAAGACTCCATGCACGCACACATCCAATAGATACACATCCAAATTCTCACCTTGTTCACTTAAGACATAACCGAATGTATTTACGAGAATAATTGCCGAGAGGAGTATTTTGACTGACATAATGCGTGTATGTGTCCATCCAAGCGCATTTAGGACGCGAAAGAGAAATCAATTTGGAGTTCGCGAGCTATCTGAAACGCGCCTCTCTCTGTGTGTGTGTGCGCGCGAGCCTTGTATGTATGTGCGTCTGTGCGCACCGATAACAGCGTGCGATACCGAATTAAATCCTCTTTTGCCTCTTCTAGCGCTGGAATGGTTTTATATCTATTTAATGTGTGAACTAGCAAGACAAAACACGAGCAAATGATAACCTTTCACTCTACTGCGGTTAAACTTGCAATTGATCCGCGAATCACATGCGTGCCGAACCGTGGGGCTTGGTCCGTACGGATCACGGATCAACAACGATCCGTTTAACCACTACTTGCTAGTAGTTAAATGCAAGATATTCAGTAGAGTAACATTTGACGTGTCTAATTTTATTGTTTTACTCAATTCAGTTAGATTCTCATTCTTTCAAGTTATTTGAGTGGACTTCACAATTTAATTTAATGTGAAGAAAACCCATTTCCAGAGTATACAGCCACAGTCCACAACTTAATTAAGCTTACACCAAGAATCCTATTTTGAGCATATATGGGAACAAGATGGAGCAATAAGTTTATGGTGGGCAGGAATAAAGTCAAACATCATATTGGTCACAAACATTTTGGTGGGAACCTGTCTCTGCAGGAAAACAACATAACTGAGGCCTTCATAGGCCTTATAATCATCACAATACAATCAAAAATGACCACAAATTTCAGTGTCACCATCTATATTTACAGTAAAATTTGGGTTCGACAACATTTTAACTTGTAAAGTAAAGTTTAGCACAGTGTGAATTGGTTTGAACTGTCAACGCATTCACTTTACAAATCCTTTGTTGCCTTTGTTCAGACCAAAACTGTCAGTGGGGGGTTATTGTCTTTTTTCCCATAGCTCCAGCTTTAGTTTGTCAAGGCACAAGGTAATTATATGGTTTTATATGGTTGCTTAGCAGGGGTGTTGCTCTCACAGCCAACATATAACCCTGCTGAGATGTGAGGAAGGATCATCTTTTCAGTGAAGATAAGAAGCTCTATTTTCTGATGATGAGCCCTTGAGAAAGAAATCACCAGTGGTGATTCCAGTCCAACAGGACAAGGAGGAAAAAAGAGAGAGAGAAAACAGCAAGTTTTGAGAGATTAACCCTGTCAAACACAGTTAGAGAGCAGGGCTGCTCACATCTCTCTCCTTCTGTCCAATTGCACAAGCATGCTCCTAATGCAGTGGGAACTAATGAAATTGTTGCAATGATGATGAATGGTGGATGGTGAGGAAGGACAGATGGGAATGTAATTACTAGTGTTTGGGGATCAACCAAAAAGGCAGGTTCAAGGAACCATGGCAACATCATCCGTCATATGGCAGAAACCAATAGAAATCACATCACTTTCCTTTCAATCTTTGGCCTGGTGTTCTCTCATTTTACAGTTAAACGTACATGAATTATGATATCCCATAAATGGCCTGTTAGTGTTTGGTTTGAAACTTTATTTGAAACAACATATTGGCTAAAACTGTAAGAAACAATACAGATATATTATAGTATCAGAATATTTGAAAAGTCTGAGGCCCTGTTTCCACCTGGTATTAAGATGTGTTTTAGTTGATCGGATCACAAGTGGACAACGCTAAATACAGGTGTAAATGGGGAGTAAGACATTTTGAACTTGTCCACTTTCAACCACTTCCAGAGGTAGTCGAAAACGAAAACAGCCACTAACCGCCTACTGACCTAATGCATAAACATTATGGGAAGCGCTCTAGCCAGACGGGATTTAAACTTTGTTGGCTGGAGACCCACGTTTGGTATGAAGACGAAAAATGTACCAAGCACAATGTTCTCTCACCATTCTCACCATTTCACTGCGTTCGGCGTGGTATTGCGGCTATTAGAGCACAAACGAAAGCTGCTGCTCTCTGTATGTTTTTATGTCGTCTCTAAGCGCGTTCATATGTAAATTGCATGAGCTTATTTTGTCTATTAGATCGAAACATCTGAAAAAACCCATACAATTACATGCCCATAGACCCTCCCCTCGAAGAAATCAGGACAGAAGTGATTAAAAGTGGACAAAAGAGACGGATTAAAATACCAAGGTGGAAACAGGTATGTGTCTCCCTCGTCTACTTGTGATCCGATCGACCAAAACACACCTTAATACCAGGTGGAAACAGGGCCAGTTTAACTTGAATGTTTATTTCATGTTTTCATTCAATAACTTCAATAACTCACTCACATAAAGTATACCATTCCTTATAGTTTTTTCATCTTTATTTTTATTGTCTGTTTTAATATTGTATTCTATTTTATTTTTATTTAGTTATTTATTTTCATTATAGTCACCTGTTTGACCTTGAAGCAACCTTTCAGAGACTTTCAGAGCTATTTGAATCTAAACATCTTGGATTAAAACTGAAAGGACTAGGGACGTATTATAATAGAATATTCACAGAGCTAAATATAACTCTCACTTGAATATTATTGAATTTTTTTCCATTCAAGAACTTGCAGATAAAATAATGTCTCTGTTCTAAAACCTAGTGATCTGCCTCTATATAGGCCAAAGAGAAAAGGAACCTCATAAGTGACTGATTTGGAAAGCTTTACATAGGCAGCAACCCCTAAGCATGTTGCTAAGCTAACAATACAGTTGTCTAATAAGCATAAATATTTTTGAATTGGATATATGCAATACTGCCTGAATTTGGCAAACAGGTATCTTATTTGTACTTCAAAGTCTGAACTGACTATAATGCCTTAAAATGCTGTCTACCTGGGTAGTTCAAGGTTTTGGAACAGAGCTAATATGTGTGATATTTCTCAAAAGTGTGATAAGACATGAACCTTGCTTTAGCTGTAAAAAATACAAGGGAATTACTGAGATGACCCCTTGATAATCTTTTGAGACTAGATTTATGATTTCCTCTAGATCGTATTTGCACCACAACACTTTTCAGGCAGACTTGTTCTTTAACTGCAATCCAGCCCCTTTTATTTTCGACAGGGTCAACTCACAGGGGATAGTCAATGGATCCAACGTTAAATCAGTCATGGTTTCAACACAACCAGTCTCTGCCAGTGTTGTGTTGTGTCACAGGGTGCCACGATTTTAAGATATGTCTGGACATTATTAAAAAGTGATTGATTTATGCCTCAGGCTTGACAGATGAGGTTTAAACTCAGAAAAAGATGAAAAGTCTGGAATTTTTTTTTGGCTAAAGAATAAAAGTGTTTGTTTATAACTTAATTACTAATTACTATGTTGAGAGGGTAATTAGTCAGAATGACAAAGATGTGAAAGAGAAAGATACCTATCATTGCAACTGCTTAAAAGTGCTTGTTTTTTTTTTTAAAAAATTGCTGTTTGTCTCAAACTTGACAGTAATTTAACTGCAATTCTCTTTCCAACAGAAAGTTACCATGTCTATCAGAATGTGCCCTCTCTAGTTCAGACAAGTTTTATTTCAGTACTGAGTCCAACAACATAATTTACATGCATGTGGTGATGAATCACTCAAATAAAACTCGTGTGAAACTCAGTAACCTTTTCATTGATGCCATTTTCTTATTTGGATAAAGATACTAAATATTTGTCACTGTTTTAAATATTCATATCCTTTTGCCTCATATGTAGCTACATATCAAGAGCATTGACAGTTCTCTTGTTTTCTAACGTTATGTAAAATATATATTTGCATACAGGGAAACAAACTGGTTATTAAAAGCCATAATGACACTATGTGGGCCAATACTGACTATTTCCACAAAATAATTTGGGAATATCCTTCTACATCTAGAATAGATTCTGGGTTTTCTAGGGATCTTTCCATATCACGTGAGAAAACTGAAGAAATGAGAAATGAGAACAACTGTGAAGCACATTTTATTTTTTATTTATTTATTTTATATTCTACACTCTCTCTTGATGAAAATATTTGGATGACAAGTGTATGTTGTTGTACAAAAATGGGGAAATGTATTCATTTCCATGATCACTTTCTCCACCATCTGCTATATTTTAATATTATCATTATGTATGTAGATGTCATACAGTCTACCATTATCCCACAATGCATTATAATCATACACCATTAAATAAAATATAGTATATACGTGCAAAACCTAAGAGTATAAAGTAGGACATGCTATAAAGGGGTACCTGAAATTTTCTCAGTCAACCCCCCTGACAACATGGTGCGCAGTACATTTTAGATTTAACAGCACTCTCGAATACACAATGACACATATACCAGATAAGAAAGCAATTTACCCAATTGTGAGCCCAAAGTGGGAAGCCCAGGCAGATAACTGCAGTTGCATAGAAAAGAAGGATGCATTGTGGCTGCATATACTGCTTTATAATGGTGTTTTAATGGTGTAGGAAACACAGTGACAATCTTTGATCTTTCTTCCTAGATCACTATACTTTTTTCCTTTATCTTGAGCTCTTTAGCTTTAGCATTGTTCCTGCCACATACATCAAGGCTTTTCAGTCATTTTAAAAGTCTATTGCTGTTAGGCCTATCCTTCACATTTCCTCAAATCGGACTGTTTGCCATGTGTAGAATTGTTGTGAATCGTTATTTCTGGTGGTGAATGAAGAGATTCACAAAAGATTCAAATCCCTGTACTATGTACTATGTTTAAGACTTGGGGCCTCATTTAATATTGCGTATAGAAACCGTCCTACATTTGATCTTACGATCATTGTACACCTCTCTTCCAGATGTGAAATCTATAAATCGCAAATGATCTTGGAATTGTGTGCAGCTGAATTGTTTCAGATCTCCACCTTGTAAACACCCCCTAGTTAATGTCATTAACATAATACAGTTGCATGAAAAAGTATGGGAACCACTTGCAGAATCAGTGAAAATGTGGATAATTCCTTCTGGAGCATCAGTGAATGTTTAAACCTTTTTTAATAGTTGTGTTTGAGTCCCTCAATTGTCCTCAGTGTGAAAAGATGGATCTCAAAATCATAGTCACTGCTGGAAAGGGTTCAAATATGCAAAAAATCCTTGAAAACTGAAGAATTTGCAGTACCTGGAGGATTTTTCTGAAGAACAGAGCTCAGTCGTAGATCATCCAGGAACCACACACAGTTTTAAGAACCAATGGTTCCCAAACTTTTGAACGGGGTTATTTTAATAAAGTCAGCTATTTTTTTTGTCTTGTGGACTATTTGTAAACATCTTTTATGTAAAATATCTTTCTCAGGACAGTACTAAATAAAAAATAACATGCATTTTGTATGATGTCTCTTATTTTGTTAAAATTATTCACATTTTCACAGATTCTGCAAGTGGTTCCCATACTTTTTCTTGCAACTGTAAAAGAGCACCAGTCAATGTCTAGATCCTTTACAGCAAGAATTGCTTAGATTTTCAAATACCTGGAAATACCTCTCTGCCACAAGGAAAAGTGTGTATGTCTGCTTAGAACCTGACGTGGCACAAAGGACTTTTCCACGTCAAAGACCATTTTTATAAATATGAATATTGGCATGGATTTTAGCGTACACATACTCTCAAATCTGTGCGTATGCACATTTTATAAATGAGGCCCCATGTAAATTTAGGGTGGTTTGTTGAATTTAGAATAAATTTAGTTACCCTAATTGAGATTACCCAAATCCTGCACATACTGTACTAATGTTCATAGTTTTTTTTGTTGTTTGTTTATTTCAAAATTATGCTCATAAGGGCATTTAATATTTTAAATAAACAAACTAGAGTCCTTTCAAATTTTCTAAAAGGTTCTCAAAACACAAAGAATGATGGTGAAGACTGTAATTGTGTTAAATTTGTTTTTCCTCATTTCCAGGTTAAAGGCGAGTGTTTATGGCTCTTGGTTCACAGATGCCAGTCAGTTTAGGGGGTGCTATTCCTGCAGGAGAGGTTGATGGGATTGTTCCCCTGCTTTGCACTGACCCTGAGGCTGAGGACGTTAGCACTGCAGTACAGCCACATCCATCTCTGTCACTCCACTACTGAGAGCGCTCAGGGCAGCGAGGACTCCGCGCTGTCAGGTTATAACTCCATACCTCAATCCTTAAATACGTCTCTATCTCATACAACCTCTCCCCATCTAAATAACTCTCACCTCTCCTAACCTAGAAAGCCTTTTGGAATGCTGATGTTGATATCGAGCAAGAACACTTTCTAACATGTCCTTCTCAATCAACTGCCTTTAGTGGAAACCCACTGTCTCATTGTTCAAAGCATTTGTTGAAAACTGATGTCTGAACCTTGAAAGGTGAAAGGTTGTTGGATATTTATAGTTGCAGCTTTTTAAAAAGACCCAAAAGGCCAGAGCAAAAGAAAAAAACATTCATCTTGCCACTTTTTAAAGGCAGTATTTCACCTACAAATGAAGACTATTTCATTATTTACTCACCCTCATGTTGTTCCAATCCTGTATGCTGTTATTTCGTCCATGGAAGAAAGCAAGGAGATATTTTTGAAGAGTGTTTATGTGGGTAGCAGTACTATGGCATGTTGTGATTTTGCAGAGTTAGATGCGTTCCTGGGCCAACATATTTTGTTGATTGTGGAAAAACATCCCGGTCCGATCACCCAAAGGTTATCCCTAAAATCATAGGGAAATGATATGTGAATAACACTGATATAGAAGCACCTAACCCTAGTTGTAAGCCTAAACTTGACATAAACTGTAAACTTGTCTCTCGAATCTGATTGGTTGATTAGAATGTTGATCTAGTAACGTTGCACTTGGTGAAATCAGGTGCTCCGATGATGGGAAAAAAATCCATTCAATACCTGGAGGAAACAGGGCCTGAGTGACATTGTTTCCTTCAAACAGTTCAGTTTATCAACAGTGCCTGTATGCAGCATAAAAGAGGCTCACAGACTCTGTAAACAACCCCAAAATGGAGTAAGGAGTAAGATGGAACGAGTGAAGAGACGCTGAATGAAAATGTAAATTCACTCTCTGACAGTAGGTGGCGCTTATGGAGCAGCAGTAATATAGCGGCTTCCAGGGTTACCCCCAAACACAGCAGGCTACTACTTTACCTATGACACCACTTGTCACAAAGAAGAAAGGAAGTAAATGTTTTCAAGTAGCATTCAGATTTTTGTATTCGATGTGGTATTAATCAACACGAATATTTAAAGACTTAGCAATTTGGTGCAGTTGTTATTTATATGGCCAAAAATGTTATATATTATAGCAGACTACTTACATAAAATGCATATAAATATCATTTGTCACTATATCTTCCAGTAATATGTCTTAGTAAGATTATATTTAAATGATGAAATCTTTATAATTTTTATTGTGGGGGCAAAACACAATGCAATGATGATTGAGAAATGAACAAATAAACGTTCCTAAAAAGCCTGTTGTATGATATTCGATACATAATATATACAAAATTGACTGATACCTTTAAAATATACAACATTTTGTAAAGGGGGAGCATATGCCCCCAGACCCCCCTAGAGGGCCTAACAACCATCCTCTATAGTTTCACAAAATCCTGTGGGGAAAACTGCAATATACCGTTTTATTGTTTTATTTCGTGAAATATTGATATTATATTTTTAAGTTATTATCAGCATTCTCCTTTTAGAAATTACAAAGCCCGATGATTCTTGAGGTCAGAAAAGTACTAAAAATGTTACAACAATGTTGACTGTGGCGTATTTTCAGTGAAAAACTACAGAAGGAATGCCGCAAATATTGCCACAAATTTTGAGTATAGCTGCTACAAATTCAGTCATTTTAGGCCGCAAAAATCAGAAAAAAGTCCCGTGAAATCCTGGAGGGACTGATAGAGTTACAGCATCATATATTCTGATTAAAAAGAAACTCAGAACTCCAAAAAAAAAAAACACACCTCAAAAACAAGAACTGGGCCAAAGGTCTTCCATGATTCAGCTTACATTCAGAACAAAAAAACCCTGCTGTTTTATAATAAAATTCTACAAAATATAGAGGAAAAACAGCTTTGTTAAATGTCATGTCTAAAACTTGTCTATGAATAAACATGTCTAAAAATTATACAATTATATTTTAAATCTTTTTGTCATTTTTCTAGCTCCATGGATTTGAACACAAGCAAGAGATTTGTAAGGTCTGAGAAAATCATTAGTGATAATGAAATGGATGCATCCACTTCAACATAAAATTCAAGACCACTGGGATGAATAAGAGCAAGTAAAAACGTGTAAAATCATAACTTTACTATCATGTTTACATCAAGTGGTATCAGATTATCTGCTACAGTGAGGTAATGGAAATCTTGCAAGAGCCCAACACAGATTAGACATCAGACATTGTGCATTGCTATTCTGTCTCTTGGTGAGAAAACATTTTGAACCTTCCTATCACTGTCATTTCACCTTACAGATATCATGTTTTAGGTGTCATGAGGGTGTTCTGTATCTGCCCAGTATGGCACAGCTCTGCACTCTTCACATGTAAATAACAGCATGCATGCAATGTTTCTCACCCACAAGTCTGCTAAATGACAACTTACGAGAGCATGCATTCCTACAGTATGTCAGAAGAGTTTAGGGGAATTCTCAGTATGAATTGCAACTACTGATAGTTGCATGTGTTGTTTGTATTGCTGTAGCACTAAAGTAAATATGCTAAGCCAGTAATGGCACATAAACGGCCAAAAAGTTAGTGCTTAATTTGCACTGCATAATTCACCATCTTGCTAGCCGTTCTGATTGCTAGGTTTTATGTGATCCAGGCACCACAACTGACTCTTTAAAATACAGAAAGAGTGCTTGACATCTGGACCAACTGGATATGAGCAAGTTTAAATTCACACCGTAACTCATTTCATGAATTACAACTGCCTTTATCACAAAATGCACATAGTCTTCTCTTTTAAATGCGTACAGAATCACACTTAAGCAATCCTTTTCAGTTACTGATGCCATTCTAGAAATGCACTATAATTAGTGATCCATAATTCATTTAAACCACAAGCAAATAACCAATGTGGCGACTCTGTTCATGTAAAATAATAGTTTAGTGAATTCTCCCGTGATCTATGAGAGATAAAGAGCATGTAAAGAGAAAATGTATAGAAAAAGTAAAGATGCAGTGAAGCGATATTTTTGATATAATTAAATATTTTCTACATTTTATAAATAGACTTGAATTATATTTATAAAACGGTTAGTTCCTGTCCTTGATTCTGATTGGTCAATAGCTGTGTTTTATTCAGGATAAAACACGGCTATGATCGCTTCACCCAACGGTTCTGTGTATCACTACACAACACCCTTAGCAACCACTATTAGCAACGTAAACTGTTTGTTCTCAATTGATAATGTTCATTGAAGCTTACTGTATTATGTAGAAGAGTATTGTGAGAAAAAGATCGAGTGAGCGAGTTTATTACCTGCATTCAGATTTAGCATTTTCCTTCAGGTCAGTCCTATGTTCATAATAAAAAATCTGTTTAAATGTCCGATGTATCATCTTGTCCTTTTAACATTTAAGGGGTTTTCCCATGACTAACAGCGCTAGTCAAAGCATTTGTCAGTTACGTCTTGTTCCGTGTTCACAACAATTCAGTCTTTTCAGTGTTTTCAAAGTCTTCGCTACTGACTGACACACTCATAAAGACAGTCTTTGCCGCCATCTAATGACGTAATAACGTAACTTCTCTTGCTGTTCACGGCCAGGGACTATTTTTTTCCGGCGGAAGGAAGGCTTTTAGAAAAAGTTTACTTCATGAAAGTTGCATTGATACATATTTCTGGCTTTAATATTTGTATTGTGTGGTAACCATTTTATAAAAGCAATAAGGTACTCGAGGCTAGTGCCTCTGCTTTGCGTCGTGCCTAACAACGCCCTTCAGCCGTGACTTATTCACGATACAGCACAGCCTCTCGTACCTTATTGCTTACTTATTATATTTTAAAAATATATGTTAATATTGGAAATACATATTTCTATGAGCCATGCTGTTTATAACATATATTTATCATATTTTAAAAATTATATATATATATATTTTTTGCCATTTGGGATTTGCCACCCACAGGCAAGTACACTAACTGTGAATTTGCACACCTTAACCATGACAAAACGCATGACGTACAGTCGGGTGCTCCACTGTCATCACACTTGCCCGGCCGATTGCACAGTATACCTACGGGGTGATTGTCATGATGCATACCACTGGACTGATACTAAAACAAGGGTCATTCCTTAAAATAAAAAAAAGTGGGCAGGGACCTGAGGATGTGTCTTGTCAGCTGGGGTGGAGGTAAACTGTTAAAGTAGATTCATCCATCCCGCATACTCCCAATGAAAGGGAGGACCACTATAGCTAAAGTGGTCTCATCCATCTCCCATGCCACTACTGGATAAAAGCAGCACGTATGATGAATGGGAAAGGCGCCCTTGTTGAAAATAAGCAGCAGACAGTGCAAAGAGTGATGGGAAAGGAGGTTACACACCACCGCTTTGGTGATGCATCAGGAAGCAACATATAGTAAGGGTGTAGCGTCCAACTCTGTGTGTATTTGGTTTACTTTACTGACATTTTTAGGCCGGTGTATTCAAAGTGTGTGGTAGGTGTTAAACATCACCATAACCTACTTGACTGGAGTAATGTTGAATGCAAACAGTTAAAGCTGTCGTTCAAGTTGACAAACTTACTTAGTGTGATAGAGAGGAACTTTTCACCTTCATGTCTAAAAGAAAAGGGAAATACCCACTTATGTCTATATATGCCTTTGACTTATCACACGTGGCTACATGTCTCGCTATCATCTTTCAGTTCTCATTTTACTTTCTCAAAGGGAACTCTTCAATGTCATAACACATAAACAAGTATGCCCTTTAAATTGTGTGTAACTCAAGCTGTATTTTTCAACTGTCAACCACACACATTTAAATATAACCTTTTATCAAAATAATTCTCCACTACGAAGTAGACTGAAGTTGACATTTACTGTACAAAGTGCTTTTTAAAATTTAAATCTAATTTAATGTAGTATTTTTAGTTGCTGAAATAAATGTTTGGCACCTTTATGGCACTGAAACATCAAATGTGCCTGGATTATCTTGGTAAATTTATCACTAAAAAGTTTGAGGAGAGCACATGTATCTTGTTTTTGTATATATACAATGGATTACTCACCTTTCAGATTAATTCTTTCAAAGGGGGATTCCCTTTTCGGCTAACTAAAAAAAAGACAGAACATAATACACAATATATCTTGCATAAGTCATAATGAAAAAATACTTTCAGGGCAGATGCACAAACAAAAAGTATGATATCCTGATCCTAGTGAAAATGCGGTTACCAGTACTTCACCCCCATAGTACTCCTCTCATGTTTTTTTTGTTCCCAGCATCTCCCTCACCACAGTGAGATTTATTTATTGATTGAGATGGCCAGTTGTATGTGTGATACGTTTAAATTATTTGTGCAAAATTATATACTTTAAGAAAAGACATTTGCTTTGCAGCATGATGCCCACAGAACACAATAAACTTGGGATGCTTATTTTAGTCATACCTGCTTGTTTTTCCAGCAAGATCTGGCAACCTTGCACTGGTCTAGCAGTCCACCAGAAGGAATGTTTTAGAGTCTCCAGAAGAAGTATTCAGCCTTCAGAGGAAGTGCAAAGACAAAGTGATAATTTTATTCGCAAATTACATTTATGAGTCAGAGTGAAACAGAATGGAACTTGTTTGTTGTTCTTGGTCTTCAGATGCATCTCAGATGTCTCAGAATGAATCAGCTTCAGACCATATCACGCTAACAGATGTAAATGACCAGATGGATTAAACTAAGTGTGAGCTTATATGGCCCATATTAATTACCAGAACAGGACATTATGGGTGAGTAATGATCAATTTGGAAATTGCTCAAATATGGAATTGCTTTTTGCCCCTTTGCTCAGAGTTCTGTTCACCCACTAACACCAAAGCCCAAAACACTGCAACAAGCTAAATCAACTTACCAAAAAGAAAAAGAAAAGAAAGAAAAAGTTGTCAACATGCAAGCCAAGTGGTATAAAAAGCTTGGAGAATAAAACTTGGAGAAAATAAATAAAACACTTCCTCTATCGAAGTTCAAGCCAAGCGTTCTGCTTCATAAAAATCTTTTTGGCAGATGTGCAAAAGATCTCACAGAGCAGAGGTCTCAAGGTCTGTCAGGACACAAGACCACACGTACAGATGACAGAGCAACAGATGCATGGCAAACGTTAAGCACTTGGCTTTGACTTAGCCGTAACTTGTCCCAGTTGAATATGTGTCATGGCGCTGATGGCGAGGAGCCACTGATCACTCAAGCTGTGTGTTCCTGTCTCGCGGTATTTACTTCACTAATAGATGTTCATTAATCCACCAAGCAATTGAATGGGCTCCATTCCCAAAAAATTCCTGGGATATGCAACGGTTCAACCTCTCAGGTCCTCATCAGGTATTCATCATTTTGCCTGAAGATGATCTGAGAGGTCAAAACGTTGCATTTGTAAAATAAAAATTTGGAGCTATTATATTAGTGTGCAGACCTTTCCCCCATAAACCTTCACTCAATTTCTTCAAAAGTTTCACAGTAACACCATACATTTTTTTCTGCAGCCCCATATGCAATACTGTACAAAACATATGGGCATCTGTAACCCATGACCCCTTGGTGGATAGAGATGGATTTACATATTGTATAAAAGTGAGTGTTGTATTATAAACCTGGCCTAAAATAACATGTATTTGCATACATTATGATGTTTACATACTTTATAATGCTTAAATGTATGTATTAATTATTCAGTTGGGGATCTTATTTAGATTAAACAATAATTGGTGGACCCCCTACAATACCGACACAGTCTTCCTAGTAGTTGCGTACTCTCAGGGTGTTGAAAAATATACTGTAGATACACGATCAATGGTACACCTGCTCATAAACACCCCCAGCCAAAATGAATGATGTGGCTCAATATGTGAAGAGTTTGCATATTGAAATATGATGCAATATCTAAGTGAAAGTGACCACCTGGTCTATAACAAATCTTGAGTTCTGTAACATGCAGATGGTAGGGTCAGAATTTGGCGTAAACAGTTTGAATCCATGCTGCTTTTATCAACGTTGCAGTCTGGTGGCGGCGATGAATAACTGTTGCTAGGTATATTTCTTAGCCAGTAGGCCCCTTGATACTGTCTGAAAATCATTCACATGCCACACAGCACCAAAGAATTCTTGCTTAAGTTTGCCACAATTCTAAACACCACACAATTCTGTGCTTCAAACTTAGAATAGGCTTGCAGTACAATTCTGTGTGCACAGATTCCATGCTGGCTTATGTATTCCTTTATCGGCAGACTCTCTTCAGATCCTAATCCAACAGAGCACCTTTGTGGTGAGATGACATGAGAGGTGTGTTGCATGAATGTGCTGCCAAAAAAAATCAATGAGAACTGGGTGACTCTATTGGAACAATGCCTAGTTTAATCCAAGCAAACAAGAATGATACTCATTACAGTTGATACTAAGTGCAAATTTTCTCAAATGATCTGGATATCTATTTTATGTGTAATATTACAAAATGTTGTTCATTTGTCCCAATTAACCTGAATTCACCCTGAATTATGTATATTTCTGTCATGACAACTCTCGGAGTGTTTGGCATGGTAATGGGTATGACAATGTTGGTATGTTTAGTCTTGGCGGAATAAATCTGCTATGCTGCTGCTGCTTTAATTGCTGCTGCTGCTGCAGTGCAAGTACGGGACTTGCTACTGCCAATACATACACGACACAATGCTGTGAGCAAGTAAGACATGCTGCTGCTGTACAACATAGCGTACATGAATTACCCGTAGCAGATCTATACAGGTGGAGCTGGGGAAGGTGGAGGGTTTCTGAAGCGTGCTGCACTGCTAAGGCAAATGCTACTCATGTATTTGAAGACTGAGCACGCAAGCTCATTGGCTACTAATACAGCAGGAACCAATCATCTGTGTCCTATAGATAATGATGTGATTACGAGCAGGTTGAGTTAAAGGAACTATTAGCCTGCCCATTAGAATTTCATGCCAGAACTTTGTATATAAATTAAAAGTAAAAAAAGACTATGGATCTGAAGCAGCTGTGTCTTTGCTATAGTTTCTAAATAACTGCTGCTAATTCTCTTCCGGTTGAATGATAATTTCAGACTTAACCTATGGTAAACAGATGTCAGTCTTATGCTCTGTCACGATGGAAACCATCTCATCCATAAGCCTGGTCACTGTGGTAACTTGAAACAGTATGTGCTCAAGCACTGTGATCTGGGCTTAAAGAAACACAGAAGCAAGATATCAGAGGGGTTTGTCCTTTAAAGAGTTCATCAGACTCCTGCGGAGAACAAAGCAGATTTATATGTGACACTGGAGTGAAGAACTACTAGACATTTTTTTTTTTTTTTGTTATGACTTTTAAATGTATTGGTGTAATTCTCATTTTAGGTGAAAACTCTGACACGTTTAGTTGTTGTGCAATCACTAAGTTAACCTTTGTCAGCTTTTTCACTTACCAATTTGTGAGGGTTAAGCTAAACGCACTGAATCTTGTACAGATCAAGTTAACAACAGACATGGTGTAAAAAAAAAAAGGAAGGATGTTTTTTTCATTATTGGTCTGCCACTTCATTAAAACAACCCTGAGAGGGGAAAAAAAGGGAAAATTCCAGATTGTGGTGAAGGAGTTGACATTTATTGTGTTCCCTTAATATGGGTCTCTTCCTTTTTCTTATGTAGTACCTAAATAACCTACGCACAAAATTAAATTTGTGTTTCAGCCGTAATGCCCCTAGATTTTCAAGGCACCCCTAAAAAAAACATGTACAGAAAGTGTCCAGTTTGATTAAACACAATCAAAACAAACCAAAATTGCCACTTCTTTTTTTTTGGTTTTTATTATAAATGATTTATCTGTGCACATATTGTTTTTGAGAACATTCTTGTGCCCTTGTAATCTTTAATCAAAATAACTTACCCTCCCTCTTGTAGCGACATCTCTTCTCTGATTATATTTTTTTTTGGCACAAGGGCGAGACAATGGCTGCGTCCGAAAACTTAGGCAGCTGACTTGTTGCCTCGCTGATTTGTGCACAAAGGTACCTCACAAAACTGATTTCAGACAGTCTTCTGAGTCAGAATAATGGTTTAATGATATACAGAAAAACGGAGAGAGCTTTGGTGATGATGAAGCAAATATATAATTACTACAATAGTAATTTCAAGCTAGAAATGACATCAGAAGTGGAAAACGTTGGTCAAAAACATACATTTACACACAAACTGACCACCAACCGCAACTTTCAGATGCCATCTTTATTTTTTAGCTCAACTGTCACAGAATGGAACGCACAGGATTGTGGGATATCAAAGGCAGCGAGAGATACATCTATGCTGCCTTCAAAAGTCAATCAGATGAAGGTATCTCGGAGACAGGAACTGAAGCTAACATTGGATTTGGAAGTGCCTTGATGCCTTTCTACCTTAAGATACATCCTCCAAAGGCAGCATTTTTAAGCTTTCGGATGCAGCCATTCTGTCATTCATATGTGATCGCAGCAAAAGCAAACTACTAACGATCCAATCAATTCCCAATGGACAAAATCAAGGTCCCCCCTACTTTTTTTTTCTTATTCTAGAAGCATTTTCACTCTTATATATGTCACAACAGGGAGGAAAAGTCTATCACAACTTCTGTTTCATGACTTTAAACCCACACCCTCTGTTTACTTGAGATAAGTGCGCTCCAATGTCATGTATCATTTATTGATGTCATCAAAATTCCTCAGTCACTTCAATCCACAACAACACAACTACAGCCAGCTCAAAAAAAAAAAAAAAAATTCCTCTATGACAAATCAAAGCTGATTTTTTAATAAGTACAGCTGTTTTATTCAGCTTAAACCCTTTTGAGCAATATATATATATATATATATATATATTTTAATAATGTCTTTAGTATTTCGTCATGTTTTACTTGTTGGCAAACAGTTTTCCACATTTATTAAATTTAAATGCATCAACAATCAGAAAACTTTATCAACATAATACAATGTGGAAACTGTACTTGTGATAACGTAGCTCCAGAAATAATGGCAAATAATGAGTATACTGAGGTATCAGTATTTTTCAGCAGTTTTGTTCTTAAAGGGAACCCCTGGTATTAAGACTTGTATGGCTTAATATAACGTAAATGATGTCTCTTACTGAAATATGTAGTAGAAAACCTATGAAAGATTTACGTTATTTAAAAAATCCATGACATATTTGGACAATGCCATTTTGTTTAGGCGCACAGTGCGTTCTATGTCGATGACATCAAATGGTTGCACTCGGTGAGCTACTGACACTACCCTGTTGCTATTTTTACCGCAACACAACTCGGAATATAATATACGATGCCACATTGTGCAGCTTTTGGTTGTAATTTCCAGTCGAAGGGCAACAAGAGAAGTCTTTACTGCTTTACTAGCGATAAGAAGAGGAGAAAAGAATGGGAAGATATCTGTGGATGAATAAAACTTCCTAAAGATCCGCGTCTTTGTTCACTCCACTTTAGCCCTGATGACTTTGAGACTTTTAGTAGACCACAGCTGAAAGAGCTTACAGTTGCCGATGGATATGTGTATGCTTTAACCAAATGCTGTACATGTCGTGGAGACAGACGAGGACAGCCCATAACACATCTCGATTGAGATAGACTGCCTCAAAGCTTGTGTGTGCCGTGATGTACGGGATATCTGTGATCACATAAAACAGTAGCATCCTCTCAGCACGTTTAACTGTGTGTAATGCATTCAGGTGACATGTCAGACGATTTTTACACGTCAATCATACATCAGTAGTTCGAATAGCCACAGAGACATTGCACGTCTTCGATGTTTTCATCCTCACTAATTTTGCGCTCTGGCTCAAATTGAAAAGGCTGATTGTGTTTTAAAAGAAACCCCGCGGATATTAAGACTTGTATGCGTTACTAGATTACCGCTGCTCCAAAACATACAGATGAAAAATATCAAAGGCATCAGGGCTAAAGTGAAGAGAACAAAGACGCAGTTAGGAAGTTTTATTTGTCCACATTCTTCACAACTTCCCATTCTTTTCTCCTCTTATCGCTAGTAAAGCAGTAAAGACTTCTCTTGTGGCTCATCGAATGAAAATTACAACCAAAAGCTGCACAGTATGGCATTGTATATTATATTCTGAGTTGTGTTGCGGTAAAAATAGCAACAGGGTAGTGTCAGTAGCTCACCGAGTGCAAGCATTTGACGTCATCGACATAGAACGCACTGTGCACCTAAACAAAATGGCACCCCCCATTGTCCAAATATGTCATGGATTTTTTAAATAACGTAAATCTTTCATGGGTTTTCTACTACATATTTCAGTAAGAGACATAATTTACGTTATATTAAGCCATACAAGTCTTAATACCAGGGGTTCCCTTTAAAGGTTTGGAGATTTTAATCGCATACTGCATTAAGTGTAGCATGCTTGTTATTATGACAGCTGTAAGTTACACATTCTGACTACCTTTTAACCCAGTGGACATACTGTAGCTGATCTAGTCTAGTTGCGTCTGATCCCAATCATGCCTCCAGATAGAACTGATCTGAACAGTGAGAGTAGAAAACACTGTTGTGGCTTCTCATAGCTCTGTGTAAATGAGGATTTTAACAGCCAATTCCTTTGTGACCTATGTGACTACTTTGCTAAACTTATATGAACCTACTTCAGGACAGGAAGTAATTTGTGAGTATAAAGGACAGCATATTAGTCATCTTCTTACAGCATGCATAGTCTTTTAAAAGGGAACTGGACCAAATTGCATTTGTCTATGTGTATATCAGATAAATATCCCTGCTGTTGAGATTGTAGTTGTGCCAATTTACATCCTCATTCTACACATTAACATGCACTTGAATAGAGCCACAGGGAAATATGCTATGATTTAAATGTAAATGGAAAAGACGAAAAATCTATTAAGCTAAAAGGCCTTAATAACAATTAGCACTCAAATAAGATTTGTTTTAATGATTGCTCTCACTGATAATATCACCAAGTAGCAGTCTGTCCCAGTATTGATTGATTGTTCCAGAGTCCAGAAAGAGAGAGAAAAAAGAAACAAATGTTATTTCAACCCATCAGATTTGAAGGAAAATGCATTTCCTGTGAGTATAAAATTAGATCTACTACACAAATCCTTCTGTTTGATAATACTATGAATGAAGAGACACAAAAATGCATCTCTGCTAATAATGCGATGTTGTATGTAAGACATGAGTGGACAAGAAAGTGAAAAAGCTTATAGGTCAGCTCTGATTATGCAATTATGACTCTTAACATTAGTTAATGATTGAGGTCGGGGTGACCACGAGTGAACCGCTGCCCTTTGTTTCTCCTCGTCTCACCCGCTACCCCTTGTTTCTTCTCCTCTTCTTTTTTAGTGGGTGTGCGTAATTGCAGAATGTCAGTGGGAACGACTGGAGATGTGCTCTGGGTTTTCAGCGAGGCAGCTGCCCAGACTCGCTACATTCAGAAACAGCTGGTGCCGTCCATCCAGCCCAGGCAAGAGCAGGTGGGCCTGTCACGACTGACCGCCCCATCCCTGACCCAGCCTCCACCATACGGCCCACAGCAGCCAGAGAGGAGGCCGTGCCAGAACTGTGTCACTCACAAAGACCGAAATAAAATGGAAGATTTGGTACCCAAAGGAATCTCTACCCACTGTGGAGGTAGAGCAGATGTTTCTTGTTGCTTTTGATGAGCAGGAAGGCGTCTAAACCTTTGACATTGTGTGGAGTTTCCGATTGGCAAAAATGATGTAAGGTGTAAAGATTATGCTGGATTCATAAAACATTCTTATAAGAATAAAAATCTTCTTAAAGGGATAGTTCACCCCAAAATGAAAATTCTGTCATCATTTACTCACCCTCAACTTGTTACAAACCTGTATGAATTTCTTTCTTCTGCTGAACACAATAGAAGATATTTTGACGAATGTTGGCAACCAAACAGTTGCCCAACTGACTTCCATAGTCCACCCCCCCCCCCCCCCAAAAAAAAAAAAAAAATCTTCTTTTGTGTTCAGCAGAAGAAACAAATTCATAAAGCTTTGGAACAACTAATGTTCCAAAAAAAAAAAAAATTAAGAAATAATAAAAAGCATAAACTCCAACTTGTTTAAATACCAAAATTAAGGTGTTTAATGACTTTATCGGCTTGTTTGAAGTAATAAGCATTACACAATTATAAAACCTAAAAAATACTTTCATCATTGGACTAATTTCCTCAACGAGAATCTCCATCTATTGCATACTGAAGTATTTGTTTCATTTCTAAATGGTTTCCAGCAAATAAAATCTCTTATGACAGTGAATCCCATTAAACAAACACATCTTTTGACATAATTTTTCATTTGATTTCAAGGTGCAGCTTGCTACTTAAGAAAAGTTAATAAATGGATACATTAGTAATGATTTTTTTTTCTTTTTCTTTTTGTATTCCAAAAATGTTCTTGTTCTTAGAAAAAAATGTAAATGTTCTCAAGAAAATATTTTAAACCTTTTTTTCCCTAAGAACTGCACAGGAATATTCTTACAAGTTTTTTTTTTTATCTTAGGAACTTTCTTAACTTTTTTCTTAGGAAGATTTTTGTGAATGTAGTCGGGCTTATAATGCAATTTAACAGTGGGGAATTTGATTTAACAATGACCGAATTAATAGAATTCACATTGCACATATGGACTTCAAACCACCAACTTAGGGTTTAAACGATTAAATATAGATTAAATTACCTGATTAAGTTCCCCTGAACCCTTTAATCAAATCTTTGAGACAGGTGAACTTCCATAATTTTCTTGTCTGCTGATTCATATGCAGATTACTGCATAAAAAAAGGTTATAAAATGCAAGCTGCATCTTTTTAAATCAAATGTAATCATAAGTAGGTTTCAACAGTAAAATTAGGCTTACAATCGACCATTATGGTTTCAACAAGGTACTTGTTGATCTATCAGTAATGGGCTCTAAAGTTTCCCTTTGATTGATCTACACTATCCTCAAGAGTGTTTCAGATTACTGAAATGCTCCAAGTGTCCCTGGAACTGAACAAACTGCCTAAAATGAGTGTCTGCTTTCTGAACGAGACAAGACTGCATTTCAAAAATAGACTAGAAGCTATGATTATCACATGTATGTTGAGAGGTCTGTAAATGTCCATGTGCTTTATGCCAGCCCTGGGAGGGAAGACATTCAAAATAATGATTTGGATTGAGAGTATGATTGCATTTGAAAGCATAATTGATGAAAATGGAAAGTCTGGAATAGTGCAGTGCAACATCATGTGAAAGGAACCACTGACAGGATCATAAGCACCTTTCAGATGTCAAAAGTGACCTGTCTGTAGTTAGGCCTGTTTTAGAGAGACACACTCTGCCTGTGATTCTCTGCAAAAACACCTAAGAGAAACAAGGAACAAAAGAAAAATCATTTTAGCAAATGGGATAAAGGTGTCTGATTCTCAATTTACAAGTGTACCTTCTGATGAACAAAGCCTTTTTGAGGTGGTCTGAAAAATACAAAGTTCTGTCATGAAACTCTAGATCATGGCACAGGCTAAAAGGTCCTTAACTCAGTCTGCTTGCAATCACATCATTCTCTATAGGCCACAGCTGATCGGTTCTTATTGTAGCCAATGAGCTTGCTGCTCAACCTCAACCTCAACCTCAACCCAATACTGGTCAGCATTTTCTGTAGCAGTTGCAGCACGCTTTCAGAAATCTCCAACTTCCCCAGTTTCACCTGTATAGATCTGCTGTGGGTAATTCATGTATGCTATTTTGTACAGCAGCAGCATGTCTTACTTGCTCACAGCAGCATGTACTGGCAGTAGCAAGTCCCGTACTTGCTCTGCAGCAGTAGCAGCAAAAACCAACAGCAGCAGCAATAAAAGCAGCAGCATATCAGATCTATCCTGACAAGACCAAACATATCAACATTGGCATATCCATTAACAATGGCAAACACTCAGAGAGTTGTCATGACAGAAATGCCCTCTTATAAACCTACTAGTCAAAGAGCTTTAATATCTCTATTCCAAATCCTATGGGAATAGATGATTCGAACAATCTACATAGTCAACAATTTCATTATTGATAATTAGCGATCTTCGGAAAAAGTGCACAGGAGACCCAACTCACAATTGCTTTCAATAGAGTTTGCAATTAGCATGTTTCTAAGCAAATAACACATTACTTTAATAATCATAAAAATATAGTACACACCAAAATTGAGTAAAATAGTTCATTTTTAAAGGCACAATATGTACGATTTTTATATTAAAATATCCAAAAACCACTTGCACATTGTTATATATTTCGTTCAATTGTGTACTTACATTATCCTAAATGTTTCTGAAAATTTGTAAATTCAGAGAAATTCACAATTTTAAATAGTGCCCGTCCCTCCCTTGTCACTTGTCGCCTGTCAATGACATAATATCTGCATTATCTCTGGTTTCCGCTTGTACTGCATAGTAACCAAGGCAACAGACGCGGAGAGCTGCGTAACATCTAGAGGCATGCTGTTGTTGTTTCGTTCAAACTTCAAATATTATGGACCATGGCAAGCAAACTTCGGGACAAAAGGAGAAAGAAAACGAGGATCAATTCCGGCGTGGCGTTTTTGAGATGGCGGGAGCTTTGCGACAAACTTTGACTTGAGAGAGATGCAGCTCTTGCACGTTATTAGACAAGGTAAGCAAATGTAGGCTACATAAGACTAATCAATGTTATATAGCTAACATTATAACATGATGAAATGTTAAAATATCATCAGTAGGATATTCTAATGTTGATCTAGTTTACTGTTAAGTCTCATAAAGCCAACAAACTAATACATAGAATAGCATTACAACTTTCAATGCAGTTTAGTATGATTTATATCCCCTGGGACTTCCATGATTCCACACTCATTCACTTCGTCATCAATCTACGCCTTTGTTATTGTTTTGAAGAGTTTAGCAACCCCTAGCGGTGAAAAAATACATACTGTGCCTTTAACTAGACATACTACATTCTTTTCAGCACTAAATGAGTGTTTAATAATATTTATAATCAACATTTGTTTCGCTTCATTCATCATACCTGCCCTAAAATGCTGCTTATTTAGGCTGCTCACTTGCTTTTAGAATGGAGCCATTATGAAGTAGATGTTACTACTCATCTTAAAGTGTTAGTTCACCCAAAAATGAAAATTCTGTCATCATTTAGTCACCCTCAAGTTGTTCCATACATTTCTTTGTTCTGCTGTACACAAAGGAAGATATTTTGAAGAATGTTTGTAACCAAGCAGATCTCGCCCCCCATTGACTACCATAGTATTTTTTTCCTACTATGGTAGTCAAAGGGGGGCAAGATCTGCTTGGTTACATTCTTCAAAATATCTTCCTTTGTATACAGCAGAACAAAGAAATTAATAGTCAATGGGGGGTGAGATCAAGCATATCTCACCCCCCATTAACTATAGATTTCTTTGCTACAAACATTCTTCCAAATATCTTCCTTTGTGTACAGCAGAACAAAGACATTTATACAGGTTTGGAACAACTTGAGGGTGAGTAAATGATGACAAAATTTTCATTTTTGTGTGAACTATCCCTTTAACAACTCTACAAGTTCCCACTAATTTCTCACCAGTAGGCCTGTAACACAGTTTGACCAGTTACTTTTTATTCATCAAATGCTGAATTAGATCTTATCTTTGAATAATAAACACAATTACACAAAAATAAAAATGCATTTTCTGTCCATCACCACTGGCACTTCACATGCATTAGATTGTACTGGCCTTTCACAGGTTGAATGAGGCATCAGTGTAATGACGCAGCAATCAAGCTATCCAGTGGAATTGAGGGGTGAGTTGTTCAAGGCTGAGAGCCTCAAGGATGGACAACATGATTCACAAGTGATTAAGTGCTGAGGGTGCCTGACAGTAAAGATTACAGCTCTTATGGATATCTGAATGCCCATACTATATATATGCATGTCACTGGAGCTGAATGACTGTAACCTGTCCAATGGTAAGGATCTAATGCATCTGATATATGAAAACTTTTACTGGCTATGATAATCGTACATCTCATTTTACCTTCATAGATTGTAAATCCTACTTCTAAGCTTATTTGTGTTGGTTGAGTAAGTGCTCTTGTATTGATTAAATATATAATTTATTAAAAAAAATGTGTATTGAGAGACAAAAATATGACATAGTTCCAGAAATTTCAAGACACACTTATTGTATGTGATTGAAAATATCTTCTGCATACTTTACAGGTATCATGTCTCAAATCTAATCTTCACAAATTTCAAAACTTTTCATGCAATGTAGTGGAACAGATAGCCATGCTCTACTTAAAAAACATCCAAAAACACCTCTTTTATAATCAGTTGCTTCTTAAAATAACCTTATCACTCTTATCACATGCTATGACTAACCTTCACGGAATGCTTTAACTCTTCCAGAACAACTTTTAGAAGCAGTGCACTTACTGTAAAGAAACAAAGGAAAGTGATTTTTCTTATACTTTTCTGCACAGTATGAACACAACTACTTTCTCGGTTATTGATGTACTGTGAAAAGATCAATGACGGGGTGTTTGTTAGAAATCTCAGACAATAGAAAAGGCTGAACTCTGCACTGTGCAACACATCTAACCTCGCCAAAGGCCTCATTTATTTGATTTATCGACTGTGTCGCTTAGAAAAAGGAAATGACAGAGTCAGCCGAGCAATTACCAGGCACTGGAGAGGCCCATCTCCAATACTCATAAACCGTACCAGCAACCCCTTACACCAGGTTACCACGCCAGTGCATTGATACAAGCACAATCAAACTTTATCACGAATATGTATCTCATAGATATTTCATGCACGAGAGTCAAAGTAATAACTTGCATATGGCAGTCATGACCAACTGCAATTTCATCAGACCTTATTGGTTTTAAAATGCAATGTGTGTAGTTGCCAAGAGTGACCGGAATAAGAATCACCTGCTAGCTTGTTACAAACCAATATAACCACAGCTACAATACACTGCCAGTCTCTGGCCTTGTGGAGAAGATGACATGTGTTTCATAATCATAAACATGATTGTGAGTCAGACAGCCTATATTACAGGCAATTTCCCCGTACCATCAGTCAGCCTGCGACTGCACCACATAGACACAATCAGATCTAATTAGCGTATGCAGATTTCTTCATTAAAAGCAGGCAGACGCTAATGAGCTGTTGTATTCCTGATAGCAGGGGGTGACTGGATGCCCGTGAATGAGGACAACCTCTGGAAAACCTGTGGGAAATAGCTGCATGCCTCCATTAGCCTCCACATGGACCCTGGACCTAAAGCACTGACGGTCCTGAGCGGCTGGACATGCTGACAGCAGCGCTAAAACCGTGATTGAGGGGCTTCTGCAACTAATGACCCGATGAATTATTATTGCCGTGTGATAGAACCCTTTGGGCCTAGAATGTGAAATGACCATTTAACACTTCAATAGTGAGAAATTGAATTGTAAATGTCATTTTAAAAAGGCATTTTAAAATAGGTCAGAATATCCTAAAAACACTGCACTGCAAAAAATCTTAGTATTCTTTTCCATGCTGATATACCGTAACATACATAAAACAAAATAAACTGAATGAAACTTTTTGCATTCAACTGCTCTGGTTTTCCTTTTTTTCCCTTTTTTGCAGTGTCTCAAGCATGACATGCTCTAAATAAAGTAGCACCCAAGTTAAAAGAAGTCAACTGTTAAAAACGCTAAACGCTAACATTAAGACATGTGCCCCACATTTTTAAGCACAAAAACGTTGTCTGTGTGAATCTTAATAGTCCATTACAATGTACAAACCAACTGGCTTAAAGGTTCCTGAACTGTTCTCTGAGGTCCAAAATCATCCAAATTTAGAAGTAATAAGCTATTTTCTATAATGTTTTGACCCTCTCTTTCAAACACTCCATTTTGATATGCGTGCCACACTCAAGAATTTTCAACATTCTCGCCATTATACACATGGAATTGATTTGAAAACGTCTCGGTTACAAAGGTAACCCTCGTTCCCTGAAGGAGGGAACGGAGACGTACGTCGGACAGACCGACGAATAGGAATCTCGCTAGAGAGGCCAATCTACTTCGAGTGTAACTACAACGAGCCAATGCACATTGGCATGCAATCATATGCATCAGCTGCTCGCCTCGCAGCGCGGGTATAAATGAGCAGCAGGTGCGTTGCATCTTCAGGTTTTCGCTGAGGAGTCGAACCAGATAGGCGGCAGCATCAGCGGGGTACAGGGACTGTGGCGACGGGACGTACGTCTCCGTTCCCTCCTTCAGGGAACGAGGGTTACCTTTGTAACCGAGACGTTCCCATTCAGTCGGTCACGTTCGACGTACGTCGGACAGACCGACGAATAGGAATCCCTACCAAAGCGCCACAGGAGCTGCCCCCTTCCAGCACTCTGTAGTAAGCCACCTGAACCCCCTTGCCTAAGGACGGTGGGACAGGGCTAACACAGAGAGTGTCGATCACTGCTGTTCCCCAAAACCCACTCAGTGAGACTATTGGATAACGCTGGGAAAGCGTACCCTTCCATTGGGAAAGGAACACTGCGGAAGCCACATCCTTCGAAGGAGTTATGTGGAGAAGTACATATGGACTAACCCCGTAGGGCTGTACTACATATGGAAGTACTGGGGTGACTCCAACTCGATGAGAGGTGGGTTCTCCCAGAGGGAAGACACGGGCTTCGTTTAGGAGCAACCGTGGAACCAACCATATGGGATCCCCGTAGGGTCACACATATGGAACCCAGCCTAAATCCGGTTCTCAAGGATGCAACGGAGTATAGGCCTGGCGCCAGACGCTCCGCCACGTCGGCTGCCGAAGGGAGATCGGAGGACTCAACAGGGTCTGCCTTGTAGGGACTCTCTGGAGAAAAAGCGCGTGTAGCGCAGCAAGCCGACACTAAGCCGGGGCCTCTCCGTGCCTCTGACCTGAGGTGAGAACACGGGAGGAGACCGGCTCGACACGAAGGCTATAGAATCTAGCGAACGTGTTAGGTGTCGCCCAGCCCGCAGCTCTACAAATGTCTGTCAGCGAGGCGCCACGAGCCAGCGCCCAGGAGGATGCGACACCTCTCGTGGAGTGAGCATGCAACCTGAGCGGGCAGGGCACGCCCTGAGCATGGTAAGCCAGGGCGATGGCATCCACTATCCAGTGGGCCATCCTCTGCTTGGAGACAGCCTTCCCTTTCTGCTGGCCTCCGTAACAGACAAAGAGCTGGTCTGAGGTCCTGAAGCTTTGAGTTCTGTCTATGTACAGTCGCAAGGCGCGAACTGGACAGAGCAAAGCCAGGGCTGGGTCTGCCTCCTCCGAGGGCAGCGCTTGCAGGCTCACTACCTGGTCCCTGAAGGGAGTGGTAGGAACCTTGGGCACATAGCCAGGCCGGGGTCTCAGTACCACGTGGCCGTCACCCGGCCCGAACTCTAGGCACGATTCGTCGACCGAAAATGACTGCAGGTCCCCTACCCTCTTGATGGAGGCCAATGCAACCAGCAGCAAGTCTTCATAGACAGAATCTTTAAGTCTGCTGATTGCAAGGGCTCAAAGGGAGCAATCTGAAGTGCTCTTAGCACCAGAGCAAGGTCCCAAGAGGGTATGGAGGGAGGACGAGGAGGATTTAACCGTCTCGCCCCCCTAAGGAACCTGACGACCAGGTCGTGCTGACCAACAGACTTGCCATCTATGTGGTCGTGGTATGCGGAGATAGCAGCAGTATGGACTTTGAGGGTGGAGGGGGACAGCCTACGCTCCAACCCTTGCTGCAAGAAGGAAAGCACGACTCCGATCGAGCATCTTCGGGGGTCTTCTCGGCGAGAAGAGCACCACTCGACGAACAGGTTCCACTTCAAGGCGTAAGCACGTCTCGTAGACGGTGCACGTGCCGAAGTGATGGTGTTAAGTACCTCGGGGGGTAAGTCACCTAGAACCTCTGCGTCCCGTCCAGGGACCAGACATGGAGTTTCCAGAGGTCTGGACGCGGGTGCCACAGAGTGCCCCGTCTCTGAGAAAGAAGGTCCTTCCTCAGAGGAATGGGCCAGGGAGGGGCTGTCGCGAGGAGTGAGAGTTCTGGGAACCAGGTCCGGTTGGGCCAATAGGGCGCAACTAGCAGGACCTGCTCCTCGTCCTCCCTGACTTTGCACAGGGTCTGTGCCAGTAGGCTCACTGGGGGAAACGCATATTTGCGAAGGCCCTGGGGCCAGCTGTGTGCCAGTGCATCTGTCCCGAGTGTTCCCTCGGACAGGGAGTAAAACAACTGGCAGTGGGAGGTTTCTGGTGAGGCAAACAGGTCTACCTGAGCCTCTCCGAACTCTCTCCAGATCAGCTGGACCACCTGGGGGTGGAGTCGCCACTCTCCTGGCAGCGCAGCTCGTGATAGCTCGTTGGCCACACGGTTGAGCACACCGGGGACATGAATGGCACGAAGCGACCTCAGATGCTTCTGACTCCAGAGGAGGAGATGGCGGGCGAGTTGCGACATGCGACGGGAGCGTAGACCACCTTGACGGTTGATGTACGCAACGGTCGCAGTGTTGTCCGTACGGACCAGTACATGCTTGCCCCGTAGCGGCCCTTTGAGGCGGCTCAGAGCAAGGCGTACTGCCAGCAACTCGAGGCAGTTGATGTGCCAATGCAGATGGGGGCCCGTCCACACCCCTGACACTGCATGCCCGTTGTACGTGGCACCCCAGCCGGTGGCAGAGGCATCTGTGAATACCACAGCATGCCGGGACACCTGCTCCAGGGGCACTCCTGCCCGAAGAAACAAGGGGTCCGACCACGGGCTGAAGGCTTGGCGGCACTCCTGAGTGATTGCCACCCGGAACGTGCTGCGTTGCCACGCCCATCTCGGGACTCGGCCGTGAAGCCAGTGTTAAAGCGGTCTCATATGAAGCAGACCGAGCGGGGTTACTGCCGCTGCGGCCGCCATATGCCCCAGGAGCCTCTGAAAGAATTTCAGTGGAACCGCTGTCCTGCCGTTGAACGTATTCAGGCAGTTCAACACCGACTGAGCACGTTCCTCTGTGAGGCGTGCTATCTGTTCGACCGAATCCAACTCCATACCGAGAAAAGAGATCCTCTGCACAGGGGAGAGTTTGCTCTTTTCCCAGTTGACCTGAAGACCCAACTGGCTGAGGTGACTGAGCACCAGATCCCTGTGATCGCACAACTGATCCCGTGACTGAGCTAGAATGAGCCAGTCGTCGAGATAGTTGAGGATGCGAACACCCTGTTCTCTCATGGGAACAAGGGCTCCCTCCACGACTTTCGTGAAGACGCGGGGAGACAGGGCCAGCCCGAAGGGTAGGACTCTGTACTGATATGCTCGACCTTCGAACGCAAAACGCAGAAATGGCCTGTGTCGCGGAAGAATCGAGACATGAAAGTACGCGTCCTTCAGGTCGATCGCTGCAAACCAATCCTGGGGACGGATGCACTCGAAAATGCGTTTCTGCGTGAGCATTTTGAACGGTAGCTTGTGAAGGCTCCGATTCAAAACTCGCAGGTCCAGGATAGGCCGTAACCCACCGCTCTTTTTGGGTACAATGAAGTAGGGACTGTAGAACCCTGACCTCATATCGGCTGGAGGGACCGGCTCTATCGCGTCCTTCGCCACTACAGTGAAGTGGACGCCCCTGAACTTGGGGGGACGCCGGGGGAACTGAATCGCATAGCCGAGCCTGACGGTCCGAATGAGCCAGCGAGACGGACTGGGGAGCGCTAACCAGGCTCCCAGAGACCGTACAAGCGGGACCAAAGGGACCGCAGGCGTACCCGCAGTGGGGCAGCGAGGTGGAACACAGGGACGCTGCCCGGGGGGCTCTCTTTGCGAGGCGGCCCGAAGCGGCGTCACAGTGTGGTGTGCAACACTTACCTGGTTCCACGGATGGACAGAGGGAGCAGTCGAGGCTTTGGTTGCCCGCTGCTCGCTGCTGTCCGCTGGCGACAGAAGAGGGGGATGAGAGTGGTGAGGTTCTTGCCCTCCCACTGCTCTCCGCGCCCTCTTCGGACCCGGAGATGAAGGAAACTGCTCTTTTGTTGAGAATTTGGGTACCGCTGGCTGTAGGGCCAGCAGCGGAACAGAAACAAAAGGGAACAAAAGATTCTCCACCCGGCCCTCCTCCGGGGGAAGGAGTGGTGCGGTCACCATCTCCCGAAGAGCAGTCCCATCCATCTCCGGGTCGCCCGTCCTAGGGCCTCTTGGACTTGGCCTTGCCACCCTTCCTCTTGGGGGCGGGCTGGACGGGCTGGGCACCCTGACCGCGACCGGCTCCACGGCGCCGCTTAGATGAGGGCTGCTGCTGGGGCGCGGGAGCGGGGGCGGCCGAGGGAGGGCGCCCTCGGCGACGAGCAGCCTGAGGTGCTGCGGGCGGTGGAGGTGCAGCAGCAGACCGCCTCGGCAGGATGTGACTGATGGCCTCAGACTGCTTCTGTACAGCCGAGAACTGCTGGGCGAAGTTCTCGACCGCGTCGCCGAAGAGGCCGGTCTGGGACACGGGGGAATTAAGAAACCTGACCTTGTCGGTATCCCTCATGTCCGCGAGACACAGCCAGAGATGGCGCTCCTGGACCACTAATGTGGACATCGCACGACCCACTGACCGCGCCGTAACCTTCGTCGCACGAAGCGCGAGGTCCGTTGCGGCACGAAGTTCCTGGAGAACTTGTGGATCATGACCACCCTCGTGCAGGTCCTTCAGTGCCTTGGCCTGATGGACCTGCAGCAACGCCATAGCGTGCAGGGCAGAGGCGGCTTCCCCACAGGCCTGATAAGCCTTGCCGGTAAGATCCGACGAGTACTTACAGGCCCGGGAAGGGAGAGACGGCTCCCCCCGCCAGGTGGAGTTAGGGCACAGTTGCATAGCAACGGCCCGTTCCACAGGGGGTATGTGCGTATAACCCTTAGCCGCCCCGCCATCAAGGGTGGTGAGGGAGGAGGACCCACCGACACGGTTTCGGGCAGTAAAAGGTGCCGTCCACGTGCCAGTGAGCTCTTCATGCACCTCCGGGAAGAAAGGAACTGGGGTGGGGGGCTGAGAACCAGCCCTGGCCACCCCGAGAAACCAATCATCCAACCTCGAGGGTTCGGGACACGGTGGAGGATTCCACACGAGCCCAACCCTGTTGGCGGCCCGGGAAAGCATAGCCATCATTTCCGGGTCCGAATCGGGCACAGTTGTCACCCCCGAAGGAGGCAGCTGCGCCGAATCGTCATCCCCCGAAATATCAGGCTCACCCTCCGATGCAGCGATCGACATTCTATCATCTTGGGGAGCTCCGAAGGATATGGATGGTACACACCTCTGGGGTGGTCCACCACGTTCCCCCGGCAGCTCTACTGGCTGCGGAGTGCAGGAGGGATGAGGGTTCCTAGGGGGTTGGTTCCCCGAAGGAAGCGCGCTCACCGTGATCCTCAGATCACCAGCACTGCTGCCCGAAGCAACCCTCTGAGGAGGATTGGAACGAGGCAGCGGCACCGGGACTCCGCCCCTTTGCAGGAACTGGAGTCTAGATCGCAACTCCGAGACGGTCATCTTCCCACAATGGGTACATGACTCGTCCACAAACGCTGCCTCAGCGTGCTTTAAGCCCAGGCACGTGATACAGCGTTGGTGACCATCCCGCGGTGACAGATAACGACCGCATCCAGAAACACACAAGTAGAACGACATCTTTAAAAAGACGCGAATCTACTTGTGTAAGCTCTTTTAGGGACTGCTCTTTTAAGTGCTGAAGCACGCAGGGGAATGGCCGCTGCAGCACAGACAGGGAAAGTGCAGCCTGTCGTGTGCACTCTCTCTTTGAAGCCGCTCTCTTACCAGCTGTAAAAACAGCCTTTCAGCGCTCAACAGCGCACCGTTTCCCAGCTGTGAGAACGGCTCTACTGGAAATGCTGCACAATGAAAGGCAACAAAAAAAGAAAAAAAAAAAAAAGAGATCGACCCCGCTGCAGTGCTGTCCGCCTGCACCAACAAAGAGCAGTTTCAAAAGGCTCGTCTAGTATTACCCACTCCGTAGACACCATAAGGTTCGGCTCCGAAGCGAAAAGCTGAAGATGCAACGCACCTGCTACTCATTTATACCCGCGCTGCGAGGCGAGCAGCTGATGCATATGATTGCATGCCAATGTGCATTGGCTCGCTGTAGTTACACTCGAAGTAGATTGGCCTCTCTAGCGAGATTCCTATTCGTCGGTCTGTCCGACTGAATGGGAACCTCTGATGTTGAAAAATATCTTGTTGCATTGTTGAAACATTTGCCAACAATGTGAAACATTTATATGTATTACATATGCTTTATGAGTCTTGGTTGTGGCAAATAAAGTTTAAGCAATAGTGACACATGGTAAAAACAATGTGACTCACACTTATGTGTTGCGGCATTGCAGTCGGATCCAATATAGTCATCACTGCAACATCTTTTATCTGAAAAGATCATCGTCTCTCTGAAAAGTCTGTGTCGAACTGTCTTGTTTAAAAACGAATCCGCAGTAAAATGAAGCAAACAAACGAAGTGTCTTACTGACGCGATCTGACTGGAACTTCGTAAAAAATACAGTTCACCCATGTTTTCTTAATGTTAGGATCACAAGGATGGAAATGCAAAGACTGTTTTCCACAACATGGCACTTCAAAACATCTTGTAATCCTCAGACGCTCTCTATAGTTTTGTTGCTTGAGTAATCCTGTGTTTGCGTCTCTCTCATATTTACTACGACATGACATGCGTGAATAAGTGGGCGGAGCTAAAGAGGCAACAATGTAGAAGTAGGTGTTGATCTTCTTCCGCAGAGTTGGTCTTTCGTCACAAAAACCACAAAATCCAAAACGAGTCATTTTGGTAGCTTGGTTTCAATAAAAAAAACATTTTTGGACTATTGAGGAAGTTTTGAGTTCTGAAACTTACAGGATATATTTATAGTACAATGACCTCTTAAGGCTCGTTCACACCAAGAACGATAACTATAAAGATAACTATAACAATAACTATATTTGTGTCCACACCAACGAACGATAACGGTCTGTTTATTCTAAGCTCGCGCTGCGGTTTCAAAGTAAAGTTACAACATGTTTTTGCTGTTCTTGTTGCATTTACACGGCTTTAACTAGCAGATGTGCTCGGCATGCTATGTTTCGAGTGAATAGCTAGTGTAATCGATCTAATCTGAATAAAAACAAAGCCTTTTTCACTGCAACATCAAAGGAAGCAAGACAATGTTGTTGAAACTAGCGCTGCATACCTGAGGTAATTTTTTACACTGTTTGCTAGCCTGGCATAAATCGTTAATACTTCTCACCATTTAGTCGTCTGCCATTTTAAATGCGCGAGCCCTTAAATTAGAATGGATTCTGATTGGCTGTCAGTGTTTTATCATTCAACAGCTGGAAAAAATCGTTCTGAAAGTGATTCCAGCGATAACGTTTCTCTATATCGTTATCGTTATAACTGTGGTGTGGACTCTGCTATTCTTTTATATTTAGAACAATTTTTAGAACTATATCTTTATTGTTATCTTTATAGTTATTCTTGGTGTGAACGGGCCTTTGTGTTTCAAAAGATCAAGGAAAATTTGATTTCTCAATTCATGACCCCTTTAATCAAGATGAACACTATACAAATATTACAGTAATTAATACTGAAGTCCTCTGAAACTATTTAAATTACAATCGATAACTGAGATGAAACAAGCTAAATTCAATTGATTGCTTGTGGAAGTGTTGGTGTCAGTTACCTGAAAAGGTCATCTACCTCATTGCCATAGACAGCCGCAAAACATCTGACCACTGGATGGCTCTATTGACCAATAAGAATCAGGTATTTAAGAATACTCTGCAGTAGCTGGCATTTAGATATTTTTACTGGAAAACAAAAAACAAAAACATTCAATGATTAGGAAAATGATGTTTAGCAATGCAATCTGGTCTTGGTTCTGTGTGAAGAGCTTATTTGTGATGCACACTTGACATTGTTCATAGTGCCCAGCGGGGTATTAAGCTGATGTATATATTTGTGTTCTTTCATTTCATCTAGCAGTCTGGTAGTGCTCTGTTCATGTACATGTACCCATGTATATTCATAAAGTCTGATATGCACCATAAGGTTATTATCCATAAATGTCAGCAGATAATTAATTAGTTCTGTCTTCTGGCTGCTCCCTGTGTCTCATTAGCAAAGCATGGACGACTAACTCCATTCATATTCATACCAAAAATATACAGACCTACTCTTTCTCTGTCAGAGTACAACCAGATTTCTGTGTTGACATTGATGCAAGGTCTAACCTTTCTAGTGTGCTTGTTTTTCCTTTTTTATTTTTTCGATTTCTACTTTTGTAACCTCCAAAATGGGGTAACTATTTGTGGGTCAAATGGTCTCTGGGCTCTGAAAAAATCAGCATTTACCCAGCATTTCAGTAATCTTCAGTTCTGTAAAGAATCATTGGCAAATTCTCAGTGTTCAGCGAAGCCAAGTGCAGACTAAAATACTCATTGCAGATGCTTTTCAAGCACAAACACATTCTACTAAGAGTTACAAAACTGGTTTAAACTGCTGAAATCTGATCAACCAATTAAATGTAAATAATTTTTTTTCTCTTTTCCTTCTTTTTCCTGTTTTGTGCAAGTCAGGGCAAAAACAAGTCTTCGTATCTACTGTTTGGTGATATTTTGTCAAAAATAATCTCGGTCACACTTTAGTTTAGGGTCCAGTTCTCACTATTAACTAACTATTACCCACGATTTTGGCCTCAATAAACTCCTAATTTACTGCTTATTAATAGTTAGTTAGGTAGTTGTTGTAGTGGTTAAGTTAAGGTATTGGGTAGGATTAAGGAATGTAGAATATGGTCATGCAGAATATCTTGTAATTGACCCTTAGCCACGAGTTTGACTGACAGGCGATCTAACCAATCATCCGCTTGTTAAGTCGTGACGTAAGGAACGCCATTTCTGGGTCCAAGCCTCTACTCGTTTCACTTGAGAATGGCATCTCCACGGCCGTTTATGAGCGCTATTTATTCATATTAAACATTTAACATTTTAAAGTTAAACATTTAAAATACTTACAGTCTACACAACAGTCTCCGTGCTCACAGCGTCACAGACATTAATATTTTAATGATTTATAAAAGATGAATCACTGTCTGGCCATCTGGGATTTTGGTATGGAGATAAAGGTTATGATTATAATTTTTTGGAAGTATTACACCACATCGTGTGTGTATATTAGCACCATTTGTTGTTTTCTTGTGGTATGAGATAGAGCGTTTGGACCCGGAAGCGCTGCCGCGTGACGTCAGACTTAACAACTTTATGTCCGACAAAGCAGTCAGGAGAGTTAGTAGATTAACGTCGGTGGATTTGAACTTTAAAAATGGTGTGTACTGACGTCTTTCCGCGGTTGAAACAACATTCCTTCTGATGTTAATTCATGTTTATTTGATGTTATAAATTAACTAGTAGGAAGAGATGATTGGTTCACGAGCTGCTTGAACTGTCACGACACATCAAAGAGCCACAAAACGGTATTTATTGTTTAACTTTATTTAAAATTACAAAATTTGACATTTGTTTCATATCAAAAGTAACCTAGGCCTACTCTGTCTTGTCTGTCGATGCGTTGGCAGTGTCCTCTTTGCTCTGCGATGTATTTTTTCACTGCGTGAGAACATGATGTGTGGCGCGAGAACGGCATCATGGCTTGTCGGACATAGCAACAGTAACTAAAGGGGGCGGGTCTTTGCTAACGGTCAATTGACACCATATACGCATCAACATGACAGAAAACAAGAAACTGTGAGTCTTTTAGTGCATGCAGGGCATCAACCTTCAGTCAAATATACTGTGGCTTGGCTTAAATTGATTGATCCATTAGCCTATATTAGGCCCTCTTCTGTCTTCATTTCCTTAAACGTCATTAATAAAAATCCAATCATTATTTCCACAGACCTTCTGATTTGCCCAAAGCAGTCTTGGTGCAAGTAAATTTAGCTGACAAATTGCAAAACAGATAATTACATAAATAAACAGGTGGACATGTGTTGGCATAAATCTGATTGCTTGCTCTGATTAAGAGACAGAGGCTTCATTATTGCTTCATTATTTTCTGCCCTTCATGTTGATGACATCACACTGAGTTTTTGAATGCATTAGCTCCTGACAGACAGCTTACTTCAATCATACACTCCATTACTGAGAACCCCAGGGCTTATGATTAACGGACACTTACTGACATTTACAGGGTATCTACCAGGTCTCAATGAAAAGATAACCGTGATTTAGGCTATTTTAAATGAAACACATTCTCTTTGAGGTTTAACCTTTAGCATGAGGAGAACATAACTGTGCTGCAAAGGCCATTGGTCTCACGTCTCCCATGACACTGAACTTGAATGATTATTTTTTTTTATACATTTTTTTATACAGAAAGTATTTTTTATTTATTTAGCAAGGACACATTGTTCAAAAGTGACAGTTTTTTTGTAAAATTATGTCTATTTCAAATAATTAAATGCTGTTCTTTTGAACTTTCTATTCATCAAAAGTTGCTGAAAAAATTATCACGACTTCCGCAAAAATATTAAGCAACACAACTGGTTTCAACATTGATGATAATCAAAGTTTAGAGTTCAGAGCACCAAATCAGCATATAAGAATGATTTCTGAAGGATCATGTGACTGAAGACCGGCTGCTAAAAATTCAGCTTTTCCATCACAGGAATAAATTTAATCTTACAATATATTAAAATAGAAAACAGTTATTTCAAATAATAATAATATTTCACATTATTACTGTTTTTTACTGAATTTTTGATCAAATAAGTGCAGCTTTGGTAAGCATAAGAGACTTCTTTACAATAAAAATTCTTAGTGACCCGACCCAAACCCAAATGGTAGTGTATGCTCAATGTGTTTTGAGCACATTTAATTTGTTGATCCAATAAATCAAATTTGTTTTAATGGTGGTCAGAATGTGAGAGTGAGAGAGAGAGATGGATGAATACATAGAGACAGAGAATGAGATGAGCATATCCCATCTGTTTGAGAGAGCTGTGTTCTGGCTGTGGCTATAAGACGCTCATCCTCACAGCCTGTGAGGCATTAACCGCACAGAGCCCTTGACACGCCTCTCCATCTCTTTAATTATTAAACATTTATCTCAGTATGTCCCTCAGGCACACCTTATCGCAGGTGAGGAGGTGCACCAAGCAACCTATGGCATCATGGGAGATTCTGAGAGCAGGCAGATTAGGAAGGAGGAGCACCTGCCAACAGGCTTACTGCAGGATTTGCTCACTGAAGTTTGCAGAGATTCCTGCAACGCTTCACATGTTCGCTGCTTTATGAGCAAATTCAGGTGTGTGAGAGCATGTAAGTCTGCTAGAGGGCACACACACATGATGATTTATAGAAAAGTGTTGCTAAAGACTGACTTGCGACCATTCAGGAACTTGCACGGCTGCTTTTATTTATCATAAGTGGGATGCCCCAAAATGATGGCTGACTTCACTGGATGATTCTGGTTGTGTGCAGATTACAGAAGGCTTTCTGCACCCCTCAGGCTTAGACAGGGATTTGTTCACCAAGCATGGGGCTTCAATCTAGCATTCTACATCAGAAGTTTCTATTAATATGACTGTGCCAGCTTGTGTTTGTGCATGTTTCTCAAAAAAAGGCTGCTAGGAAAATAAATCATGTGTACTTATTTTTTTTAGATAAGTTACTCTTTCAATTCTGAGTGACAAATTAAGTTGAATATCCCCATAAATCTTTTCAAATGGATCAATTTCAAACCGAACAAACGCTGAAACCATAAACGGATAAAATCTGGCCATATAAACATGATTTATGTAGTCAGTAGTCGAGGAATACATTAAGTAAATGCTGGGTCAAGAAAGGTTATTGTTAAATCATATCATTCATATATTTGAATCACTTCTAATACATAATAAAAATACCCATATAGGTGATGTAGTAGCTTCCCCCCAGTAAGCCCTCTGAGGTTTTATCATTATTGCTATCATCTGTCATTATGTGTAGTCATTCACACTGGGTCGCACTGATAGTAATAAGTCCTTTTGTTATACTGCTGCGAAAACAGGACAAAAGACTGGCTTGTTTCTCACAAAGACGTCATTGTGCTTTCGTTTTATGGCCTGCTTTGTCATTTAAATGCTAAAACGTTGCTTAAAATAACAGAATTTATTTAAAATGACAATTTTCTTAAATGGCTGTAAAAATCAATTATAAATGCAATTAGGCACAGGTATCCGTTTGTTTCTTTTTAAGCTAATTACATCAGACAAAAATGTAATTAGAGCAAAAGCAAAGCTATTTAAAACAGCAGTAAAAGCCGAGCGAATGCTTGTAGCCGTATGGTATTTACTCAGCGCTATGTCCAGGCTGTTATCGAGAACTCCCTTAAGGCATGTCTTTGGTTGAAATGCATTAACAACAGAAGCAATAACAGTTTCAGCTAAAGAGAAACACAATACAAATAAACATTATAATCTAGCTCTAATTCCCCTGCTGACACTGAGAGTGGAGGGAATAGGAGGGAGATATCTTCTTAACAGCTGTCATGAAATTAACCCAAACTATAGTAGGGAATAGTTCCTAATTCACTCTTTAAAAAGCTAGACCACATGCTTTTTAAAAGTGCTCAGAAATACGCCATTTTGAGTCTACTGACAGCTGTATGAAACTTTGAACGATATTATATAGGGGAAAAAAGTAAAGACCAGACAATTTACAATAAATTATTAGCTGTTCTCTAGAAAGCTTAAATGCATATCTTTGAGAACATAAACAATCTTAAATCCTTATAAACTTTTTAACACTGAAAAAAACTGCCCTTGAATTTCTGAGTTTGTGGATATTTTTAACATTTTATGTGATCAGTTTTGGATTGTGGTAATTTATAGTCTGGTTGTAAAAATGGGAACAAATGTTTGGTGCATCTTTCATTTCTCTGATATTCAAGGAAAAGTATGTAATCTATATCTTAGAAGAAAAAAGATGAAAATACAAATGCTTTTTCACAGCACTGGACGTGCTATATGGAAACTGCAACACTTCTCTTTCATTTAACATTTGCCCAAAAATAGCCTTTAAAACTTCCACACAAAATTAATAAACATTTCCGCACACAAAGGGCCTCCTTCATAGGCTTTGCCTTTTGTAATCACATGGGTAGCAGGTTTCTTAAGGAGGTCACATTAGTGAAATTTGATTGTCGATTTTAAACAGTGTAGTGATACACGAAGCACACCTCACACAGAATTCACTTTCAAACCAAGCAGTTTTCCTCTGGTCGAATCTGTGAGACCAACTTCAACCTGTTGCGAAATCTGTGTGGGGAAATCTTTCTCCTTCACACAAAATTCCCGATCACATGGATTCCTTTTGGAATGACTGGATTTTGCCCATGAAAATTTGCTGAACAACAGTAAATGTGCATCACACCTTAAGACATGATTCGTTTACGGTATAAAATGCTAGCCCTCGTTCGCTCAGATAACTGTACCTTTCATAGAATCTTGCAAAGGCCACACACAGTTCTTACCTCGGGGTTAGTAAAAAGAGAGAGGAAAAAAGGTAAGCAACTGTCCCATGTTAACCATAAAATATCACAAATATGCTTGCATAGGTTTGGCTGGATTTAAAGATGCTCTGGGCTGAATGTCCTTTTATCTGCTCATTCATCATATCAGACCCATTTAGGAAAGCCTGAGAGGGTTGAGTGAATCATTATAAGTGCAGTTTGCATCCTCAAAACTGTTCTCAGTTGAGCAGCCATTATCTACTGTGTTCACCATGATTACAGACCATGTGTGTTTGGTGGATAGCCAAGGCTGAGGACACTAATGCCCGGGTGAGTCTGAACTAGCTCTCCAGTACTTACGCTTCAAGGTGCAGCATACAACGGGACCCCCGAAGGAAACGTGGATGGTTTCTTTCAAACGTGGTCAGGCATGGATGTTCCAGTCTCGTTCTTCATTTCCACAGGTCACTGGCTCCAGGACAAGGACAGGAACCTTTAAGGACCATTGAATCTCAACTACATTCATTTCCCACATATTCAATGGCTGTGTTCCAAAACCTAGTGAGCTTTCTTGCTGTCTAGTGCCCACACAGGCAGTATATTAACTGAAACAGACCCTCATAAATTACTAATTTAGGATGATCTACATACACAGCAACTCTGTGCATCATACAAATAGCACTCTTTATGCAAAGTCTGGTATTGTTAACCAACACTAAAACTATTAAAAATCTTGAAAATGAGATTTTTTTTTTTTTTGGAAATTGAAGTATTGTTCATTGTTAGTTCGTTAACTAATATAATTAACTAACGTTAACAAATGAAACCTTATATTAAAGTGTTACCTTTACAATCAACATTTCTCTTCAGAATTTTCTGACCAAGTGTTTTGTAATGCATTATGGGATTGCCTCGTCTATGAAGGATGAATGCAAAGAAGTCCACCAGTAGTCTGCTGCCAACCATTTGGAACAACCTTCGTGTCAAGAAGCCACCTATGATGCCTTAAAATACTGCCTATGTAGGCAGCTCACTAGGTTTTGGAACATAGCCTTGTCTTGTGTAACTATTACAGACTATGAAATGTGTTCTTTAACACAAATGTGTGCTATATGCTTTAAAAAAAGCAGAGTCCAAATGGCTTAAACTTTTCTATTGGGACACTTTTATTTACAGAAGAAAAATTACACTGGATTACAAGAATTCCACAAGTACAGTTGGGCGTATGGAGTGCTCCCTTTAGACTGCTGAAAAGAAATGGGCAACATTCCACAATGTTCTATCGCGCTGAGTGTGGAGAGCCTGGTGTATATGAAATACAATGCTGAAATGACGCAAAAAATTTGGAGTTGTTTGGGGAAATTTGCTGGCTCAAACCAAAGTGAATATGCTGAACATGAAGATGGACATCAAGACTTCTTTCTCAAACTCTGATTGGTAAAATGAGCATGCGTCTACGCAGTATGCCATTTCCATCCTTATTATTGCAACACTAAGATCCTGATCGCCTGCAGACCCCTCTCTCATACAACCAAAGCTTCCTTCCTCAAATTATCCCAAAATGGCATGGATTTGATTACCAAAACAGCTAATCGTATAGCTAAAACCTCTGTGATGCATCTGAACCCACCTTCTTGGCCACCAGCCTTTCTTTAGCTCTTGATAACTTCATCAGTTACACAGAGAATCTTTACATTGATTGCCAATTTTGATGAACATAATTTGTCATCAGTTATGTGTGATGCTAAGACAGAACCTGGAATGAATCATATTTTTTTCTGTTGTGAAATGCTCCAAAGAAATAACAAGTATTTACAGCAGCACACTTGAATATATATTTTTCATACTTTCCTAATCCTTATTTTCATTTATGATTTGGCAACCTCTACTTTTTTTATGTCACTCTTTATCTTTCTACACTCCCTGATCGCTATCACACACCCTCACAACAACACGTCCATGCTCAGACATACACACGTACAAACTTTCACACGCTTCTAAAGGAAATGCACTTTCTTTTTTTTTTCCCCCCAATATTTTCTCAACAAGAAAGTATGACACATACAATGCTCCTCTGATTCTGATGAAACAAAAGTGATGAAAACAAGGACATATTTTCATTCACAAAAACACTTGTAATCTATGAGAAATTCATTGTTCAGGCTGAGTTGGGCCTGTGTCAGAGCTCAATACCGGGACCACCCATGTACCATGTTCTCAGTTTGGGGTCAAGTGTGGTTGATCCTCGCTTTGCTACTGAGCATTCAGTAATTTCTTCGCATTTGGGTGAGACATATAGTAGCAAAAAGGCTAGAAAGTAAACACATTACCCAAACAGTTACCCAAAACTACAACACGGACCGCAAAAATAGGTGGGGGAAATTTCGAGTGACGCATTAAGAAGCAATGTTTTTGCATAACCACACTGGAAAAGTGCAACAGCCGGATTCCAAAGAAAGAGGGAATGAGAGAGCAAGAGAAAATGTGAAGCTTACGGTGTAGACCCAACCTCTTCAAGTAACAAAGAATCAGACTCAAAGCAACAGCAAAGCCTTGAAAAACAAAACCCAAAACAAGCGAGAACAAGCACAAATAAACAGGAGCCTGTCTGTTGAGCAGCAACCTCCGAAAAATGTTTCACAAAGCAGTTATCGCGTGGCCTCTTCTGATACCCCGGCGAGGAGTCTCTAACAAACGATCTTACAATTGGTTGGCGTGTTCTTGCTTGTATTCTCATTAGTTTGCTTGCTATTGGTCTCTGGGTGGCTCACTTTGCATGTTTTTTTTTTTAGAGGATAGCAGGGCCTCCATTATGCTTTACTGTCCTCCTGTGTCATGTGTAGGCTGTTGTCACCATGAACTTTGATCTCGATCGTGTCGGGTTTCAGAGTCTCCTTGCCGTTTTCCTCTTTCAGTGGCAATTTCCTGTCAGGAGAGAAGAAAGGTACACAGGTGCACAGTGGTCAGTTTGACAGAGTGGTCAGAACACATTTTCAATTAACAACTAGACATTGTGGTTCCCCCAAGGCTGAAATTGAGACTTGGGGTGCTTTTTGCAGACCAGAGTCTATTTGGCACCACAGTTTGGTTTGTTTGGTTGGTTGGTTGGTTTTATGAACTTTATGTACCAATGAGATGCTTGAAAAGGTGGCTTCGGTTCAGGTTTGAGCCATGCACCCAAACTACAACTACTGTTCAAAGGTTTGAGGTCGGTAGGATTTTTAAAATGCTTTTAAAAAGGCTGCATTTCTTTGATAAAAAATACAGCAATATTGTAAAATATATTACATTTAATTTATTTCCTATTTTAATATATTATATTTAAACATTTTATTTAGTCCTGTGATGGCAAAGCTGAGTTTTCAGCAGCCATTTCTCCAGTCTTCAGTGTCACATTGATGCTTAAGAAACATTATGTTGAAAACGGCAGTTTTTCTTAATATTTTTGTGGAAACCTTGATACAATATAAAGTAGAAGAATATAAAGTTCAGAAGAACAGCATTTATGTGAAATTAACTAATGTTAACAAATGAGACCTTATTGTAAAGTGTTACCTAACTAGGAACAAGTTATCAGTGCATGACATTTTTCAAATAAAAATAAAGTCTGTCTTTGCAATCTTTAATTAAAAAGTATCAACTTTTCTGCCTTCCTGTTTGGCTCACCTCACCAACTTTTTCAACACCTACTTATCAACGATAAGTTATCTTGTTTCACTCGAGAATACTTTACATCACATTAGTAAAAAGTACATTTTATGTTGACTTTAATGTCACCCTATAGGTTTATAAATGTACGTTTTCTTGGGGTTATTTGTGTAACCCTCTTGGGCCACAAAGTGAACATTAGGCCCTGTGGCAGCTCGGTTGCATCTGTGCATTATTTCTAAGCCCTTGTGTGACTCTTCATCACATAGGATGACATTAGAAAGGAACCTGCCTCTGTTCACTGGGATCATCATTACTCTAATAATATTACTAAAGTCTAATCCGGGGCCTTTGGGATGGTATGGGGAGCATATCAGATGAACGCCATAGTTTATGTGCTAGAACATGAAAAGGATCTTACAAAGCCTTGCTGCTTGTTATCGAAGCGAAAGACAGTCATTGCCCTTAATCTCTTTGAAGTTTTAGCCAAGTAAACCTGGCAGGACTTGAGTTTTTCCAACTGCTAAAGCAGTGCATAACTACAGATCAGTTACCCTGCAAACCAAAGGATAAAGTCTACACAGGATGTCAAGAACAGTAAAAGCAATAATCAAAAGAGGTTAAACATACAATTCAACAAACAATAAATCACAGATGACGTAAGTCAAATGAGTGATTCACAGTAAACAAGCCAACAAGGCTGTACACTAAATATTCCTTTGACGTACATGCTCCATAAATAAAGACTGTTTTACTGCTACTGTATAACTGTTGCTCTGTCACAGGCTAACTTGAGGACTTTGTATTGCAGCATGTTTTACTATCAACTGATAACCAATTGTTTGCTGTAGTCAGTGTAAGTTAACATTATTTTTAAAGTAACGCATTACAATGTAGTGTTACTCATTATAAAAACTAACTAATAATGTTACATTATTACCTTTTATGCAAAGTAACTCAAGTTATTTTTTCTAACTGATATCTGACTGAAACTCTCTGTTGAGTGGAAGTGATAGACTTTGCTTGCTGCCTTTTTGAACTTTAAATTTATATAATATGCAGTGGCATATGACATTTTCAGACTTATAGTACATTTATATTTACATGGGAATTAAAGTTACAGGAAGTAATGCATCATGTACCCAGAGCTTTAAAAAAAAAATAATTTGGTTCGTTCTGAGCAGAATCAGTATTTTAATGTTTCTGGTCATGCATTCCTTCTGTAACATGTCTGATTAGAAAAAAATACTGGTTAATAACATTATTTATATAACTATACAACTTTGGTCACACTTTAGTTTAGGGTCCAATTCTCACTATTAACTAACTATTAACTAGGAGTTTTGTCTTAATAAACTCTGCCTCTCTAAACACTGTGGTTCTGCTTGTGTGGTCTACTGCTTATTAATAGTTAGTAAGGTAGTTGTTAAGTTTAGGTATTAGGTAGGATTAACAATGTAGAATAAGGTCATGCAGAATAAGGCATTAATATGTGCTTTATATGTACTAATAAACAGCCAATATCCAAGTAATATGCATGCTAATAAGCAACTATAGTTAATAGGTAGAATTGTACCCAAAACTAAAGTGTTGCCATAACTTTTTTGCCTCAAATTGTCGGCAAAAACTCATACAGTAGCTCCACCCGCCTCAATCGTGAATTGAGGCCACACACATTTTGGAGACTGTCTTGTTTGCAGCGCAAGGGTAAGTGAAGAACTGGTTCTTTAAATAAGTACTACATTTTCTTTACTCAAAAAACACAATGTTTGTAAAGGCTAATGTTTTGTGTATTTGAGGAGCAGAGAAGAGTGTTTTAGTCTGGTATTCATAGCCAATACAGCCTGTGCATAGCACTTCTTTTATAACACAAGATTTTGGCCTAATGTATTAAACGACAGGAAAAATTGACCGCCCACATAGCTACAATTAACTTGGTAACCTGTGACTTGATTTTGGTTATTTTGATGCTCCCCCAACAGACATTCTACTATCTATAAGAAACATTACAATTACATGTCAACTTATTCTACTAACCGAACCCTAACAGTCTATTACAGTAATAATCTAATGAGAGTTAGTTGACATGTAGTTGCAAAGTTACTTATAGTTTTAAGAGTGTCTGAAGTGGACTATCGAAATAAAGTGTAACCAAAGCCACAATACTAACTTTGACAACATGGTGTTTAATTATTTAAAAAATATAGTTTTTTTTTTCCATTTCCTAAAAACTAGCGGTTCAACACTAACCTGCAATTTTTGCTAGTTTGGTTTCAAAACACACCATGCTGGATATTACCTGTCATTCATTTTCACTTAAATGTAATGCTTTACTGGTTGGTGACATATCTTCAGAAAACTCCTGCGATCCAAAAGCTAATGCCAGCGCATTGCTATTGCAACTTACCTATGACTTGACTATCACTCACGATGGATGCGTCAACGTTTCATTTGCATAGGCCTTACTATTTGAATTCATGATTAGTTGACTGCCAAATTAAAACATTAAACAGAATGATAAAATAACATTATTAACCGGTTAATGGTAATTTAACCAAATAAGCGTTTCTGTTCAGAATGATTAAACTCAATTAAAATTCAATTCTGTTTTCCATTTTCATTCCTTGAACCAGGTCAGAGCCCTGCATGTACCTGAACATTACATTTTTTTTTTTTTTTAGAAATACCCAAATTTAGAATTTTGAAGTTTTTAAAACATTAAATGAATCATTATACTGAAGATGTCACTAAATAAATAAAAAAACAGAAATGTAGCATTACTTATTTGACAACTTGTATAATGTTGTGTAAATTCAACATTAACATTAAATTCAACCCATCCCTGTTGTTAACTAATAAATGTGAATACAAATGCAAATAACTGATGGAAAAGAGATACTCACAGGTAGGCAGCTTTGCCCTCCTCTAGCTCTTTGCTCTTGCCACTTGTGGCTGTCTTTTTGCTGCAGAGCTTGCGGGTGATGCACATGAGCAGGCCGCACTGGCGCAGGAAGAAGCAGCTGACGTCCACTAGCACGAGCAGCAGCAGCAGGCCAGCTAACCCCAGCCCAACCACTGCGCCCAGGCCTAGGCCGCTGAACAGCGAATCTGCTGAGACAGGATGCACACATAACCATCAATGATGGGCCTCGACAACACATACGCTCCTTTATGAGACCATTTATTCATGACAAGTAAATATATAAGGAATATGCTGCACTTAGAATGAGCTGAAAATGGGTTAAATATGACTGAAAGGGCATGAAAAGTCATAATGATTCATAAAGGATCATATCAGAATTCTTCTATGGTTATTTTTGACCAAACAACAGGGAGTCCAGAAAAGATATAACAGACAAGTTCAGAGATAAATAGTGTAAAAATAAAATAAATTGTCATTGCTGAAAGCATGTGTTTGTTAGAATTTATAAAATGAATGGAACCAGGTAAGCATGTAAAGAAAAGTCAGTTAAAGCATTCATTAAACATAAACAAAACAACAATCTTCTAGCAACAACACAGTAAATATAGCTATCTCGTGTAGTTTAAGTTTGCTTTAAGAACTAAGCTGATGCAACTTCATGACATTTTCTAAACTCAAATGGTCAAGACTTTGCATGAGGAAATGAGGTTGTCTGAGAAGCTATTCGGAGGGAAACATCCATTTTGAAGGACCATTCTGGGCAATGTTGTTGCCCTAAACACATCAATCACACACGCTGTTGAAAGTAGCATTGCCATTAGCAAAAGCATCCCAGAAGTCTGTGGTTTGATCTGGACACAGTGACAAGGCATCAGAGTGAGAAAAGCAACACGTGATAGATGAGAGAAGGAAAGGCATACTAAACAGAAAAGACCATTGAACAATTCAGTAGCTGTTCGTTTTTTTTTTTTTAAATTCACATCCACCTCAACAAAGAGTATAGATCTGGTTCTACCATTTGGGGAGACATTTAAATTTAACATTTAACAAAAAAAAAAAAAAGTAACACTTTCCAAGTTTTCATTTTTTATAACAATGAACAATACTTTTATAGCATTTATTGATCTTAGTCATTGGTAATTTCAATATTTACTAATACATTATTAGTATCCAAAGTTGTATTTTTTAACTCACTGTAAACTAACATGAACAAACAATGAACAATTAGATTGTTAATAACATAAATATTATTTAAAAAATATATTGCTCACTGTTTATGTTAGCTAAAGCATTAACTAATGTTAGAAAATGAGACCTTATTGTAAAGTGCTACCAAAAAACAAAAACATTACAGAAGGAACATCGAGTAATGTTTATAACCGTCCTTACTTAAATCTATGATCATGACCTCAAAACTTCAGATTAGGAAATCATTTGACCATCGTGATCTCTTGACCATTTTCAAATGTCACCATGCAACTGCATATCAGTCTCTCCATGAATGCGTTACACTCAAAGACCCCAGATATATTGACCCTGGTATGGTTTTACTTTTGATGCAAGAAGCACATGACCAACTCCACTGTGCTTATCGGCCAACACATCTGTTTTTCACCATCTTGTGCCGTGCTCTTCCTGAGAAATGTGCCCCAGCTCCTATAGCTGATTTGTTGTTGATTTATGACATCATTAGAAGCTCAATTTAGCATCTCGTTAATATCACTTATCCTGAAGTTCCACAAATGGGCGTGATCCATCCGCATCTGAGTTCAACGCACTCAATTAATTAAGTACGAACGGTGATTGAGACTCTGCAATGAGAAGCAATAACTCAAGCTCGATTGATTGTGTCTGGACGGCACCCTCACTGTGAAGGGAGGTCTGTGGGTGGGCTCCCAGCAGATGATTGACAGGGTAATGAAGCTTGTAATCATGTGTGGGGCTTAATGGCTATGTCACGCTGATACATGACTAAGTAGGGCTTAAACAGATCCATGGTTTTGTAGTTTGGGAACACTTTTACATGGAAAAACTTCCAGTGTGAAGTACAGGCAATAGGTGCAATTGAGACCCGGTTAATGCACTCTCTTCAAGGTTGAAGTACTGTATATCCCTCAGCCTTTGAGCTACACCGCTTAATCATTCAAACACTTACCTCTGCACTTACGACACCCATAAATGCTGAAAGCTGGAGACGTCTAAAAATAGACTTCAGTCAAACCAGAGTAAATCTGTTATGAGGGGGCTTCAAATTATAGTAAAATACCATGGAAATGACACCCTTACATCATGCATAGTTCAGCAAATGTTTGCCAAATGCATTTGATGTGCTATGACAGTCATTATCCTAATAGTATGAATACCTTGGTCCAAAAGAATTTTTTTTTTTTTGCCATGCCAGCTGTCATTACCCCAGTCTTCAGTGTCATGATCGCTCAGAAATCATTTTAATAGGCCAGTTTGCTGCCCAATAAACATTTCTTATTATATTAATATTTTTATGGAAAGAATTTATTTAAAAAAAAAAAAAAGTCTTATTGAACAGTATAGCATTGAGCCAATATAATAAAAATAACTACATTCCCCTTAATGATCAAAATATTGCATGATATAATTGCTATAACACATGCATACAATATCTGTTAAATATCAAAAAAAGTGTTTCAGGGATTCATGTCCCTTTAAGTTAACATGAAATTAAAACTTTTAATTATTCATCAGTGTGTTTTATTGGTAGAAAACATTTTTTTTCCCCATAATCTAATCAGTTCCTGATGGATAAAATCAAGCCCTGTCCTGTTTTTTATTGAATATTTGGTTTGACTCAATGCAATGATTTACAAAAGTAAATAGGGTTGTGAATACATTTCATATTAAATGTCACATGGAGTCAGGAAGAAGTCTAAATTATGAAATTCAGTCAAATCAGAGAAATCTGTTCCTAATATTATGGTAAAATTCAGTGAGATTATGCACTTGAATCATGAATAGCCAAGCAAATGTTTGGCCAAACTCATGAAAGAACATCAGGTTTTTTGTTACCAAGCTACTAAATGGCCAAAGTACCTCTCCTAGCACACATGAAATGCCACTTTTATAGCTTTCCGGGTTGTATTAAGTGGATACATTGAGCTGACCAGTGACAGTTTGGTCCTTTTTACTAATCAACCCATAAAACCCAAAGAGCACTCCATAAAATGAGACAGTTTTCTTATCTCCAGGCTGAATGGCTTCTTTCTGGAGTCCTGAGGTAATTTAAAGCTTTGGCCATTATGGAAAAGGTCCCTAGTTTTAAGACTCTTCCTCCTCCCCTCACCCTATGCTGGCCCAGCAACCTCTGCACTACCTACACAGAGGACACAAGCCAAGCATGACTCCATAATGATGGTTTAAAGACTCTCACGCTCATTAAGACGCTATGCTTGACGAGCAGAAGGGACCCTCTAGCCGTTAAACGATTAATAGACCGACTGCCGTCAGGATAGCCATTATCAGTGGCAAAGATGTCTTTGCGCAGCATGAGGTTGGACTGATGGGTCAGAACGAATGAAATGGGTGTCAAGTGGCACCAATTAGACGTCACTTTTCTATACTTTTAATAGAATTCTCTGACACTTAGTGTATCTGGGAAAATTAACATTATCGTAACCATTTCATTGGTTGGTCATGTACGAACGCAACATAATTCCAAATGAATGTGATTATAAATTTCACATACAAATGGAGGATCTGAAATAATTTTGCTGCTTGTTGTTCTATTTGATTAATAAACTTTCTTTTCTTTCAACACAACAATTTTGAAAGTATATATTACAATAGGCTCAGTTCTCAGATAGCACAATCACATTTACTTGATGGATTTATCATAAATAGCTGCCATTTTCACCCACAAAGTTCACCCAAAAATGAAAATTCTGTCATCATTTATCCACCCTCATGTTGTTTCAACCCGGTATGAATTTCTGTCTTCTGTGGAACACAAAATAAGATATTTTGAAGAACATTTCAAATGTTTTTGTCTATACAATGCAAGTCAATGGTCTAAATAACATTAAATCCCATTTATTTTTGCTATATCCAAAAAAAGGAGACCTTTTTAAAAAATCTTTTCATTTTTGAGGGTATAGGCCCCCATCTCTGCAATGCATTTTCTTTCCCTGAGACACGTTGTTGCTTGTGTTGTTTAAGGAAATGTCTGATACCTTCTGATTTATGACTTCATATAACCTGGCTTTAGAATAAATGGCTATATTCTGGCAAGCTGGACTTCGCTTATTTCTCTTCCAGAAACACACACACACACACAAAAAAAGCTTATTTATGGGTGGTGTGATCAGCTGTAATGGACAGCAGTAAAACAACAGGTCCATTTTCATTTGCCAGAATCTTTTCCAGCTGGAACAGTCAACAAAGAGCCATTCTAATCTTATAAGATGTCAAGCCACATTAGGAAATAAAGGCCTTAATGGACTGGGTTTCAGACCCTTTCTTTTAACGAGAACAATATTGAGTTTTTTGACATACCCATAAATGAAATGCAATGTTCTATTGCCGTGTAATGAGAGAATGGGGAGGGCAGCACATAGAGATGATCAAGATTAATGGCCTCCATTGACCTGACTTCCATTGATTTGAGATTGTCTTAATTAGGTCAGGTATGCCGTGAGGGTATTAAAACCTCTCAACTTTTTTACAATTTACAATGATAAAAAAATGTCATCTGCAAAGCATTATGAGATCCTAGTTATGATTCTGTGCGGTGAACACATAAGAACAAGGCATGTTTTTTTCCAAAAGAAAAAAAAACAAAACAATAAAAAACAGTTAACTGGGATGATGCTTTGTGGACAAGAGGGGATCAGAGACAGACATATTACCTTCTATAAACTCAAGATCACTTAAGATATCTGTTTTCATTGCTTTAGTGAAAAGTAAGGAACTTACTGCTAAATAAGCCCTTCAGTATTGACAAAGGCTTTTCAATATGTTTATCTTTCCTTGATTGTTTTACTGGCCAATATTAAATTTGAGACATTCACTGTGCAGTATATGGATTCAGATAATCCAATTCTTTTGTATTTAGTTACCTATAATAAACCAAATTATGCACACAAAATGTTTTATATGTTAGTGTTCTACATTAACTGGTTCACTGGTACAAGGATAAGTCATGATTAGTGTTAGGAATCTGAGCTCAGAGGCTGTAGTTATTGCATCAGAGTAAACTAGTTTATTTGAGAAATTACGACAAAGACTTCTACACTGCTTTTGACAAATTCAAATCGATTCTTCAAACATGTTGCATCAGAATAGCACAGAATATCTATAGTTATGGACTTCACATTTCATGGATCTCAAAATGCACTCTTCAGATAACAGAAAATAAATAAGCTTCTGACTTACAGCACGCCACTTCGTCAATCAAGATTGCAATACTGCATACACAGTCAAGAAAGTCAAGCATATTCATTCTTACTATTTTATAACATACACTACCATTCAAAAGTTTGAGGTCAGATTTTTTTTTTTAAATGAAATTAAAAACTTTTATTCAGCAAGGATGCAATAAATTGATCAAAAGTGACAGTAAAGACTTTTACATTGTTACAAAAAATTGATTTCAAATGAATGCTGTTCTTTTGAACTTTCTATTTATCAAAGAATATCATGGTTTCTACAAAATTATTAAGCAGCACAACTGTTTTCTACATTGATAATAATAAGAAATTATGCTCCAGCACCAAATCAGCATATTAGAATGATTTCTGAAGAATTCTGTGACACCGAAGACTGGAGTTCTGCCATCACAGAAATAGATTACATTTTAAAATATATTTTTATTAGGGCTGTCAATAGATTATTTTTTTTTTAATCGCGATTAATCGCGCACCCTTAATCACGATTAATCGCACACTTATCGTGAAATTAAGCATACACCATTTATCTTGTTTAACACGTCCATTTTGCCATTATTGCCTATATCCAGCAAAGTAAACCATCAGATTGAAGTGTGATTTTCACAAAACTGTATTTTTCAGCTTTTTTTCAAGGTAAATTTAGATGTCTTTCCAAAAAAAGGACACCAAATAACCAAATGATATGATTTCAAATAATTCATACATTTATGTACACCAAAGCACCTATACAAAAAATCAAAAAACAGCAAAAAAAGTTTCAGAATTCACAGTGTATAGTATGTGCATTAAATTACGTTATGACGCAATTTCACATGCAAAATTTTTTTGCGTTAAATGCGTTAAAATAATTTAACGCATTTAACGCAAAAAAATTTTGCATGTGAAATTTTGACTTAACGCGTTAACGTTGACAGCCCTAATTTTTTATATATTGTAATATTTGACAGCATTTTTATCAAATATATGCCTTGGTGAGCATAAGTGACTTTCAAAAACATTTTAAAAATCCTACCGACCTAAACTCTTGAACGTTAGTGTAGACCTCAGCTGATTTTAGTCCTGTACAATGACATGGAACAATGACTGTTAGCTTAATTCGCTGTATTCATATGCTACAACTCCTTCATGGCAGCAACATTCTACACAAATATTCGTATTCACAGACTGCGCACGATTCCAGTTACTAATGTACTTTCTCATCAATACTGAGAATATACAATAAAGTGTCACGACAATGTCTTTGCCAGAGGTGTACCCAGAGAATGAAAATTAATGTGCATTATATTTTTACTCACTGCGAGGGAGAAACCTTGTTTTATGTTTCTCACATTACGGGCAACAGAAAGTCGGCCTGTTTGATTTATGATACCAGTGTTTAAAAGTCATATCAATTTGAAATCCTACTTGACTCCATTTAATGAGTGCTGCGTTCTATATCTTTGTGTGCGTGTATCAGCAACATCATTAAATGCATTCTCTCAAGCGATGCAACTGCTGACATTTCCCATAGTCATAATAAACCAAAACAAAAGAGCCTGTGGATGCACAGAAGATGGAAAAGCCCTCATGCTGGTGGCTTATACTGTGTCTCTTGTAAACAACAGCAAAAAGGAGCTAATTAAACATAAAACTAAGGGTCTGATCACTACTGTTACAGGTAGAGAGCAAATTAGCCACTCAGTTTTTCCTTTGTTGTCAATAATATGTAAGACCTTTATGGACAAAAAAAAAAGCAGGCCGGATTTGGAATGGATAGTGAAACAGGAGAGATCAGCTCACAAGCATGGGCTCGGACAATAACAAGAATGCCAGCAATGATAAGGAGCAATGAACCGGCATGGCTAGCGAGCCATTGGTGGGGGGTAAAAAAAGTCCCTGGCTCAGTCTTTTGGGCTCATTCCAGGTAAGGTGAAGATGGAGCAATGTCAACACAGACACAAGCACAGCAACAGTGACAGAGAAGCTCCGAAGACGGTCACCGTATGGATGGGCTGCACATGGGGACGTCCACGTCCGGTTGGAGGGGGCTCACAACACTGATCTGCAATGAGATGGAGGGGAGAGGGAGCGGGAAGGAAGAGGGAAAGACATACAGTAGGTGTGTGGAGCCAGCAAAGGACGCAGGATGGTTACACACGCAAGAGAATGAAAAGCAGTTTATTCACCACACCAGAGCATTGGGTTAAAAGAAAGGATGATTACAGGAGTGGAAATGAGATTATTTTGGCACAGGTCAGGAAATAAATAGGGGTGAATGTGACAAAAATGTTGACATTAGAGCAAGGAGCGAGTGAGCAGTCCAAACCAGTGTCCATTGTAAAGGTTTGTTTGATTGAAAGGATCGCAGGGTGTTTATAGGCACACAGAAAAGGAAGTTTAGTGGCAGTTCATTGCAAAACAAAAAGCCCAGCGATTTGCGATGTGGCCCAGAATGCGTTGCATAATTCATTAGGTGGGAATTGGAGAACAGGATTGTTTAGAGTGAAACAACGAGACAAAGCACAATAGAATTATAAATAAGAGCATGGGCCAGTGGGGATGAAGGGGGGCAGGTGGAGAGGGAGAGAAAAAGGAAAGGATGAGGAGGAGGAGAGAATATACAAATGACACTGAATTAACAAGGTAAATCCAAGCTGCTGAGGAGCAGTGCTGTCAACACACACACACTAACACAAATACTCACATCCAGATGTACACCTATGCATGCACTGACACTGCATCTCAGAATATTTCACATATAATTGGACAAGTCCAGACACAATTTAAATATCATCTGTCAATATCATGGCATTTTACGGGACAGCCCTTTTGTCCTAGCAGCTGACTGTGAGACACATCTATCTGTCTATCAATCATGCTATGGTGGCAATGTGAGGACATGTCCCCACAACTTTATGAAATAGTTTGCAGCTACACTTTTGTGTTCGTCAGTTGCATCCTCTAATATAAATCCACTCACGTACAGCTGCAATTTTGCTTGGTTCATTAAAACGAACATTGTTATTAGAGCAGGTATGAGCCTGAGACCTCACACACTCAAAGCAAAACACTTACATAGACACCATTATGTATTCCAAACATCTATCAAACTAAATGACAAATTCCCAGGATCGACAGTGGCAGGAAGTTAAAAATAAAACAAGTCCACAACTGTATAAAGAGAACTTGAAATTAAATCATTTAAATTGTTGTTTAAAGCAGTCATTCCTGGGGTGCGCTTATAATGTTAGTATGCTTTTTACATCCAAAACAGTCAAAATTTAGAAATAAAAGGCATTTTTCCTACCCTGATTTTAGCCCTCTTATTTGAATGCTGTTTTAAGGGGCGTGTCTGCTGTGAGACTTCAGTGTAAACGCCCACTGCTGTGATTGGCTAACATCTTTCCAATTGAAATAGCCAAGTATTACTCTCTCTTTTAGCACGTTTTTACTATTACAGCTCTCAAGGTTATGAAATGCGAATGATTTACCAAAGAATCCACAGGAAATGTACCGAATAGAAATAAATAAAGCTAAACTGAGACATTCACATTGTTGAAAATAAATAAGCATATTCCTAGCATAAGGATCCTTTGAAAGGTAATGTAATTTTTGTCTTGTTGTATTGCTCTTCTCTCCTCCTCATCTCACTAACATGCCAGTGGGCGGGGCTAACGTTGCAATGATGAAGTAGGCGTTGATTTCTTCTGCAGAGGCGGGGTTTCACACATTCCAGGATCAGTCGTTCAATGGGCCTGGTGTCAATAAAAGCTTTTATTGGACTAACAAGGAAGTTTTCAGTTGTGAAACTTACAGGATATTCTTATAGTACAATGACCTCTTATATATCAAAAGCTCAAGGTAAAGTTGATTTCTCAATTCATGGCCCCTTTAAATGATGTTGTGCAGTTTATTTCATGATCATATTTTGATTCATAAATAGTTTTTATAAATGAATAGATAAATAGACATTCTAGATTTAACTTGGAAATTTGCAAATGCTCTTCTAAAAAAATCTCCAGATTTTTTTTTTTTAATCAAAAGCCAAGTCGTTGTACTTCTGCATCACACAGCTAAAGCGTATCAGCACAGAATGTGAACTGTATGTGCCTTTGTTATGTGGATATTAATATGTATCTCTTGAAAGCCATGTTTATATCATATGGGATATGCCGATGTTTTCTATGTATTTCCCAACCAATTCTCCTATCACGTGTAAAAAACACATGCTTTTCTGTTTGCAGTAGATTAAGTGTCTACAATTTGAGTGTTATTTTAAACCAGAGGAAAGTTCTAACATGTTTTTCGAAAAAAGATCTCCTTCCTGAGATTCCGCCCACACAAACACAGCGGTATTGAGAATAGACAAGCAATCAACAGACACTGCTTTCCATTTAAAAAGCATTAGAAAAGTATTATTGTATTACTGATGGGGAACGCAAACCACTTCTATCGATTTGGCTGGTTGATCACCTTCCTCAACTATCAATTTTACTATTTGCACTCAGCAAATTACCCTTCATGCTAACACCATTCAGAGACACCCATCAGCTACCATAGAGCTTTAGACTGATCCTTGAATGCTTCTGATTTCATTTTAACCAGAGATCTGTTGGGACCCAGTCCCAGTCCAAAAGCCTTCTTATAAAAGCATGACTTTAAAAAGACCACTGCAAACTGTAGGACATGGTCAGTCAGCCAATCACAGTGATATGGAAGCACTAACAGACGGACAGTTACTGTAGGGCCCGTTCACACGAAAGATGATAACTATTAACAATAATGATAAAAATATAGTTGTAAAAATCATTCTAAATGTAAAAGAAGAGTCCACACCACAAATATATAACGATAATGGCACAGAAGAAGAATAACAATTTCACAACAGTTTTTTTCCAGCTGACAAACGATAAAAACATTGATAGTCAATCAGATTCTATTCTGCTTTAAAGAGCTTGAGCATTTAAAGTGGCAGATGACATAACTGCAGTGAGCAATCATAATAAACAGAACAATAACATGTGTTGGTGTGGACGCTAATATAGTTATTGCTATAGTTATCTTTGTAGTGATCGTTCTTGGTGTGAATGTGCCTTTAGACATATTTGATCATATTTGTTTTTTTGTAGTGATAATATCTTTCTCATCTCTTTTTCCTAAGGGAAAGGGAAAGGGACAATTCGCTCCTGATTGGGACACAGAATTGGTTACAGTGCATTACCCTGCACGTTTGATTGTGATTCTGAGATACATGAGCTCCATCAAGCGTGGGCAGCTGGCAAGTGGGCTGAACTGTAGCAGAGCATATAATTGTAATAGGAGACATATAATTTCAGCTATAGATATTGTGAGTGGGCGATGAAGTGCTTTAGGTAATCGGACTCAATTTGTCATATGAAGATGAGTAATACTTTCCGTGTATTGTGGAAGTACGTGTACCTGTGATATCAGGTTTCTGAGGCATGGAGAACTTCACAAAGGTGGGTTCAGACAGGCCTTTGACGTTGCGGGCGGTGATTTCCACCTCGTACTGCGTATTCCACTGGAGCGGTTGCAGCAGCACAAAATCATTCACACCTGGAACCAGTTTTGTCATCCACTGCTCTTCCTTGTCCTACACAAAAACCACAAGTGTTTCATAAAACATGCACAAGCATACAGTATGACTATACATTTGGCTTTAAGGCACATAAGACTTGTTTGAACAATTAGCTCTCACAATATTTTCATACACATGACAACTTTTTGGCATAAAAACATCTCGTTGTTGCATGTGAGCGCTCACAGGTGTGTGAATATTGGCCATTTTTACAACATCTGGCTTTGAACATCTGTGTAAAAAACTTTGCAAACATATGTGTGTAAGCACGATTAGTGAATAAGACCTGTTGTTTTATTTACAACAATGGCAAAAGGATATTGTCCTCCTCAAGGGGTGAAATGGAACAGATCACATTTGTTTAGCTATGTAAATTCACTTATATACAGTCAACTCCAGAATTATTGGCACCCTTGTTAAATATGATCAAAGTGGGCTTTGAAAATGAATCTACAATGTTTATCCTTTTGATCTTTCATTCAAAAAAATTCACAAAATTCTAACCTATCATTGAAGTAAAGCAATGGAAAGTGGGGGGAAAATCTCATTATGAAATAAATGTTTTTTTTTTTTCTAGTTCATGTTAGCCTCAATTATTGGCAGCCATTATTGCGACATCCCTTTCCCAAGATAACAGCTCTTGAGTCTTCTTCTATAATGCCTGATGAGTTTGGAGAACACCTGACAAGAGATCAGAGACCATTCCTTCATACAGAATCTCTCCAGATCCTTCAGATTCCCAGCTCCATGTTGGTGCTTCTTCTCTTCAGTTCACTACACTCATTTTCGATAGGGTTCAGGTCAGGAAACTGGGATGACCATGGCAGAAGCTTCATTTTGTGCTCAGTGACACATTTTTGTTTTGATTTTGATGTTTGTTTTGGATCATTGTCCTTATTGAAGATCCAACCACGGCCCATTATACGATTTCAAGCAGAAGTGGTCAGGTTTTGATTTTTTATCTGTTGGTAAGTAAGTAAAGTAAGTAAATTTTATTTATAAAGCACATTTAAACATAGCAGAGCTATCCAAAGTGTTGAACAGAGTAAGGAAACATAAAATAAAATAAAACAGAAATAAAACAGAGTAAAACCAAACAAAACAGACAATAAACAGAAGAATAATAAAAGGAAAATATTAAAAAGCCAGGGAATAGAGATATGTTTTCAATTTTGATTTAAAAATGGTAATCAAAGGTGCAAGGCAGATGTCCAAAGGCAATTGGTTCCATAGACGGGGGGCGGCAACGGAAAAAGCTTTATCTCCCTTAGTTTTTAGACGGGAGCGAGGAATAGAGAATAGCCCTGTCTGAAGATCTTAAAAGTCTGGAGGATGACAGAGGTGTAAGAAGATCTTTAAGATAAAATGGGGCTTGATCATTAAGAGCTTTAAAAACAAACAACAGAATTTTAAACTGGATTCTAAAATGGATCGGGAGCCAATGAAGCAAAGCTAAAATTTGGGTGACATGATCATATTTCTTTGTCCCAGTCAACAACCTTGCAGCTGCATTTTGTACCATCTGGAGGCATGCAAGTGATGACTGAGGAAGACCCAGATACAATGAGTTACAGTAATCTAAGCGTGAAGTAATAAAAGCATGAATAACCTTCTCCAAGTCTTGGAATGACAAAAACAATTTAAGTTTGGAAATAGTCCTTAATTGATAAAAACTGTTCTTAACAACAGAATTAATTTGATTGGATAGACATAATTCTGAGTCTAGGATGACAACGAGGTTCCTAACCTGGGAGGAAACTGAGGGGAAATGATTACCCAGCTCCTTTATTAGACTACTCCTTATTTTTGGGGGACCAAAAACAATTAACTCTGTTTTGTCCTCATTAAGTTGGAGAAACTTATTTGATAGCCAGTTCTTAATGTCCTGGATACATTCCAATAAATGTTGTATAGAGTTGCCAGATTTCAAAGGCAGGTACAGCTGAGTATCATCAGCATAAAAATGAAATGAAACATTATGTTTCTTAATAATGTCACCCAGTGGTCGCGTATATAAGTTAAAAAGAAGTGGACCCAAAATAGAGTCTTGAGGTACTCCACTAATAATAGGAGCAGAAGATGAAGAGAACTTACCTAACGCTACAGAAAAAGACCTGTCTTTAAGATATGAATTAAACCACTGTAAGGGCGTATCCTTGATACCGAATAAATGCTCTAAACGCCAAATAAGAACATTATGGTCTACAGTATCAAAGGCAGCTGTAAGATCAAGCAGGATCAATACGGCATTTTTGCCGGCATCAACTGCAACTAAAATGTCAACACTTTTAGTAAGGCAGACTCTGTGCTATGATGGGCAGTGAAACTAGATTGAAAGGGTTCTAATAACTTGGCTGCATTTAAAAAATTGAGACTGCACAACTTTTTCTAAAAGTTTAGATAAAAATGATAGCTTAGAGACAGGCCGATAATTATTAAAGCAACCCTCATCCAAACCTTGTTTTTTAAGCAAAGGCTGAACAACCGCATGCTTAAAACTATTCGGGACCACCCTAGTGTCCAGAGATTAATTAATCAACACTCGGATACTAGGGCCAATTATGGGAAAAGTTGCTTTTATAATCTCTGTTGGAATAACATCGAGTGAGTTGGTAGTCTTCATCTTGTTAACTAGATTAGAGAGTTCCATTAAAGAAACATGCTGAAAATGAAAATGGACTAGCGGGCGAATTCAAAGACAAATCTGAATTGTGAAGTGAAAGATGAACGAATAGCTAACATTTTATCAGTAAAAAAGGTTATAAATTTCTCACAAAGTTCAGCCGAAGGTTCTTTATGGAATCAACTTGGATTATTTACAGAATTTATCGTGGAGAATAAAATCCTAGGTCTATGACAGTGTGTATTAATTCAATTAGAAAAATATTTTAATCTAGCTGACTTTGCAGCACTCTGAAAATTAACCAGACACTCTTTGAAAATCTCAAATGACACCGTTAAGTGATCATGTTGGTATTTGCTAGAATCCATGATACCATGTATCTGAACAAGATATCCAGGACCTCCAGCAAAAAAAGGCCACAACATTAAAGATCCAGCAGTATATTTAACCATGGAGATGGGGTACTTTTTCCTTGTTTGGACCAAGACCATCTGGTAGGTTTGCTGCCAAAAAGCTCTCTCTTTTTTTTTTTTCATCTGACAATAGAACCAGGTCCCTTTTGAAGTTCCAGTCGTGTCTGACAACTGAATATGCTGGCGTTTGTTTTTGGATGAGCGAGGAAAATTTTCTTGAAACCCTCGCAAACAACTTGTGGTGATGCAGGTGCTGTTTGATATGTTTTTTTTTTTTAGGCTTTCTGAGACTCAAGACTCAACTAATCTCTGCAATTCTCCAGCTGTGATCCTTGGAGAGTCTTTGGCCACTCAAACTCTCCTCCTCACCGTGCATTAAGACAATATAGACACGCCCTTTTCCCGGCAGATTTGTAACATCTTTAGTTGATTGGAACTTCTTAATTATTGCCCTGATGGTGTAAATGAGGATTTTCAATGCTTTAGCTATTTTTTTTACAGCCATTTTCTATTTTGTGAAGCTCAGCAATCTTTTGCTGCACATCAGAACTATATTCTTTGGTTTTACTCATTGTGATGAATGATTAAGGGAATTTGGCCTTTGTGTTTACGGTCCCACTATATATTAGGTGGCCTTTACTACTATGTACTTACATTTAAATTAATCATTTGATACAATGCAATTATTATACTTATATTTTTAAAAATACCTGCATGTAATTACATCTGTAATTAATTTGTGTAACTACATTTATAATTACATTGTTGACCCATCTCTTACACCTTAACCCACCCTTAAACCTCAATAGTAGCAAAAGTGTTTTGCAATACAATATGAACACAATAAGTACATTGTACTTATTTTTGGATGAAAGTACATAGTAGTTAAGGCCACCTAATATAAAGTGGGACCCTGTTTCCTCATGTTTGTACTCCTGTGGAACAGGAAGTCATGGCTGGACAATTTCATTTCCTAGTCAATCTGCTGTGCTAAAAAAAAATGCAAATATGAATGGGAATATACTTCAGAGATATTTTACTCATAAGAATTTCTAGGGGTGCCAATAATTGTGGCCAAAATACACTGGAGAAAAACATATATTCATATATTCAAATAGCTTGAACAACATATTTTTAATGATCTATTAAGCAGTTAATTTGTCACATTTGTTATATTTAGGCATATTTGTCAATTTGTTGCACATATTAATACAATTTGGTTATGGATATTTTTGTAAGTGAATGATTTTTTTTATTTTATTTTATTTTATAAATGGCACTTCATTTCAATCAATTTTTTTCCTGATGGATGGAAATCAAAACATAAGACTATATATTAAGAGGCCATCTGATCATTCATCCTCAGAGCATCACATAAGAAAGAGACGCTTTTCTCTAATCCTCAAACTTTTCCACACACTTACAGCAGAAACACTCCAACGCATCCATTATTCTCTTTGAGTCCCTGCCTGCAGAGCATCTGAGCACAAGTGTGTGCGTAATATAATATGCGTTGTGTGTGTGTGTGTGTGTGTGTGCCGGCTGTTTTGCCGGCTAAAATTTTGAAACTAAGCCCACACATGCTGCCTTCAAAAACTCATTGCTTTTATATTTTGACATTTTCAAAACGCCTCAGCTCTTTAAAGGCTAAATGGTTGAATGTGCCTTTCACATGCTGACAGTCCTTAGGCGTACTGTGACATCTCCATTTCCCCTGTTCTCACCTCCACATGCACAGGCGATCAGAGACCGAGCAAATGAGAGAGAGGGAGAGCGAGAAAAGTACAAAAAAAGAAAAAAGGGGAAGAGTACAAATAAAAGAGAAGGAAAAGATGCCAGCGGACCCTATTAAGGTCGAGGAGGAAGCGAGGCATCACCAAACAGACTGAGACAGACAGAGATGAAGCAAATGAGGAAATGTTGAGGCCCATGAGGGGAAAAACAAACAAAGGGATTGTGGGAGAGAGAGCAAGCGAGCTGTGGTGAATGTGTGTACATGTTAGTGTGGCAGCACTCAATAACCTCTCACAAACTGTAGACAAACTGTATGGATTGCGAGACAGTGGTGACAATGTAACTCCATGATGTAAGCGAAACAAAGAGCTCAGAGTTACTCAAGGCCTTTTAGAATGCTGATACGCTCAAGGGCACAGCTCTTGCTCCAAGTAAGATCTACTAAGTCTTGTTGTTGAAGTGTCTAATTTTATGCTACTAACAAATATTAACTGCAAATAGTCACTGCATAGTCATAGTGACTGCATTAAGACTAATATTCAAGACTTTGGCAAATGGCATAGTTGTCTTTATTGGGATATTTTGCTGTTAGTAAGTATCTATGTAGTTTTGTACGCCAACCCGGAATTTAGCATCACCCTGGTTCCCTCGACAAAAACCAAGAGGCTTTTGGATTATTACAGAAAATAAGGTCTGTGACTAACAATAACTTATGATTCTTACACTTTTTGTTTATCGTGATAATCTTCACGAATTAACAATTTTTATGAATTTTGAAGCGTAAATACAATCGGCAGAAGTCAAAAGCTAAACATAGGCTATAAACAAAATACACCACAGTCGCATGACTTTAACGTCACCATCACTAAGCTTCTGACAACTCTATCAGTCTTTGTTTAAAAACATTTTCTCTGAAAGTTCGAGTATTAATAGTTCGCAAGAGTGTGATTATTAAACACAACGAGGCTGTAAAAGCGGACTAGTGAGTAGATGAGTTTACCTGTTCGGCGTGATGACGTTTAATGTCCCCGTCAACCTCTGTAGTCCCATTTAGCCACTTGTTAGCAACCACCTTTTACAAGACAAGTAAAAGCTTTTTTAAAAAAAAAAAAAAAAAATCACAAGAGGGTAATACTGATGTATTTTTTATCGTACAATAAAACATGAAAATATCTTGAGCTCGTGTTCACCACAGACCTCATTTCAAGCATTTAACCAAAAACCCATTAAAAAAACTCTTTGACTTCAGGACAATGGAACCGGAAGTGCTAAAAGGCTAAGTAGTTTCCGGGTTTTGGCCTACAAAAATACATCATCACTACACCACTTTATACCATGCTGATTCTAAACGACAGACCGGAAGTCATACTTTCCAATGGTGAGTAGTAGGGGAACTGTGTGGAGTTCCAACAATATGTGTATGTGGAACTTATGCATTCCGATTTGAGCTTCGGGTGCATTGAAATATTTAAACTTTTGTGGCTAGACTATGTGACTGCCTGACTGGATATGATGTATTCTAATCAAAACAATTAGCGTGAGATGAGAACACTATTTCTAAAAAATGAGTGGTTACAGATAATTATGTCCAAAATAATTATTATAATAATACAGTACCCTGTTGAATAAGTGGAGGTTAAAAGCTGCTTCATGACCAAATTGAAAGTTCCATGGGACTGCCACTAGGGGGCGAAATGCAGAAATAGTTGTGAATGTCATAGGGAAAAACAGGCGGCTTAAAGGAGTGCCAGAATGTTAAATGCTAAAACACTGGGCTGCATTTGCCAATAATTGTGCAAAACAAGCATAATAAAAGTGTTCTTACATGCACAGAGAAGTTTTTATACTTTTGAAAACAAACATATGTTTAACACAGCTTACAGAGTTTAACCCAAACATATTCTCTAAAACAGGTTGCATCGCTTCCGGTTCAGGTCTTTTTTTATGTGCTTTGTTAAATATAAAGCCATTTTACACAAAATACCTTTAATGGAGCGAGCAAAGATGAGCATAACCGTTGTAGATTGATATCTAAAAGTTTTTTATTTTTCTTCTTCTCCCTAATATTTAGTTATTTAAATCAAATAAAAAGGCAAAAATAAAAAGAACTAGCTAGGTTAGCTGATTTCCTTAATAGTCCATGGATATTGACCATAAGTTTGTACTGCCGTTAACACTTTTTCTGACAAGCGGAAGCAATGAGACCTGTTTTCCTGTTTCTTCATGTGACATTCGGCATAAAGCCTACACTCTAATGAGAGTTAGTTGACATGTAGTTGCAAAGTTTCTTATAGATGTCTAAAGTGGAATATCAAAAAAAAACAAAAACAAATAAATGTATTAAAAAGAGGATATTTTTCTCTTTAAGTCAAAGGGAACAGATTGCATTTTTCATTTTTTTTTTTTTTTTTAGCTTTTTAGCTTGCATTTTTTTATGAGAATATACCTTAGACTTCTATTGTTTTCACATTAAGCTAATAATAATTACTATAGACTATCCTCAACCCAAATCATAAATGTAACCCAAAAAGAAAACATTTTATATTTTTGGAATAAAATATACATTTTTGGCTTTATTTCTGAGGACATCGAATGTCCCCTGCACATTGCTTTTCTATCATGGTGGGGACTTTCCTTTGACTTATATTGTTTTTATATTCATAGGCTGTTTTTTCTCATGGGAAATGCTGGATTTTCCCTACAGTGTATGTGATTTCAGTTCATTTTATATCAACAATGTATGCAAAACCTGATCCCTCCCAAACCCTCTATCGCACGTACACCAGTTCCACAGAAAACATCAATGCAGTCACACCTGACACACAAAAGTTGTCACTGAGAGGAAAGCCCTAAAAACAGAAAAATATCTTGTGCAGAATAAGTTAAGCACGTTTTTATGCATGCTCCAGTTCGTGCTGGTGCATAAACAAGGGGCATGGGCTCAAACAAAGAAATGTATTTTCATGCTCATTACCAAAACTATTGCCCACTCATCTCCATGTGTTTACAGAAATAACACCCTCTGTATTCCAGCTCAATCTCACACTCTACACTTACAAACAACAAAACCACAGGATTCCATTTAGTGCTGCTTTTCTACAGCTAGTTAATGACAAAGTGCATGGCTATTTGTAAAATGCTGTTCTGCTGGACACAAACTAACAATCCCCCAATTAAGTCATGATAAAAAATGATGGTAACACTTTAGTTTAGGGCCCATTCTCACTATTAACTAGTTGCTTATTAGCATGCATATTACTAGGATACTGGCTGCTTATTAGTACTTATAAAGCACATGTTAAAGCCCTCCTGTGGTGAAAATCATTTTTTTTTTAATGTTGTCTATATGTCTACAGTATGTGGTGTTTTTAATATGCTTTAAGACAAACCATGTGCAATTTCATAAGTCAACACAATTTCTGCGTATTAAAAACTGCAATGATCTAAAGACAGTTTCAAAAACGCGTTTTGAAATCACTTGTGTTTCTAACGTCACAAACTACCTTAATCAATCACGTCAACGTACTGGCGGTATTTAGGAGTTTATCCATCCATCCATCCATCCATCCATCCATTTTTTAATGATTACAAAAAATAAAAGTACAAGTACCTCACCAATTATTAATATAATTAATAACTAAGTAAATAATTAAATACCATATATTAAATGAATTTAAAAAATAAATAAACAATGTATGTAATATATTTTGTGTTGTAACTAAAAAAAAATCTCGATATGAAGTGGTTGTACCTCTGTATTCTGCATCATTCAAGCATGAACGTTAACAGCCTTGATGAATCCTCTGAATTAAGGTAAAATAATCACTAGAGCGAAGTTTCATAAACTGAATAAACATTGAAACAACGCTACAGCAACGTTTCCCTTGCGAGACTGGTTCATTGCAGCTTTAAGAGCAGCTCACTTACTGTTTTATATTTGACAATGTATTCCAAGATGGGCATTCCTCCATCGTCTTGCTTGACCAGACCCAGTCGGTACGCCTTCCCCACCCCACGTTGACCCTGAACCGAAGGGGGACTTGGCTCTCCTGAATGACGAAAAAAGACAACAATGTATGAATGGTCCACATTCATATTCATAACTGGTTATTAATTAACTCAATGGCTGGCAGCAACATACTACTGCAATAGCGTAACGGCTGAAGGTTGTTTTTCCAAACATACACTGTTTAAGGGTCAAAGCAGAGGGCACTCACGTATGGGCAGAGTTTGAAAGCTCTCTGTGCGGCTGAACTCCCCTTGACCTTTTCCGTTCACCGCCGCTACTCTCACCTCATAGGTCGTGTTGGGCTCAAGGTTAGTGAGCAACACGATTGCTGTGGAATAGAAAGACAGAGTGACAAAGACAGAGATGGAAATGATTCCATGAACATACCCAACTGGTCTCCGAAATCATGTACATGGTTACAAATGATTGCTTTCTCTAGTCATGCTCTTGGCAAACTAGCCTTTTCAGGATTATGTATATTAGTTCAGAGTCCTTAAAGTAGCCTAACTGGGTTATCTGACTGTCTAATGTGTTCTTAAAGTTTCTGCAGACCCATTTGGGTGTTGTAGGTAGAGAAAATCGATTGAAGCACTGTAAGCTCAGGTTGGACTGGAGTTGTATCTCCCACAGCTCTTCTCACTCTTCTATTTTGGCCCTTGAAGCCAGTATGGACTGAAATTTTGGGCATGTGAATGTAGTGAGAATGAAGGCTGAAGGGTCAAGCTAAAGTCTGATCTGATAAAATTCAACATGAAACTATAATAAAAGCCAATTTGTGTGCTATATTCCTGCTGAAGCTCTGAAATGAACTACAAATTTAGACAGAATAGTAAATGTCACTGCTGTCAATAGCACCATATTTGATTTGAGAGCTACAGTGGAGGAGAAAGTTTTCAGTGAATAACTGCTTAAATTTCAGTCTGTTTGTCACATATAACTATCTATAAGACTTAAGAACACTTGGAATGCAGCACACAGGTTTTATGGACTTTTTTGACACCTTTAGGGGCCGTTCACACAGAACGTGTTTTTCTATCCCAATGCGCTACTTTTCCATTGTTTTTCTATGTAAACGCGCTAGAAGGACGTGCATGATCGTTACGCTCGCGTCTTGCGTCTTTTGCAGCGCATCGCACAAGAGCCCCGCGTTTTTAAGACGCCATGTCAAGTTAAAAGAATTTCAACTTTTACACGCAGCGCCGCTCATCAATGTCAGTTCCAAAACAGTGGACCAATCAGAAGAACTCTGAGGTGGGGCAAGCGTTGCACGCTTTGTTTAGAGTAGCAAGTTGGCATAGCAACTGTTTTATTTGTTCATTATTGCCGTTATTGCATCACGTCTCAAAAGTGCCTCTCGAGACCCTCACGTTCTGCGCTGCGCTGTCTGAACGAGCCCTTATGGTGTGTTTTTTTTTTTTGTCATTTTGGAGTTTTATAGCCCAAATTCCCTTTCACTTTTAGTAGGCTATATTTAAGAAAGTTGACAGGATACTCTTTGATAATTAATCTTTGTGTACTATGGAACTACAGTACCTTTCAAAAGCTTAGGGTTGGTAAGATATTTTTAATTGTTTCAGCAACAGTATAATTTGGTGGTTTAACATCGGCATTGATAAAACACAGCAATGGAGAACCATTGCACTTACTCTGCGTCCCCTGTGATTTCACATCCTTCCAGTCCTGTGAGCTGATATCTTTGTATTTGACCAGGTAGTAACTGATGGGTACACCACCATGGGAGTCTGGCTTCGTGAAGGTAACTGTGGCCACGCGCTGTGCCACCGAGCTCAGCCGAACAGAGTAAGGGTTTGAGGGAACATCTGTGACAGAGAAATTATGGGTCAGGGGAAGAGAGACTAACAAACGACTCCATTTATGTGCCGAGGCCACCGTTTCTGAGAGTATCAAAGGAACTGGTTGTGTGTCTTTCTGTGGGGTAGAAAACACAGTTATAGAGCTGCTTTCAGGGTCTTACAACCCATGCTCCCTCAGCGAAAGACTTTTAAGGCAACAAACACACTCAGCAAGAAAAGACTGCACTGTACTGCCATCTTATGAAAAATACATGATGTCAAATGAAGGTTGAAACTTAAGCAAACAGAATAAAAATTCAAAGGAAATCGTAAGCCAGAACAGAGTGATTTAGCTATAATCAAAAGGTATTCTTACTGCCTAAAATCCATGGTAAAATCATGGTAACACACTGCCTCTCATGGCTTATTGCTTATATAAAACAATATGTTTTTGTAAAGCAATATGTTAAAAGGGTAACACTACAGTAAGGTCTCATTAATGCATTAGTTAACATTAACTATAAGCAATATATTTTTACAGCATTTATTAATCTAGGTTAATGTTAGTTAATAAAAATGTTTATGTTCATTTTCACAGTGCATTAACAGATATTAACAGACACAACTTTAGATTTTAAACATGTATTCGTAAATGTAGAAATTAAAATGAACTAAGATGCCGTGTATTATTCACTGTTAGCTCATGTTAACTAACAACTAATCTTAAGAAATGAAACCTTATTGTAAAATGTTACTGTTAAAAGGCACTAATGTTTAAAGTGTGATTAAATACAATAATAATAAAAAGTGATAAATAAATAAATAAATAAATAAATAAATCAGGCTGTATTAGTCGATACAGCAGTATTTTTTTACTTGAGTTTAATTGGTCTCCCTCTAAAGGCTTGAAAACAGCTTGAAATACCACAAAAGTTAAAGTTATCTGCAATTTTTTAAAATATATTTTCAGCTGATTGTGGGGGACAAGCTTAAATCCAGCCACACAATGGGTTTAAGGCAAGACACCCCAGGTGAATGGGGTAAAAAATTAACTAATAGATATCACCATACTTCCCTAGCTGATTGATTACATTAAAAATTGCAAACATTTTTTGTATTACAAGTTTTCTAAAATGTTATGTTTAAATATGCAAATAAGGCGTTATCTAATTAGATATGCACTAATTTCTAGAAAAAAATCTGAATATTGGATGACGTCAGGTTTAAAATTCTCATTTAACTTTTTGGACATATTAAATTCAAAAGTTTTTACAGAGGGAATTTTGGATATCTCTTTTTATCACTCCATAAATCAGAAAATACTATCAACAGCCAGAAAAAAAATAATTTTCACCATTTTTTTAGGAATAAAATGTTGTATAAAATCAGGCAAATTATATATCAACAAATCCCTCTGTAAAAACCTTAAAAACCCAGAATATAGATAGGAATAAAACTGTAAAGTTTGGTGTATATAAGTTCTGCTGAAGTGGAGATTTCTGACTCAGAGCAGGAGAAAAACTCATTTTGAGAAAACGGCCTTTAAAGACATTTACACTTTATGAAAAGCCAAAAAGCGCAAAATCTCAAAATTGACAGGTGCCTGAAAAAACAGTGTTTTTGCCTGTAGTGTCCCCCCTTAAATATGATAAAATGTGTAAAATGCAGAGTAATACACTCTTATTGATAGCTGAAAACGTCTCGGGTTACTTGTGTAACCCTGGTTCCCTGAATAGGGAACGAGACGCTACGTCATATGACATTATGGGAACCTTCTGCATGATTGCGTCGTGAAGCACTCTTGTATCTAACCAATGATGAGACGAGACGTCAGAGGTGGGTGACGTCACGGACCAGGAAACTATAAAGCATACCCAGAACAAAGAACGCTAGCTTCTGGATTATGGCTGAAGCAAGACTCTCACAGGTATGCCGGGGATACGGCAACGCGACGTAGCGTCTCGTTCCCTATTCAGGGAACCAGGGTTACACAAGTAACCCGAGACGTTCCCTTTCATGGGAACTGTCGACGCTACGTCATATGACATTATGGGAACGCTGTCCCAACTACGCCGTAGAACCAAGTACCTGTCTGTTATCTTGTAGACAGAACTGACGACCCCGGAGTGGAGCCTACATCCAGGTTATAAAACCTAATAAATGTGTGCTGGGATGACCATCCAGCTGAATCACATATGTCATTAATGGATACTCCTGACATTAAGGCCTTTGAGGCCGCCATACCCCTAGTAGAGTGGACACGGACAGCTAATGGAGATGGCTGTCTGGCCGCCTCATAAGCAAGTGAGATAGCCTCGACCACCCACTTGCTCATTCTCTGCTTAGATGCTGGGCCTTCTTTCTTAGGAGACCCGTAACACACAAACAATTGATCTTTTTCTACGCCACAGGGCAGCTCTGTGGACATATGCATCTAAAGCCCTCACTGGGCAGAGCAGATTGAGTTTCTCCTGATCCGAAGTTGTAAATGTAGGAGGATAGAAGGCCTGAAGTACGATGGGACCCGGGACGTTGGTGGGGACCTAGGCACATAGCCTGGTCTAGTGTGCAGGAACGCTTTGACCATTCCAGGTGCGAATTCCAGACACAAAGGAGCAACTGAAAGTGCTTGAAGATCTCCTATTCTTTTAAGAGATGAAATAGCCAGTAGAAATATGGTCTTTAGGGTGAGGAGTTTCTCTGAAACTTCCTCTAGTGGTTCGAAGGGAGCCTCAGCTAACCCTTCTAATACCACGGCCAAGTCCCAGGCCGGAGTCCTTGTACGTACTGAAGGCCTCAGCCTCAGAGTACCACGGAGGAAGCGTATAAAAAAGGGGGGTCTCGACCTACCGAGGAATCCCCCAGAGGAGCATGGCCGAAATGGCCGCAACATAAACCTTCAAGGTTGAAGGGGATAAAACATCCGAGAACTTGTCTTGGAGAAATTGAAGCACAAGGCTAATAGAAGAGTGGACAGGGTCCACATTGCTTTGTCTACACCAAGTAGAGAACAGTTTTCATTTATACGCATACAACTTCCTCGTGGAGGGAGCTCTGGAGTGGAGTATGGTCTCCACAACCTCAGTTGGGAGACCAGCATCTATGAGCCTGGTCCCCTCAGAGGCCAGGCCCACAGTCTCCGTAGTTCTGGGCGTGGATGAATTATCATGCCGCCCGCTTAAGACAGGAGGTCCTGCCTGAGAAGAAGCTCCATCAGGGAGCCGTCTAGAAGTGACACTAGGTCTGAGAACCATATTTTGGTTGGCCAGTACGGGGCTATTAATATTAGACTGACCCCTTCCTGGCGTACTTTCTCCAGAACTCCCGGGAGCAGAGCGAACAGGGAAATGCATACAGACGCAGCCTCGGCCACGTCTGTACCATGGCATCCAGACCCAATGGTGCTGGATGAGATAGGGAGAACCACAGTGGACACTGGGTTGATTCCCCTGAAGCAAATAGGTCGACTTCCGCTCGACCAAAGTTTTCCAAAGTGAGCTCCACCACCTCAGGGTGGAGTCTCCATTCCCCGGGCCTCGGCCCCTGCCTCGACAGGGCGTCTGCTCCCACATTTGATGCCCTGGGATGTAAGCTGCTCTCAGTGAGAGGAGCTTCCCATGGGGCCACAGGAGGATCCAACGGGCCAATTGCATAGTTGGCGAGACCGCAGACCCCCCTGATGGTTGATATGAGACCACCGACATGTTGTCCGTGCGGACCAACATGTGATGGGCCCTCAGGTCTGGGAGGAAGTATTTTATTGCAAGAAATACCGCCATCATTTCCAGCCGATTTATGTGCCAGGAACTCTGATGGTCCTCCCAGAGACCCTGAGCTGAGCGACCACTCATGATCGCCCCCCAGCCCGTGAGGGAAGTATCCGTCGTAAGCATTACGCAACGACAAGGAACCACCAACACAGGTACTTGGGACAGGAACCAAGGCTTTCCCACACGACCAGAGCACGAAGGCATCGCCACGTGACTTTGATCGTGCAAAAAGGACTTCCCCTCGGAGAAAACCCCTTGGTCCTGAACCACCACTGCAAGGGTCTCATGTGCAGCAGGCCAAAAGGTATCCCGTTGGACGCAGCTGCCATGAGACCCAACAGTCTTTGAAACTGTTTAACAGTGAGTGACTGGCCTAGTTTCACCCATTCACGGCATTGAGAATGGAACTCACACGAGCAGGAGACAGATGTGCCTGCATCGTGGTGGAGTCCCAAACTACCCCTAAGTAGTTGGTAATTTGAGCCAGAACCAGCACACTTTTCTTGGCATTGAGCCTCAGCACAAGCCTCTGCATGTGTGACAGAACAACATCTCGATGTTGAACTGCCAGATGTTCTGTTTGAGCTATAATCAACCAGCCGTCGATATAGTTCAGTACGCGGATGCCCTGGAGTCTCAGTGGAGGCAGAGCTGCATCCACGCACTTCGTAAATGTGCGGGGTGATAAGGCCGAAGGGAAGAACCCTGTACAGGAAAGCTTTGCCCCCGAAAGTAAACCTGAGGAACTTCCTGAGTTGAGGATGGATGGATACATGAAAGCAAGCATCTTTCAGGTCTATCGCAACAAACCAGTCCTCGGACCTGATCTGTGGGATAGCCCTCCATCCTTCTTTGGAACAATGAAGCACTGGTTGTAAAACCCTGACAGCTTGCTGGGAGGAGAACCCCTTCTATAGCTCCTTTTTGCAAGAGAGTCATAACCTCCTGTTCCATTACCAGAGACTGCTCGGGGGCCACCACTGTGGGAAGGACCCCATTAAACTGGGGCGGGCGAGACCCGAATTTGTAACCCTTTTCTATTGCGAGCAGCACCCATTTTGAAATATTTGGGAGAAGTTTCCATTCTGCCAGAAAATTTACTAAGGGAACCAGTCTCTCGAGACTGGCCTCTGGTGTTTTTTGAGCACTTAACTCGGCACCCTGAAGCGGTGAACCGGCAAGGAACAGCCGAATCAAGTGATGACCGGCCCTCCTCGGAGGGTCGGTGGAGACCGCTGCGCCCTGAAGCACACTGGGTGGCAGGGTTAGCAGAACGGCCCCCTGAGGGCGCCAAAAAGGGATGGGTACCAAGTATTTTAATACCCGACCCTCTCTGGAGGGGGCTGCCCTCCAATGTCCCTCGCCACTGGCATCAGGACCTCTTCGAAGCCTTCTTGGTGATAATTACAGTCCGCAGATCTGCGTTACCCCACAAAGACTTCAGCTGTGTCGCCTGTCCCTGTCCCCAAGCTTTCTGCGGGGGAGCACGGGTGGCGACACTTTCTTTGGATGAACGGTCAGACCAGTGCCCTGAAACGGCGAGCCGGCAGGGAACATCTGAACTGACCGCTCTACAACCCTCCTCTTTCTTGGAGGAACACTGGAAACCACTGCGCCCTGAAGCACACGAGGTGGCAGGGTTGGCAGAACGGTCTCCTTTATTTTCTTTTAAATTCCTCAGAATTTAATGTATTCAATATTTCATTTAATCCTCAAATTAAATGCAGCCAGATTTTTTTTTTTTTTTTTTGAACAGGCTGAATATATTTAGAATACAAAAAGAATTATAGCTCGTAATAATTCGCAAGGTATTTTAGGGAAAGAGAGAAAGGGAAACTCCCGTCTACTCAGTTCCCTCAAATATAAATAAATATATATATATATAAAATTACGGACACGTGATCTATGCGCAGCCTCGGCAAACGCGAGACCCGAGCCGTATATTCTTTCTTGCAGACTTAATCTACGCGCTGCCTCGGCAACGCGAGATCCGAGCTATATATTCTTTAATGAAAACTCAATCCACGCGCTGCCTCGGCAAGCGCGAGATCCGAGCCTTGCGTTAGACTTTTATTCCCTCGAGAATAAAGCCAACAGGAGTGGAGCTAAAAAACTCCCGCTAGTGCATGCTTCTCTTCGGGACATTTTTATGAATGAACACTGCTCACTGTCAGTTGTGAGCTGACGTGCATGCTCCACTCCCAGCAAACAACACATAAACCGTGTTTATCCCCACTCGCTTTATAGTGTAGCACAGGGGGAAACGCGATTCAAACTGCTGTTCACTATTGATTTGTTATAAACGTGTGATTTTGAAACACGATATGTGTGTGAGGTGGCGAGTCCTCAGATCGATATCACAATATCCACCTCCTCAGAGCTGGACATGTGAAATACCGGTGCCTCAACCCGGGGGAAGAAACCGCAGAGCGTGCTTCCACCTGGGAGACGGCACTGAACCTGGCAGGTAAGGGCAGAGAAAGGGCGGCGCCCGTCTCTAACCCCTCTGACAGATCCAATTGTGAACCCCACGAATGGAGCCTCCGCTCTGCCTCAGCAGAAGCGGGACTCGATCCGCGGGGAACACAGGAGCACAGTGTCCTGAGAGCGAGTTTTTTTACAGTGCACACAGACAGCTCCCTCGAGAGCTGCCTGGGCATGCTCAACTCCCATTCAACTGCTGTTTTTCGCCATAATACGTGTCTTTTCTATATATAAATATATGGATTGGTGTGAGATACTCTTGTCCTCAGACGAAGAGATTTTGACTTGTTTATGTAATAAGACAAACAACACCAAATAAGACACACGATAACACAGAGCGCTTGCTGAAGACAACAGAAGCTAGCGTTCTTTGTTCTGGGTATGCTTTATAGTTTCCTGGTCCGTGACGTCACCCGCCTCTGACGTCTTGTCTCATCATTGGTTAGATACAAGAGTGCTTCACGACGCAATCATGCAGAAGGTTCCCATAATGTCATATGACGTAGCGTCGACAGTTCCCATGAAAGGGAACTATAGCCAAAATAACTGATAAACAAAAGCACTAGCTGTGTGGGATACATCAGATTTTATGAATGATTTCATGCAGGCTTTTTCATAACAGAGGCACCAATATTAGTTCATAGTCCTCAGGTAACACAAACCATGATGTTGCCAATCTGATACAAAAACATGTTGCACTCTGCCTAAACCTCTCATGCATGTACTGTAGGCGGTATGGCATGGTTTCGGACCATCTTTGCAATCATTCATGCTTTGGTTTTGTTTTTTTTTGCCCTGCCAAGCCAGAAAAAACAAACTGCTCTGAATAACAAGCATCCGAGAATGGGAGATCCAGACTGCTGATGGAGAGAGAAATAGTAAATGAAACAGGGAGAGGCAGTAGGAAGACAGAGAGAAACAAATTAGGTGTGCGTTATAGGGGATCATGGAGAGGAAGTGCCAGTGAGAGAGACAGTGGGACAGAGTTAGACATATGGGAGGAGATGCTAAGACAGACAGAAAAGGGAAGTCGTGCCACAGAATCCACTTCCACCTTTGCCTGTCTGCTAGTACGAGGTATGAAAGAGGTTACAACAAAGACAAGCACACACACACACACACATATACATGTGTTTTCATTGTGCTAAACACTTTAAGACACAAACAATATAACAGTGGACAACAATCCGTCAGAGTGATCTGCCTTATATTTGAAAAGGCTGCTGCCATAAGCTCTTCAAAGCTTGAGTAACTCGAAACGTGTTTTTGTTGGCTGTTTGAAAGCCAAAGCGTGTTTACTTCTAACGCTGCCACTGCGTTCAGACTGATACAAAAGTCATTATTATCTGCTGAGGAGCTCTGTGAGGAGATTACATGTACGTGGACAGGCTTTGACAAGAGCGAGACTGGTTGGGACTTCTAATGTGCCTAAAATCCATTCAAGCCTTAAAGGTGAAGTGTTTTATTTCTGCAGCACCAAGCAGAATTGAAATAATCATAGTTTCCTGAACACTCCACACACCCCCTCATTTTTCAGCCAAACAGAATGCATGCCACTGGTTGAGACAAAAATTTACATTTTAGACCCAAGGGTCATGGGTCATGGTTTGACTGGTTAGCATGTAAAATATACAATGTGGGCCCAAAAAGCCCACATTGTTTCCCCATTGATAGCCATTCAAAAGTAGTCATGTATTCAATTAAATACATTTTTTTTTTTTTTTTGCATACAACATTTAAATCACAAATATTTTTATTATATTATAGCAGATGTTTTGCCAGTGACCAGTTGAAGAGCTCAAAATATTTGGTGTTTTGTCACTTCAGAAGGTTGGGCAACTGCCATTGAAAAGAATGGGAATGCTAGCTTTTCCCAAGTATTATAGACCTCTACACTCCACTAAAGGAATGAGTTTGGGGTGGGATTCCTTCTTAGGGAGCATTTGGAGTGTTTAGGTAACCTGTATGGAAACAATTATTATTTTTTCAATTCCACTTAAAGTCACAGAAATGACACACTTAAACTTTAAGGACTGAATGGATTTTAGCCACATTAGAAATCATAACTAGTTTCTCTCGTCACAGGATTCGTAATTCAAGGTGTTTACAGTCCTCTGGAATTGAATATGAGTGATCTATATGTTGTTGTCTCTACGTGTTAAACTGGGATTAAAAGAAAGTATTTCAACATTGAAAATAACAATCTTTATTACTATTGTCATGCAGCTAATACACCGGCAGACACAGTAATCACATGGATTATTTGAATTTGTTCTAAACACTCACCTGCTTGAGCTAGGATGAACTCCTGGAAGCGCATCCCAATGTTGTTTCTGGCTGTGCAGTTGTAACGGCCAAAATCTCTGTCTGACATCGGGGTAACCTGAGGAAAATGCGTTGGCGTGATCATACATACATACATACATACATACATACGTGATTACACTGCACATTTTTCTTTTGTTTCACATGCTTGTCATTTTATACTTCTAATGAGATATTGTTGTTTTGTTGTTCTTGTGTTCATTTGACAATAATATTGCTCAGTAAACATAACTGCTGCAGGGTTCCCACTCCTTTTCAAAGATCATTTTCCAGCACACTTCCAGAACATTTTAATTTTCCAGGACGCGTGTGAACCCTGTGCTGAGGACACATCTGTTTCCAGAGAAGTGAAGTGTTGTTGAGTCTTGTCAGAATTCAGTTGTCTACGTCAGATGAGGTCACAAAAAAAAAAAAAAGACGAATCTGCTTGTATCACTGCAAATTATATTCACTGCAGACAATACTCTTCTAGCTTGCTACACCTGTAGCCCTGAATGTTTCAGCAAAAGATTTTTTCAGGTTTTACATTATAATCTAGAGGCGATCCAACACAGCACCAAAATTGTTTATCATGCAAAAAACTTACATTAAATGTATTAATATTTACAGAAAATGCACGATCAGAAGCAAATAATACACTGTATATTTTTTGAAACACAAAAGATTTTTTATTAATTTATATTTTTATGAAATTTTATATTATTTAATTGTATCTTTTCTCAGTATTTCTGATTATTAATTTAGCTTTTTTAACAAACCTGATGGCAGCATTAATAGCCAAATTAAAAAAAAGTAATAAATAAAAGTAATAAACACTTTTGTTTTTTAAAAAACAAAACAATTACTAACATTTTAATTTAAAATTTTAATAATTAAAATGTGATAAATTTAAATTTAAATTTACTAACTACTTGTTTGCATTATGATATGCCAGCAACGGGCTAAAGCCCATATGCTATTAGTGTCTAACTCCTTTGGTCTTCCTATCTTCATCAGAACTCGTGAAGAGATTAGTTGAGCAAACACAAAGATCCAATAGGAGTGAAAATAATTGACAGCATTGGGTTGGTTACCTCTAGGAGTGATTTGCCGAGGGCACTGTGCACTCGCATGTTTCCAGCACCCTCACTGGGGATGGTCAACTTTTCCCGTCTCCACAGCATTGTGGCCGGAGGGTTAGACATAACATCACAGCTAATGTTGACCGGGTTCCCTTCCCACGAGAAAAATATAGTATGGTTGGTCTGGAACTTTGGAGCATCTGTGAAAGAACGGTAAAAGAGTACTCAACAATGACACACCAAGCTCTTCTAACAGTCATCCATCTAAAACTCATTCAAGATTAGCTGCCCGAAGTCTAAATTAAATTCGAGCATGTACCAAGCAGGTAAGAGCTTCCACATACGAGTTAACCGAACACTTTATCATGGAGTTCACTTTCACTTGGGTAAAATGGGCTCCTAATCAAACTGAATCTGAAGCATGGCCACTTTTTGCAGGTTTCCTGTAATTTTTCAAAACAACCCACATAACCTCAATCCCCCTCTTTCCCCACAATGCAGTGGGTGGTGGAAAATTTCATTTGGCAGTATGACAGAGAGACCCAATGAGGCATTGAGGGTGTGAGACATCGTGATATTGGGAATGCTGCATTATCTACGATTTCTCAGTCTTACACCCACATACACCGGCAGACACACACATACACAGACATAGAAGAAAAGCACACACACAATCACACCCATTTTTTCCATTAAAGAGATTGATGCAGCCCACAGTGTCACATCGGTGACGGATTGAGACTGAATGAAGGGGTATATTAGCAACCCTGCTAGATGGTCCATTCCAGTGCACCCCATAATGAGATATACATCTACCCTGCTGCTGCCACTGGTTCTAAGGATACAGAAGGATACATGATACAAAATTGTAATTTGAATTTGAATTTTAGGAAGTGCAGAATTAAAATTAAATGAAATGTTAATGTAAATGGGTAATTAATGGGTATTTACAGAATAAATAAATAAAGAAAGAAAGAAAGAAAGAATATTATTATTCTTTAAATTCCTCTTCCTGTCACTCCAATTCAAATACCAATTCAGTTTACTGTAAGCTGTGACCAATTCAATTCAAATTCCAGCTCATAAATTCTTTAATTCTGAATTTTTCTCCACCCTGGATTGAACATTTACACCACTCACACTCAATATCCAGGAACATGCTTTTCTGATGTCCACCGATTCTGCTGAGAGCCTCACAGTCAAAACGTCCCCAGTCAGATAGCCTGACTCCAACAATAGTCAGCATGGATTCACCATAACGGCCTCGCACCTCCACACGGCCGTCTGGACTCTGAAAAAACATCACATGCTTCAGTTATTTGAAAAGCAGATAAACCCGATAATTAGAGAGTCAAGGTTGTAGGATTAAATATAAAATTGTGTAATAGCAAGAAGTGGGGATTTTATAATTAAGACATGACTCACTCACAAGGACAGATCCAAACCAGGGAGTTTATATGGGATTTATGGGAGAGAAGGGTGTAGCTTTTAACATGCTTCAAGTGTTTAACCTGCTTTTCCCGTACATGATCAGATAAACATTTCTCACGATAAGTGAGTACAGAACCATTTCTAACCTCTTGTCCGACTTGTGAACATGGATTTGGGAGTACAAATGTTCAACAATGGTATTTCTTAACATGCAAGTAGTTCTCCCACAGGGACGCATATTCAAGTTAGGACTGTGTCATGTACTACTCCCTCTAAATAAAGAACATATAAGACACGGTTATAAGAAAAACTATGTTATATAAGCTTTTAAAAAAATTGACAACAGTGTTTTGATACAATGTTCAACAAATAGAAGTTGTAATATAGTTCATTAGCATAACTGTAGGTGATATTATGCATAAAGGCTCTGTGCCAAAGCAAGCTGCCTATGTAGGCAGGCTTTTAAGGCATGATAAGCATGCTACCAACATAAAGGCTGTTCCAGGAATCGTAATTATGCCACCTTCAAAGACACCTTCTTGTAGAAAATTTCTAAAGCAGCATGAAATTAGCAGAAAATGCCACCCCAAGCTACAGTAAGTGCGAAGAAAACCAATCCAAGATGGTTACTGTTCAAAAGTTTGGGGTCAGTAAGATTTTTTAAAAGAAATTAATACTTTTATTCAGCAAGGATGCATTAATTTGTCCAAAAGTGACAGTGAAGACATTTATAAAATAAATTCTGTTCTTTTAAACTTTCTATTCATCAAAGAATCCTGAAAAAAATGTATTGTGGTTTTCACAAAAATATTAAGTAACATTTTTTTCAACTTTTAGAATATACCGAACTTCTATTTTACTATAGCTTCAAATACAACTCATCCTCAAGGCTTTTTTGAACCACTGGCAAAAGAAATCCGTGAATGGATATGAATGCTGTAGGACGGCATGGTCTGTCCACAATAGATTATTATCACTCAATGCACCGTCTGTCTCTAAAGGATGCAAAACAGTCAGAGACCCTTACAAACACAGACTGTCTAACCTTAATCTTAAAAGCAAAGAAGTTGAGCAGACATCACAGACCACAACACCGCTCTGATGTAAATCAACTCTTCAGTTTTTCCCACTGCCCTCTGAAGTGTTCACTGCATAATAAGCAGTAGAGGGATGTGTGGCGGTGTCAGTTTTGATTAGTGAGAGTGAGCAGTAGTGTGGTTAACGAGAGGCAGTGCATGATGACAGTTTTGAGGCCTGTCTTCCTGTCTCAACACCCTGCTCATCATCCGAGCTGACCAAAATTGCCCTCAGTCAGTCACTAATCTCTGTACTCATGCTGACACATGCATCATAGCAGCCAGACCCATTTTCCAGACACTCCCTGCTGAAAGAAACAGGTCACACCAGCTTAAAGGAATAATTCACCCAAAACTGAAAATTCTGTCATCATTTACTAGCCCTCATGTCGTTCCAAACCCATCTGACTTTCTTTCTTCTTTGGAACACAAAAGAAATTCTGAAGACTGACTTTCTATGCAATTACAATGAAAGGCATTCAAGCTTCAAAAAAAGATGGAAAAGCATCATAAAAGTATCATAAAAGCGGCCCATATGATTTGTGCGCTGTATTTCAAGTCTTTTGAAGCTATACAATAGTTTTGTGTCAGTATTCACTGATACCAGATCAATGAGTCAGAGGGTTGAACTCAATGACTGGATCAGTTTGATCTGTGAACAAATCATTCAGACCATTTTTGTGAACATCCAATTCATTGAAAGGATCTGATTCAAAAGATTGATTCATTCATGAACTGAACACTACTTTTCTCATAAACTCACCATTTCATCATGAACACACAATGGAAAAATAGGCTGGATGTCAAGATTTTCAGTGAATAAATTAAAACTAAGTCTGTTCGTCACACTAATCTATCAAATGGCTTCAGAAGACTTTAAGTATGGTGTACTAGTCATTTGGACTACTTTTGTGATACTTTTATGGTGCGTTTTTTGTCATTTGACAACCTCTCTCCTTATTCACTTTTATTATATGAAAAGAGTAGACCAGAGTGTTCTTAAGAAAATTACCTTATGTGCTCCACATAAGAAAAAAAGTCATTTTTAAGTTGACTATTTCTTTAAGACAAGAAAGCTGTTTTTTGGAACATGGTAGCTGGCTCTTGTTGGCCCAAAGTGGTCCACAAGGAAAAACAAAACAAGGCCCACCAGCTGATTAAGTATGGACTTGCCTTAAGCACCACAAAGACTTTTTTGGGTGGCCCAGTCAGAAAAATAAATAATTTGGTAACACTTTTTTTTTAGAGTCTTTTAGTTGCTTATTAGCTTACATATTACTAGATTATTGGCTGTTTATTTGCACCTATGAAGCATATATTAATGCCTTATTCTACATGACCTTATTCTACATTCATAATCCTACCCAATACCTAAACTTAACAACTACTAACTCTTAATAAACAGTAAATTAGGAGTTTATTGAGGGAAAAGTCATAGTTAACAGTGAATATGTGTTCCCCATACTGAAGTGTTACCAATACAGTGCCCTCCACAAATATTGGCACCCTTAGTAAATATGAGCAAAGGCGGCTATAAAAAATAAATCTGCATTGTTTATCCTTTTGATCTTTCATTCAAACAATTCACAAAATTCTAACCTTTCATCGAAGTAAAACAATTGAAAGTGGGGGGAAACTCACATTATGAAATAAATGTTTTTCTCCAATACATGTTAGCCACAATTATTGGCACCCCTAGAAATTCTTTTGAGTAAAATATCTCTGAAGTATGTTCCCATTCATATTTACTTTTTTTTTAGCACCCCAGGGTGACTAGGAGCATGAAATTGTCCAGCCATGACTTCCTGTTGCACAGGAGTACAAATATTGTAAACACAAAGGCCAAATTCCCTTAATCATTCATCACATTGAGAAAAACCAAAGAATATAGTTCTGATGTATAGCAAAAGATTGTTGAGTTTCACAAAATAGAAAATGGCTTTTTAAAAAAATCCTCATTTCCACCATCAGGGCAATAATTAAGAAGTTCCAATCAACTAAAGATGTTACAAATCTGCCGGGAAGAGGACACGTGTCTAAATTGTCCTAATGCACAGTAAGGAGGAGAGTTTGAGTGGCCAAAGACTCTCCAAGGATCACAGCTGGATAATTGCAGAAATTAGTTGAGTCTTGGGGTCAGAAAGCCTAAAAAAAATTACCAAACAGCACCTACATCCCCACAAGTTGTTTGGGAGGGTTTCAAGAAAAATCTTCCTCGCTCATCCAAAAACCAACTCCAGAATATTCAGTTGTCAGACACGACTGGAGCTTCAAAAAGGACCACTATGGTCAGATGAAACAAAAAAAAAAGAGCTTTTTGGCATCAAACCCACCAGATGAGTTTGGTGCACACATGGATAAAAAGTACCCCATGCCCACGGTTAAATATATTGCTGGGTCTTTAATGCTGTGGGCCTATTTGTTTTGCTGGAGGTCCTGGACATCTTGTTCAGATACATGGCATAATGGATTCTATCAAATACCAACAGATAAAAAATCTAAAACTGACTGCTTCTGCTAGAAATCTTGGTAAAACTTTATTTTAGGGTCTTTTAACTAGTTGCTTATTAGCATGCTTATTACTAGAATATTGGCTATTTATTATTATTACTTACTAAGCACATATTAATGCCTTATTCTGCATGACCTTATTCTACATTCTTAATCCTACCCAATACCTAAACCTATAACCTACCTATAACTTACTAACTATTAATAAGCAGTTAATTAGGAATTTATTAAGGGAAAATGTGTAGTTATTAGTTTATATGTGTTCCCTATACTAAAGTGTTACCGAAATCTTCTAATGGGCCGTGGTTGGATCTTCCATCAGGACAATGATCCAAAACAAACATCAAAACCAACACAAAAATGTGTCACTGAGCACAAAATGAAGCTTCTGCCATGGCCATCCCAGTTCCCTGACCTGAACCCTAAAGAAAATGAGTGGAGTGAACTGAAGAGAAGAAGCACCAACATGGAGCTGGGAATCTGAAGGACCTGGAGAGATTCTGTATGAAGGAATGGTCTCTGATCTCTTGTCAGGTGTTCTCCAAACTCATCAGGCATTATAGAAGAAGACTCAGAGCTGTTATCTTGGCAAAAGGACGTTGCAATAATTGGGTGCCAATAATTGTGGCTAACGTGAACTAGAGAAAAACATTTATTTCATAATGAGCTTTTCCCCCCATTTTCAATTGTTTTACTTAAATGAAAGGTGTGATTTTTTTTTAATTAAAGATCAAAAGGATAAACAATGCAGATTTATTTTCACAGCCACCTTTGCTCATATTTACCAAGGGTGCCAATATTAGTGGAGGGCACTGTAATTTATATACAACATATACTACCATTCAAAAAGTTTGGTGCTGTTGGTATTTTTTTTTTTTTTTTTAAAGAAATTTGATTTATATAATTCAGCAAAAATGCAATAAATTGATCGAATGTGACAGTAAAGACTTTTAAATTGTTAGAAAAAATATATATTTTAAATAAATTCTGTTCTTTTAAACTTTTTTTTTTTAGAATGATTTATTTAAGGAACAGATTTTAAAATGTGATAATATTTCACAATATAAATTTTTACTGTATTTTTGATCAAATAAATACAGCCTTGGTAAGCATAAGAGACGTCTTTGAAAAACATTATAAAAAATGTACCCACCTAAATTATTTGTGTATGTGTTTTCCAAGCAGCATCCCATTCTATACTTACGCTATAATCATAGCTATATATTACTACAGTTATAGTTCATCTCTGCAGCTAACTAATGGAAACCAGCTCAGATAATCTTGGACCAGACCATAAATTACCTTCGTCAGCAAGAAACCATATAATAACCATGCAAAACTGGATTTAGCTGTATTCTTTTAAATGTTCACAGTGTTTCATTTGGTTTTTCCACATGTAGACACCTCTAAAGTGAGACAAATCATTCTAAGCTGTTAATTGGCCCCCATGGGCTGTGCTAAAGCGCCAAATGTCAAATCTCTCACCGCATAGTTCCACCATTCAACTCGTTCCAAGCAGTGAATTGGTGTCCATTTTAAACTCTTACTTTAACTATTGAGAGTAAAATGTAGGGGAGGGAAGATGCTCCCCGATCAATTGTTTGCAACTTCTGAATTCAGAGCACAGGTTCTGTCCCGGCCCCTATGTAATTGTACCAGACTAACTCCCCTACCTTACCTCCACATCCCCACACCTCTGAAAAAGCAGCTTAAATCAAACTCATTTTGTTCATATTGAGTGGCGGCAAGCGTCGCTGCTCTCCTACACCTCTTTGTATGAATCCTCTTTCATTTCCCAGCCACGCAGGCTATTCTAATCGCTACCCGAGCAGCTCTCGCTAGATTAACTGTGATGGGGAGTCTTTTCACAGTTCCTCCCTGGAGTCAGGCTCCGTTTGCCTCTATTGTTGACGCCAACAACCCACCTTTCACAGAATTCTAATGATCTTTGACAGTTTCTGTTCCCATCATCTTTCCCGGCTGGCCACTGCAATCGCATTTGCCATTCTGCAGGCCGCATTCATATTCAACGCAGACACGGAGCATGCCGGTAGGAACTGCAGAGCATTATTGGAGCACAGAAAGCCTTCCTCAGCCTTCAACCGGTACACAGACTAAGCGTGCCTCAGGGCTGTGTCTCTGTGTGCTAGTCTATTATATCCTCTAATGTCCATGACTATTACAGTGGGCGTGAGCAAAGACCGAACGTCTCACATATCTGGCAGTTAATGTGCTGGCAAAATGCTATACTGTTTAGTGACTTGGAGGAAATGGTGGTTGAAAACCTGCAAATACACATGTGTTCTTGGAAATAGTTTGGTTATGGTACACAATGAAATCTTACAGTACTCACAGCACTCAAAAAATGTCAGTTTGCATGGCTTTTTTAGTTGGATTCTTCTAATTAATTATTTAAACAAAATGTATTCACTAAACTTAAAAAGCTAAGTTGCTTAACATCATTAATGCAACAATTAATAATTTAGATTAGGTCTAACAAGATTTTCAAGTATGAATTCCATGCAAACTTTAAAATTCTATGGTTTTAAATCGTTCATTATTATGTGTTTTTTATAAGAAATGTACATGAGAGCAAAATGCTTGTTGTCTATGACATCATCACAGACATCAAGACAATATACTACCGTTCAAAAGATTTTTTTTTTTTAAAGAAATTAATTTTACTCAAGCAAAGATACATTAAACTGATCAAAAGTGACAAACGAAATTTACGGTGTTACAAAAAATTTAAATTTCAAATAATCTTTTTAAAGTCTTTTTAACTTTTTATTCATCAAAGAATCCTGAAAAAATGTATCATGATTTCCCCAAAAACATTAAGCAGTACAACTGCTTAAATGTACATTAATAATAGTAAAAAAAAAAAGTTTCTTGAGCATTAAATCAGCATATTAGAATGATTTCTGAAGGATCATGTGACACTAAAGACTGGAGTAATGATGCTGAAAATTCAGTAGAAAATAGAAAACAGTAATTTATTTAAAATTGTAATAATATCTCACAACATTATCAAATAAATGCAGCCTTATTGAGCATAAGAGACTTCTTTCAAAAACATTAAAACATCTTATCAACCCCAAATTTTTGAACAGATTTTTACATTATTTACTATCTCGAAGAATCATATTGTACCTTATCTCCATCTGAAAAGCTGTGCCCATCACTTGCTCTCCTCCAGGAGATTTCGGGCAAAGGTTCACCCTCAGCCTTGCAGGAGATCATAGCAGCGCTGCCTTCAACAGCCGTCACGTTCCTTAGCTTAGTAATATGGGGCTGGACTGCAAGAGAAGGACCAAAGAGAAACATACAGAACTAAAGAATGGAGATATTTAGAGAAACAAGGAACAAACACTCAGGCTTAAAGGGTTAGTTCACCCAAAAAATGAAAATTCTGTCATTAATTACTCGCCCTCATGTCGTTCCAAACCTGTAAGACCTTTGTTTATCTTCAGTACACAAATTAAGATTTTTTTAGGTAAATCCAATGGCTCAGTGAGGCCTCTATTGCCAGCAAGATAATTAACACTTTCAGATGCCCAGAAAGGTACTAAAAACATATTTAAAACAGTTCATGTGACTACAGTGGTTCAACCTTAATATAATAAAGCGATGAGAATACTTTTTGTGTGCCAAAAAAACAAAATAACGACTTTATTCAACAATATCTAGTGATGGCCGATTTCAAAACACTGCTTTGAAGCTTTACGAATCTTTTGTTTTGAATCAGTGGTTTCGGATCGCGTATCAAACTGTCAAAGTCACGTGAACTATTGAAATTTCGAAACACCTACGACATAACGAAGCCTCGTTTACTGAAATCACGTGACTATGGTGCTCCGAACCACTGATTCGAAACAAAAAATCAGCCATCACTAGATATTGTTGAAAAGTAGTTATTTTGTTTTTTTGGCGCACAAAAAGTATTGTCGTCGCTTTATAATATTAAGGTTGAACCACTGTACTCACATGAACTGTTTTAAATATGTTTTTAGTAGCTTTCTGGGCATCAGAAAGTGTTAATTATCTTGCTGGCAATGCAGGCCTCACTGAGCCATCGGATTTTATCAAAAATATCTTAATTTGTGTTCTGAAGATGAACGAAGGTCTTACGGGTGTGGAACGACATGAGGGTGAGTAATTAATGACAGAATTTTCATTTTTGGGTGAACTAACCCTTTAACTTATAATAGTCATATAAGATCCATAACTGACTGCCTTTACATGAACAAAAATATTATATGTATACCATTCCAATAGCTGTGGAGCATGTAAACATCTTTTCGTTTTAAGAATAAAGAATATGCCTCTGTGAGCTTCTCACCAAAGCTCATAGAGACATCATCTATTAGAAATGTATATTTCTTTTCTCTTGACACTCAATATAAAAATATAATCTACTGCTCAACAAAGATTTCTTGTTCAGAGTACATATTGCTCTTGGGTAACGATTCAGTAAATATCAGACTGAACTTTGCATCAACAACATCATTCTGGTCTGACAATCAAAAATCCTTCATGGGCACCCAGATGGAAGAGAAAACAACAGAAAGGTCAGCATTTTACTGTCTGTCTGGAGTTCAGAAAAAGAAACAGTGCATTGACAAGCACAACACATCTGTTGCTATCTGAATCTAACAGGCTCCCACTGGTAAATAAACATTAGTAAACTGCAGGGGGTGTGTGGCATAGGAATACTTAAGATTCTCATCATAAATCTAAGATAAGGCTTGTCTTGTGTAGCAATGCTCATTAGTAGGGTAACTGATGTACAACAGCGGCAGCCTTCAAGCAAAGAGGTGACACCATAGCAGCATTTAACCTGATAAATATACATCAGAAAATGCTTTCCCGCAGGGTGCACAACAATAGCGGATAAATAAAAGAGAACAGCAGAACAGTAAGAAAAAATGGCAACGCTTTACAATAAGGTCCCATTAGTAAACGTTAGTTAATGTATTATCTGACATGAACTAACAATGAGCAATATATTTGTTACAGTATTGATTAATCTTTGTTAATGTTAGTACACACACACACACACACACACACACACACACACACACACACACAAAACGTCATCATGTCAGCTCAGGTTCATTAAATAATATTAACAGATGCAACTTTTGATTTTAGTAATGCAGTAGTAAATTAACATGAACTAGTTTAAGGTGCAGTCTGTAAGTTTTGCCTCTTTGTCACCATCTCTGTTCGGAACTTGCAATTGCAGTTATTTGCGGAATTATTATCTTTACGTGGGTTGTGCATCGGCACGGCTCCTCAGTGCGGATGAATGTCAGTCACCACATCGGTGTGGATGCTGTACTTGGGAATCACAGATTGTAGTCTTGGAAGCATGACCAAAATAAGAATTTTCACCAGAAAATGTCATCTAAACAAGTAAGTAACAAATCTGCCACTTTTGTTCTGACCAACTGAGAAAAAAAGCATTACAATAAATCGCGCTGCCAATGGTGATTAAATCTAACGATCGCTTAGCTCGGATCACGTCAAACCGTGCAAATTATAATTATTGTTATACTTTGTTCTCAGATTGTTAATTTTAACAACATCAGCATTGCGTGACTATATATATTTAGTGTGTATTAGCGTTACCTGTAGATTTCAATTTCTGTACAGTCCAATCTCTAACGTTCATACCATACAATCCGCCATCAAAATGATAAATTTAATTATTCCAGCTGCTGTGAGAAAAGGCTATAAATGATCTGCCACCTGCAGCATCCTCACATGAAATAGCCTACTAGCTGGGACTCCTTCTTTATGTAAACAGGCGTGACGCAAAGACGAACGGCTTGAATTTCCTGCGGAAACCCACCAGTACCACCCGAATTAGAAAACAAGCTTACCATTGTGAATCGGGTTAAGTACTTGGTTATGTACTTGCTCAAAAACTGTTTTTGGATCATTTTTAACCAAAAAGAGTTACGGACTGCAGCTTTAATAAATGCTTTAGAAGTATTTTTTATTGTTAGTCCAATAATGTAGTTAACTAATGTTAACAAATGAAACCTTATTGTAAAGTGTTATCGAAAAAATCTTGTCAGCTTAATTGTGGATAAACCTGTTACCTAATCTGGGTAATCAAAATGTGCTAAACAACAGCATAAACAGCACATAACTTTTCTTTTTCAGCATCTTAAGACAATGTTCACAATTAATATTAGCAGTTATATTGCTTTTTTAAATTAAGAAAAGTAAGATTAATCTATATTTCACAAGTCAGAACGTCCAGCACCATGGGCGGGCGTGTTGGTTTTAGGTCAGACTGACAAAACCACATACTCAAAACAGACTCAACTATGATAACAATAACAGTACTGGGTGAAAAAATCTTTCTCATGCATCCTTCAAGAGATTAAGTATCTTGTGGTGCACATTGCAAGCTAAGAAATGAGGATAATCCTAATGACACAGACTGGTTTGCATTTAGATGTTCTAAAGCTGCCTTTAGAACAGAGAAGAACAGATGCCTAAAACACACTTTTTAACTACCTTTTTTTTATTTTTATTTTTTTAACATCTTTGTCAATAGATAGCAAATGCAGCCCATGATTTGTATGAATGTCAGAGTTTCATTATACATTTTGAACAATAATCATTATTTAAGAAGGATTACTAAAATACTGCTGGGAAAAAAACCCCACAAACATATCAGCAAATGGCAAAACAGAGCTGAGATAAGGCGTGACGAGATAATCCAGCTCTTAAACCTTGGGATGCCATTCATTAAAGACAAAACAAGTTTTATGAGCATGCAGAAAACGCGAAAGATACGCTCCTACTGCCTAGCTGAGTGGAAACCCTAGTAGCCCTGTCTCTGTTAGCTGTCAGGGGTCATAAAGGAAAGTTACAACTCAGGATCCCACCACTCTTTGCAAAACAAAACTCCCATCCAATAACGGGGGCTCATTTAAATGAGTTGCTTTGAAGAATACCCTTTGCTTGCACATGGAAAGGATTTTGATGACTACAGAATAAATCTCCATACATTTACATGAGCAGACAAGGTGCTATCTGAATAATCAGTGAAAATGTTGGCAGCTTCATGAAAATCGAAATTCCTTGCCATAAAGGATGTGTCACCCATTCTTATGTAATTTAGGCGGTCTGTTTATGGAAGAAAAGCAAGTCGTACGGCAGGACTGGAAAGAGTGAAGCACAGGGATGTACCTGTCAATCACATTGTTCTCAAAATATCAGGGTTTACTCAGTTGCACTATCCAAAAAAGAAGTTTTTATTTAGTTTAATAATAGTCTTAATTTTGCACTCAGGAGTCACAGATGCTGACAATTGTACAGTTCACTCGATTTAACTATTTCAGTAAGTTCAGGCACATAAATGGGTAATTACTGGCATGCTGGCGATAAGAGCAAGACATATTAATATAAAATGTTTATATAAATGTATCTAAATACACATTTATTTATTAAATGTAAATTCTGTTAATAATAAAAATTTAAATTATTTTAAATGTATATTACCATTCAAAAGTGCAGCGGTCAGCAAGATTTTTTGGAACAAAATTATTACTTTTAAGCAAGGATGCATTACACTGATAAAAAGTGACTGTAAATGCATTTATAATGTTAAAAAATATGTACATTTATTATATAATTTATAAAATGCTCTTTTAAACTTTCTATCATTCATCAAAGAATACTGAAAAATAATGTATCATGGTTTCCACAAAAAACAGCACAACAACTTTTAACATTGATACTGTAACAGTAAAAAAAAATAGGAGCATCTAAATCATCATATTAGAATGATATCTGAAAGATCATGTGACACTGAAGACTGGAGTAAAGGCTGCTGAAAATTCAGCTTTGCCATCACAGAAATAAATTACATATGAAAATATATTAAAATAAAAAATAGCTATTTTTAATTGTAATATTTAACAATATTAATGTTTGTACAATATTTTGATCAAATAAATGCAACCTTGGTCAGCATAAAAGACTTCTTTCAAAAACATTAAAAAAACAAATCTTACAAACCCCAAACTTCCGAATGGTAGTGTACATTACACTTTCATTTTGTTTCTTATTTATATATTTTTATTTTATTTTAGAAATGTGCCAATAACCCCGCATTCACTCTGCATGTAAATGTGTCATTTCACAGCGCTCAATATGCATGCATTTTAACATCAAAACTGTAGAAAAACCTGGAAAAAACTATTTTAAAATGTAAACACTGTTTTTTTATAATAAGCTGTTTTTTATAATGAGCTGATTTTTCATACTAAGTGTTTTGTTGCACATGCAAACACTCAATGATCCACAACTACAATTATCACTACATGACACAATACTCAAGGTACAACAAACACCACTGCAAAATATGCAGTAAAACAGTAAACAACGAGGCTCTAATTAGTATGATTTATTCATACTGTTGTGCATGCTGGTCACACGTGACATCACAACAACTTCTGGGTGATGAGGCATAGTGATGGGAAAAATCACGTCATGTGAAAAATGTTGCCTGGCCTTGACCTAAAATCAACACTTGCACAGTAATCATCCTGACAAAGTCTGGCTTTTTCCTCTCATTATACACTAGTCTGTGGCTTCATTTTCAAATTATTTATATAAAGATGTATATTAGGTAGCAACAACCTTCCCCTCTCATTTCAAAATTCTAACACTAATTTGACAGAACAGCAAGCACACTTATAGTCTGACAGGTAACATCCTATTTAACAGAAGAAGTTCTCACCAAAAACCTTGAGAAACAGCTCATGCTCAACTTCTCCCGCCTTGTTAGAGGCCTTGCAGGTGTAGGAGCCCCCGTCGTCCTGCTGAATGTTTCGAACTGTGAGCGTTGTACCTCGAGCTCTCATTACATACCGCTCCGATTCCTGGAGCTGCACTCCCTTCCTGACAAACCACACATACACAACACATGTCAGTTGAACAAAGCCTAAATTCTCAACACTGTGGTATTATTCATATTGCAAGACGAAAATCTCTCCGACCAGCCAATCAAAAATATTATGCATAATGCAGATGTAGGAAGCAAAGAAATGCCAGGTGATGGGTTATTCATCATAGACGGAGAAGCAACATTTCAGAATATTCTGTTACATTCAATATACATGCCATATAGGTATGCCGTTGAGGTGGAGACAGGGTAATGAAATATTTTTTGGAGAAGATTACAGCACGGCTTCAGACTGTCATAATGTTAGGAGAGGAATGAATGGAAATGAAATCTATTTAAAGCAGAGAGACCTGTGTGGCTACAGGAAATGGAGAGAAGGGAATCAAATCACGCTCTCTCTGGCTATACACAAAGAGTCAATAGAGACACAAACAGACGGATGCTCAAATTCTGGTAGCTGCTTACAACAAAATTGCTGAAACTGAGCAGATGTTTTTTTCAGCCAGAGGACATTACAACACACTAATTTTCATGACACTAATTGTACACAAGTCTCACTGGTGCAACCAAGTGCAATGCTCAAGGGCGCAATGGTAATAGAGCAGGTATGTGATCTCAATCTCTTGGAATTAACAGCATTGTTTGTTTGTTTGTTTCTTTCTTTCTATCTATCTATCTATCTATCTATCTATCTATCTATCTATCTATCTATCTATCTATCTATCTATCTATCTATCTATCGTTCTATCTATCGTTCTATCTATCTATCTATCTATCTATCGTTCTATCTATCGTTCTATCTATCGTTTACAGTAAAAACTTTCATGTTAACAGGCCAAAGACATTTTTTGATAAGTGAACACCTGCTAAATTCCCCATATCTTCCTTTGTGTTCAGCAGAACAAAGAAATTCATACAGGTTTGGAACTACTTGATGGTAAGTAAATGATGACCCTTTAAGTATCATATTTTAATTTACACAAAAAATATCTTAAATTACTTTACTTTAACTCTACTGGTATACATTAATTTATAGCATTTTCCCAGAATACACTTTACTACCCCCACAATCCTTTTTTTGGCACCATCACACATGCACACACAAAATTAAATGAAACTATCAGGTTTTAGCAAGCATAATGTAATTGGTGGTGGTTTTGTTTTGTCCCAGTGTATCAGTGAGTGGTTTGGTTAGGCTCATTCATTAAAGGTCAACGTGTGAGAATGCTCGGCAGGGATCGCTTTCATCACATTCATTCTCATCCGAGCCGGAGGTAATTACAGTGATTGAGAGCCTGTAATCAACGCATTGTGCTGCTGTCACTCAAAGCCCGCACATTAAGGATGGAATAAATGTGTCCGTTCTCTGTTATCACAGCTCTTTCTTGGCTGTGCAACCCTTGTTCCTGTTCCCCTAATTTCTGCTTCCTCAGTTTTTGTGTGACACCTTAACTTGTCAAAACTTTTGTTTTCTGAGGGGAAAAAACAATCGTCATCAAATACTCACCCTCATGTCCTTCCAAACCTGTAAGACTTTCATTCATCTTCGAAACACAAATGATGATTTAAGAAATCTGAAATATTTCTGTCCCTCCACTGACAGTTTACGCAACTACCACTTTGTTCCTTCAAAAAGTTCATAAAGAGATCATAAAACTAGTCCATATAAATTGAGTGGTTTAGTCCAAATTTTCTGAACAGACTTTTTTTTGCTATATATGATGAAAAGATTTAATTTAGGGTTTTATTCACAAATAAACACTGATCAGTGAACAACCGTACTTGCTAGACATGCAAGAACAAGCATCATTGGTTCTTGGGGAACCTCAAATGTGCTGTGTAACACAAGAATGAACCTCACTGGTTCTCGCAAGTCAAGCAAGTATGCTTGAGCTTCCGTTTACCACAACTGATGTACGCGTTGATGAATGTTTAAATGTGAATAAAAGCCTAAATTAAATCTGTTCAACTTATAAAGCGATTGTCTCATATCAGTACATTTGGACTAAACTGCTCAAGTCATATGGATTAGTTTTAAGATCTCTTTATGAACTTTTTGAAGCGTTAAAGTGGTAGTTGCATAGACTGTCAATGGAGGGACAGAAATATCTCAGATTTCATTAAAAAATCTAAAATATCTTCATTTATGTTTTGAAGATGAACGAAAGTCTTAAGGGTATGGAACGACATGAGGGTGAATAAATGATGACAGAATTTTGAGTTTTGGATGAACTAACCCTTTAAACAATTTTATAACATTATCAAAATGTTTTAGGTCTGTCAATAAATTATTTTTTTAATTGAATATTAAAAATAAAATACATTTACAATACATTAAATAATAATGTAAATAATTGAATAATATTCAATTAATTATATTTTACAATCACATTTAACTGCAAAAAGTCCCCCTATAAAGATAATTCAAAAACACTCCATTATTGTAGCAAACAAAAGCAAAAGTGGCTTTAGATGTCTATATATTATCTGTTTTACTTCCATATAACTGAACATAAACCATCCATATGTTCTGTGTTTGTGGCGATAGTGATAAGTCATACCTGTGCCACGTAACATCAGGTTCAGGTGAGCCGTAGGCCCGGCAGGTGAAGGTCACAGATTCTCCATAGTCCGCAGTGGCGTTGAAGGACTGCTGCGGCACAGAGACGACTGGCGGAACTGTTTGACAGAGAAAAATATTGTATGGTGTTTCACTTATAAATTATGCAAATACACAAACTTTACTTGTCATTTCTAATTTTTCAGTGTGAAATCTCTTGGCGGATTTTATGTAATTTCTCAAATGTTCAAGTCTCAACAAATACTTATTCAAATGACATATTCATTCACAAGCCATCAACATGTTCTCATGTTCACTTCCTGGGAAATGGTGGTTGACAGCATGTGGCACCCATTGCGCTAAATTAATGCTGAAATGCTGTTTTCTTGAGTCCCAAGATCTAAATTCCTCCATTACAAAGCACGGTCATGCTGAAAACAGCTGTTTTAGAGTGTATGACAGCACAATACTGTATTATCCTGTAATGCAGTGAGTTTTCATTTATATTCCAACACACAGGCACAGCAGTTGATATAACTAACTCCTTATTCACTCACCTTCATCTCCAGCGCATACAGATCACCAACAACGTGATCACACTCAAAATGCCACCTCACAAGCCAGAAACAGAATGAATAAATACATCAGCCATCCTCTCTGTCTGAATCAATATGTCCTGAGCAGTCCACTTAATTATATAGTCAAAGGTCAACAGAGAAAAACCTCGGGTCAAACAAGAGGTCAACCTGGATGACCTCAAACAAACTTCCACTAACAATCTCACAAAAGAATTTGTTTTTTCAGACTTTATATTCATGAGAAAAATCGACTTATCTTCGTAAAGTGACTGTTTACAGTTGAAACTATATGTGTGTGTGTGTCTATTAAAGCTCTATATGTGCACTCCAAGGTCAGGCAGATAGCGATTTTCATTGGCACAGGCTATTATAGGTATGTGCAATGATTTGAGTGAGAATTTTTATATTTCCATCTCTGCAGAGAACTGGAAGGTGATAAAGTAATTTCAGACTGAACCTAACCCAATTTCAGCTCATTCAGAAATTACTCTGCCTTGCCCTTCAGAATGAGGTAATTCACCTGAGAGGGAACAGCGTTCAAATAGTTTCAATAATAGGCAGCAATGTTCTTCGGCAAACTTCCTACACCGATTTTTAAATACAGCATTTTTGTTCTCTTTTCCAATTTTCTGGTTTAGGGAATGGATGGAGCCATCCTGTCTGGAAAAAGGCATCATTTTGAGTTGTGACTGGTTTAAAGACATAACACAATTTAATGGAGTGTGCGCCAGGGAAAAAAGATTAGATTAAATGGATGTTTTATTCATGGTCACTTTCAGCCTGACTTGGCAGTATATTAACACATCGCTCTCATCCTCTATTAGAAATCATAAATGCACACACTATTTGCTTTTCCCCTTGCACATTATGGGTCATTCATTAGGTAAACCCAAACTGCTGACAGCCAAGTTCAAATTAATGCCACGATTGTTTTGCCATTTGCCATTTGTCTTCAGTGCATCGATGGCACACATTACTCCCACAAGGGCACTTTGAAGAAGAAATAAGTGTGTTTTTGTTGATGAGATGACAGCTGTGGAGGTCCTGATGGGGATCATCATCATTAAGGCTGGGGTTCAATCTCAAACCTCTATTCAAACCAGAGCAGCTCAGCAAGCTTTGACCACTCTCCAGGGTTAAATAGTTCGAACCTTGGAGGCAGTCCTACAATTGAGCTGGTGGTAATGAGGGTGTCTGTGTGAGTAGGCAGCTCAAAGATCACACACGGGGCACTGCAGACTTGTCGGTTTTTATCTTTTCTCTGAATTTGATCATACAAATGTGCCTTTTTTCCCATAGTAACAGTGATAGTTAACTTATCATACTGTTCCACACTTGACTTTCTGTCTTCTGTAAAACACTAGAACCAGAATAAAAGTAGCATAAAATTGACCCATATGACTTGTGCACTATATTAGTTTATATTATATACTATCTTCTGAAGTCACACATTTGAGAAAGAAACAAAATTGAACATTGCTATTTCCTCTCATTAATTTATAAATGTGCCAAAGAGAACCAAAGTTGAGATTGATTCATTCATGAATCATAAATGATTTGTGAATGAATTATTCTTTTGAATCAAATCTTTTCACTGATTGCACAAAAACAATTCAGGCTGATCCGGTTCTCAAGTTCAACTCACTGACACAGCAGACAGCCCAATGGAGATAAAGCTTGTCATCAACAACTTTAAAGGTGCAATAAGTGATTTCTGAAAAACGCTGTTGAACATGGATCAGGCCGAGCACCACAACACACTTGTTAGCAGTAGGGGGCGTATACACTCATGATGGGGGAAGAGAAAGAGTGAGTAAGAGGGAGATTTGAAGAAAGACTGTAGAAAGAGAGATGGCTGAGAGACATTACAAAAGAGAAAAGATCAGAGGAATATCACTGGAAAAAAGAGGGGTTATGATCAGGCAAGAGCTAGGAGCCACGTTAGTATTAGAAAAGCTTTCCAGCACCTGAAAATGGATGCTGAGGTTGCGTTGTTTCTGCTCCATATGTGAGTAACATTGGTTTTGCTATGTTTCATAGAACCAAGATAAGCTGTTGATGTAATGTTAGTTATAGTAACAGGACAGTTTTGAGTGTCATTGTTTGTCTGGAACTGGTGTGCTGTTGGTGAATATAAATGAACTCTTGCTTGTATATACTCTTGTGTACAGTATGTTCATTTTTTGTTCATCTTTGTCGTTCATTCGTCATCCTCTCTTCTTCCGCGAAGCATTATTTTGCTTCGCTTCAGCAGTAGACATCCACTCTTGCACTGCATGTTTGTGCATTTTGGGGGTGGAGCAATGAAGGGACCCCGTGCTTGTTTGAGTTGATTTCAAATATCAACAGTGTTTCTCAGAAATCGCTTACTGCATCTTGAATTTGTTCAGTTTCTCACACAAAGTATGGCTTCAGAAGAGTTGGAATAAAGCACATAAGTTCTATAGACTATTTTTTCTTTTGTTTTTTGCAATTTTTTTCTTGCCTTTTGTAAGCTTAAAATATTCAGTCCCCATTTATTGCAACTGTATGAAAAATGTGACAGGCACAGCCTTCAGAATATATCTTTTTTGTGTGTGTGTTATATAAAAGAAAGTCAGTCATGGGTTTGGAATGACGTGAAGGTGAGTAAATCATTAAAGAATTTTAATTTCTCAGTGAACTATCCCTTTACATTGGCATACACATACTGTGGAACTGTGGTAAGAGTCATAGAGGAAACACACACATACACACACAGACACACACACACACACTCTGCACAGCACTGGGCTGTCATGCACCGAAATGGTTCCAACAAGATTATCATTGACTTTCTTGCCAATCGATGCCTATTTTCCAAAGGCAGTAATCTAATTTAACCTATTCCCAGATACGCATGCCCAACTGACACAGCTCTGCTAATGTGAGACACAATTGGGCATTAAGACATCAAATCAGGCCAGCAAACCATCTAACACAGACTGAATTGACCTTTAGTATCAACAACTACACGCTTTCAAAGGCTAATAATTCAGTTATAAATAAAAATGACTATAAAGCAGTTCTTTTGAAGGACAGTAAAAAAACCTATGAGTCAGAAACTGGAGTAAATGACTACAAATATTAAAAAAAAACTGTAGGAAAGAAAACCACTGAGCTCTTGTTAACATCTTAATTGTTCCTCTGAGACAATAGAGAGCAAAAAAAGGTTTTCTGCTTCTTATATTTTTTTTCTCATGGGAATAAAAAAACAATAATCTCACCAGTGGCTCATTTAGATTTTCAGATGAGATCTCAACAATATTTTAAATTGTGCATAGACTGACCGAGAAACCAAAGGCAATTCAAAATCAGTAATATTAATATGAAACATCTCATCAAAGCTCTCTGATAATTATCAAATTATTTGAGCTACATTATGGTTCAAAAATTAAATTGATCGGAAGTGACAGGATTTTGTTGTAACATTATTAATGCTTTTACTATTTTAAATAAAGAAAAATCCTGAAAAAAACATGCAACACAGTTTCCACAAAATATTAAGCAATACACCATTGAAAAGAAGAAAAAGCAACTCTTCTGAGTTTTGAAGAGCCATGAAAGAGCAACCTTTGAATGTCCCTGATATATCTATGTACACAAATTATAGAGAAGTTCAAATTTCTCAACATTTGAAAATGTGACAACTTCAAATAAAAACGTCAACCAGAAACACAATATTAAAAATCAAAAATTCCAGTTACTCATTTATGCAAACTAATTAAATGAAAACTCCTGCTTAAGAAACCATCTCCACTTCTTGAACAGTCATTAGGGCCCGAGCACCGATGGTGTGAGGACCCTATTGTAATTGCTCAGTCAATTATTCTTCTTCTCCGAAATGAATCGCATTTTTGAGGGCCTAAACATGCTCAAAAACTCATGAAACACTGCACACGTGTCAGAAGTGGTGAAAATTTACGTCTGATATGGGTTTCAGAATTAGGTGTGGCAAAATGGCTTGATAGCGCCACCTACAAAATTTCTTTTGTAGGTGGCGTGCTACGTTTCACGTACAGTTATGAAATTCGGTAGACAGATGTAACAGCCCAATACCTACAAAAAAGCCCCGCGGTGCAAAATCTGTAAACCCAACAGGAAATGAGATATTTTTAATTTTCTCTGCAAAATTTTGGCAGTTTTTGCCATTTCCACACGTTGTACTTTAACGAACTCCTCCTAGAGCTTTTATCAGATCAACATCATATTTGGTCAGTCTAATCTAAAGGCTTTTGTGAGATTAAATTACGAAGATCTAGAGTTTTCGCTGAAGGGCGTGTCCGTGGCAGCCTGACAAAGTTCGATGTTTCGCCATGAAACAGGAAGTTGTTGTAACTCGGGTATACAATGTCCGATCTGCCCCAAACGTCACATATTTTATTAGAGTCCTGGCCTGAAGACATCTACATGCCAATATTCAGTTACAGTCATAGCGCCACCTGCCGGCAACAGGAAATGACATGTTTTACACTGTGATTAAGTCCTCATAGAGATTCAAACAGAACCACATCAAATATGGTCAGTCTAATCTTAAGGCTTTAGCCATGTTAAATTGCAAAAATCTTGAGTTTTCACTGAAGGGCGTGTCCATGGCGGCCTGACAAAGTCTGATGTTTCGCCATGAAAGAGGAAGCTGTTGTAACTCAGGCATACAATGTCCGAGCTGCCCCAAACTTCACATGTGTGATAAGAGTCCTGGCATAAAGACAATATGCCAATATTCAGTTAGTCATAGCGCCATCTGCTGGCAACAGGAAATGGCATGCTTTACACTTTAATTCACTCCCAGAAACACATTTCAATATGCCACGAAGTACCAAACATACTAGAAACACGTTAAATCATGCAACACTTGGCTAAGTGCTAATGTATGCGATTAACGCCACGAAACAGGAAGTTGTTGTAACTCAGGCATACAATGTCCGATCTGCTCCAAACTTCACATGGTTGATAATAGTCCTGGTCTGAAGACATCTACATGGCAATATTCAGTTACGGTCAAAGTGCCACCTGTTGTCAACAGGAAGTGTGGTACTTTGAAATGACTTGGCCATAATTCTCCTGTATTCACTCGCTTACATGCATGTCGCCTACTGTTCACAGTTTTCCTGATGCCAACGGGTGGCAGTGAGCCCGGGTGCGAGGGCCCTTTCATCGCTGCTTGCAGCTTTAATTTTCATTTCATTTCTATTCATAACTATATTAATATACATACATCACGCAGGGGCCAAAGGAAAGCTAAGCTCTCTGCAGCTTTACTCACGCATTAAAGCCACAACATTACAGATATTACAGAGACGCTGTTTAATATGTATGGCCTGGGCATTTCAAAGTCATCTCAAAGTGTCCAACAACACGTGTCCAGCAAATTCGTCTAACTTTGAAAAGATCAAAACGTCTCCTAGAGGACAAAGACATATTCATTTTGTATTCCCTATCTAACACTTATCTGACCAGGGGCTTCTGAACTGCCCCGCAGAGTGGCATTTATTTTATGTCTGCCTCTGATATGTGTTGTCATGTCGGCAGGATTATCGGTCATGCCTCATTGAGCACCATGATTGGATCAGCAAGGAAAATATCAGAAGTAAACTAAACAGACACCCGTTCATGTTCGCTATCATTGCATTAGACAAGGACATGCAGACGGGGTGATGTCACTGTGCTGTTTCTTTCCCATCAGAGTGAACAGGGCTAATGTCATTGAGATAACAGGATACACACGGCTTTCGTCTGAAAGATAGGGCTGGAATGACTTTATGTTTAAAGGAATGGTTCACCCAAAAATTCAAATGATGAAAATACAGTAAATTAATAATTAAACTAACAGATCTCAAGAAAGACTACTGGATTCTACCGCTCCTCACAGCTTCCCAAACTCACCGTTAATTACCAGGATGATGTCCCGGAAGTCGATCTCTCCCCTGGCCTCGACTCTGGCCTCACAGCGATACACTCCTTCATCTGCTTTAGTTACTCTCTGGACTTGCAGATTGTTGTTTTGTAAGAGTTGAAACTCTGGAGAACAAAATATTTGATGGTGTTAATGACAGGCTAATTTTGCCTTCAAAGCAGCTATATTTATTGCTGGCTGAAATCACATTTACATAAAACAGTTTTTTTTTTTTTTTAACCAACTCACTTGTTAACACTTATCAACACTGAGTCATGAAAGGGAATAATATTTTAAAAGTCTTACAGTGAAATAAGGCCTTAAATCCTTTACAATGACAATACTTTAGGCATTAATTTATTCCTTTTCTCTTTCTCAAATTATATCCAGAGCAGCATGAACTCTACATTAACTTTCAACAATTCAAATGTTCACTGACAATTATATCTATATTCTAGCAATTATCTTATTTTTTATTTTTCATGGCAGATTACTTACTCTCAGTATCTTCAATGATCTCCACGTTGTTGTAAAACCAGGAGACCACAGGCACGGGGGAGCTGGTGACATCACAGACCACTTCAGCCACATCACCCTGTCGAAACTCCTGAGGAGACCTCACGTCTCTGAATGTCAGTTTCTCTGTGAATCAGGGAGGAGAAAAATTATGTAAAATTATACTTGTATATATACTAGCATTCAAAACTTCATTAAGATTTCTTTATTTGAAAGGAATTAATTATTCTATTCAGCCTGGACGCATTAAATAGATCAAAAGTGTCAGTATGTAAGACATTTATAATGTTACAAAAGATTTCTATTTCAAATAAATGCTGTTCTTTTGACTTTTCTATTCATCAAAGAATACTTAAAAATAATTTGTATCACTGTTTCCACAAAAATATTACACAGCACTGTTTTCAAGAGTACCAATATGTAGAAATGCTAGCCAAATATTATGATAAAAGCATATTTTATCATAAAAGCATAACCGCGATTTCTGAGGAATCATGTGACACCGAAGACTGTAGTGGCTGCTGAAAATTCAGCTTTGCCATCACAGAAATAAATTGCATTTTAAAATATATTAAAATAGAAAAAAAAAAAAAAAAAAATTTTAAATTGTAATAATATATCACAATATTACTGTTTTTACTGTATTTTGATCAAATAAATGCAGCCATGGTGAGACTTCTTTCAAAAGCAGTAAAAAAAAAAAAAAAAAAAAAAAAAAAATCATACCGACCCCAAACATTTTAATTTTTTTTAGTGTATGTTCAATGCTACATGATGGTTCTGTCTAAAACTTAAGGAAGCTGCAGTGTTTTATATGAAGGTCCCTCCTAAGGACACTGGATTCAGAACGGCTTCCAAAGCACCATAATGCCACATCTACTGATCAAGAACACATCTGAGTGAACTTAAACAAGAAATCCTTGGTAGAAACAGTATCATAACAAACAAACCAACCAATCAACTGCCAAACGGCATGCACAAGATTGTGGGATATCATAGACATCAAAATAAATTTTGAGGATTGAGGAATCGTAGTAGACAGGATGTTATAGAAACATTGTAATTAAACCATCCTTTCTCAGGATACTGCATAATACTGTTGGATACCCCCAACGGAACTATCATACTCTGTAATAGTGCTAATATCCTAATGTATATATTACCTACTTATTTACCTGTCAATTCTGTTTTTACTTGTGGTATTGTCTGTATTTATTGTCCATATTTACTGTTGTCTATTAGTCATCCTGATTGTCTATATGTCCCTGTTGTTTCCTGAAGGAACTGTATTTGGTTTTTATCCATTGCCATGTGATGTGCTAAAAAATGACTTTGATCATTTGATAAAACAGCATTTTCAGGTTTAGAACACATCTGTATCTGTCTGAGCCATGGCTAAGTGGTTAGTGCACATGCTCTGATATGGCATCATGGTGCTTATGTAGAAGATGCAACTTTGATTCTACCTTGTGACATTTTCTCTTCTTCTCTCTTCAATGAAATATAAAACAAACAAACCTGCCTAATTAAGCTGGATACTGCTAATCGTTCAGAATGGGGTTGTATGTTGGGTGAAAGTTGTACAGATTTGATTTGTAACACTTAAAATCCTAGCTGTATGTAGATGAAAGAAACAACATGAGGGCTTTGGAATGCTAGTTCAGACCCCTAGTGAGAAAACCAAAGAAAAATCAACGAAAAACAAGGGACATGTCAACATCTACGTCTGCTTGTCATAAATCAGGTGTGCTTCTACATTGTCTCTGATTATTCACAATTCACAGCCACATTCTGACACACCAAACACACATTCTGTTTGTGTGGGAAGCTGGTGTAAACAGCTGCTACACCGCAGTATAAGAAAATGTGTCTTCAGAGGACTGAGAGATGCTGCACACCCTCATCAGCGTAGCAGCTCTGCGTATTGATCTGTGAGTCATGTCTGTTTACACACAGCTCCCACTGCTCTAAATTCAACTTCTAATGAAACATAGGCAAATGCCAAGCCTGGTACAAAGTCAGCCAGAGAAGCAAGCCTGTGAAATATCTCCTGAAAGTTTTGCAAGATCCACTAATTATACACACTGAGGATTAAAATATCATTCCTATACATTAAAAAAAAAAGGATAGAGAGCATCTGGTGAACATTTCATGTAGACTTGTTTTACCCCTGTGCTTCAAGCCTTTGAAGTCGGTCCCTTTAAAGAGAGAGATTTCCTCACCCTTGCACCTTTTCCTTTTTTTCTCACTTTGTCTGTGCTTGGGATCTCTCATTTTCAAACTCGTTCTTTATTACTTTGTCCCCATTCATTTTTGTTTCCGAAAGGAGAGTTCACTCAAAAATGAAAATTCTGTCATTATTTTCTCACCCTCATGTTGTTGTAAACCTGATTTGTTTCTTCTGTGCAACATATAAAATAAATTTTGGACTATGAGCAGGTTGCTCTTTTCCATCCAATTACAATGAATGGGAAATTAAAGCCTTAAAGCTTTTAAAAGTATGAAAAAGCATAACAAAAATATGAAATATTGACCTAATCTAAAGTGAGAACTACAGTATTTATTCCTAATAACAATTAACTACTCTGCTACCACTGGTTTAAATACTGTATATCACTTATATGGTTAATAAGTTGTTAACAAAGCATATGAACGAAAAAAAAAAAAAATCTATTTTTATGAGCTAATTAAACAACAACAAAAAAAATGGTTTAAACAAAAAGTAAGGCCAATTCAAGCCCAGAAGTGTCTCTTGCTAAAGTAGTTAACTAATGTTAACTAATGAAACCTTATTATAAAGTGTTACCGATATTCTGGAAAACAAGAAATACTAGGAAATCGGCAAAACTTTATTTTAGGGTATTTTAACTAGTTGCTTATTAGCTTGCATATTACTAGAATATTGGCTATTTATTAGTACTTATTAAGCACATATTAATGCCTTATTCTGCATGACCTTATTCTACATTCTTAATCCTACCCAATACCTAAACTTAACAACTACCTTACTAACTGTTAATGAGCAGTAAATTAGGAGTTTATTGAGGGAAAAGTTGTAGTTAATAGTTTATATGTGCTCCCTATACTAAAGTGTTACCATTCATATTAAGTTATGATACTTTCTTTGGCATCTTTTTTATTATCTTGAAAGCTATTCCTCATTTATTATAATTGAATAAAAAAACAGCAACCAGGACATTCTATAAAATTTCCCCTTTTTGTTCCACAGTAGAAAGTAAGTTGTGAACTACTGCTTTAAATGCACCACTGTAAGACGCATTCAATTTGGTTGTGACCACAACACAACTATTCTCTCTTTCTTATAGTAAAGTCCTCCCCTATCCCTGTCATTTTTTTACCTCTCATTGATGCTGGTTCTCTCCCTGTTGTGTGGCGGCAGCTGTCTCGTTGTTGGGGGAATTACATTTAGCTTTACATCAACAGATTTGTCAAACATCTTCGGATGGAACACGTCCATTTTCCCTGCATTGTGAGGCTTTTGGATGTCCTCTATTCACAGGGAAATCAAAACAGCTATTTCAATGGCAGCATTTCCAATGGCGGAAGGTTTTTTTGTGCTAACACACATAATGTCCTTTTCTATGTAATGGATTCCTAAATAGTTGTGCCAAGATGTTGTTCCATTGTAATTTGCATCAATATACAGTACTCTTGAATTGCTTTTATAGCCAAGACATGTAACAGCATGCTTCCTTGTAATACGCTGAATAAATCTCAATGTAAATGTATGATAATTCGAGGTAAAAGTTTGCATCAAAACTAATCTCCAAAGAGAACAAATGACTACAGATGGAGGGTAACTGAATCTTTTTTTCTTTTTCTTGAGATGCATTTTTTTTTTCCTGAAATCTTTGTATCAATCTCAGCCATAGCTGAAATTGGAATGTGTGTCATTGGAGACAAAACACACTTCTGAGGAAACACATAAGTGTGCCTTAGATGACAACTCATTTTAAGACATTTCAACACATACATCCATAGAAAATGGGTGAATTGAAATGCAAACCTCACTTTCATAACTTTACTTGACCACGTGAAAACTCTGAAAAAAAAAAATAGAGCCAAAAAAAAAAAAAAAAAAAGATCTAGGCATCTCTGACTGGTCTCTCAGCACAGATGTGAGTCTATGGGCTCTGACAGTGATAGGATGTTGAAAGGGACAGCATCCCCGCTGCTCAGAGACCACAGGCGTGCCAGGAAGCCTTGTATCCCCTGGGTGGATTTTGTGTGTGAAGTGCCATGAGCAGGTGGGAGAAAAAGCTGCTTACTTTTCATGCTGAAGAGCCCCACAGTGTTGAATCACAGGTGATTTAGAATCTAAATTCTCAAAACTCTCTAACTGGTTCTGCCTCCGAACACAAGCATTATACAGTAAACACTAACATTAAAGTTAAAAGATTTGTTCTAACTAATTGAGCTGCCGTGCTCATACAGGCAATGTTCATGTTCAGCTCATGTCATTTCCTGATCCTCACTTTGCTGTACAGTACCAAAAATATAGTTCAAAAGTTTGGGGTCAGTATGATTTTTTTTAATGCTCTAATTCACAACAAGGCTGCATTTATTTGATCAAAAATACAGTAAAAACAGATTTTGGATAAGAAACATTTCTTCTTATCAATGTTGAAAACAGTTGTGCTGCTTTTTTTGGAAACGGTGATATATTTGTGATTATTTTATGAATTTTTTATTCTTTTATGAGTTCAGATGTATACATCTAGACTGAAATTACAATACACAAATATGAATCAAAATGGATTTCTGCTGCTTGTTCAGCATAGTTAATTAAGATAATACTTATTTTTACGGTTATTCTAGTTTTGTTTTTTAAACTTTTTTTTTTTTTTTTTCACAAGGAAAAGTTCTGTTGAAAAGTCTTAATGTTATTGTGTAATCTTTTTAATATATATTCAAAATACTTTAAAACAGAGAAATTCATTAAAGGGTATTTTGTGCTTCTACATTATGGAACATTTTTTGTATTTTACTCCAAATCCACATTCATTTCTGATCCTATTTCATACGCATCTACATATGTAAAGTTATAAAAACCAATATGACAATAAAAAGTGTGTATGAGCAGATTTATTTGTGTGTTTGATACTCACGGTAGATCTCTAGCACCACAGTGGCCTCCTCTGTATGTCCCTGTGCGTCGCTGGCCTGGCACCGGTAGATGCCAGCATCTTCTATTTTGGCATTGTAGAGCGTGAGTCTGGAACGGATACCTTCATTGTGCAGGGCCACCCGCTGAGACGGGACCATCCGCTCCCCCTGCGGGTTATACCAGTCCAGATTCACAGGCTCTCCAATCACTACAAACACACACATGGTTATGGTCATAGTGCGGTACAGAATAGAGTGTAGAGAACAACTTGACAATATTGCACAGCATTTGATAAAGTATAGGGATGCACGATATTGGATAAAACGGACAATGCAATATTTAATTTTCTTTCTGCGATATGTGGGGTGGGGTGATTTTGGGAGTGCATCTGCATAATAATAATAATACTAATAATATTAATAATGATATTTATTGTCAGGATTATGATATGTTTCAGTTCTTTTGACCCAGTTTCCCGTTGTGTCTGATTAGTTATCCCTTTCACCTGGTGTCTCGTTAATTACCTCATTAGTTCCTGTCTATTTATATCCTGAGTTTCAGTCTGTTCCTTTGTCCGTTCTCATCTATGATTTACGTGGTTGTGTTCTCCTGTGTTGGATTGTTTATTAAAATAATATTTCCTTGGACTATTCCTGTCATGCGACTCATTCACCATAGCCACTGGTGACAGAAGAATGGACTAAACAGTGATATTTGTTTTGCAATGTTTTTTCCCTTTTTTGTTCCCTTTTGTTTTTCATCCATGGAATTCCCTGCAGTTCAGATACTCTGCCTGGAGCAGGGTGACCATCTGCTGGAAGACCACACAAGGGACTTTTTATATCTAGCATGCCTGACACACTACCCGGACCGCTCGCTCTGTGCCTTTTACCACGGTCTAAGGCAAGAATTCCAGCGGACGGTCCCCCGTTTACCATCTGCCTGGCAGAGGACCACACCAGCCCCACTCCACATCCAGAGACCAGCCATGCGCCACCGTCAACCGGCATTGTGGAGATGCAAGAGCCCACCACAGATAAACGAGATTGGCCTGCTGCAATGAACGAGCCCGAGCCCACTATGAGGATGGAGAGTAACATCGTCCCGGGAGCCAGATCAACACGGAGAGCCTGACCAGGTGCATGAGCCCGCAACACCGTGCGTCACCGAGGGAGTGTTAAAGGGCTAGTTCACCCCAAAATGAAATTCCTGTCATTAATTACTCACCCTTATGTCTCACCCTGGTATACAGGCCACCAGGGCACCATACAGACTTTATCAAAGAATTTGCTGATTTTCTATCGGAGTTAGTACTAGCTGCGGATAAAGTCCTTGTTGTTGGTGATTTTAATATCCATGTAGATAATGATAAAGACGCATTGGGATTGGCATTTATAGACATTCATCTCTATTGGAGATAGACACGGGTCAGGACCCACTCATTGTCGTAATCATACTTTAGATCTAATATTGTCACATGGAATCGATATTGATGCCGTTGAAATTCTGCAGCAGAGCGATGACATTTCAGATCATTATTTAGTCTCGTGTATACTACATTTAGCCAAGGCTGCAAAACCGCCACCCTGCCATAAATATGGTAGAACCATCACTTCTACCACTAAAGATTGCTTTATAAATAATCTTCCTGATCAGTTTCATCGCCTTAGCATACCAGATAGCTTAGAAGACCTCGATGTTGCAACAGAAAGTACTGACTATGTCTTTTCCAGCACATTAGACTCAGTTGCTCCTCTGCGCTTAAAGGGGACCTATTATGCAAAATTCACTTTTGCATGGTGTTTGGACATAAATGTGTAAATGATAAAAATCCAACCACTCCTTTTTTTTAAATCCCCATAAATCATAAGCAGTGTCTCAGAACAAGCCGTTTCCAGATCCCTGGCAGTGTGACGTCACAAAAGCCACAGGCCCCGCCCACGAATGTTGACAGACACTGCCGTTTTAACATAGAACTGCCCTGAGCGAGTTCACAGCAAGTTCACAGTCCGCCATTGCTGCACTGACAAAAATGTCTCCCAAGCGTTTTAGGTGTTATGTAGCTGGATGGATTAATCCACATAGCTCTCTCCATTTACTCCCTAAATCTGAGCCGCTGAAGACAAGGTGGATTCATTTTGTTTTTGAAGAAAATGCTCCCTCAACTCTACCGAAATTTGTTTTTGTCTGCGCAAATCATTTCACACCGGACTGCTTTGTGAAGAATGTCAATACAAAGGGACAATACAAAACATACAGTCTCCAGAGTGATACTGGATATGACAGTAATAAAGGTGAGGGCACTTTATTACAGTTTACTGGAGTTGATATACGGATATAAAGTTTACCAGTTTATTAAGCACCACCCGAAAAGGCATTATGTCTTTATATATTTGTTTACTGTTAGTTGTAACAAGTGTTTCTGTGTATTTCGCTGTGTATCTTGATGATAATGCAAGGGAGAGAGAGAGAGTTTATGGATAATATTTTAATGCACACTTGCACTGTGTTTTATTAAGCTCTTACAGTGATTTTCTAGAGTGAAGACAGACACTTCATATTTTGAGTGAAGTACAAACCCGATTCCAAAACAGTTGGGAAACTGTACAAATTGTGAATAAAAAAGGAATGCAATGATGTGGAAGTTTCAAATTTCAATATTTTATTCAGAATACAACATAGATGACATATCAAATGTTTAAACTGAGAAAATGTATCATTTTAAAGGAAAAATAAGTTGATTTTAAATTTCATGGCATCAACACATCTCAAAAAAGTTGGGACAAGGCCATGTTTACCACTGTGTGGCATCCCCTCTTCTTTTTATAACAGTCTGCAAACGTCTGGGGACTGAGGAGACAAGTTGCTCAAGTTTAGGAATAGGAATGTTGTCCCATTCTTGTCTAATACAGGCTTCTAGTTGCTCAACTGTCTTAGGTCTTCTTTGTCGCATCTTCCTCTTTATGATGCACCAAATGTTTTCTATGGGTGAAAGATCTGGACTGCAGGCTGGCCATTTCAGTACCCGGATCCTTCTTCTACACAGCCATGATGTTGTAATTGATGCAGTATGTGGTCTGGCATTGTCATGTTGGAAAATGCAAGGTCTTCCCTGAAAGAGACGACGTCTGGATGGGAGCATATGTTGTTCTAGAACTTGGATATACCTTTCAGCACTGATGGTGCCTTTCCAGATGTGTAAGCTGCCCATGCCACACGCACTCATGCAACCCCATACCATCAGAGATGCAGGCTTCTGAACTGAGCGCTGATAACAACTTGGGTTGTCCTTGTCCTCTTTAGTCCGGATGACATGGCGTCCCAGTTTTCCAAAAAGAACTTCAAATTTTGATTCGTCTGACCACAGAACAGTTTTCCACTTTGCCACAGTCCATTTTAAATGAGCCTTGGCCCAGAGAAAATGCCTGCGCTTCTGGATCATGTTTAGATATGGCTTCTTTTTTGACCTATAGAGTTTTAGCCGGCAACGGCGAATGGCACGGTGGATTGTGTTCACCGACAATGTCTTCTGGAAGTATTCCTGAGCCCATGTTGTGATTTCCATTACAGTAGCATTCCTGTATGTGATGCAGTGCCGTCTAAGGGCCCAAAGATCACGGGCATCCAGTATGGTTTTCCGGCCTTGACCTTTACGCACAGAGATTGTTCCAGATTCTCTGAATCTTTGGATGATATTATGCACTGTAGATGATGATAACTTCAAACTCTTTGCAATTTTTCTCTGAGAAACTCCTTTCTGATATTGCTCCACTATTTTTCGCCGCAGCATTGGGGGAATTGGTGATCCTCTGCCCATCTTGACTTCTGAGAGACACTGCCACTCTGAGAGGCTCTTTTTATACCCAATCATGTTGCCAATTGACCTAATAAGTTGCAAATCGGTCCTCCAGCTGTTCCTTATATGTACATTTAACTTTTCCGGCCTCTTATTGCTACCTGTCCCAACTTTTTTGGAATGTGTAGCTCTCATGAAATCCAAAATGAGCCAATATTTGGCATGACATTTCAAAATGTCTCACTTTCAACATTTGATATGTTATCTATATTCTATTGTGAATAAAATATAAGTTCATGAGATTTGTAAATTATTGCATTCCTTTTTTACTCACAATTTGTCCCAACTTTTTTGGAATCGGGATTGTACAATAAATGTTATAAATCTCATCGGTAAACTGGCTTGTACTAATATAGTGGATAAAAACAAGAAGACAATATAAGTTATAACCGTAATTGAACTAAACTATACCTGTTCTATCTCCATGCAGCATATATTCGCAGTTTCTGACATTATAGTGCGTCCTGACTGAATCCTGATGGGGAGAACAAGCTCTTGAAGCACCGCCCTCTTAGGCCGAGCGCAGCAGCTCATTTGCATTGAAAGGGCACACACTGAAACGGCGCATTTTTTGCTCAACCCCAAAAAGTGGCAATTTTAACATGCTATAAAAAATTATCTGTGGGGTATTTTGGGCTAAAACTTCACATACACACTCTAGGGACATCAGAGACTTATTTTACATCTTGTAAATGGGGGCATAATAGGTCCTCTTTAAAGAAGATTAAGGAAACTAATCCAACACGGTGGTACAACGAGCACACTCAGGCCCTTAAGAGAGCTGCCAGAAAAATGGAGCACAGCTGGAAGAAAACAAAACTAGAAGTTTTTCGCATTTCGTGGAGAGAGAGAATGATTGAGTACAGAAAGGCCTTAAAAACTGTAAGATCTGCTTATTTCTCAAATCTTTTAGAAGAAAATAAACACAACCCTAGGTATTTATTTGATACAGTGGCTAAATTAACGAGAAATAGAGCTTCAACTTCTGATGTTTCGAAACAGCACAGCAGTAATGACTTTATGAACTTCTTTACTTGCAAGATTGACAATATTAGAGAGAAAATTATAACCATGCAACCGTCTACTACAGTATCGCGTCAGACAGTGCACTGTAGTATCCCTGAGGAAAAATTCCATTCATTCGTTGCTTTAGGACAGGAAGAATTGTCTAAACTTGTTAAATCATCAAAATCAACAACAGGTATGTTAGACCCTATACCAACTAAGCTATTGAAATAGATGCTTCCAGAGGTCATAGATCCTCTTCTTAATATCTTTAATTCATCTTTATCACTAGGATACGTACCGAAAACTTTTAAGCTGGCTATTATTAAACCTCTTATTAAAAAACCACAACTTGATCCTAGAGAATTAGTCAATTACAGGCCAATCTCGAATCTACCTTTTTTGTCAAAAATACTAGAAAAGGCAGTATCATCGCAACTACGTTCCTTCTTGGAAAGAAATGGTATCTGTGTGTTACGTGTGGTGCTGCAGGGATGAGGCGAATACAGAGATCCACAAAGGTATGGGCTTTAATAAGCAATCCAGGAACACGGAGACAGCATACACACATTAAACAACAACATCAACAACAAGAACCGACCCGGAGTGCAAGGAGAGTGTCCAACTTAAAGGGAGTGCTGACGAGGAACAACAGGTGCTGGGAATCTGGGGAACATGGCGGGAAGACTGATGAGGGAAGTGCAGACAGGTGTGGAGCACAGGAGGATGCTGGGAAACGGAGTCCAGGAAGGCGTGGATGTAACATTACCTCCCCCTCCCCGGGAGGCGTGTCCTCACGCCTCAGATGTAACAACTGGGGAGGGGGGGTGGGCGCCCTGGAGACCTACAGGCAGGTGCGGGGGGTGCAGACGGGTGCAGAGGTCCCCAGGGCGGTCCCAGGACCTCGGGCCGTCACGGCGGGTCAGGAGTCGTGGGTAACCATGGCGGGTCAGGAGCCGTGGGCGGCCATGGAGGGTCAGGAGCCGTGGGCAGCCACGGCGGGTCAGGAGCTAAGGAAGGCCACGGCGGGTCAGGAGCTATGGGCAGCCATGGCGGGTCAGGAGCCGTGGGCAGCCACGGCGGGTCAGGAGCTAAGGAAGGCCACGGCGGGTCAGGAGCTATGGGCAGCCATGGCGGGTCTGGAGCCGTGGGCAGCCATGGCGGGTCTGGAGCCGTGGGCAGCCATGGCGGGTCTGGAGCTAGGGAAGGCCACGGCGGGTCAGGAGCTGTGGACAGCCATGGCGGGTCAGGAGCTAGGGATGGCCATGGCGGGTCTCCGAGCCCACCCCCATCTTTCCCACCCACGGGTACCCTTCCCCCCCCCAAAAAATTCTTGGGGAGACTCAGGGGCTTGAAGGTCTCGTGGGCTACTGGAGTGGGCTCGTGGCAGGCTGGAGCTGGAGCTGGAGCGGGCTCGTGGCAGGCTGGAGCTGGAGCTGGAGCGGGCTCGTGGCAGGCTGGAGCTGGAGCTGGAGCGGGCTCGTGGCAGGCTGGAGCTGGAGCTGGAGCGGCTGGCTCGGCGGCGGCTGGAGCTGGAGCGGCTGGCTCGGCGGCGGCTGGAGCTGGAGCGGCTGGCTCGGCGGCGGCTGGAGCTGGAGCGGCTGGCTCGGCGGCGGCTGGAGCTGGAGCGGCTGGCTCGGCGGCGGCTGGAGCTGGAGCGGCTGGCTCGGCGGCGGCTGGAGCTGGAGCGGCTGGCTCGGCGGCGGCTGGAGCTGGAGCGGCTGGCTCGGCGGCGGCTGGAGCTGGAGCGGCTGGCTCGGCGGCGGCTGGAGCTGGAGCGGCTGGCTCGGCGGCGGCTGGAGCTGGAGCGGCTGGCTCGGCGGCGGCTGGCTCGGCGGCGGCTGGCGCTGGAGCGGCTGGCTCGGCGGCTGGCGCTGGAGCGGCTGGCTCGGCGGCGGCAAACTCAGGGAACTTGGGCTGCTCGGCGGCAGAAAACTCAGGGAACTTGGGCTGCTCGGCGGCAGAAAACTCAGGGAACTTGGGCTGCTCGGAGGCAGAAAACTCAGGGAACTTGGGCTGCTCGGAGGCAGAAAACTCAGGGAACTTGGGCTGCTCGGAGGCAGAAAACTCAGGGAACTTGGGCTGATCGGAGGCAGAAAACTCAGGGAACTTGGGCTGCTCGGCGGCAGAGAACTCAGGGAACTTGGGCTGCTCGGAGGCAGAAAACTCAGGGAACTTGGGCTGCTCGGAGGCAGAAAACTCAGGGAACCTGGGCTGCTCGGAGGCAGAAAACTCAGGGAACCTGGGCTGCTCGGAGGCAGAAAACTCAGGGAACTTGGGCTGCTCGGAGGCAGAAAACTCAGGGAACTTGGGCTGCTCGGAGGCAGAAAACTCAGGGAACTTGGGCTGCTCGGAGGCAGAGAACTCAGGGAACTTGGGCTGCTCGGAGGCAGAGAACTCAGGAAACTCGGGCTGCTTGGAGGCCCTCTTCTTTTCCCTCTTGGGCCGTTTGGGCCCAGCGGAGGACTTTTCACTGGCCATACGGGGTTTTGGGTCCGGCAGGACACTGGGGAAAAGCTCACTGGAGGGGCATGCGGAGGAAGATGGAGATTGACGAACCGGCCAGGCCGCCCGTGTTTCTGGGGGAGCTGGACGAGATATGCACTTATCACTTTGAACCTCTTCGACAATGAACTCGGAACCATTCAAATACAAAATCAGATTAATAGTATCGTTTAAGGAAACAGAATTGTCAGGTTCATCAAACCGGATTATGCTCTCGTCCAGCCCCTCCAGAAAAAGGGCGTTTAAGCAAGCGTCTGACCAATTCGTCAAAAAAGCCAACTCAACAAACTCCTCCACATACCTCTCCAGTGAACGTCCGTCCTGCAGGAGCCCAATGAGACGATCCCCCGCTGTGGCTGGTTTGGGAGGCATGGGAGGCACGGGAGGCACGGGAACCAGGAATAAGCCCATCTTTTAATAGTGGATCTCCAGATGGTTTAGGTCGGTTCTTCTGTTACGTGTGGTGCTGCAGGGATGAGGCGAATACAGAGATCCACAAAGGTATGGGCTTTAATAAGCAATCCAGGAACACGGAGACAGCATACACACATTAAACAACAACATCAACAACAAGAACCGACCCGGAGTGCAAGGAGAGTGTCCAACTTAAAGGGAGTGCTGACGAGGAACAACAGGTGCTGGGAATCTGGGGAACATGGCGGGAAGACTGATGAGGGAAGTGCAGACAGGTGTGGAGCACAGGAGGATGCTGGGAAACGGAGTCCAGGAAGGCGTGGATGTAACACTGTGAGGATTTCCAGTCAGGATTTAGATTGTACCATAGTACTGAGACTGCTCTCATTAGAGTTACAAATGATTTGCAGATCATGGTTGTATCTCTCTATTAGTGTTCCTAGATCTCAGTGTTGCTTTTGACACTATCGACCACAATATTCTTTCGAATAGACTTGAAAATTATGTTGGCATTAGTGGAATTGCATTGGCATGGTTCTTACTTAAATCTTACTTATCTGAACGTTATCAGTTTGTAGTAGTAAACGTTCAATATGGAGTACCGCAAGGCTCAGTACTAGGACCGTTGCTTTTCACTCTGTACATGCTACCCTTGGCAGATATCATTAGGAAGCATGGCGTTAGTTTTCACTGTTACGCTGATGATACTCAGCTCTATATTTCTTCACGCCCTGACGAAACTTACCAATTCACAAAATTAACGGAATGCATAGCTGATATAAAAAATTGGATGACCAGTAATTTCTTACTACTAAATTCAGAAAAAAAACAGAGATTCTAATTTTTGGACCAAAAACTTCTTCACGTAATAACCTAGAATACTGACTAACACTTGGTGGCTGCTCTGTTAAGTCTTCGTCGTCAGTTAGGAACCTGGGTGTGCTCTTTGATACCAATCTTTCATTTGAAAGCCATGTTTCTAGCATCTGTAAAACCGCGTTCTTCCATCTTAAAAATATATCTAAACTACATATGGGACATATGCTCCCAATGACAAATGCGGAACAGTTAGTTCATGCGTTCATGACCTCAAGGCTAGATTACTGTAACGCTCTACTGGGTGGTTGTTCTGCTCGCCTGTTAAACAAACTACAGCTGGTCCAAAACGCAGCAGCTAGAGTTCTTACTAGAACCAGGAAGTATAACCATATTAGCCCGGTTCTTTCAACACTGCATTGGCTCCCTATTAAACATCGTATAGATTTTAAAATCTTGCTACTTACTTACAAAGCACTAAATGGTTTAGCTCCCCAGTACCTGAGCAAGCTCTTAATGCATTATAGTCCTTCACATCTATTGCGATCTCAGAATTCAGGCCAGTTGATAATACCTAGAATATCAAAATCAACTGCAGGCGGCAGATCCTTTTCCTATTTAGCACCTAAACTTCGGAACAGTCTTCCTATCACTGTTCGGGAAGCAGACACACTCTGTCAGTTTAAATCTAGACTAAAAACACATCTGTTTAAACTCACATACAAATAACACAATATCTACTTCTATAATTCAAAGCATGTAAATTGTTAGGCTGCATAGATTAGGTCAGCCGGAACCAGGAACACTTCCCATAACACCTGATGTACTCGCTATATCATAAGAAGAATGGCGTCTACGCTAATACGAGTCTCTCTCTGTTTACCCCGAGGTTTGCCGCAGCTTGCCAGATCTAGGCTGTATCCAGATGAGATGAAGGACCTAGACCTAGACCTAAACCTAGACATGACGATAATGCAGCCCTGACGTTTCAACTAAATTATCCCCTGCGAAGGCCTCCTTTCCTTTCCCTATGTATAGATAAAACGTTATCAAAATGATTCCAGTATTTTTCTGTATTATTCGGACCAGACAAGTAATTTGGCAAATATCACTTTTTTTTTTTTTAAAAAAAAGACCAAGCTTCTGCGCACATACACACTCAAACACGTAAACCTATAGACTAAACACGTAAATAAACGGCAAGAATGCATTAAAGGTATTCGTTTTTTTTCAGTAGGAAAGGTGTCATTTAAGCGGCCCCTAAAGTAATAATAATTAACAATTTTTACAACGGAAGTGATTCAGTCAAAAACCAACTTTAGCTCGATAATAATTTTCCTATTGTCACTGTGAAGCTGCTTTGAAACAATATGTATTGTGAAAAGCGCTATATAAATGAAGATGACTTGACTTGTAAAACCAAATTAAGATATTTTGATGAAATCTGAGAGGTTTTTTTTATCCTCCATTGAAAGCAACGAAATTACCACATTCAATGTCCAGAAAAGTAGTAAAAACATAATTAAAATAGCCAACGTGACTACAGTGGTTCAACCTTAATGTTATGAAGCGACGAGAATACTTTTTGTGCGCAAAAATAAAACAAAAATAATGACTTTATTCAACAAATTTGTCTCTCCCGTCATTCTGCTACGCTATTTTCGTTGCAGAATTAAAAAAAAAAAAACCTCTCGGATTTCATAAAAATATCTTAATTGTGTTCCGAAGATGAACGAAGGTCTTACGGTGTGGAACGACATGAGGGTGAGTAATTAATGACAGAAATTTCATTTTTGGTGAACTAACCCTTTAATGTAGTATGAAGGCTAGGAGGAAAGCCACAACCCCACCGCTGTGGATGTGATGGACATGGCCTCTGGAAACTATTTAGAGGAATTTATGGAGGTGTTTGAGGGGTAAATTCCCTGTTTCTCCTGCCCCCCCACTCATCCTGCCCAGCCCTGAACTTCCTGTTACCCCACTGGTTCTGCCCAGGTCTGACTCCCCATTCTCCCAGCCCTGTATATCCTGTCTCTCTGCAGGTTCCGCTCAGTCCCTGGTCACCTGTGATCCCTCCCAGGCTCCCTTTCCTGCCTCCTCTGACAGCCAGTTCCTCAGCCTCTCCTCCACTGGTTCCATTCAGCCTCTCTGCATCTCCTACACCATCAGTTGAGGATCTGCCTCAGAGCTTCAAGTCACCAGCTCCTCCCAGTAAGGAGGATCCCCTGGCTCCACCTCCAGCCTCAGTACCCATCGATCCACCGCGGCCTGCCAACCTGACGGTTCCACCTTGGCTCCTCCCTCCCTCGGCTCCACCAGAAACCATCGTCCTGACGGCTCCAACTGGCTCCCTCGTCCCACTGGCTCCACCTTGGTCAGGCATCGTCCTGCCTACACCTTCGGCTCCATCTTCCCCCCAGCTCCACCACCATCCTTGGTCCCACCGGCTCCGCCTCAGTCCTATGGTTCCCTGACTCCACCTCGGATGCTCATCGCTGTGGCTTCACCTCTCCAGTGCCAGCAATGTTGCATGCTCCACCTGGGTCTCCATCTCCAGTGGCAACGTCTCCATCGGCCGTCCCCAGGGTGGAGCCTGCCAAGTCTACACCATGGCTCTTTCCTCCCCCGTGAGCAGAGTTTAAAAACAAAAATCGCTTTCCACTTAAGTTGTCATTGGCCACATTCCAACTGTTTTTGACCAATTCAATATGACTAAAATAATATTATTAATAATTGTAATTAATTATTATTATTATTATTAAATAAAAAATGAAAAATATGAAATATTTAATAATACTGTAATAATGTACTAATGTATAATAATAATAATGTACTTTTAATGTACTGTAAAAAATAATTTTATTTTACTCTAAAATTACAATACTAATATTTATGTATTAATCTCATTTTCAAAAGGTAAACCATCAAGCTTTCATTCTGACGAGTTGCCAGCAAATAAAAATATGTGCTGCCGGTTTCAGAATGAAATGGCACTGTATGGTCTTAAGCCTCAGGTAATGGCATACACTCTCTCTTTGTCTCTCAAACACACACACTGCAATAAACAAAACCCGTCATGTGCTTTTCCCTGCAGAGTCCGGCTGGCCGAACCCACGTTTGGTACCAAGGTGCTTGGCGCTGTAAATCCTGCTTTTCTGGAAGGTCATAAAAAGCATCAGCATGGTGCAGCACTTCTCCACTCAAAGGATCAATCAGCTGCACAACGGGGGCCTTCGGCTGCACTACGGGGGAGCGTGAGACTGCGGCTCCAGGCAGACGGGCAGGCCGAGGATGCAACCGGCCCTGTGATGTAGCTCTGCCAGGGGAGAGACGCTGAGAGCGGGCAGGGGGTTATCAGCGTAGGAGCAGAGGCTGATCTGTGGGATGTGATGGGTTCAAGGAGAGGACATGGCAGCATAATCTCAGCCCGACCGGCAGACGCTGGACCACGGAGGAGCCGCCGAAGGGGTTAGGATGAGATGTTAGAGGTTAAAGGGCTCAGGGACAGAGCTTAGCGCACTTTGCTGGTCACATTCAATTGTCTTCGCTTGTGAATGAAGCTTAGTTTAGTTCAGGAAGTGAAATAATTATGGTATGGCATATGGTTAAAGATCTAGGCTGGCAGCCAAAAGACTGTAGGTTCAAGCTTTGCAAGGGGGATCAATGAGCTATCAACACTGTGCCCTTGAGTAAGACACTTAACCCACTTGTCCCAGTAAAAAGAGTACTGTCAGTCACTGTTAAGACTGCACGATATTGCATAAAACATAAAACTATTCTTACAAAGATAAAAAAGGACTTTTTTATTCATTCAGACTTTTTTAGAGAGCGATTTGGGAATTTTTTTTTTTTATATGCTTATAAAATAATATGATTGTTAGTTGTTATTTAAACAACTAAAAGACAAACTAAATCAAAAAAAAAAAAAAAAAAATCAACAAAATACTAAAATTTTAAACAAATTAAGGAATATATTACAATAAACTATTGTAATATTGTACAAACTATTGTACTGTAAAATAAAAAAAATCTAGTATTTTATTTATATATATATATATTATATATATATATATATATATATATACATACACACACATATATATATATATATATATACACACATATACACACATATATATATATATATATATACAGTCCCTCCAGGATTCCTCGATTCTGCGATTGCAGAATTTACCGCAAAATCAAGCAAACGCCGCAAAATTCGGAGGGGCTTGCAATTTTTCTAAATTGCCGCATATTTTCCGCAGATTTTGGGCCTGAACGCGTCATGTGACGTCATCACAACGTACATTCAGCCAAAGGAAAGCCCACTTCGAAGTAGACTATGTGCGCTGAACTTGAATCGATCGATAAACAACTGTTTGCGCCGTTGCATCGGCAATGCATCTGTCAGTCAGTCAACCACCGCAACAACCCAGCTCCAGCTGTAAACGCGCAACTCTCTCTCTCTCTGTCTCTCTCTGTCTCTCTCACACACACACACACACACGAGCGTGCACACTCTTAGTGACATCGTTTCCATCAATCGGTTCAGTTTATCAACAGTGTCTGTATGTTGCATAAAAGAGGCTCGCGCACTCTGTAAACAACCCCAAAATGGACGAGGAGCAAGACGGAACAATTAAAGTAGACACTGAATGAAAATGTATTCGGTAATATAGCGGGTTCCAGGGTTACCCCTGTAAAGACAGCAGGCAACTACTTTACCTTTCTGACACTGCTTGTGTACTGATTGTTTACTTTCGAACTTTATAGTTATGTTCTTTTGCACTTTAATCTGTTTGAAACATTTCTTTACTTTATACATTTTGTGTATTCTTCAAAAGTAGGCCACTGTTATATTTAAGGTTCTTTTTGTTGTATTATAAAAATACTAATCAACCCTGTAAAGCCTGAAATAATTAAATAATAGTTAAAAAATATTTTTTAAACAGAAGGGTTTTTTTTACCTTTAGTCAAAATATAAAAGAAAAAGTTTGCATGTGTTTTATGTTTTGTCATATATTTGATACACCAGGATTTACAATATGATATGGTGAGTATGGAGGGGAAAAACAGCTTAATTTTATTCAGAGGCCAAAACTGAGCAAAAATTGCAGTTTGCTGCAGTTATTTATATGACCAAAAATGTAACAGTACAGCAGTCTACTTACATAAAATGCATATAAATATAATTTATCACTCTATATCTCTTATAATATATCTTGGTAAGAAGATATGCTTAGTTTTATGATAAAAGCTCTATAATTTTTATTGTGGGGGGCAAAACACAATGCAATAGGCATACAATGATGATTGAGAGATGAACAAATAAATGTTCCTGAAAGCCTGTTGTATCATATTTGATACATAACATATACAAAATTGATTGATAAAATATACAAACCTTTCTAAAGGGGGAGCATATACCCCCAGACCCCCCTAGAGTACCTGACAACCATGCCCCCTTTCACAAAATCATGTGGGAAACACTGCAATATAACATTTTATTAAAAAAAATTGTTTGTTTTATTTGGTGTTACATATGAAATAAAATGTTGAAATTATATTTTAAGTTATTATCAGTGTTCTACTTTTAAAAATTACAGAGCCCAGTGGTTCTTGAACTCAGAAAAGTAATAAAAATGTTAGAAGAATATTGACTCTGGTGTATTTTTACTGAAAAACTACACAAGAAATGCCGCAAATATTGCCGCAAATTTTGAGAAAAGCCGCCGCAGAATCAGTCATTTTAGGCCGCAGAAATCAGAAAAAAGTCCCGTAAAATCCTGGGGGGACTGTATATATATATATATATATATATATATATATATATATATATATATATATATATATGTGGAAGCTTGTTTCTGCCACGGAACAAAAAATTAAAAAGGTAATTGCAACTTTTAATCTCAGAATTACAAGATATATACATGAATTGCGAGTTATCAAGCCCAATTCTGAGGGGAAAAAAAGTCAGCTAACGTCTGACACTTTCTTGCAATTCTGACTTCATATCTTGCAATTCTGACTTTATTTCTCAGAATTGTTAGTTTATATCTCACAATTCTGACTTTATTACACACAACTGTGAGTTTATATCACGCAATTTAAAAACGAAAAGTCAGAATTGCGAGATGCTTCTGTACTATCTATTCTGTACTGCACTTGTATAAATGAACACAGTGCTGCGCTTCACTCTTAAATGGTACAGCATATATTTCGTTAAATCACAACCTTTGTGATATGATTATTGCATTAATCCATTTGACAATATCAATTTTATTTCATTATGTTGTGGGGCTCTACTAAATGACCACTTACTAGCAAGGATGTGACTAGATCTAGACCGAGCCTATGATAAATTTTAGACATCAAAGACACTGTATACTGTCACTGTGACCTGTTTATGTTTTCAATTTCAGTATGTAGCCTACTAAACATGTCTAGCTCTTTGCTCAAAATAGGCTTGCACTGAAAAAATAATAAGTTTTTTAATCATTTTTCTACACTTATCCACCATTATGTGCAACATTTACATTCCTGGAGCAAATTATTTCCAAAATATGCAGCACCCAAATTAAAGAGTTTATCTCTCCTACTGTAGCCAAAAATAGAACTTTATAAATACATCAAAGCAATATAATTTCACCTACATACCCCTGCATATCCCAAAGCTATTTTTAAAGGCAAGCATACTGGTTTGCCTCAGCTAGTTGACCTGAAGGTCTGCAGGGCATGTGTGCACCCTCCATATCTCCAGACACATACCAGGTGTGCTAACCACCCGCAATCTGGCCGGTGTCCAGCAGGGGTCAGCATGCATCACCCTGTTTAAAGCATGCTGTCAGGTAGTGCCTGGAGCTCACGCAGCAAAGCCCTGCAACCTGACTACAGCAGCTCAGCCATGTGGAAAAGAAAAACAACACCCAGCTTCACCACAAAACCTGCCCGACATAATCTACCCCTGTGCACATGGATATCCATACTCATTTCCTCCAGTACACTGTCCAAGCACAACCTTGCCTGCAGCGTGCAAGAAGAAACAGGCTTAGGAGCTGCAGTTTACAGACAACACTTGACGGGTCTTGAATGATAAGTAACTTTGAGCAAGGGAATTGTAGTGTTTAGACTACAGATTTTTTAATGGCAAGGACCCCCAAACATGACATTACCATCTATATTTTTATACTCTTTGAGAAAAATATTAATTGTGTGTGTGTTCTTGTATATATGGTTTATGAGGACACAAATGTGTATACTGACATGGGTATTACAACATAAACATGGTTTATGAGGACACTTCCTGTGTCCTCGTAAACCAAATGGCTTAAAAAACTAAACAGTCTCAAAAAATGCAGAATGTTTTCTGTGATGGGTAGATTTAGGGGTAGGGGTAGTGTAGGAGGATAGAATATACAGTATGTACAGTATAAAAACCATTACGCCTATGAAGAGTCCCCGTAAACCACACATACAAGTATGTGCGTGTGTGTGTGTGTGTGTGTGTGTGTGTGTATATATATATATATATATATATATATATGCAGTATATACAGTGCACAGCATAAATGAGTACACCCCCTCTGAACAAATACAAAAGATGTATTTTCTTTATGATCACTAATACAATTCATGGGAAGATGGCAAAACTAAAATGTATTAAACATATACATAATAAAAACTGAGAAATATATGTCATTAATAGCCATAAAATAAGTAAATTAGCCAATTTTGTTTAAATTAAGGATTGCAGAAATGAGTACACCCTAGATTTAATTCAACAAATGTATAATATTCTAGTACTTAGTATGCCCTCCATAATTTTGAATATACTGCTCTGACTCTTCTTGGCACGGAGTGTACAAGATCATGACAAATTGTCACATCTGTCCTGTTTAACTCCTGGATGATGAGCTCCTTAAATGCCCTGATCTTTAATGGGGAGTGTTTCTCAACTCGTCTCTACAGAATCCCCCACAGGTGCTCAAGACTGTTAAGATTTAGTGCAATACATGTCCACAGAAGGTTTTTCACTTTGGGAGAATGCATATCCTCATTGTCATGTTGACAAAATGCCCAACAATGCAGGCAATGAGGAAAGGGTAACATCTTCTGTTTCAAGTTTGTGTATTAAATTACACAGTGGTGTGGGAATTCACGACAGCATTGATAAAGCACAACTCCCTCACACCTTCAGCACTCATACATCCCTATATAAGAGCTTTACAACCACTGAACTTCACTGTGGGAACCAGGCACTTCTCACTGTACTCCTCCTCTAGCAACACCATAACATTTTGGATGCTGTTAGATCCAAAATGATTGATTTGGTCTCATGAGACCAGAGTATTGATTCCCAGAATCTATATTTTGTAAATATGGGCTTTGGAAATGGCTAACTGACTTTATTGTGCTTTGGCTACAGTAGGTAGTTCCAGTGAGAACAACAACCATGCATGTCATTTCTGCAGGCTGCATCTTACTCTGTGAGGTAAAGTCACTCTTTTCATAGCTTTTGCTGGCTCTGAGACACTCGCTTGGTATTTCTCCTGCTCTTTGTCTAGCAAAAAAAATCCCTCATTACTAAATGAAAGCTTAAAATGAAGGCCTGATTATTTCAGGGGCCTTGTCACAAGTCCATTGTTTTTGAATTTCTGTGTTACTTTTGCTATATTTTCACACTTAAAACAATGATTTGGTAATCCTCTTGTACCACTGTCCTCTTTTGTGCTAAGAAATAAGTCTCCTGACAGTTCTCTCACAAGTGGTTCCATTGTTGTCAGCATTAAGTCTGAGAATGCTTCAGTGGGCTATATAACACTTTTAATTGTCAAGAAATTACTTCTCTTTAAATGTTTTAGTTCAACATACTTACCTGTTGATCAAACATTGCCTTAAACTTACACCAGAAATTATTTCGTTTTATTTAGTAACTTTTAGGAAGGTGTACTCATTTTTGCTACACAACATTTTATCACCTTGATAAGAAAATCTTATTTTCCTGAATAATTTTGACATGCTTCTTTGGTAATTGATTAAGCAGACTTGCTGGAACATTATATCTCTAAAGAACCTTAACATGTCTTCTAAGTAATTGAGTAATTGCTGACTTTCAGAAATTTCAGAGGGGGTGTACTCATTTATGCTGTGCACTGTACACTACCATTCAAAAATTTGGGTCAGTAAGATTTTTTTAATGTTTTTGAAAAAAGTCTTTTAAAAGACTTCAAATGCACCAAAGGCTGCATTTATATGATTAAAAATACAGTCAAAACAGTAATATTATAATAACAGTATTATATTTTTATAGTTTAAAATAACTGTTTTCTATTCTAATAGATTTTAAAATGTAATCTGTAATGGCAAAGCTGAATTTTCAGCAGTCATTACTCCATCTTCAGTGTCACATGATCCATTCTAATAGGCATATTTTGGTGAGCAAGAAAAAAAATCTTATTATTATGTTGTGCTGCTTAATTTTTATTTTAGGAATAGAAATAGAATTTGATGTATTAAAAAGTTCAAAAGAACATTTAATTGAAAGAGAAATCTTTTGTAAAAATATAAATCTTTTAAAAATCAATTTAATATGTCCTTGCTTAATACAAGTATTAAGTTAAAAAAATGAATGTAATAAAATAAAAAAAACTTACTGATCTTGAAGTTTTAAACAGTGTGTGTGTGTGTAAAAGTTTTTTTCACTTTTTACTATTACAAACTATATCTGTCAATATAATAAAAAAGATGATTTTGACTAATTTTGACTATAATAATTCAATAACTGTGATAAACATAAAATAAACAATTTATCATATCATATTTTAGGTTAGCATGGTAATATCAACAGCCCTTAAATAAATAAATAAATAAATAATTTATATGTATGTATATATATATATATATATATATATATATATATATATATATATATATATATATATATAAAATCCCTCAAAGCAACCTATTACAGCCCCCCGATCCACCTCTGTAAAATAATCAATATAAAAACAGCTGTCAGTCCAAGAAAAAAATATTCAAAAATACACACACAATCACACACTTTGCCCTGGTCATGAAGAAAGCCTTAGTCTTAGTATTCAATACTGCTTAGACAGGAGACGTTATTTAAGCCGTTCAACCTAAATAAATGACTACTCGAGTCAGCACTACGTAAATTGTGTGCATTCATGCATCTATCTCATATACATCAGTGTCAGACACATGATCAGGTGGTGCTGCAAGAGATCTGACCTGTGCATGTGAAGAACTTGGACTCTCCAACACTCAGCTCCACCTTTTTTAGCGAGATTGACACCTGGAGGACACCTGGAAAACAAAGACAATGGAACAGAGAGACAGAGAGAGATGAGAGAGAGGTAGCAATCAAAAATTCAGTGCACGAAACTGCAGGTACAACAAGAGTGCTTCACATGTTCCTGCCACAGAAATCACACCAAACCACAGGCGGCACAAAAAAACTGTCTTTGCAAGCGGGAGAGATGAGAGGGTACAGCGAGACTTCTATAAGCCCCCTCCCAATCACTTCAATCAGGCTAGCCAGCCAGGAACATCTAGCACCTGGTACAAAAAAAGTAAGGAAAAGAAAAGGACACAAGACAGACAAAGCTTTGATCTGTCTTTTTTCTTTTTATATATATATATATATATATACACACACATGGTCTGTTCTTGCATTGCCTTTCACTTTTAGGGAGGAATCCACTAAGAATGAACTGCACCTGCTTGTAGAGTTATTTGTATGCTTTTTCTGTGTTGTTTTAGAATGCGATTCACAAATTTATATAGTTTAACATGAACTCTAGCAGAATTTCCAAGCCGCTCTTTTCCACACAATAAAAGTGAATGGTGACAACTAGGGATGCCATTAACTATATATTTATCTGTATCTGTTGCAATGACAAAATTATCTTTCTTTGCATAGCCAGATTGTGGGTCAAAACTAAATGAAAAGCCCATTTTTAGTACTCTATTCCACTTAAGTTTCCACAAATATGGCTTGGATAAATAATAAAATAATTTCTTTTTTATATTATAAAAGTACATAACTAAAAGTGTGTGTGTGTATATATATATATATATATATATATATATATATATACACACACACAGTCAAACCAAAATTTATTCAGACACCTTGAACATTTCATTCATTAATACAGTTTATTCAATATAGTTTAAAAAAATGGTAATAAAATGTGACAAGATCTCAGGGTTAAACTGTGTCAGAAAATATTAATCTTAAGTATGTCAGATAACACTTAAGAAAAACATGGTCAGGTAAAAGTGTCTGAATAATTTTTGGTTCCAAATTTTTTTCAATTTTACTGGTAGTCCACTGTATGAAGAATTTTTGGGTATAATATGTCACAGTTTACTTTATTTTGCTATCCTCACTTACATAAATGAACTATAGCGTCCTGCACCCACTAGTAAAAATATATCAATATATCAATAATGTCTGAATCATTTTTGGTTTGACTGTATATATATATATATATATATATATATATATATGAATGAACAAATTGTTCATATTTTGTTTTTCTGCAATATATATTGTGAAATGAAAAAAATGGTGACTTGAATAGCTCTATTTGGAAAGAATTATTCATTCTAGGATGATTGGGTGATTTTGTAGGTGAGTAAATATGCATATAAAATAATTACATATAACAAATTACAAGTATAGATAATAGAGCAAAGATACAAATGAAATAAACAGTGCTTTATATTTTTTCAGGTAAGTCTAACAGTATTCAGGTACAGAAATTGAAAAATCAAATGTAAAATAACACTGCATAGTCTTCACTGTCAGAAAAAAAAGGTACGGTGCTTGTCACTGGGGCAGTACCTTGAGGTACAAAAGTGAAAAGGTACATCTTTGTACCTTACTTACACCTAAATGGTTCATATTAGTACCTTAAAGGTACATATTAGTACTTTAAAAGTACATATTAGTACCTTTGTACCTTAGGGTACTGCCCCAGTGACAAGCACCGTACCTTTTTTCTGACAGTGTTCACTATATAAATTAAATATAATTAGTGTGTTAAAACTACAAAAGTGATTTTTCTCTTTGTCTTTTGTTGTTTGATTAACATTTATGACATAGAAAGCAGCAGGAATATTAGGCTGCTGTCACTTTAAGGCTGAATGAGCGGATCCAAAATACTGTCTTCTTTTTCAATTGTTTAAACCATAAGCAACTGTGTTTATGAGGATACTCGATGTTTTACATGCATTTTGATAATTTTTCGAATGTATGCGTCCATTTAGGCACAAATAGACGCGGAAGAGAACAGCATTCGGTGTTTACGTGCATCTGCGTGGCTCTGTGTGTGTGCGCGCACAGAAAACAGCTGCGTGTTCAGAATTGAGCTCTCTTTCGTGTCTTTGTGTGCTCAAATGGTTTAAAAATCGCTTGAATGTTTAAACTGACAGGACCTAAAACACGTTCAAATGATAATCTTTCATTGTATGATTGTCAAAGGTTGCAATTAATAAGAGAATCACGTGCGTTTTGAACCGTGGTGTCTGGTCCATACGGATTAACAATCCTCACAAGACATGTGTGACTATCGCTGATACGCACATCGCGATATCGATGCTAAACCATACTGTATATCGTGCAGCCCTACTACATCGCATTGTCATTTTAAATATATTAATTTAAAATATCACTTTTTACTTTGTACTTGTTGAATAATCAGTCTTACCAATACTTTTCTATTATTCTGTACAATTTGCTATATGTTTTGAAGTTATTATGTATGTCCTTCTGAATAAGATACCATATTTGGCTTCCCTAGTGACCACAGCTGTCCCTTTCCCCTAATCCACTTTTAATGCTTTGTATTGTAAGCAGCTTGAGCATGCTAAATAACTCCTTTTGTGTTACATTACATGCAATAAAGAAATATGGTCATTTGAATTTGGGATGACATGAGGGTTAGTGAGTTTTCAAGTGATATTTTTTCTTGAGAACTGTTCAGTACCAGATGAAATCACCCTGTTCTTCTACCCACAGAGCCAATCACATGGAGATAACAGTGGGAGGTCCGGGGTTCCTCGTTAAAAGTGGTCTGTGAATTTGTGGCTCAGGTAGAGGTAAGGGCAACGGACCGCATATGAGTAAGAATACGAATGCATGCTGGAGCATGAATGTGCGAGAAAGTGTATAAACTCCTTGAGCTGGAGGTCTCTGTTCATCCGAGAATGACCAACTCGAGTTCTTTTTATGATTTTCGCACATCGGCATGCAAGAGTCAAGAGCAAACTGGACACACGTACACACTTGCGAACACACAAAGAAATACACACTGACGGAGCTCACGGGGGAAGCACTGGCATCTGGCGTAATGATTAATTACAGCACAGTGGGGCTGGAGCTAGTCATCTGGATGGAGACAAGTCTGAGGGTATGTGAGCTGCTGCCCGTAGCAACCAGAATATAATTACTCCCCAAGACTACTTTGTAAAAAACAAGCCTTCTCATTATGTTTTTTTCACTTATTGTACTGTTCAAACAATATTACATTTTTGGTGTCACGAGTTAATGAACAAAATGATATACACTTAATATAGTGTAAAAATTATTTGAAGATATGATTACATTGTACACTTTAAGTTGAGCACATTAACACCTGTCATCAAAGTGTTTGTATCTCAGAGAGGATTAGGCAAACTGCCTGTGCTATATTTAAGCAGACTCACACTCCTGGAACATATTTCCATGTCTTTGATTTCTCCTAAAGCAAAATTCACCTCAAGAAATTCCAGTGTGTCAAAGAAAATGCATAATTCATGGATATAAACATTGATCTTGATCAAAATTTGGCACACACGTGTAACATAGATAGACAAGATAATGAGCCCCCTAAAATGACAAACAGCAATAAATGGCAGATGTAGCAGTGATGTAATCCACGACCATATACTGTTAATTTGATTAAGTAAAGATTTATCTGCTGGTGCTGTTGCCAAGTGGACTTAATAACATTTATTTAACATATATGTATACACTACCATTCAAAAGTTTGTCAGTAATATTTTATTTATTTACTTTTTTTTAAATTAAAGCATTTATTCAGTAAGGATGCATTAAATTGATCAAATGTGACAGTGAGTAAAGACTTTGTTACAAAAAATATATTTCAAATAAATGCTGTTCTTTTGAACTTTCTATTCATCAAAGAATCCTGAAAAAAAGTCACATTTTCCACAAAATATTAAGCAGCACAACTGTTTTTAATGTTAACATAAGAAATCTTTAAAGAAAACATATGTCAGAATATTAGAATGATTTCTGAATGATCATGTGTCACTGAAAACTGTAATAATGGCTTCTAAAAATTCACCTTTGCCATCACAGGAATAAATTACATTTTATCGTAATTCGTAATAATATTCCACTATAATACAGTTTTTCCTGTATTTGTAATCAAATAAATGCAGCCTTGGTAAGCATAAGAGACTTCTTTCAAAAACATTTTAAAAATCTTATTGACCAAAACTATTGAATGATAGTGGACATATATATATATACAGTATGTATGTATGTATGTATATATGTATGTATGTATGTATATATATCATTCTTTCTCTTTCTCTCTCCCTCTCTCTCTATATCATTCTTGCTCTGGTCATTCTTACCTGCCTGTTTTATCTCCTAGTTTGAGCTCTGATAGCATGTGGGTTATCTTTGACAACTTCCCTCAGAGCCAGGACTGGAACTAAATGTAATTAACGCAATTAATTACTTCACACTCACACAAGAGTTGGTTCTCTGATTAAACCTAACTGTCTGTCAGCCAAATAATCTAATTAAACTGATATGAATCAGCAGTCACTGGAGCAAAATATAGAAAACACCATTTTTTTCACCAATTTACGAGCTGAGATAATGAAAAAAAACAACAAAAAAGGCACTATTAACATATCAGACCACCAATAAGGAAAATCCAAATTTCTGGCATTAAACATGTCTATTTCAAGCAGTGGCACACAACAAGTGTGTTTCGATGGTAGTGCGGATCTCTGAAACAGAAAACGGAAGAGCACAGGAGAGTGCGGGAGTTAAAGAGATGAGGTGCCAAAGCAATTAGATGTGCAAATGGAGAGAGCCAGCCACAAATGTGCGGGCTGTGCCAGAATAAATAAGTAATGCCCCAAAATATCAATACATGCCAAAAAAACAAAAATAAAAAATTACTGAGACATAGCAGCAAGAAACTTCTGTAATGATAACTAAAAGCTGTAAAACAAAGTGCATGGGTCCACCTAATATTTGCTCACGCAGGACCCCAGACCAATAAAAACAGTCTGAAATCAATGGGGGCCTGAGGTGCAGACATAACTCTCTGCTTTACTGTAATTCTGTGGTGTGTTTGCCATTCTGAACAAAATGCCTGTGTGGAAGAGGTGAGTTAGCGGTAATTAAGCAGGCAGCAGTGCAAAGCCCCCAGGCTGAAGGCTACACACCAGTCATTTAACAGTCCACTATGGAGCACTAGTAGAGCTGCATGATTCTGGATAAAATGAGAATTATGATTTTTTGGATTCTGAATATACAACTAAACAAAATAACGTAATTTACTAGAGGTTCTGACAAAATATTAATTGCTGGGCTCTAATTGCAGGAAAAAAGTTAAATTAATTTGAATGAATTATTTAAAAAAATGGTTTTGAATGAATTCAATGACTCATTAATAAATACTTGTTTCATTACTGGAATCAGTGTTTTTGAACAAATCTTTTGAATGAATGATTCAATGACAAATACTTTTAAACAGTCACTTGTCGCAACCTAATGGTATAAGATTTAATTGATATACAACCATTATTTGAAGCGCGAGTTAGTTTAAAAAGTTTGCTCCATTTTGATCACTATATAGTTAAAAAGGACGGACGGACGGACGGACAGATAGATAGATAGATAAAAAATAAAGTAAAAATAATAAACCGAAAGTAAATTGGCAAAACACAGCTACTTTAGGACAGCTGTATATGGCAAAAGATGCTTTTGCCCATAACATTTTAGCAACTGCAAGAAGGAGGAAACATGAGAAGCACCCAAATAAAGACAAAAAACACAAACAATAATACACTAAATAATACTACATATTTCAGTGAAATTCCCTTTTAGCAAATCACTGAATCAATTCTTTGACCTGATTCATTTGAACAAGTTCAAAAGATCCAAATTGCTAAAAGTTGTTGGACTTTCCAAGTGAACTCTCACCAAATGGACTCCTACATTGAAAAATTATACATTTACTTGTAAACTGACAGCAACATTCACTCACTTATTTTCACATACTGTAGTGTCAAATGAATTATATGGGTTTGAAAAGTTGTCTTTCCTTATTGCAGGGTTTCCTATTAAAGTGGTTCCTCTTTAACCTCTCCCTCCACAGTCTGGACCTGTCCACCTTGTCTGAAGGAACTACTGGATGGTATTGGGCATTTGCACAGCTCTCTCTCTCTCCGGAGATAAGACTGGATTCTACCACAGAGGTAATTTAAGTGCTAGAGAGAGGATGGCTACATTGCTCCCTCTCTCCCCCCATCTCTTTCTGTGCATTCCCTTGCACCCGAAATGTCAGAGTAAATGACTACTGAGAGATCTCTCTCTGTCCCCTCTGCCTGCTTACATCTCTCTCAGAGGAAATAGAAATGACCAAGGTGTAAGATACTGATAACCGAGACACTATGTGCCACAGATGGAACCGACCAAAGTTAGTGGTTTAACAGAGACTAGATGTAGTTAGAACCTTTGGGATCTGTTCAAATCAAATTCTTCAGAGCAAACCGAACCCAAAAAATTGTCTGGGGATGAGCGTTTTCCCAAAAGTGCTATCTAATTATGTTTCAAACCAGCTCTGTAAGTCGCCAAAATAGATTCGAGCGGCAAAGGAAAGGGTCAAGCTCTTGTGAAACTCTCATAAACAGAGCCAAAGGAGAATTGAGCACGAACTTCTTCTTTTCGAGAAACCTGCTGGGGTTTGTAGGTTAAGATTTCATTGTGCAGAAATTGAATCAGACTCTCCGTCTAGTCCGTGAGAATTTATTATCATGGCGGAATTGACTTGACACCGACTGACCTGCTTAAATAAGGGAGATGTGAATGAGTTGAATTCAACTCTTCAGGCTGACAATGCAGCCAGCGCGCTTGCCGTACGAACAGGGATAAGTCTTATCTGCTTTAACTCAGTGGCTATATGACTGAATGCAAGACAGACGCTCATACTGAAGCCAATCAAGTTCTGAATGCATGTAAAATCCTTCTCTTATGTGGAATGACCTGAATACACAAAGAGGATGCTAACCATCCACAATGCAGATAAGCTGTGACCAAATGTGCTTATTCAGACCAAATGACTACCATTAACTTTGAGTCTATTATGTTTTTTCCATTTACCGCACGTATTGACAGTTTTGCCAGGTGTAATTTTACAAATGTTCTGCATTTAATGTGTTTACGATATAAACAATTCCAGAGAGATGTCTGACATCTGACATGTTTACTTTCCTTCTAGATTGAATTCAGATTCAAATGAGATTATATGTGCAATACAGAGAGAGACATGTTGGAAATGTTAATTGTTTTCTTTCTCCCTGCTGCCTGGTTCCCGCTGTGTTAATTAAATGCAAAGACATCACTTTTTTATGTGTGATGAGAGCTGCTTTTCTTCCCTGTGTGATATTAATCTGACAGAAGGGCAAACATGAGCAGAGAAAAGGGAGAAAACAAACAAAAAAAAACACAATTTAAAGAGGCCATTCATAGCCTTCCCAAAGGATCCCTTCTGACTGGACTGAAGTCTTTTACCAAGGCCCCTGTTAACTAGAGGCTGACCTTACAGTTTGTGTGGCACATATCAGTGCGAACTGTTTTGTGAACTTGTCACAATGTAATGCTGGCTTTGCAAAAAGGCAAAATGGGGAAGAGAACTATATTGCATCATGTAAGCAAGAATTGTTAGTCATTTCACTTGCAAAGAGGTTAGTCAATTGTAAAAGGTAATTTTGTTTCATTTTGATTTACACAGAGAATTCTTAAAATAGAAAAATCAAAGAGAGAGTGGAAAAAGATCATGTAAGACTTAAACCTCAGGGGGAAAAAAGTGCTATAAATGTTGTGCTGTTTATGTCCATATATTAAGGGTTGAAACCCTCACCTTTATACCCAAAAGTAAAAAAAAAAAAAAAAAAAAAAAAAAAGTAATTTACTCACCTTCATGTAATTTCAAACTCATATGACTTTCTTCTTTTTAACACAAAAAGGAAATATTTATCAACAAAGTCCAAGCTGCTATTTTCCAACAAGAAATCAAATCTGTCTGGTCCCTTAAGAAGCAAAAAAGAAAGACGCATGGGTCAAATATTTATGGAAGCCTGTTTCCGCCACCGTTTCTGTGAGTCAGAATTGCGAGAAAAAAGTCAGAATTCTGACTTTATATGACGCAATTGTGAGTTTATATCTCGCAATTCTGATTTTATAACTCACAATTGTGATTAAGATAAAAAGTCGCAATTACTGTTTTTATTTTTTTATTTAGTGGCGGAAACGGGCTTCCATAAATATTTCCTTATTGTTAACTAAAACTAACTAAAAAATTTAAAATGTTTTCGTCAACTGAAAAAAAGCCTTATAATGCATTATAATTGCCCTGAATCATTGTTAATGTAGGCTACATAAAGACTTTATCTTAGTCTGTAAGACTGTAGCTACATTTTACATCCTAGTCTGTAAGACTGTACATTTTAATAGTGCTAATAGTAGCCTATAAGTTAGATGCCAGATATATTTTCTTTTAAGCTCTGGACTCTGGATAATCTGTATTTTTTTAGAGATAGAAATAGAGATTGCGAAAACAAAACAGACAACCAAACAAATTAATATGTAGTCTAATTTACTTGAGGTTCTAACAAAATGTTCTATTTAATGTTATAAATGAGTCAATTTATAAATGTCTAAATGTTATGAGTCTATCAAAAACATTTTTTTTTTATTTAAATGAATTCATTATGTAAAAAATATTAAATAAAGACTTAATAAATGAATAAAGACTTGAGATTGCAATATTTTAATGATTAATTGTGCATCCATATGGACCTGTAGCCTATGTATTTTTGTATATCATATTTGTACCAGACCTCAAAAGTTACCCAGGCCCAGGCCCAGGCCCGAGCGCCCCCGCTTCCCGATCCATGCATTAACTAACGTTAACTAATGGAACCTTATTTTAATGTGTTACCAAGATATTAATAAATACTATAGTATACTAGTATATAAATAATACTAAAATGACACTGCATGGCTTTGTAAAGACAATAAAGGTAAGTAGATGAAACTGAAAATGACATGTAAAAGCCAATATGGTAACCCATACTCGGAATTTGTCCTCTGCGTTTAACCCATCTAGTTAGTGCACACACATTAGGAGTAGTGAGTACTGAACACACACACTGCAAACCGTGGACACACACACCAGGACCAGTGGGCAGCCATTTTTGCTGTGGCACCTGGGGAGCGACTAGGGGTTAGGTGCCTTGCTCAAGGGCACCTCAGTCAATGGAAGTCTGTGTCATTGATTGAGAATCAAATCCGCAATCTTCGGTTACCAGTCTGACTCTCTAATTTTGGCCATGACTGCCTAAATGATGGCAGAATTTTGCCATTTTTGGGTGTACTGTCCCTTTAATATACACACAACATAATTCTGCTCCCCGTTTCCTTATTCTAGAGTTGAAGACAGATTGGCTTAAGCTGTCTCCTCTGTAGACACACTGTTGATGTCTCACACAGTCTTCAATACTGTCAATCAGTCTGTGCCAGGAGGACTGTGCTATTTGTCAACCCCAAACAAACAGTGAGGAATGCTCACCACGCTTGTGTAGCACTGACACAAATAAATACATTTCTCTCTTCACTCTTCAATCTTCTTTCTCACACCCCACTGGCGGTCTATCGCTTTAGCTCTCCTCAAAAATGAAACCTGTCACACCGATACATCCATTCCTTTATCCCCTTCAACTCTCTTCCATGTCCGTACAGCAATGCCCTATGCAATCTACTAGTGGCTAAATGATAAATATACAAATGTGAGTGCTTTCGTCTTTGTAGCGTTAATTGAACAGTTTGTAGAACATCAGAAAGGAAGGGATGTAAACACAGTGCGGCAGTGTGTCAGCACTCCCAACAGATCCAGTGCTATGTCACACACTCCCCCGTGCTGGGACGCTGTCAGTAAATATTAATAAGCCACTACATCAACCGAGGGTGGTCCCCTGTCACCAGATTAGCATAATCAGTGCAGTTAAAATGGCCGCCCTCCTCCGAGCAGGAGGAGGATAATGACGCTGATTGAGCGCGCCCTCGCATGGGGTGTGATATACGGCAAAGTCACTGGATCCTGTGCCGTCACTGTGTGATTTGTGGAGCAGGGACTCGAGGTGGATGAAGGAGGCCTCTCTGGGATTGAGCGCTATGCCAATCACCCTGGACACTGATTGGATGGAACACAGACTGGCCCTGTGGCACAGGCTCAGGTTACGTGAAATGTTTGTTTTTGTCTACACTGATTGCCGGTTTGATTTCAGTACAAGTGGTCAGCCAATCAGAGAGGTGTACACCTTAGAACCCTGGGAAAGGCTAAGGAAGGGTCATCAACAGAAATGAGATCATCATCACGGAGAAGAATGACACAGATTAGGTATGGAAAACATGATTAGTGTGTTATTCCTGTATCAATTAAGACTTTAATGAAATTTGAAAGTTCAACAGCTGATTTTTCCACTTACCAAATGCATAGCGGTGTGGTCACACTAGACTTCAAGCATGCAAAATCACGTCAGACACTACATATATGGCCAACAGGATATGATGTCAATCAAGGCTTTGGCTTGTAACAAATTATAAATAATACACTTACCATTCAAAAGTTTAGGGTCAGTAAGATTTTTTTTTTTGTAAGAATTTCGAAAGAAATTAATACTTTTATTCAGCAAGGATGTATTAAGTGGTTCTCAAACCACCTTTAAACCTTTAAAGAATCTAAAAAATTATGAAAATTTAAAGATTTCTTTAAACGGAAGAAACGCAGGAAAGAATAACAGATCAGAACTTTTCATTTAAAGGTGCAATAGGACATTTTCGGAGAGGCTAGCAATGGCGAGCTAGCTTTTAAATCATAACATCCCACCCAAACAGGGTGCGCGAGGGTTTGTAAAAACATACATTGACAGGCAGGTAGGACATTGTATTATTTAATTCGGTCTGAATATAATGACTGGATGAACAATTCATGGTCCTACGCCTTTCACAGACGATATATTTATAAAAATACATTTAGACCGTTTAACATAGAGATTGCTATAAGGATATGAGGAGACTTTTAACCCATAAAAAAACAAAAAATGTTTCTGTAGAGAATCACCTATAACACCTTTAAATAACCAAAAAATGTAAATATTTCAGTGATGCTGATTTGTAATGACAATATATTTTACATTTGGTGGTGTAGAAATGACATACTTCACTTTAAAAGAGGCAATCAGAAAGAAAGCTATCCACAACAAATTTCCTGTGACATTAACAGAGAAAGTTGAGCAGAGCTGAACTTTATGCAAAAATGAAGCAAAACTATGCAGCGACTTCCAACGGGAGTGGAGATAGTGATCCACCCCCTGATACAGTTAGTGTGACCTTAAAGAGGAGAAAAAAAAAAGGTTATATTTGATTTAACCATTACTACTGAATATCAGCCGTTGTGGCAGAAGTTCCACTGCTCAGCACACAGCACTTCTCAGGCCTGTTTAGACAGCGTATAACAGAAAAAACCCTTGTATTACTAGTCTGAAGCAGCAGGAGGGTGTTAAGATCTGATTACAGCATTCACATGCAGGGCTCTCTTACTGGAAAAGAGGTCAAATGGTGAGAGAAGGAATTTGTGTTTGCTCTTCTGCTATTTGCAGCATAATATGACTAGTCTCAAAACAGATGATCATTTGGAGAATACATGACTTTGTACAACTATCCACACAGACAAACAAACCAAACACATATGGATCACTAAGCTATTAGTGCGTAAAGGAAAATAATTTTAAAATGATTGATACATTAACTGTATTTTTAAATGTTCATTTTTTCATAGAAATATCAACCAAACTGCATGTTCCCATTAATCACCATTACATTTCAATGAGCTATCTAGAATAAAAAATACCCTAAATATTACCCTTGACCCAAAGCACAACCAAACTCTGAGTAATGTGGTCTAGTGCAATTATGTTTGCTAGCTAAGGCCGTTATTAGATATTTTGACTTGATCTTTAACCCCAAAATAATTTGGATGCAACAACACTGGCACAAAACATGTTTTGAAAGAAAAATGTCATGGGTTATTAATATTTTTCCAGTAGGATAATGTGTGATTGTCAGTAAATGTGACAAAATGAGTCTTACTAACAGAATTTACTCATCTAATTTACTGATGGATGGATGGACGGCAGACACAGACATACAGAAGACAGACAGATCTGATGATGGGACCTCCTTATGATTTTTAGAGGACATCCCAGACCCCGTCTCAGGAGAGCTGTATCAACATGTGAGCGTGATATGAAATATAATATAGGCTACACTGTTATCTTAGAGGCATAATTACCCTCTTTGAGCAGCTCGCAATAGGAGTGACCCCGGCCATATGGAAAACACAGACTCATCTTCGACACTTTATTGACTCTGTGCTGCGGGGACTGCATCCCTTTCCATAAAGAAAGGTGTTTGCTTGAGTGCAATATCTCCAGCTGAAAACACCTGCCCAGCAACAGCAGCAGAGACCATGGAAACACTCGGCAGTCTGGGATGTGTCCTCAGCTTATTATAGAGCAGTGAGATATTGTGGTATTTATAGTTGATGGAGCTTCTTCCTTAGTTCTTTCTCTTTTTTAACGGGACCGACCAGTGAGACTGTTGAAGTAGATGTTGCTCACTCTTTTCTCATAATCTTGAGGATTTATTATAATCCTCAACTCATCACTGCCGACAGCTGAGTGGCTGTGTTCATAAAATACTGTCTCTGCCCTGATTCTGCTTTTACTGGTTCCATCAAAATCTTTACGGTGCTGTTTTTCGAGCTGTGAGTTAACTAGGCAGAAAATAGGAAAGACCAAACAAACAAAGCATGGTATGCCACCAATCAAACCGCATGATCAAACAGGATCAGTGTAAGGCTGCATCTTTTTGAGAAATGCAGGGATTTGGTGTCCCAGAAAATCGTAATGAAGTGCTGAGGTTGTCAAGAAACAACAGACAACAGCTGCCGCTTTTGTTATGATCCAACAAATCTGAGAAGCATATGAATATTCAGTTATATCATTCTTAATACAAGACACAATTAAGTAGTGTTAAATTTGCATGATGTGCTGAAATGGCTGAGAAAACAAACAGTTATAAGTATAAAATCAAGTAGAGGAACCAAATTAAAGCACATGCTGTACAGGTATTTCAAGTACAACATTACTACAGTATATAATGATCAAACCTCACCAAATATGGCACAGTTTCAGTGAATCACATGGCAAGCCAAAGTTTAAGAGATATGCTGTGTATAGGTGCTGTATTAGATGTACTGTATAACACATGTATATTAGTAACAGAGGTACATTCAGTTTATGACCAAGTATAACTAATTTTGTGGCATGAAGGGGCGGTTTCCCGGACAGGGTTTAAATTAAGCCAGGAGTAGGCCTTAATCCAGAATAGTTAATCGTGGTTTAAAAAATGGCTTTCTGAAACACAGATTAAGTACAGATTACTAAAACCTGGACTATGGAATCCTGAATTAAAATAAACCAGATTAATTTAAAACCAACTGTGCTAATCTGAATTAGCATGAGAGATGTTGCCTATAAAACATGGAATGAACCAAGAAAAGCTTAAAATTGCATGGAACTGAGAAGCAAATCCAATGAAAACAATGGCAGCAGAAAAGACTACAATAAAAAAAACTTAACTAAACAAGAGACATTTATTTCAAGCAAGCAAAATACATCAGCTGTGAAAAAAAGAAATGCCTGGAAATCTTTTTGTAATGAATTCTATTTAAATAGATGAATTCTATATACATAATAATAATATGACTAGTAATGCTTTTGTTTTGTCCTTTACATAACAACAAACTAAACATAACTATTTACACATGTGATAATCGGTGTTGGCAGTCTAGAAATGATACTGGTTTGATCCAAAACACTATCATATGGTTGCTTTATTATTTATTTATATATATATATATATATATATATATATATATAAAAAGGCAAATCTTGTTAGCAGGTCCTCAACCCAAGCTCAACACTTCACCACAACGGTAATCTCCAAAAAACACTAACATAACAGAAACTTTTACATAATAGAACATTAAACAGTAAGAAGTCTCTCCATATTCTCATCTGTCTAAAAAATGCATAAAATAACACTTTTTCAACATTTACTCTCCCAATTCAGCCCGGTGCAAAGCATGATGGGAAGTGAAAGTCCTGTTTGATTGGGTTACTTGACTAAAACATGTTATTTCAAAATAAAAACATCACATGAGTTCTAGTAACCATTTCAAGTCAATTTAACATGAAGCAATCACGTTTGAAACAGAAACAATGGTGTTAAATCAAAATGAATTGTTTAAATAAAGTGAACAGCATCAATATATATGTGTATATCAATATTGATATATATATCCAAGTAATATGTGTGTCTTCTTTGAAACACAACGTTAATCTGAAGTTAAACCAGCCTCCTGGTAGGTTTAATTTAATCCTCAGTTTAGTCCTGGAGTAGCTCTAGTCTTCCTCCAGGAAATCAGTTTATTAAACTCTGGACTAGACTAAGTCTAGGACTATTTAAAACCATGACAGAGAAAGCAGATTTCTGTTAATCTGGTTTAAAGGGCCATTTTATTCTAGGACTAGGCTTAATCTCTGTCCGGGAAAATGCCCCTAGATGTAGCAAAAAAAAAGTTATATTTTAAAATATTTCTTACACAAAGAATGAACAAAACATCAATGAAGCTTACACTTGATTTACATCATTTTTTTTTTTTTTTACTATACTACATTAAATATTCATCTAGAACAAAGTTGAAAGAGAAGCTATGAGACATAAGAAAAGAGATCAAATATAAGAGAACAGGAGCAAACAATATAAGGATAGTAACAGTGAAGAGCAGAAATAAAGGAACTAATCAAAGCGCACACATAAAGCAAAAACGCATAGCGGTAATTGAAATAAGACCGGAGGAGATATATATATATATATATATATATATCTTTTAATATGGGAGGGATCAGAAAATGCCTCTAACAAGATTTAAACTAGGGTCATCTGCACATAGTTTAAGAGTCATTTCATCAGACTATTGTACATCAGGTTATACTGTAAATCTGCCTTATATACTGTTGGAAAATAGGTAAGAGGCCTAAAATCTGTTTGCCATGGTTAAACTGGTTAGAAAAACACACTAAGAGGTCAAAAGTACAATAATAGAGAAATGGGGTAGACAAATGTCCTCATGTTATTGCATCAATACACCCGTCACCTCCATGGCAATAAAATGGTCTCTCAAATGACACTTTGTTGAAGACTAGCTAGATGCTATTATTGTCACACCTGCGTAAGTGTCACTTATCGTGTTAAAGAACTACTTGGCAAAGTAATACACCATACTGTTCCTCTCCTCGATGTGGGACTTGTGACGTTAAGCCATCAGTGTAACAGATTGTCTATTTAACCCCATATGTAACCCAGTGTGGCGCTGAATAACTGAAGAGACTCGGCACCTTAAATAGACTTTGAAGCTGTAAATGGATGCTTGGCTTGCAAGTTGCGTGTACGGTTTTGGGCCAGTGTTCAGGACAAATGGTCAATCCATCAGGCTAATAGAGAGAGAGGAGAGTGAAGGAGAGGCGGGTTGCGGGTCTCTGACGGCGATCCAGAACGCTGATGCACGCGGCGTGTGACGCGAAAGGCCACATTCATCCATCTTCCCTCCATATAGGGTGAGGAAAAAAAGGAGCTTTCTACATAATTTTCTGTCATGAGGATTCAGAGTACCAGTATGCAGGCAGTAAATTAAAGCGATGAACTGTATACAGTAAAAAAAAAAACATAAGAGTGTTGAGGGTAGCACGTTACAAGTAACCCACGTCACATAATCAGATTGGATTATAGTTTTATTTAAAGCCGAGTTATTTAGTTTTATTAAAGCTGTAGGACAGCTTTCTAAGACCTCTAAACATTAACATCAATCAATTTTCCTGAAACACCTATTATGTGTCTTCTGCCCCCTGGTGGATTATCCATGCCCCGTCCGCCACCATGTCCATGTCTTTTTGCTTAGAAATCTTTGCCAATTATGATAAAGCAATGACAAACACAAATTTAATTTGTTACTGATGTTACAAAATTAATACTTAGTGGAATCAGGTAACTTCAGCTTACTTAATATTTCATACATTATTTATAAGTAGTGTTGAAAATGTGAGTATCAATATTCATATTCTATTATTTATTTTAGTAATGACTAATTTATTTTGTGATGCATAAATTAAATGAATTAAACACTGAAATATAACTTCACTGAAATACTAATTTAAATAGCATTTTATTATTTTCTAAATAAGATTTAATTAGAGTGAGAAATTATAATTAGTTGTGATAAATAGCCTGATGTCACATACAAAAACAACTATTATAACTATTAATTATAACTATCATTACATAAAATATTATTATTATATAATTTCTGATGACAGTAATAATGATTACAATTATTAATATTATTGTTATTATCATTATTATATTATTATAAACATTATATAGTAATACTAATTAATAATAATAATAATAATAATAATAATAATATTGTTGTTGTTGTTGTTGTTCTTGTCATGAGAATTTATTATATAATACTTTATTATTATTGTCCGGGTAAACCCTACATTGTGGGGATGAAATGTCCCCATGAGGAAAACAGCTTATAAATCATAATAAATAATGTTTTTATGAAGAGAATATACAATTGTTTCAGTATAAAAATCCTTATGTCTACAGACAAACATTTATATTTTATGTCCTCATAAAACGCATGTCTGTGTGTGTTTCTAAAGGTTCAATAGGCTTTACAAGATCAAGGATTACACCATATTGGAGATATATGTGAATATATATGTGCACCACATATGTGATGGGCACCCTCCCACATCCTGTATGAATTGTTCATATAGACTTTACCGCACACAGAAGAAAATGTCCTTTGGCTGCTCTGCAGATCACGAATAACAAATGAGTATCAAAACTGGAAGAGAGACAGCATCAGACCTACCAACCGCACTGAGATACCGTGACAGTTTCATTTCTCTGTTTTATTAACCATTCCAGCCGCCCTCCCTGAGACGGATATTAGCAGTAAAACCTACGTTATCTCCGGTACGACACCTCCTCTTTTATTTACCATCTCTCAGCCCGCAGTGTCTCAAGGGACAAGGCTGAGCGGAGGACCCAGTCTGCACTGAATCATGAGGCAGACAGGCAGATCTCACTTCTGACACCTGTATCAACCCTTCAGTCGGCCCAGAAGCTCCTGAAACAAAGCAGGAGTGAGTCACTGAGAGCTTCTTTACCTCCTCACACCATCAGGTGCAGCTATCTGAAAGAAAATCTATTTATAAAACAGCCCATGAGAAATCAAACTGCACTCCGAACCTCTCCGGAACAGGTGTGGTGGTTTAATAAAGGGGGCGGGTGCAGGAGAAGTTGGAAGTCATGGATCAAATGGATCCAGTATTCCAGATACATGAAAGATGAGTGTAATGCAGTGCCAACAGACCATGTGTCAGCGAAAGTGAGGAGTGCGAAAAAAAAACCTGTCCAAAATGGCAAAAATGCAAGCTTGATGGAGGTCGACCAATATGTCGGCTGTTCATATTAATCGCCGCCAATACCCGAGGAAAGAGAAAAGCCAAGGTGTGAATACAGTACACGTTATCATTACATAGAGTCATGGTACAATAAATAAATGACTTTATGCTACAGTTTTTTATAGGACTGCTAAAGTTTCACCTGTTTCATCTACATTTTGGATCAGTTTAAATGTTAAAAAAAAATTGTAAAAAGTTGTTTAGGGTCAGTAATTTTTTTTAAATAATAAATAAAAGTCTCTAATGCTCACCAGGGCAGCATTTATTTGATCAAAAATACTGTTAAAACAGTAATATTGTGAAATATTATTACATTTAAAATAATTGTTTTCTATTTTAATATTTTAAAATGTAATTCCTGTGATGGCAAAGCTGTGACACACACACACGCACGCACCTTCTGTGGTTCTGCCACAACATTCTCCAAGCGTTGCACAAACGTAGGTAAGCTACACAAATAAGCCAGCTGTGACAGAACATTAATACAATGCCTGGCAGGGGAATATAAAGCACCATGAGAGAGTAATGTTGATAAGACCTCATGTTTATGGTATAATTACACCCCATAGTGTCCCTGGTTAATAATTATGAGCTGCAAAACCAACTATTCTCACCAATGTGTAATTAATAATGACAACAGACTCATTCCCTGTGGCAACCCATGTCCCTCTTCATCACTCAGAATTATGTGTCTCGGCCTGTGGGAGATTGTTTATGGAAAGCAAAAATCTAAAACATAAATGAATCAAACAGGGGGGACAGCGAGGGAAAATGAGCAAACTGAACGAACAGCAAGGGAGACTGAAAGAAAGAGGTATTGTTTTTAAAAAGTCCAGAAATCACAGAGATGGAAAGCAAGCCTTCTCTTTGACAGGCATGCAATGGTTTCTACAGAAGATCTCAGAAATGCTAAGCATGTGCTCAATAATAGATAAAGTGTCAGATGTTCACCTTACTAAAGATTGTACCCACTTTGCACAAATGCATGTATTTTTAATACAACTCAAACACAAGCCTCTTGTGATAGCCCACAACACATCATGTTTAATATACGGCACTTCCCAAGGCATTTAACAGCAGAGACGTCAATTATTCATGCTACTTCGAGATCTCCATATGCACTTCTGAGCATCTCTGAATCAGTGACATTCATACGTCCGAACAGAAACATCACCTTATTACGATCCATACACTTAAAACGAATAGGCAATTGGCAACTCAAACTACTTTAAATGCCAGCATTTACTTGCTATAATTTTAACTGTTAACCTGTGCTGGCCTTCCAAGACTATACACTCTACCCAAAACGCATTGATCTCTGCTGGGATGGGATGTGCACTGCCAGTATTGAGAAATGAGATAGAATAAATGAAAAGGGGTTTAATAATAACTGAATCGATTCTGAATTTAATGAAAATGTGCCTTATCAGCAGTGCCGTGCTAAGTCTGGGCTGCTACAATAAGCCCAGGGTTCCCTGTGGCTGTAATGTACAGCATGTTAACGAATAGCTGCACCAGGGCTGGTCATCTTAAAGGTGCACTCAGTAATTTTTTTGCTAATTAAAAAAGTTTTATACTTAAAGAAATTAATAGAACTACTCAGGTGCTGAATAGCAGTCAGAAATATGATTAAAATTAAATCACATGAGATGAAGACTCAAGTTGCATCAGTCTTCTAGAAAAAGCTGTTTTATTCTCATGGGTGCTCCCGTGTTGTCATCACATTCTCAGCCATATCATGCAATTGACCGCCCCCTTTAGTTACTGTTGCTACGTTCGACAAGCCGCTCTCACGCCACACGTTCTCACGCAGTGAAAAATACATTGCGGAGCAAAGAGGACACTGACAACGCGTCGACAGACAAGACAGAGGTTACTTTTGATATGAAACAAAGTCTCAAATTTCAAAACTTGTAATTTTCAAAGAAATTTAAACAATAAATACCATTTTGTGGCTCTTTTATGTGTCGTGGCCAGTGTTGGGTAAGTTACTTCAAAAAAGTAATTAATTACTAATTACTAATTACATCATCAATGTTGTATTTGAAATACTTTTCTAATTATTGTGTCTGAAAAGTAATTTAATTACTCAAGTAATTCAACTCATTACTAATTACTTCTTAAAATCCCTATAAACCTTGACCGGAAAGACAATAGGAAGGAAACTTTTTTAATAATTTAAATATGAGTCAAACATAGAATAGTTTAGCCTTTTATAGATTTTTAAAACATTTTAGCTTTATTAAAACATACTATAATACTTAAAAATAACAAATAGGGATGTCACAATACCAAAAATCTAGTAGTCGGTACCGATACCACCAAAAGTGCACAATACTCGATACCAAAGTCGCTACCACGGTAAAAATATATAAAATACAAATAAAACAATGCTATATATTTTTTCAGGTAGGTCTAATAGTATTAAGTAAAAATACCACAAAAATTGAATAATCAAATATAAAATAACTCTGCATAGTCATAACTGTATAAATTAAATATAGATTAATCCTTATTAAAGCTTTTCTTTTGTTGTTTGATTATCATTTATAATACAGACAGCCAATAGTAGACAGTAGAATGTTTAAAGGCTGCTGTCACTAATGGACGGAGACAATATGCTGTTACACATGCTGTTCATATTCACATAACCAACGCGAATATACGCCAAGACGGGCATTTTGACATAACTGTGTGTGTATTTGAACGTTTATGTGTAATAAACCGCGAAAATCTGACACTCGCGAGAGGCGGCTATGTGTGTGCGCTTTGGTTGAGAGCGCACTGACTGAAGACCGTCTCTCGCGCGCGCAGTTTTTTCTCCCTAGGACATAGCTTACATTTTACCGTAATGTTCTTGCCTACCTGTGTCAAAAAAGTGAAGTAACTGGAATATTTCCATTCTGCAAAACAGCCACTCGCTTTCTGCCGACATCTTCAGACAGCGACACAGCCAACTGGTGCGAAGTTGTGAACTCACGCGCAACTGCACTACAGCTAACGATTTTAAAGAGGCAGCGTTCACTTTTACCTTTAGACGACAAATTTAGATTTTAAATTCAATATTGATTTAAACATAACTGTTGAACTAATTTACAGTATGTAACGCAAGTACATTATAAGTAACTGTAATTAAATTACCTAAAAATGAACAGTAATCCCTTACTTTACTTTTTCAGTGGATAAGTAATTTAATTACAGTAACAGACGTCAGTACACAACCATTTTTCAAGTTCAAGTCCACCGACGTTAATCTACTAATGACATGTGGACAAAAATATACTGTATATATCATGGCCACAAATTAAGAATACATTTTCTCGTTTTAGTAAATTGTGACCACAACTTATTAATTGGCCACATTGAACTAATTCCCTCATTTTGATTTAACTAAAACAAGGGGAAAAAATTACAACGTGGCCATGATTTAGTATAACAAGAGAGCAAATTATTATATCGTATGCATAAAGTACTTAAGGGAATGAATTAGTAAAATGTGCTGATGTATTAATTAATTAATTAATTAAATATTTTAATGTTGTATTTATTTAATTAATTAATTTTTTTAAATAAATAATAACTACAATAATAATAGAGCAAAAACACACAACAGTCACAGCTACTACACTGCAAAATACTTGCAGGGAAAGAGTTTGCAGTAGACTGGTCACAACACAGTGCAGTAGCCAGTCATGTTAGCATCAACAACACACAAATATTTTTTTAGGACTGAATGTCCATTGTATGAATGTGTGTACTATGGGACAAAAAAATTAACTAAACAAAAGACAAACAAGCAGCTTTGGTCTAAAGCAGCAGGAAATAGTAAACAACATCATACATCCAGGCCAACCAGTGTCAGTATAAAAACAAAACCACTGGTACTATTGGGTCACTTACTAAGAATGCAGAAATGCATGATCAACAAAAGTTAGATGAGCTAAAGTGTGACTGTACTGATTTTGTATGAGAGCCGTGAGGACGTGATTTATGGGTTTCGAGCTAAACAACAAACAGTGATAGTTTTGGTATGAGTCACAATAGTTGCTGTGAGGCACAGGAGTCACACTGCCTCTGAAATGCACTGCAGTTGAACAGCTGCTACAGGGTACAAAACGAGAGTGAGAGTAAACTGTGGGAAAAATGAACGGAAGTGTAAAACTTCTCCAAAGACACTTGTCAAAAGGGCTGTCAGTTTTAAAAACAGTGAGGACTGAGTTTGTAGTGTTGTAGTTTTACTCCTTTGTGCAAGTGGTAGCTAAATGCAATTCTACTGAGTTAAAATCTTTACAAAGAATGAGAAATATATGAACCACAATATAAATATTCTTCCTAGCCATCACCTACAGTAAGGATCAAATCCAGGAACAGTTTCCAGACTAAAGGTCAGTTCACACCAAAAATGCAGTTACAGTGCTCAGCGTCTTTCACACTGTTCTTCTTCAGAAATCCAACAGTGGCCTTAGATGTGTGTTTAGGATCATTGTCATGTTGGAAAAGTGCACGACGACCAAGGGCACGGAGTGATGGTAGCATCTTCTCTTTCAGTATAGAGCAGTACATCTGTGAATTCATGATGCCATCAATGAAATGCAGCTCCCCGACACCAGCAGCACTCATGCAGCCCCACATAAGGACACTGCCACCACCATGTTTCACTGTAGGCACCATGCGTTTTTCTTTGTATTCCTCACCTTTGCGACGCCATACAGTTTTGAAGCCATCAGTTCCAAAAACATTTATCTTGGTCTCATCACTCCAGAGTATAGAGTCCCAGTAGTCTTCATCTTTGTCAGCATGGGCCCTGGCAAACTCGAGGCGGCCTTTTTTGTGCCTGGGCTTTAGGAAAGGCTTCTTTCGTGGACGGCACCCATGCATGCCATTCCTCTGCAGTGTGCGCCGTATTGTGTCTCGGGAAATAGTCACCCCAGTTTGGCTTTCTACTTCTTTAGGTAACTGCAGTGAACTTACATGCCGATTTTCTTCAACCTTTCTCATCAGAAGATGCTCCTGTCGAGGTGTTAACTTCCGTGGATGACCTGGACGTCTCTGTGAGATGGTTGCAGATCCATCTTTTTTAAGTTTTTGTACCACTTTTGCTACAGTATTCTGACTGATAAGTAAAGCTTTGCTGATCTTCTTGTAGCCTTCACCTTTCTGGTATAAAGAAATTATTTTCTTTCTCAGGTTTTGTGACATTTCTCTTCCATGTGGTGCCATTGCTGACAGCATGAAATGGGAAGGGGTTTTAACACCCTTTTATAGTCAACTGTCTGCTGGACACCTGTGTAATGAATAATTAGACTCACCTGTGGTTGAATTCTTGTTAAATTAGACATTTGTAGTCTAAAATTTAGCTTTGCTCCAGAGACTTTCAGTGGGGTGTACTCATTTTTGCATCACCCTAATTTGAGTAAAACTGAAAATTTTGTTCTCTAAGTTATATTATTAACCTTACTTTCATGTTATAAGTTAAAAAGTTGTTATATTAAACTTAGTCTTGTCAACATTTTGGAAATTGTTTTTGTGTTCATTGAGATATTGTTTAAAATGTTACTTTTCAAAGGGGGTGTGCTCATTTACGCTGAGCACTGTATATCATCTGTCACTTTAAATGCTCAAGCTCTTTAAAATCAGGTGGATTCTGGTTGGCTGTCAATGTTTTTCTCATTCATCAACAGAAAAAAAAAAAAAAAACACATTATGAAAGTGATTCCAGTGATACCGCTCCTCTGTGTTATTACTGTTATAGCTGTGGTGTAGACTTCACTATTCTCATAGAATTGGAACTATTATTTAAACGTTACAGCTATAGTTATCATCCTTGGTGTAAATGGCTCTTTAACACTTGCATAAATAACTACTAGTGACTAAATTTTTTTTTTTTTTCTGTTGGTCATGTCTTATCTCGCCTAGTGCACCAAATAAGCCTTGGTCAGCACTAAACCCGCCTCAATCATTCATTCATATTACATACACTCATACATACGCCCAAGTAGTTGTGTGATGAATTATTTCCAGTAGCCTCACTCTTCCAGAAATTTGGTTGGCTTACCATTGATAACTCAGTAGTCAGGTTAACAAACTAAGACTGAAGAACAGGCAATGGTGATTCAGAGGCTAGGAAATCATTAGCAAGAAACACTAACAGTTGTCCCTGTCCCTCTAAATATAACATTAAAATGTGTTTAATTTACAACTGCTCACATTACTGACTGGAATGATGTTTCTTTTTATCTACAAAGCACTGTCTGTCTAAGTATTGCCTCACAATCTCTTGGAGATCTTTACACCCCGCTGGGGTTTATGTAAATGAAGGGTGTTGATTACAATACACAAAAGCATTGCAAATTAACCTCCTGCGCTTTCTATGGATTAAAGGAATAATTTCACCAAAGAATGTGAAATTTCAGGAGAAAAAAATAATAATTTCTTTGAGCCCTCTATGGAAATTCTTGCCACAGAGATCACTTCAAATGAAAGTGCTTTTGAAGGCAACAGTGTCAGATCCACGGCCGTAATTCCTCTGCTGTTCTAACATGCCTTTGAATCCTTATTTTGATAATATTCTAGCTTCTTGCCTTCTCTAACCCTCTTTTTCCATTAGGGCTTGGATTATTGGCTGAATAATAGATCGCACTGCATAGTTAAGGCCAGTAAAAAGGGTGAATGGAGGTGAACGCAACCCTTGCACTGACCCAACCACATCTTAATCTGGCCAGTTGCACTCTTGTAACCTCATCACACCGCTCAGCCTTCCCACACTCTCAGAATTGCAGGTTTACTTGCACTGTTATCAAAGTAGTAATTGAAGGGTTTGACCCTGTGGTGAAGGAGACTGTGTAACTTTGCAGTGACAGTTTCTGGGCACTCGTTTATTATGGCTCCATTCAAACAGGAGTTTCCAGGCACTGAACTTTGAATGGCTAAGAAATTAACATTTACGGCATTCATAAAAATACTGTATCAGTTGTAGGGTGCGTTTACTTAATGGAATGTACTGGGTCCAATATACTGTAAGTAAAGCTCTATTGACAACATTTGTGGCACAATGTCGATAACCACAAAAAACCACTTACATAAGACAGATTGGGACTGTGCGGTAATTACATTGGAAACAGATAACCATGAAGTTCATTTACCTAGAAAGGTAGTCCCACTTCAAAATGATGACTTAGACCACTTAAAATATCTAAACTATTTATTTATTTTATTTATTTATTTTACTGAATAATTCATCTAAGTGCTTTAAAAAAAATAAAAGATTCACATTTCATACTCTTAAACCCTCTGCAACAAGACACAAGTCAAAATTATTTTCTGTGGTAATACACATTATGCTAGAAATGCTGTCAGCAGAGTCGGAACATTCTATTAACTAGGGCTGGGTATTGACAATTTTCACAGTTCGATTCGATTTCTATTCAGAAGCTTTCGATTCGATTCAATTCCGATTTCGCTACGATTCACTTTGATATCGATTATTTTGGATATATATCAGATACACATGGCAAATTTTCTTGAGAAAAAAAATCTTTAATCTAAACTAATGCTGTAAACTATACATGGGAGTCAGTTGGTACTACATTACTATAATATTGAAGGTTAAAATTAACTTATTTATATACAAACACTTAAATTACACTCAAGAATCATGTTTTTATAATAAATAAAGTTATAATACTAACTTTAGAAATAATCATATTTCTACTCGAATTCGTTTTTTGATTTAATAACTGATTTATTCAAACATGCATTAAATATTGAAGAACATTAAAAATTATAATTAATATGTAATATGGTGCATATATTCAGCTAAATGCTCCTCTCTAGAGTTTATTTTTCTAGCTGACTAACGAGTTTTTCTGAGGTAAATGTGACGTTGCGTGACATTGTTTACAAGCTGTTTTATTGACGTCTTTCGGCAGTTGAAACAATGATTTAGCGATTACACGTGACATGATATGGATTTCGGTAAGTTGTACTGTATCTTTTAACATACCTTCAGATGTTCATTCATGTTTATTTCACACTGTAACTGGTATTAAAGCAGAGGAGATGATCGGTTCATGCGTGTGTCGTGCTGCTCTTGAACTGAGGCGCTACAGTGATCTGTCACGCCACATTAAACAGCGCCAAAACGATATTTATCATTTGAATTTCATAATAAAATGGACGTCATTTGAAATCTGAGACTTTGTTTCATATCAAAAGTAACAAAGCACAAAGATTATTGCGATTTATTGGATGAGAGGTGCGCTACAATGTTTCGTTCGTTCATCAACTGAACACAGGACAGACTAATCGATTCTTGGGATTTAAGAATCGATATCAGTTCGTAAAAAAATAAGAATTGATCAAAATTGAGAAATCAATATTTTTTACCCAGCCCTACCATTAACCTCTACTACTGATTTATTTTAATTAAAATATATTTAAAAATAAAATATAAAATAAGATCTGCTGCTGTAGAGTAATAATAATTTATTACTTTTTTTTCCCCTCCACATTTTTTCATCCAAAGCCAGAAATTCTAAAATGCCATATCAATTATCCTAGATCAAATAAAATGACAGTAATGGAATACGTTCCTGCACTAATTACTTTCTAGCTCTCTTCACTGGTTCTGCTCAAACCAAGTCTCATAATTTTATGAGGCCTCCCTGAGAGCAGCCATGGGCAGTATGTGTCATAACATGTGCCTGTCTATCTGAAAGGTCTGTGCCAGTTATTGGCTGCACGGCCACATGCTTGACTGCATCAGCAGTGCCAGTGTCAGGCTCGGTTGGTTGAGAGGACACTAAGAGGTTTAGTTGTCTGTGTGCTTGACTGGGCCCTCTGTGAAGTTTGACTATAAAGAAGGATAAACTTGTTATCTGTCCAGCAGTGTGGCAGTGCACTGAGGGGGCACACAAGGCTGAGTCTCAGAAAAATATACGACTGTTTATGGCAGCACATCCAAGAAATTTTCGATGAGAATTTCAAAACGGTGATGGCAGACTTGGTGTGTGACATGTCTTGAATTTTTTTAAAACGTAAAGCCTGGCTTATCCTGTTGGCTGCTAACTTCTTTACACATGATGTTCAAGTCAAGACACAAAGAGACTAAGCTTGTGACCTTTTTCTGTAAGTCATCTGAGGTTGCCTAATGTTTCCAAAATCCTAATAGTTTTCCATAAGAAAGAACAATCTCACAAATGAGTGCTCTTTAATATCTCAGTTGTTTCTCCTAAACAGCTAAGATATTTAATTGATAAAAAAAAAATAATCTTGAGTTTGTCTAATAAAATAAAATAAAATAAAATATTGAGTCTGACTAAAATAAGTGTTTACATTTCAGTTTGTCTAAAAAAAAATAAATAATTTTGAACGTTTAATAAAATAAAAGCATGTTTTACACTTCAGTTTGTCTAATAAAATAAAATAATTTTGAGTTTAAAATAAATGTGTGTTTGTACTTCAGTCTGTCAAATAAAGAAAAGTAAAGTAATGTAAAAAAATAAAATTTCTCATTGCAGCCAAATTATTTTGGTTGGGCTATCCTCCATGACTTTATAGCTATATATTCATATTGAATGTCAATAACTGTTTCATTTGTTTCTATTTCTTATAAGAAACAAGAAAGACAAAGTTAATTCTTCAGTGAAACATAAACAAGAAGTCCACTTAAGTTTCCTGATCTACAAAAGCAATACAACTACTTTATTCTGCAGAAAATGTCAGTAAAATCAATGCAAAAGTAATCTGATGTAGACTAAGACTGTAAGACAGAGTTACAGGAAACCAAGTCAATTCCTCCTTCCTTCATGTCACAAACAAAAAGCTTTCCACAGTTTATATCAATTCAGCTTGGACACATGCTTCATGAACTGTGTAGCAATCCATTCAACTTCTGATAGATGTGGCTGTGGAGGACAGATGGACTTCCAATGGGCTTTACTAATCAGAGGCTGAGAGAAAGTGAGGCAGAGAGAGATTGGAGAGCGAGTCCTAGTAGCAGATGGGTAATCTGCATACTCATCATCACGGCAGCTAGAGCTAAAGAAACTGATCCCTTTCCTAATAGACAGGTTAATAAGTGTGTGTTTTTTGAGTTTGTCGATGAGTGTGAGAAATGGGAATACATGAAAGAGGTATTTAAAGAGATATACATTGAGATAAGGGTGAGTATTTGCTCAAAACAGAGGCTAAAAACCCCTGACACGGATCTATATATGTTGGCACTTGTGTGTGGTATGCGTCACTGTAATGAATGTGCAGTTGTATTGCGCTCAACTGCTTGCATTTGTTATTCAGACAGCTACTGTAGTTATAGAACAATAAGCTGGATAAACAGAGGCATGCATTACTTTCTCATTCTATTAAAGGTAATTTGAAGGCGAACACACTGCGCTCAAGGGCCACCGCTTAACCTTCCTAGGTGCGCACGCACACACACACACACACACACACACACACACACATTTACACTTAAGTAAAAGGAAAGACCATGAGTGTATAAGGAAAGAGAAGCATCTGGTTAAAGGCGCCAACCAATATACTTCAATCGAAATCGAAGAATGAATGGTGTGACATCATTTAAAAACAAAATCAGGCCAAAATGAAGTTTGTTTTGTGTTAGTTTCGGGGAGTTTGAAATAGCTTGCCAAAGTGAACTTTACGTAAAAGTTCGCTCTGGCTGGTAAACCCCTTCGAACTACCATTGGTCCATGGCGATTACGTAATAGGTAGGTGTGCTCTGAGGCTCCACCTTCTTTGATGTGGAAATCTTCCGGTTCATTTCCTCTGTTCAGTTTATCGAGGTCAGACGTCTGCAAGTAAAAAACATGAACACACTAGAGAGCCGCTTTATAGTAGAAAATGAAGTTGGAATTCTAATTGAAAGAGACACTGACATTATTTTTGTTTAATACTGTAAAGCTGCTTGCTTTTACAAAATCTATTGTGTAAAGTGTTATATAAATAAACGTGACATGGCTTTACTGGATCAAATTGCACAGCTTGTGCAAACTGTTTTCTCACTGCTGTCATTTTTGTTGTGTGTTTATTTTGTTACTGAATGCATCACACATTTACATATTTATCTAAACGCTGCTCTCAGCAATGTGGGCAGTGCTGGGACGTTTGCTAACAGTATACTGCTGGTCACTTATTTTGAACTTCTTTTTACCCGAAATCAAAGAATGAAAACTTCGCTGTCAGGGCCTTAAGTCCTATACAGCCTTATCTGATGCCCATAATGAACAGAAGATTAGATGTGAACAGGCCATACGTTCAATGTGGGTTTGTATCCAGCCTGTGTCATGCCCTGATCTCTGTACTCCATTTTTTCCTCATCATGTATTGACATCTTTCTACTGTGTCCATCAATAAAAGGCAAAAATCAAAGGCTTTACACCAGCTGAGCAGTGTAAAGATGCTGTAGGATCACATCAATTGCCTTGCTATGATGCAAAGGAAAGAAATTTGAACAGAACTCCATGCTAGGGAAATCAAATCTAGTGCTATCCCACAGATTTCCTGTAGCTCACCCAATTTACACTTTCGAAGTGACAGAAATCTGGAAAAATGAACAGGAAATATTACAGTGGGGACAGGAAACTCAAAAATTCTGCAGTACTATTGGTACCATGTCCAAAAAGCATAAAAATAAATTTACCATGGCACTTTTTTGTGTAAAATGAAATACAATAAAAATCAATCAATCAATCAATCAATAGTCTGTGTCTAGTAAAAAAAGTAAATTTAGTCATTTTTTACACAGCTCTTGGTCAGTAACAGCATTCAATAAATATTTCTGAACAATCAGCACTCATCCAGGCAATTCTGTAACTGACCAGGAAACATATCTCCTTTCATGTTTCTCGGTTTTGCCATACAAATGCAAGTTGAAATAGCTAATTGGCACCATTTTGCATCTAAAAATGATCAGAGTCACTAAAAATAGTCTTGGAAGACTTCAGTATTACTTTTGCATAGAAGATCATCTTTTGAAAGATAGCTAGAGGCGAGGAGTCTTCAGTTACAGCAAGAAAAAAGAAAACATTACTCAGTAGTACAAAATTGTAAGAGACACAAAGAGCTGGATGAAAGAGAACTTAAAAGATTTTTTTTTTCCCAGTTATGACTGGCTAACTGTCAATTATCCTTTACATATTTTCCCCAGGCTCATTTTTAACAGTTTTATCAAGCCAGTCCTCCATGTCATGAAACATTCATTCAGTCACAAGCCACCCCAGTGACATAAACAAGCTAGCTAATGGGCTAACGCTAGGTCTCACAGAAAAGGCGGGAATGCTATCATTTCATTAGCTTGTGCAATTGTTTTCCTCACACTGAGATTGGGCTATTATGGGCTTCCTTTTAACATGCTGGCTATTCAATGTCAAGAACAGATTCAGATGCAAATATCAATATGGGATATTCTACCTCCGCCTCTCCTCCATTATCTCTCTTCACATTCATTTCTGTCCAGAAAGAGGGATTATTAATATACAGCTAATCTGAGTCTCCCAGCGTGAAATAAGCCTGGTTGTGCCTTTGCCAAGTTTACATGCCGTTAGTGCTCCCCCGCCCCCATGTCAAGATGCATTTGCATAAAATCCCATTTTTTTTCTGATGCGGCCTAAACGTGCCAAATCCATTCACTGCTGCGATTGCGATATCACAGCCTGTCGGAAGGACGTGAAATGAGGGAGGGGAAATGAGAGAATGGAACCAGCTCGTCTTTTCCACCCATTTCACACCTCTACCACACCAGCCTGTTCTGTAAACACAAACAATACTCTGAGGGAAAAATGTGTTGCATGCAACTTAGAATAAAGTATGTGAGACAAGACAGGGCTTATTTCTGTAATTTAAACAGTATAGCATGGTGCAAACAATGCTAAAATCATTAGTTTGATTTCCATGGAATGGATGAACTGATAAAACATATATTGAAGGCAATTTATAGGATTAGTTCACTTTCAAATGAAAATTACCCCAAGCTTTACTCACCCTCAAGCCATCCTAGGTGTATATGACTTTCTGATGAACACAATCGGAGATTTATTAATAAATATCCTGGCACATCCAAGCTTTATAATGGCAGTGAACGATACCAACGAGTATGAGCTGAAGAAAGTGCTTCCATCCACATCCATCCATCATAAACGTGTACTCCACACGGCTCCGGGGGTTAATAAAGACCTTCTGAAGCGAAGCAAAGCGTTTGTGTAAAAAAAAAAAAAAAAATCCATATTTAGCAAGTTATGAAGTAAAATATCTAGCTTCTGCCAGACCGCCTTCCGTATTGAACTTGCGAAAAAACAGAACTGCCGTCGCGTCAGTTAAGCTTTTTCCGTAAGTTGAATAGGGAAGGCATAGAACCTAGCATAAGCGTTTTGAACTGCGAGAGGCGTTACACTTTCTTTATAAGTTGAATACGGAAGGCGGTCTGGCGAAAGTCATATACACTTAGGATAGCTTGAGGGTGAGTAAAGATTGGGGTAATTTTTTATTTGAAAGTGAACTTTAAGTCCTTTAAGTCAGTTTAAAAGCATCTGCCAAAAGCATACATGAAAAAAAAAAAGAAAAAAAAAAAAAAAATTCTGCACCACTAGCAACACCACATGGAATAAAACAATATTTACAAACAATTTACACAAACATTAATTCTGTTTGTGTTTTATGAACATTCTGTGTATTCTGCCCCACTTCCAATCTGCCATTTTTCTTCTACAAGCCTTTGAGCTCTTTTATCATTACTTGACTTGTGCAAGGAACTGTGTGAAAATAAAATAATGTTATTAATAAATAATCTGCTCCTGTAATAATAATTTGTGTCAACAGGAATATAAGTTGTTGATGCTTTACTGCCACTAGTGTTCATTTCAGCTGGAGACTGCAGTGAATTTTTGTATGTATGGGTATGTATGAGCAGGTTGCAGAATTTGACATGATACAGAAAAAACTATTTTAAAGTGTCCCTATTATATATTTTTTCAGAATATTACTTTTCATGTAATGTGTAATATACCTGTTTGTGAATGTAAAAGGTGCAAAGTTTTAAAGATCAAATAAAGTTATTGTCTCCTAAAAGAAAGAATCGATTCTGCTGAACTGCCGAAACGAGTCGTCAGCAATTCCAATCTCACTTCCGTATCATATCTATGTAGATTTGGAACAAATTTGCATAATGCCAACTTATGGTCTTCTTTGGCACCCCGTGAAAAACGTTTACCTAGTACTTTGACCCGCCCTCAAACACTGAATTTTTTTTTTTTTTTTTAATAAATTAAAAATTCAAATTCAAATAAATAAAATTTTTTTAACCTTGAATGCATGTAAACCTATTGTAGGAGATTAGGAATGTTTAAAATAGCATAATAGCGGCATTATAACAAAAATAAATGACACTATTCACAGCAGTAGTTTACTCAAAAAAAACAAAAAACAACAAAAAAAATCCTCACCAACAAATGTATTACTCACCCTCAAATCTTTCCCCTATGAACAAATATATTACTCATCCTCATCTTGTTCCAAACCTGTATGATGATGTTTTTTATCCATGGAAAACAAAAATTTATTATTTTTTTCTTGAATTTTCAGATAGATCTTTTCTATACAGCACAACATTAGATGGCAGTGATTAAACAACAACAACAACAACAACAACAACAAAAACATTACAACCACTAAAATAATTCACTATATAGACTGCAAACTATATTAAGTTGACTGAAGTCATAAAATAGTTTTGTGTGAGGAACAAGGCGAAACTGACTGTTGTAACTGACAACTCTCAAATTGGTCACTGGTCCATGGTCACTGTCATTGTATGACAAAGATCTATGTGAAGATTCTTCAAAATTCTCCTTTTGTGTTCTACAGAAAAACAACAGCATATGGAACTGGAACAAAATAAGATAAAGTAAATAATGACAGAATTCTCATTTCTGAGTGAACTATTCCTCTGTAAGTGTCTTTGTGTGCAATCTATGACTCTCAAATTCCTCTGTGTCAGGTTTGGATGCTTCGATCATGGACTTCTTGGCATATCTCTGATCACCAATCAGAAATCTCTGCTGCCAATCTCACTAAGCAAGAGCCCGTGAAGAATACGCAATCATTCTCCTCACCCCATTTGATATTCCACTCCATGCAAGCGTGTCTTGTATCTCCTGGTCTCTTGCTGTCTTTCTCACCATGTCTATCTCTATCCTTCTGTCTTGCTCTCATTCTCTGCTTCATAACACAACTACACTGATTATGTGTAAATCTGTCATTACACCAAATGGATATCAGTCATTTCTGATTCTTGTTTGACCTGTAGTTGAAGACAACAGTTACAAAGAGTCAAACAACCTAGTGATTGTCACTAGTGTTACTTGCAAGTAGCTACTTACTGTACACTAATTGGATCCTTCTGCAGCAAAGCGCCTTGCACAAGGGTCCAATTATGATAAAAATTGATTGCCGTCACCCATTTCTTTGGTTTCATGTCTGATATTCAGGACTCAATGGCACATTCAATGGCACATCTCAAATCAGCATATTCGTATGTCATAATATATTGGATAAAATATTACATTCACAATTTAATATTTAAAAAAGAAAACTATTTCTTCATTTTTAGCACAATATCACAAATAAGGGAACAATAGATGACATTTTTGTCACTAAAAGTCTAAAATGAATACTAGCAATTTGAAACAATTCTACCTTGTTTCTTAAAAAAATCCAGGTCCTTCATCTACCAGGAAGAGACATCATTTCTAGTCTTAAAATAAGTTTTAACAGTGGATTTAATAAATTCTGTCATGTTTTGTAGTATCAGTTGGTTTGCCTCAGTCTAAATCCTGTCCCACCCTGCTTGAAAAAAGTTGGTATGATTATTTTACAATTTCAAAAGATGATTAAAATAAACATCAAATTTAATTTAAAATGTAATTTTGTTGACTATAACTCAATCGTTTAGCTAAGTCTCAAATCTTCAGCCATTTATTTCAATCCCACAAAGGAATTGTTAATTTTTTCCCATTGTGTAAATAATCAAGTTATAAGTAATAAAGTGCCACTGATGGTAGTATATTTTTGAAAGTCTGCTAAACCTCTTTACTGAAACACTTACATTACAACACAAGCATATGTCCATTTTAAAGGTTACAGAGTTACCTTTGTGTTGGCAGGGCCAAGTACTCCATAAATATGGCCTTATGCTGCATGACAAAGTGTTTGAAATAAACACTGTGATAAACAGACTTACCTCAAAGTGACAAAAATGAGATCAATGTTTCCATATTTTGTCATGTGTGGCTAGTTTCTACTTTTTATAACTGCCCTATTTCTTGGCTGATGGAGATTTGTTGAGTGTGCATGCAGATTAATCACATTGAAGGAAAGCTCTCATTTGTCCTTCTGGCAGTGGCCTCATTGCATTTCTCTCTCTGGAGCACTTCTGTAAGCCTATTCGTCAGGTAAATGACTGTAAATGTACAGAGATGTGCCGTTACAGCTGTTTCGTTATCTCTCTAAACAACAATTATTGCTTAAATCCCTGAACAAAACCTCTATCCTGAGGAAACAGCTTAATAAAGTTTGTTCCATTCTTTAGGAAATCATTGTCTGTTCCTGTTGTAAATCCACTAGATATATTGAATACAATTTCAGGTAATCTATCAGCAAGAGAGGCGTGTCAGCATTCTTCAGCGCTACGTTTGTCTCCATAATGACACTATTGTTTTGTTAACAGTATTTACTGTCCTAGGGGAAGCCTTTATTTTTATACTATGTGCCTCAGCTGCTCTCAGTTAAAGATATACAGATACATATACTTTACAATTAAAACAATACATCATTATTTTTTCCTCATTACCGTACAGTTGGGGGTCTTAGAAATTAGTTTAATTTTCTTTTAATTAAATCTCTGCTTGTGTTTAAATGTTTTTATTAAGTACATAGATTTAAAATTAGATGCATACCAGACTTTCAGAAATATAGTTTTTCATATTTTTCTTTTGATTTTGGTGGTTAATGTGACACAAACTTTTCTATTTTTTTTTTTTTTTTTTTTTTGGCAAACTTTCATCCCTTTTCAAATAAATGGTGCCATTTCACAAAATAATATTTAAAAAGTAAAAAACCAACCATGAGAGTACTGAACTACTGCACCAGATAGATAGAACGATAGATAGAACGAAACATAGACAGACAGACAGACAGACAGAACGACAGACAGACAGACAGACAGACAGATAGATAGACATACAGACAGACAGACAAACAGATAGATAGATAGATAGATAGATAGATAGATAAACAGACATACAGACAGACAGACAGATAGATAGATAGATAGATAGATAGATAGACAGACAGACAGACAGACCGATAGATAGACAGACAGACAGACAGATAGATAGATAGATAGACATACAGACAGACAGACAGACAAACAGATAGATAGATAGATAGATAGATAGAATGATAGAACGATAGAACGATAGATAGATAGAACGATAGAACGATAGATAGATAGATAGAACGATAGATAGAACGATAGAACGATAGAATGATAGATAGATAGAACGATAGATAGATAGATAGAACGATAGAACGATAGATAGAACGATAGATAGATAGATAGATAGAACGATAGAACGATAGATAGAACGATAGAATGATAGATAGATAGATAGATAGAACGATAGATAGATAGATAGAACGATAGAACGATAGATAGAACGATAGAACGATAGATAGATAGACAGACAGACAAACAGATAGATAGATAGATAGATAGATAGATAGATAGATAGATAGAATGACAGACAGACAGACAGAAGATAGATTCCAAGAGAGGTCCAGAGAAGGATCAAACTATGGCCAGAAAGAGGAAAACATTCTTACTTACATCCAAAATGTCATCCCTTTCATACACCCTGCTATAATGGCCTCTCAAGAGAAAGCGGTAACCCTTCCTCCAGGATGTAACTTAAACAAGAAGACATATGTGTGGTTATTAGCCACCCTGTTAACCCTCCTCTCAGCAGCAGGGAGCAGATAAGATGCAGGGTCACAGCAAACTCTCTCCTCAGCTTTATCAATGTTCTGCTCTGCTACTAATAGAGTGCTTAACAAGAACATGTCAGGTTCACAAATAATAAATGATGGTTGTCACACTTTATACATTATATATCACTCAAACCAATCACTATGTGTTTTCATTAAAAGCTGTGAAGTGTATGATGTGCTTTGAATGCAGTTCCCCAGTATGGACTGATGGTGTGCTTCTTAAATAGCTTAACATGCAATACTTTTTTGGTAGACCAGCCTCACCAGTCAAATTTTGAAGGTGGCTATGCTGGCTCACCAACTAGATCGGCACCAAACCAGTATTAAAAACTAAACAATAAACACTTATTAATGAAATCAGTTATTTTAAATGAAATAAGTGACTTTAGGCATCTCAACAGGATAATGTACAGTTTGGAAAAAGTGGATATTAATTTTGAGATTTGCTATACAGTAAGTATTACATTTAACTGTGTAATTAAATTAGTATTTTTTTTATTTTTTTTTTTTTTTTTTATTAAAGATTAACTTTTTTTTTAACATTTCAATGAATAAAAATTAAATCCCTGATACCAAATTGAAACTGCCTGGCTATACACCAAGAAACCTCACAGAAGTCCAGGTATCTGAGGTACTGTTTATGTAGAATCTAGTATGGTTTGCAATTTTATGAAAGCAATTTGGCGTAATTTTTGAAAGTGAACTATCTTGTTGATGCAGGCATTTAATTGGCCTGTAGAATATTGCATTTCTCATTGTTGCATGTCTCTGCTGAAATTACTTTCCGCAGGCAGCACAGCTCGCATTCTTTGTGCATTAGTGACGTAAATGTCATGGTGTTAACTTTTGCTAATAAAACACAAAGGGACAAAAACACCTGAAGAATCTGAATAAAGTAATGTTTTCTGTTTTTAGCTGTGTTTTTTCTCTTTCTTACCAAGATACAGCTGTAAAAAGCTGCAGCTAGTATAGTGTTGATGATTCAAACATACTGCACCAAATAATAAAGTGAAATGAGACCTGCGGGGGCAGAGGAAGAGTTGGCACCGAACTTTCAACCAAGCAATCGAAAACACTGAAGAGATTTCACGTTTTCTGAAGATCCCACAGCACATTCACACACTTTGGCTCTTCCACCAAGGTTCCATATCACCTACAAAGCACTCTGGCTCATTCTGAATAGGGTTAAGGGTTCAACACTCAAAGGATTTCGAGAAAGTGGAGGTCACCGGGAGTTTTAACCACAGAATCCACTCCAAAAATCTCCCTGATTAGACAGCAGATCAGTGACCCTGCAGCTCATCTCAGAAATATGATTATAAGCGCACACTGCACTTGCTTCATGACCTCTCCACAATCCCTTTCAATCCTGAGGTCATGGAGACACTGAGCACAGGGACCACCCTGATGGGAAACATGACCTCTGTGATGCAGCAGTCTGGTTGAATCGACTCAACATGTGTATGATGAGAGCTCCCATTGTTCATGAAGTGTTAAAATGGTTCCAGTCCCTCTCAGGGCTCGGGGAAATGGTACTCATGCTGGCAATTAGATAGAACTGTTCAAATGGTAAGTGGGACAAGACAGTTACTTTTAGAAAATGAATTGTAGTATTCATATAAAGTGAGTTTAAAAACTGATTTTCGTTTTAAAAGCTTAAACTCCAAACATTTTTTTGAAATAAGCTAACTTTTTTGTTGTCTGTCAGAATAACACTAACCAGGGTTGTAATATTGAATATTGAATATTCAATATTGAATTTTTAGCAGTGTATCACGATCCTCTCTAGAAATCGATTCTGAGCTTAGTTTTTAACAGCAGATGGCACTACATGTTTTAGAAACACCCGAACTCTGCTTGCTTCCAGTTCCTTTACACACACCACTTAAACCTAAAATAATTATTCATAAAGTTCAAAAACGTTGAAGCGAATTACAAGGGTGTTCGCAGTGGGCTGTGTTTAGATTAATCTCGCGTCATAAAAGCATTCTGAGCCGAGGTGCAAGTATATTTAACCACTTACATGACTTACATGAACGCACGATCGCTGTCCAGCACTCTTCTTCATGAGCATTTGAGTGTGCAGTTAAAAACTAGCCTAGAGCGCCATCTGCTGTTAAAACTAAGCTCAGAATCGATTCGAGAGAGAAAATATCAAAATCGATTCAGATTCGAGAATCGCTGTATAGACCCTTTTCACATTTCCGGGTTTCTCAGAAGCGGAAGTCGCCATAGTTGGGTAAAATTCTATAGCGGTGAATGAGAGAACACATTAAATATATTTTTTTGTGTTTCCATTTGCTCAAATAGCAAAAGAAAAACTCCACAATAGTATTTTCACAACTTTCAAAAATAGGAAAAAAATAGAGAGCGATTAATAACGGCAGTCAGAAGAGAGAAATATGTCATTTTTACTGTCACTCCCATAGCTGCTGTATTAGAAATACCCTCACAGCAGCGTTAACTAGTTTTTTGTAATTTGATGCAAAGGTAATATAATACTAAGTATAGTGTTATAAATGTACATACGTTTTATAAAAAATGAAAATATAAAAAAATTTGCAGGATTTACGATATTGATGACCGTTAAAATGCGCCATCACAGTCAGTGAAAAGGGTCTATTGTCCCAGCCCTAGCAGCCATTACTCCAATCTTCAGTGTCACATGATTATAATATGTTGATTTGGTGCTCAAGAGACATTTCTTATTATCTGAGTTTAAAACAGTTGTGAAATATTTTGTGGAAACCAGGACATTTTTTACAGGATTCTTTGATGAATAGAAAGTCCAAAAGTACAGCATTTATTTGAAATATATATATTTTTTAACAATGTAAAAGTCTTTACTGTCACTTTTGATCATTTAAATGCATCTTTTAAATGCATTTTGATTCATTAAATTGGTTTAATGGTTTTGTCAGGCAAAAATTCCATGTTTTTCTTCACAAACTTCGCTTTCAAAACTAATTTTTTATTATACTTTATCTTTTAGTGTACTTTCTTACACTGAAATTGAAAATCTGCCTCCTGTCTACTACTGTACCTCAATTCAAATTCAGGAATAACATTGGAATGTAAACCACATTCTCAATGTTGAATGGTGCACAGTGACGAGTAATTTGTCCACACTGAAAACGATTCAAAATTCATGCACATGAACATCAGAAAGCGAGAACTCAATCTTTTCCTACCAAAGTTCAAGTTTGGTGAATAGTCACCTAAGACAATGCAATACAAAGAACAACTACAACAATCTTGCTGCATACAAACAATCTGGACAGCTTGTAGTGTTCTGTGAATGTGGAGTAGACAAATTATATGCACTAGACTCTGACATCATATCCTGTTGCATGTATTTGTAGCTGGGTCGGAAGTAATTTCGTGACTGCAGCTTAACTCTCTGGCAAGTGAAGTGTAGCCGCCTGGCAATACAATGAATATTAACCAATGAATGTCTTACTATGCAGTATAGTGTTCGGCTAAGTCTGCGATGGGTCATTAAACACATGATTGGTTAGCTGAAGTTTATTTAATTTGCTGGCTTTAGTGAAATTAATTTAAATATCAGGCTGGAATCAGTGAAGCAATAGGCAAGATAAATCTTAGCACCTTTGAATTAAGAAAGGAAACAGAGAGAGGGTGAATTCAATTAGCTTTTTTTTTAGTTAGCCAATTTAGTCACAAATAATAATAATAATAATAATAAAACTACACTGTAGCAATGTACAAGATGTAATCTCTACATAATCCACCATAGCTGGAACACCATTAAAATCTCCTAATTTTTTTTTTTTTTTTTTTTTTTTAAACCCTGCATTTTGCACGAATCTCTTCAGAACTGCGAGATGATGAGCGTTTAGGATATGCTTAAGTAAAAAAAAAACGTTAACATGTACTGCAGGACATTATGGTATGACTGTCATGTTGGCTTGCTATTCTTGCCCTCCAGGGTGGTTATTTATTGTTCCAGAATGCAGTCTATTTATCACTGTGGAAAAGAGTGATAATGGCACATGCAAGCAGCATGCATGTTATCCACGTTTACTAATGGATGGCTAGATGCGACTGTAAAAGGAGAGTTTGTCTATAATTTTACAGGTGGTTATGCCGATAAAAACTCTTTGTCCAAATTGAAAGTCATAATTTGAACCGTAAAAAAAACATCAGCAATTTTGAACTACCTCTTTGTCGCCAGGGGACAAATGAAATGTTTTGGAAAAGTCAGCGCTTTTCACACATCCACTAGAAGCTTGAGAAAAAGACAGGGAATAAAAAGGTTTAATGTGCTTTCTAAAAAAAATATTAATACTCAGAGTTATCACGTCTATAACAGTGTGGACTGAAATGCAAAACAACAATTTTCTCATTAAACGGTGGCCCTTCTTTGGCAAGCTTTTCCTAAGATTTTATGTACTTAGACAAATTAGAGCCCCTAGATATGAATTAAAGCGTTTCATTTCCCCCTCGTTGAAGCCAGTACCTTAATGGAGAAAATAAATTGAAAAAACGATACATTTTAACTTATCCTAAATGACATAAAAGTAGCCCATCATACAGTGTGCAAATGTATTTTGCATAAACATAGGTCTTTATCATCATAATGAGAATCGTTGATCAAGTTCTAGATCTTTCCTCTTGACTAATTCATATTCAACACAATGCATGTATATCTGTCAGTAAGGCACAGTACAGTGGGTAAACAAAAACAAAACTGTTTGTACCATGCAAATCAATATTTAATTTCAGTGAAGTTCAGAGGTAGACTGAACGCTTCGTCTTGATAGGGGAATCGGGACCCAACGTATCCCAAATGATAGCTGTTTATTTGGGCTCGACGCTCGAGAGTGAAAGAAAGTGTACATCAGCAGTTTTTCAAAAACTCAAACTTATTATTAGGTAGGCACTAAAGAAGTACACAAAAAAGGCCACAAGCAAGAAAACGAAAAGCGTGATGCAGTGGGAATTGTGGGTAAAAGGTAGAGCGGCAGTAAGAAAGGTGGGAAAGAAGAATGTGACAGAAAAAGAAAAGAGAGAGCTCCAGTGGAGGTGCGACAGCAGACAGACAGGTTGATGGAGATTAGGCTGTCAGAGAGGCAGTCCGTCAGTGTAGCGTCACACACACCTCACTGGTTCCTGACAGCTACACGTCTGTCCGTATGGGCTGCAATAACGGAACACTGTAATTTCCCTCTGCTTTCCCTTTTCCTCCAGGCAATTAAGCACAGAGGGCTTCCCATTTAAGCTGGGTTTCCTATTTCTTGCTCTCTGTGCTTGCATTCACACCATTTCCTTACAGACTAGTCTGTTTTGATGACTTTAGCATTAGCATAGCAAATGAAAAATTTACCTGTAGGGGTAAACTCCTATTTGTTTACCGCCACTTTGAGATGGAAGCTGTTTGAATAATGCCATTCTAGAATCGTAGTATTATAAAAAAAAAAAAAAGATATACCCACCGTGGTGGTACACGTCTAAATCTTCCAATTCTTTATTTGCCACAATGGACAGCAAGCACATTTATTTTAAGAAGTGTATTACTATTACAAAGAACTATTACCATTTTACATAAAAAAAAAACTATCTTGCTCTAAGATCCAATCTAAAAGTCCAATAAAGATGTCATCACTTCTATTAACAAAGTTATCAGAGCTTATATGTAACATAATTAAAAATACTCAGACAATGTAAAACACTTATAAAATTCAAAATGTACACTCTTAAAAAAAAAAAGGTTCTTTATTGGCATCTATGGTTCCATGAAGAACCTTTCATGCAAACATTCACAGCAAACATTCATGGAACCATTCCATTGCAAAAAAAAGGTACTTTTTAGTGGGTAAAAAAGGTTCTTTAGATTATTAAAATGCTCTTCACACTAAGAACAAAAATGGTTATTCTATGGCATTGCTGTGAAAACCCAGTAGTTGAACACAATATACAGTCAAACCAAAAATTATCCAGACATTTTTTATTTATTTTTTTTTTTTTTACTAGTGGGTGCAGGACACTATAGTTCATTTATGTAAGTGAGGATAGCAAAATAAATTAAACTGTGACATATTATACGCAAAAATTCTTCATACAGTGGACTACCAGTAAAATTGATAAAAATTTGGAACCATAAATTATTCAGACACTTTAACCTGAGCATGTTTTGCTTAAGTGTTATCTGACATAATTAAGATTAATTTTTTTCTGACACAGTTTAACTCTGAGATCTTGTCATATTTTATTACCATTTTTTTAAACTATATTGAATAAACTGTAATAATGAATGAAATGTTCAAGGTGTTTTGCTTTGACTGAGATCTAGGCACCTCGATCGACTCATTAAAATGTTAAAAAGTGCAATTAACTGCATGACCAATATGCCCATTTATAATGTTTTTCTCATGAATAACTGCAGCCATGATTACTATAAAATGTTCTCAAACATTGCTTTTAAATAAACCTCTGTTTACCGTCTACTTTTGGTGGGCAGTAATAGTGTAACTTTAATTGCATCAGGAAAATAATAAATAAGGCACTACTAAGTGGGCGTTCTTGGCCAACATAAGCTGGAATTTGAACCAAACACATGCCAATAGTCTAAAGTTTGCCTGCGCAACACTAGATACTCCTTAACCAATGATATAACTTGTTCTAGACCAAATGAGGAAGAGTTTGCCCCAGAGACTTCATTCTTCAAATGTTTCTTCTTTGCCCTTAACAGTGTTTTCTCATGCCATTACCATCTTATGCTTGTTCACTGCAGTGGTTTAGGCCTGACATTATATAAAGTCCTGATTTTCTTCTTTAAATAAAAGTGAAATAAATATAATGTTTATAATAACCTTCATTAAAAACATTATGTATGTTTGAGTAACCAACCTATTGGATTATGGGCTTGAAAAATGGCTATTTCAATTCAAAACATAGTGTAGATTGTTGTAAGGTATTGGATGATATTGATCCCTCACGTCATGAATAGACCTATGAGATTGATCACTCGCTAGCATTGGTGCTGTTCAATGTTTTATGGTGTGTATGTGGCCGCGCCAGGTGTTTGTATGTGCAGCAGTGCTATAGTATTGATCCAGTAGTGCTTGATATACGGTAGTTTTCACATCCTATCAGAACACGAGCTCTCCTCTCATCCCTCAGACCCACAGAAACCTGCCTGCAGGACGGTTTATATCCCTCACCACATGCAGAGTTATGCCCAACCTGTCCTCTGACATTCTTCCTCCACTCATTCTCCCTCACCACAGATGTTTCTCTCTGTCATTCTGTCTTCTAATCTTCCTATTTCTTCACTCCTTCTGGCCCGTCAGACTCTAGGCACTAGATCTTCTAATGTCCAGGAGCCCAATTCTGAAGAAAGCCATTTCACACATGGCCGGTGTGACGGAGGAACTTCACACCCTCCAGTCATCATATGAATCCAATTTTGCATACTTTTGCTATGCACTAAAAGTAAGTACTTTGCTAGCAAGGGGAAAGTACAGACATTTTAGTGTGTAGTAATATGAAAATACTCTCATGCATCTACCACAGACTCCTTTAATCAAATACAATCTGCATTTGTAATTGCTAGCATCTTGTTAAATAACAACCATGCATGTTTTGAGCCAATTTTAATGCTTTTAAGAGCCCTCCAAAAAGAATTGGGTACTGGTGAAACATCTATAAATGTTAGTGTGCTTATACAACTGAAATATTAGCAGTATTACACAATTCCAGTAACATACAGACGCTTTTCAAAGTTGGGATGTACTAATCTTATACTATATAGGAAGGATTATATGCAAATTTAGATTCAGCCACCATGGTCCTTCTACCACTGGCCCACGTTCAGCTTCACAACGGCAATGTGTGCCTGAGAGGATGGAAGCAGAAATGCAATAACACTGGCGCTACTGGTGATGAGCTGCACCTGGTGCTTACTGTGCCACCGTTGCCATGAATCCATTACTGTGTTACTCGTTCAGGCCACCTGGTCCTGCAACCTTGGACCTTCTCCACCAATGAGAACCAGAGCCAGGTGCATACTTGATGATATTACAGTTCACCTGAAAAATTCTACACTCCTTCATTGAATATTTCTAGAATGACATTTACATGTCTGAGGCAGAAAATGAACAATAATGAACAGTAGCTGAAAGTATTTAGTACAGTATTTAGTAGCTGAAAGGCAGCTTTGGGGAATGTTTGGGGAATGACATTACATTATTTCTAAAACATTAACAGCATTTTACTGTTTTTACAGTGAATTTTCACTGATAAATAAAGACAATAAAGACTCTTTAGTGAAAAAAAAAAAACTAAAAAACTAAATGAGTGTTGCAAAAATACATAAACATTTTAGTTCTAAAATTTCCAATGGCTTTCAAAAATCTAAATATAAATACATAAAATAAATCCTGGTACTGCTTTGTTCAAGCAATACTGAATTTATAGTTCTCCCCAAAATTATGTCATCACTCTAAATAAGCCTCATAAACAAAGTTTTTAAGGGGCCATTTACACAACACCATTTTCAACTAAAAACAGAAAACTTTTTATGCAGTTTGGCCGTTCATTTACACGACAACAGCGTTTTGGGGCCTGAAAATGCAAACTTTTGAAAACTGTTTTTGAATTTTTTTTTAAATGATACCTTTATCGTCTCTGTGTAAACTACAAAAACACAAATTTGTGAAAACGGTGATGTCATGTGCATGCCTATTATGTATTCAGTCTGTAGGCGCGTAGTGTTTCTGTACAAATTGACATCGCCAACTACTGGCCTGACAGCATAATACAGCGTTTTTAGTAGTTTTCGCAGATCCGTGTGAATGGGGATCATTTTGACAACGTTACGTGAAAAACTGTTTTTAATACATTGTTGTAGTGTAAACGTACCCTAAACGTCACATGTAAATCGTATGAGTCTTTTCACAGAACAACGATTACAAGGATTGCAATGCGACGCAAGTAGTGACAGATCTTTTCTTCAGTATTGTGAATTACAACTGAGTGAAACAGTTGATCAAAAAAGAAACAAATATAGGACAGGCACTTGGTTCTATTTATTAGTTGTTGATTGGATGGAGGCATATCTGAGAGTTTGCAGTCGATTGTAAGAAAGGGGCGGGGTTTATGCAGACTAAATGTTTGGAGATGTCCAGCAAGCAGCAAGAAGTTTGTTTTGCCGGAAAATCGAGTTATGACTTTTTCATTAACAGTTATGAGCTCAAAAATAAATTAATAAATAAACATGCCCGTATGAATCGTTCACAATAAGTTCAATAAGATACATTTAGAGAATAAACAGCATGAGTCAGCAAGAAATGGAAATTCACCCTGAGCTAGGCTTGCCTCCCTTGGCCTTCTTATAATACCTCTACCCCTCACTTTGTGAACCACAGCAGCAGGCAAATTAAAAAAATCTGAATTCTACAAAAATTCACGTTTTGCAGAATCCTTAATCATTTTTACAGCTTCATCTCAGCTGCAAATTATTTTCATGAGAATCATTAACGGGCCGTGGGTCTGTTCAGCAGGGTATAATCCTATTGTCTTGCGTGGTTGATAAATTAGACGAATTGAGTTGGTGTGATGTGTGTGGAGATCAGGCCTGGTTTAAAAGGGCAGAGCCACAGGTGTAATTGTATTTCTGAGAACAGGAAATGAGCGTGATTATGGACCCCCAATTAAGCGATTGGGTCAGCGAGAGAGGGAATACATGCCTATGTGAAGGTTTAATTGCCTTCTGAGATGATTTGGTGGCACAGCCATTTAGCGGTAAATAATACAGGAGGTAAGTCAGCTATTAGACACTTTCATGTGGGAAGGTCACCTGTCTGCAAAACGAATCTCCGGGCTCACACACCCACCGACTTGTACCCCCAACCCACCCGACCACCATTACCTGATCCATTATTTATTTTCTTTTCCGCAGGAGCCGAAGAAAGCTGTAAATCCCACTTGTGTCCTGTAACGAAACTAATGAGCTTGAACGAAAAGACCCTGTTGTCCTTTAAATGCAACTCGAACAGCTCAGTGTTTAATCATTCATTTGCACAGTAGCAGGATTTTAATCTGCATCACATTGACTAATGATACACAAAACTAAATGAGATTGGCTACGTGGTACAAAGATACATCTCTATAATATGCAGATACATCTCTATAATGTGCATTCATCTAAACATGTAGATGGCGAAGGCACTGGCCCACCTGCTATAATCAGTCAGCTTGAAAACACAACATAGAGAATTGTGGGAATTCTGCATATAGTCAGTAACAAGCTGAGAGAGAGATTTGCCAGCTCAGCAACTGCACAGAGAGAGGAAGAAATGGATATGGGAAAAAAAAATGAAAGACAGATTCATGCAAGAGATGAAGAGTGTTTGAGAAATAGAAAGAGCACTGGAGACTTTCTTGTACATTGCTTTGCTAAGAAATATTCTCATTTGAACGGAAATTTAAAGTCAGTATGAAACAACATTCATGGGCCATTTTTCATTGGAAATATGACATTTCTTAAATAATGACCTATGTGATTAAAGGTCATCAAAGGGCATGAAACAACAGTACAGCTAAAACAGACTGAACAACAAACGATTCACACAATTCATTAAAGCAGAACCCCATACTCCACAAGTATGAATTCACCGTCTGTGGCTAATGGAAGATAAAAGCTTTTTCTTATATATTTTAGCTCAGCAAGCCCACTAGAGACAGAATATTCCCCTTGGTTCAAACACATGTGCGAGTCTTACTCAACATGTTCTTACAGCTTTTATATTAAAGGAAACAGGTGCAAATAACCTCACAATCACTGTAATCAAGGTCTTTTTTTTAATAACTTAGCACTTAAATTCAAAGTCCATTTGAAAGTTTTCTTGTTCTGCATCTAATGAACTTTCCTCTCTCGCTACTGTCAGAGCAGTAAAATCAATATGAAAACAATGTTGTGCTGAGATATCGACCGGCTCCTACATCAGCCACTAGTTGAAGGTTGTTCTACAGTAGAATGTAAGTTATTTACCTCGACTAAATCTATTCAATGGTGAATTCACAATTTAAAATATCCACAAATAAGAGCAAAGGCAAATTACATGTTATGAGAGTGTTTTATGCTCATACATATACATTATGTGATGTTAAATACTCAGTCATAAATCCTGTTGCAGAAAAAAAAAAGATTCTATGATTTTTATTAGGCCATACATATCTAAAAAAGATTTTATATATACACGTCCTAGTAGTAATAGTGTGGGTGTTTTGTATCTTTAGATGGCTCCAAATACTTTACAAAACCACAAGCCAAATAGATCAATATTGTTGCTTTCAGCTTGTGCTCAGATCAGTTCCCTTCATTGAGCCAGAACGAGTGAACATCGTCATCCGCAACTGAACGCCAGTCTCTCTCTGTCGGACTTCAGAGAATAGAATGCAACACTGCACCAAACAGATTAAAGGAGAAAAGAAGAAAAGAGAAATGCACTAAAATGAGACCAACCAACAAAAGTGACTACAGAGAGATGGGCAAGACTAAAAAAGTGGGGGAAATGAAAAAGTAGGACACATAAGCAGAGTTTTCTTTCTCTGTAAGCTAGCTATTGTATGTCCTGTTTTCAGTGCTAATTATGGTCAAGTTTATACTCGGTTATGAAAGAGCCTGACAAACACTTTCTATAACCAAAACTGACTGCTCACAAGATTAAATTTTAAGAGCAGATTAGGTGTTGTATGTTCAAAAACTGCAATGGACAACTAACATGTCAAGAACTGTCATGTCACTGATATACGTACGACACAAGTGTGCACTTCAGTGGTTTTTCTGCATTCAGTCGCTAATGTTAGGGCTGTCAGTCTCTCTGAGGCTACGAAAAATGAACAATGGAGTATCAGAGAGAGAGAGAAACAAAACTCCTGTCAAAATGTTGGTGTTTGTAATCGTTTATCAAAATATAATAACTTTCTTTACCTCTGAAATGACTTTTCTTTACAGATGACATCACGAAAACCCTCTTATTTTTCAAGACCACCCCACCTGTCATTGAGCCAGTGGCCGTCGTCAAGAGAACTTGAAGGATACTACTTAAAGTCTCATACGTGCACGTTTTGTGCACCCTTTATGAAGAGATGACTCTGACACATTTTGAATCAAAATATTACCTTAATAATGTAGCAGCAAAATTCTTATTTATAGCTGTTAAGATACAATTAAAATGAAAACTGATTTTATATATTGTACATATGCTGGATACTAGTATATGCTGTATATGTACACACATATATAATGTAATATTTTTAAAAAAAATCACTATACGCATTTACATTATAGATTTTTTGCTGTTGCTGCAGAGCAAGTATGGACTTGCTATTGTCAATAGATACATACGATAGATACGCTGCTGTAAGCATGTAAGATATGCTGCTGCTGCTGCTGCATAAATAGACATACATAAATCCTGTAGCAGATCTAGGCAGGTGGAGCTGGGGTAGGTGGAGGATTTCAGAGGAACTCTGATATCGCGCTGCAGGACTACAACAAACACTGAATCAGAGTATTTAAATGTTGAGCAAGCAATCTCATTGGCTGCAGGATCAGCAGAGGCTAATCAGCTTTTGCCATGCATTGATGATGTGATTGCTTGCAGATTACATGTAAAGGACCTATCAGCCTGCCTTGTACAGTATTTTAATATACTTTTAAAGAATGAAATCAAATACATTACATACATTAATTGAATACACAAAGTTTGCAACAGATGTATATCATACAATTCACTAAGCCTAAATATACACAATACAATGCTTTTCAGCTTTGCTTGTAAATATGATTAATGTGATGTGACATTTGCCCATTTGAAATATTTTGTGCTTTTTACAAAATTTTGACCAGGAGGTCAACAAACAGGTGTCATGTCTTTGAAAATGTCCGCAGAACAGAACACTGCGCTATAATTTATACGAACCTTCACTTTGTTGCAGAATAAGCTACAATATGCCAATACTGTAATAATGATATTGTAATTTATGCCGATAGTCAAAAGTCTGGCCTGTTTTAATTATAGAACATAATTGTAGCTCTAAATCGATTTAATAGTGACACTAAATTACCAGGCATGAAAACGTAGTGGTAAAGGCAAGCTGATGGCTTTATGGAAGACCACCCTAGCGCAGCCTGCTTAAAAATTAAGTGCACTTAAGGATTTTTTTTAAAGTGTTATAATGCTTGCTACGCCCCTAGCATTGACTGCAGTTACCATACAGACGATATTCAATCCACACTTGTCTGCAAGTCAATTTGAGAGAGACATCCGTCTAATGTTCCGAATAAATATGATGACCTACACAATGTTAAAGCTCTATGGTGTATTCATTAGGATGAATAAAGCCCTTGGACAGTCTTTTAAGAAAGCTGTGTAGGAAGAAGATGCTGTCTGAGTGGGTGTGGGTGTGTATGGGTTTGTACTTAAAGCAATTAAATCTCTTTGTCTCAGTTCAGGGTCATTCGAAGGCCAAAAATTCTCCTCATGATTCAGATAATGCGGCAACATTCTTCAATATGAGCCTCTTTAAGTGATGAATAATACTCTTGAGAAACACTTAAATATATGTATTCAAATGTATCAAATGTATTCAAAATTCAAATACAGATAAATATGTAAAAATAAAGAGAAGATGTGTTTACAGTACCCATAATCTCTTAAAAATAAAGGTTCCAAAAGGGGATTTTCACAGTGATGCCATTAATGAACCATTTTTGCCTACCAATAGAACCTTTCATGGAACAGTCCTTAAAAGAACCATTTTTTTCTTAGTGTGAAGCACTTTTTAATAATCTGAAGAGCCTTTTATACTATAAAGAACCTTCTGTGCAATTTTGTTGGTTCCGTGGATGTTTAAAGGGATAGTTCACCTGCAATATGCCTTTAAGAACAATATCCACTTTTAGATAACACATGGGTAACACATGGACATGAATATACATTACTGCTGGTCTAAGGATCCTCTGTGGTTTCTTCACCCAGTGGTACCATAGCTATGTGGTTTCACACCTCAGTAATGCTATGCTAATCCTCAAACTGGCCTCCTAAAGCACTGCAGTGTTTGGGTTCATGGGAAATGGAACATAAGAAATGGAGAGGAATAAAACTTGTAATCCAGTAACAGGATTAGGGACTGCGGAGAATCCAAACACACAGGAAGATGGAAGGGTGGGAGGCCTGACATTTGGCGCTATTAATGTTTAAAGAGCATTGCAGAAAATCCAGTGAGAAGCGTAAAGCAGGCATAACCGATAGCATTTTTAGTGTGTTCCCAGCAAATATCCAAGGTCTATTTAAAGTGTTCAGGCCAACGATGCATTTGGGGATGTTTAAAAATATGCTTTCAATTGTCCTTTGTGGTGTACATAGCTGGGTTATCATCTGCTTCAACAAAGAGCTGTTTGAAGTTCGGACCTCTGGACACTGGAGTATGGCAACTAATCAATAAAGGGATCTATGCTTTGTGAAGGGGTTTGTCTTGCTATCCTCTTTTTTCTCTGTTCTATTCAGGGTCAAAAACGAACACCTGCCAAGCACCAAATGAGAGTTAAAACTGGATTCGAAAAGCAATCTATTTCAATAAATATTGTTCTTTTGAACTTTCTATTCATCAGAGAATCGTAATAAATGTATCATGGCTTCCACAAAATAAGCAGCAGCACAAATTCTCAAGCACCAAAATAGACATATTCAAATGATTTCTGAAGGATTATGTGACACTGGAGGAATGGCTGCTGAAAATTCAGCTTTGCCAAAGAAATAAAATATTATTACAATTTAAAATGGCATCATATTACCTTTTTACTGTATTTTTGATCAAATAAATATTGGTGAAAATAAGACTTATTTAAAAAAATCAGACCCCAAACTTTTGAATGGTAGTGTACATTCAAATCGAATTGTAAGAATGTAAGTGACGTGAATGATTCATCAAAGATGTCACCATATGAATCGGTGAATGAGTTATTTTGGTGAAAAGAATCATATGATTAAATTCAACTACAGCACATTTTATTTTATTTTATTTTATTTTTATTTATTTATTTTTTTTATTTTTTATTATGCAAACAGACAATTACAATATTTACAGATGAGAAATTAAATGCAAAATACAAATACAAAGACCAACAAAACATACATAACAGCCAATAAGATTTGTGTATGTGTGTAACTGTAAGTGTAACTGGGTGTGGGAGTGGAAATATATGAATAAAGGAGCATGTAGGGAAATACAACAGACATAACCAGAGTTAAAAAAAAAAAAAAAAAATGAATAAAAAAAAAAAATAAATGAAATGAAAAAAAAAATTAATGACAATACTAATGATGATGATACTAATAATATTAATCACACACAAAAATGTTATATGACAATATAATGACAATAGTAATAGCAATAATAATAATAATAATAATAATAATAAATTCAATTAATAAGAAATGACAAATAGTAATAATAGTATTAGTAATAGTAGTAATGATAACCATATTAACAAATATATTCATTATATCCGGAATGAGGGGGAGGTAAAAGGATCAGGAAGAGGACAAATAAAAATAATAATAGTAGTAATAGCAATGATTAATAATAATAATAATAATAATAATAATAATAATAATGGTAATATTGATACAGCTATTAATGATATAGTAGTTGTAATAGCAATGATAATAATAATAATAATAATAATAGTAAAAATATTAATAATGGTAATATTGATACAGCTATTAATGATAAGGTATTATAAAGCTGCCTCTGATCCCTCCATGGCCACGGCACAAGTTAGACCCCCGCCAGCGTCATGTTGCAACGGGCCATCAAGGTGAGGTGCTGCGGGGCCCAGGGTCCCAAAATCCACACCCATCTCCAGCCGCCCGACACATGCCACGCTTACCCTGTCTTTGCGTTTTTTTTGTTTGTTTTTTTTTAATATGGCTGTATTCATTGTTATACTCATGGTAGGTATATGTGTATGTCAACTAGTGTATAATGCATTAAAAACGCATGGTGTGCAGCGTGGAACCAGCCCAGTGCAAAGCCCAGGCCGCCACGCCCACGCCACACTTACCCTATGTGTGTGTGTTTTTTTTTTTTTTTTTTTTTTAAGAGATGAATGACTCCCCGGAATCATCTCCATCTCTTCTGTGGGAAACAGGGAAAGCAGTACTAAGAGGAAAAATAATTTCATTCTCCGTTTACAAAAAAAGGAAAGAAAAGGATCAACAAGCAGAACTGGAACAAAAAAATCAAACTACTAGAAGACATAAATAACCCAACAGAAGAAACACAGGATTCATTAAGAAAATATAAACTCAAATTGAACAAATTAATCAATAAACATACACAATTCCTAATTCATAGGCTAAGACAAGAAGACTTCCATCATAGTAACAAATCTGGTAAATATTTGGCAAATCAAATCACACAAAATAAGGAAAAAGCTACAATACCAGTGATTATGGACACAGCAGGGAAATTCACCAACTCACCAGAAGAAATAAATCAAATCTTTCAAAATTTTTACAGTAAATTATATTCCTCCGAAAAAGACCCAGATCAGAAAGACATTGACTCATTTCTCAACAATATCAACCTCAACTCAGTAAACATCAAATAAATACTCTTGAATCTCCCTTAACAGAACATGAACTTTTTAATCCCCTCAAACTCATGCCAAACAATAAAGCACCAGGCCCCGATGGATTCCCTGCCTAGTTCTACAAACACTTTTGGTCCATTTTATCACCACTCTTCATCCGTATGATTAATGAATCAAAACAAAAATCAAAACTCCCAGATAATATGAACACAGCCACAATTTCACTCCTTCTCAAACCAAATAAAGACCCAACATTACCGTCAAGTTATCATCAAGTTATCGTCAAGTTATCGTCCGATTTCCCTAATCAACGTAGACATTAAAATCATCGCCAAAGCACTAGTGCATAGAATAGAAAAGTCACACCATCTATAATCCATCCAGATCAAACTGGTTTCATTAAAGGTAGACGAGCATTCACCAACACATGCAGACTTTTTAACTTAATGCATTACTCATCAATTCTAAAAGCATCATAGTTACTCTCGATGCAGAAAAAGCCTTTGATAGGGTCAACTGGAAATTCCTGTTTTCCACATTATCAAGGTTTGGTTTTGGGGAGTCATTCATTAACTGGATCAAAAATCTGTATACATCACCTTCAGCCACTGTCATCACCAATGGACATGACGTATCTTCACACTGCACCGGGGGACTAGACAAGATGCCCACTCTACCCTTCACTATATATTTCATTGAGCTGTTAGCAGCAACCATCCATCAAAACAAATGCATTAAAGGAATTCAAACACTAAACATACACCACAAAATTAGTCTTTACACCGATGATTTATTACGATATCTACAAGACCCCCCATCATCATTACAAGAAACGATTAAACTCATTGATTCATTCTCAAATATTTCTGAATACTCGATCAACTGGAGTAAATCTGCCATACTTTCATTACATTCCAACAGCTTGGATGTGACATCCCAGACACCACCTATTCCTTTGTGCTCCAATTATATCACATACTTAGGCATTAATGTTTCCCCCAGGCTGTCAGAGCTGTTTGGACTCAACTTTACTCCATTACTTAAAACAATAAATGATGACCTTCGTTGTTGGATGAACTTACCACTATCCATTATGGGCAGAATATCAGTAATTAAAATGACTATACTCCCTAAATTAAACTATTTATTTACAATGACTCCAGCACTACCCACCCTCACCTGGTTTAAATCACTAGATTCAATTGTCACTAAATTCTACTGGAAAAATAAGACCCCAAGAATTAAACTGACTACACTACAGAAACCAAAAACACAAGGAGGACTGGAAGCACCACATTTCTACCACTACTTTTTGGCCAATCAGCTCCAAAATATATACAAATGGATTCATCCTAACCCATCAGAAAGCACATGGCTAGATGTTGAACAGTCAATTTGTAAGGACATTAACATTTCAGAATTACCTTTCTATAATCAGACAATCAAAAAGCATCACTGTTTTAAAACACCGACAATAGCAGCAGCTCTGACAGCCTGGTGGAAATTTCATCAAATCACAAACACCCCTCTTGCACCATCTAAATACACCCCGATCTGGAATAACCCAGATTTTATATTTAACAAGAAGCCACTCAACTTACACACATGGGCAGACAAGGGCATCACACAACTTCAACACATCCTTATTAATAACAACCTGGCACCATTTTCCCACTTGGTCCAGAAATATGGCATTGGGAGTAATTGTTTTTTGGACACTCAGACAATTAATCTAGACCTTTCCCCTCCAATTAATATAACCTCCCCAAATTACTCTCCAAAATATATAAAATAATATCCAAATCAGACAACACATTAAGCCTACCCAATGCTAAATGGGAATCAGACTTATCCATTGCTCCCAATGCCGCTTTCTGGATACAAATCTGCAAAAATATCTACTTCATGACAAAAAACGCCAACTTACAACTTATACAGTATAAAGTACTTCATAAATTTCACCTAACTGGACGGAAATTATTTAAAATGGGTTTTACTTCAGAAATATGTTCACATTGCACACAAAACACCCCAGACACCTATTTTCACGCTATTTGGCATTGCACCTCAATTAAAAAATTCTGGGAAAACGTTACTGACTCACTATCCAACCTTATGGGATGTCACATCCCGCTGTCTCCCTCCCTCTGTATATTAGGTGACATATCCATAATCAATTTATACAGTACAAACAGTCAATTACTCCTAGTGGCTCTAACTATCGCCAAGAAAACTGTCCTTATGAACTGGAAATCAAGGAACACCATACACATTACAACTTGGAAAAATTTACTAATAGAGTACATCTCCATGGAAAACTTGTCTACTTCCACTCAAAATAATACATCAGAATTACATCCTTCTTGGTCATCTCTCATTAACTCCAACAGTCATGAATCCACTGACCTTCTTTGTCTGAAGCCATCCTCAATGATACACCATCAATATTCACACATGATTTGGGGGAAGGGGGCAGGAAGAGATAGCAACACCGACTAATATCAAATATAAATAAAATACTCTCTCTTTCTCTCTTTCTCTCTCTCTCTTTTTTTCTCTCCCTCTCCCCCTCTCACTCTCTCTCTCTCTTTTTCTTTCTTCCACTGCTTCTGGACCCTGGTTGGCCGTGGCATACCAGTCCCTGCAATGTGCGGTTCGGATTAGTTGTGGGTGGGTGTGATGTGGGGCCGGGGGCCTTGGGCATTTGCCCTCCAGCTTGTACCCTTGCCTGGGATTTCTTGTCTCCGGCTAGTTCAGCGCAACATGTCTCGCTGTTTTAATGCTTCACATATTAGATGAGGTGCATACACATTCATTTTGAGCTTAAACAAGTTTAAGCCGTTCAAATGATTTTTGTATGATTTATTTTCCCTCTATGGAACAAAAAAAAATATTTTGAAGAACTGTTTTTGTCCATACAATAAAAGGCATTGGGGATTAAAACAACACTGAACCACAATGACTTTCACTGTTTAGACAATAGAAAAAAAAAAATCTATTACCAAAATTCTTCTCACTTTGATTACAGAATGAAGTTGTCACTCTTGTTCATTCTTTGTTTGCATTGGCATCATGTACTGTGACAGATTTCACAAGTCAACATATTGAATATACAATTTATTCCTAAAACTTCTGAACGGTAGTATATACTGTATATATTTTCCTCCATGTTGCATATTTGTGTCAAACAGCGCAGGTCATTGAGAAAAACCAAATATTAAACCGGTTAAATAAAGCCCCATTGTAAATTGCCAATTTTGCACCCTGCTTGTACTCCTCTCATTTCTGAGAGAAAACAACAAAAACAAATTTAGGTCAGAATCAATATTTGAATTCAATCATCACAATTCTCACTCTGGTTTTAAGAGGGATCCAAACACTCTCTCGGTACACAAACCAAACAGAACGCCACTGAATAACTATGATGAATAAATAATGCAATGCCAAACTAGATCAAATTTAGATTTCGTAAATCAACATCCAACAACAACAGCATATTTTTGATCATCCAAAGACAGAGAGCCAATTGAATTAAGCGTCACAAGTCAAAAGCATGTTATTACAGAGATATCACAACCGCCCAGCAGAAAGACACGTCAGTGGACAGAAATGCTGATATTATAGCTGTCACACAAGGTATAGTTTAACAGATCATTTTGTCAAATTGTTGCAGCATGTCAATAAAAGTTGTCTGGAGAATTGCACATCAATACGACACATCAAGATCACAGCTCAAAGCAGGTGAAGACGACACTCGAAATAACGTGTAATACCAAATACAAAATAGGGTGAAAATATATATTTGGACTGCACATTGATTGCTTGACACACATCTTGTGCGTTAAAGACTTTTGAATGCTACAATGTTGTGCTTTATTTGACATTTGCTGGTTCTCATATACCCATAAGTGATTTGCAGCCTTGAACGGTGAGGAAATTCAATGGCTGTTGCCTTGTCCTGGTGCTTACGTGTCCAGAATGCATTCTGTGCGGTAGATTGGCAAATGATGAAGTGAATGGATATATGAACACACCCACATACTCACACTCCTAACAACACAGTGTTGGCATTTCAGTTGCACACAGCCTTGAGGATCTATTGATTTATATAAGAATATCTGCTTCCTTTGCTCTTTAGGATTAAACTGTGCTCACAACAATGGCTTTCGAGAACCGAGTCGACCAGCAAGTGTGCATCGAAGTGTTAGACCGAACAAGACAACCGTCACACACACACACGCCCTGCACATGGCATTTGAAGCGTATGTGCCCGCTGAGTTGAGGGTAGGGAGGATAACAGATCCAGAGATGGATCTGGTGACAAGGACAAAAAAGTATATCCATTTACCACTTCTATTTATCACCCAGTGAGCCATGGAAACCCGCTGAGATTACAGACAGAGACACCGGCACAGAGCTCCGAACAACACACATACACATACAGCACAGCAGGAGCGCCGTGGGGCCTTCTGGTGAGGTGGAGCGAGCAACAGGCAGAATAAAACAAGATGCAGAGGTGCGTCAGTGGTAGATGGGTGGGTGTATGCACTTGTTAACAAATGAAGAGGTTCTCGGTAGAAACAGTGGGGGTTAATTAGCCGTCTCAGCCGATTGCTGATAAATTGATTTAGGGCATGAGTGAGTTTTAATCTGTTTCTCATGAAAAGCTTGAATTGCTTCATGGAGTGTTTAAAGGGTCATTTAGATAAAGGGTACAACTCAGTCAGGCACTGCTTGGCTGAGAATACATTCTCAGAGAAGAGAATAAATAACACAAGTAATATTCTGACAGGTTCAGAGGCAGGCTGGGAATGCACATTGTACATTCATTCACACTGGCGCACCTCAAGACTAAATGTTGAGACTGTTTCTATGCAATACAGTATGAGTCTAGGATAAACTACATAACTATGTTCTAATATAGCTGAAGAAAGCTGTTCATTAGCATTTCCATTAATCTCACTGCAGCCCCGGAGGTATGTGACCTGGATGCTGCGTTGCTGTAAATTAAATGTGACCATTTTTGGGGTTTTTTGGTTATCTGTATGCTTGGGGAAAAAAAAATAAAAATGTTACAATGCATGTTTATGTAGTGCCATCAGCTGTTAAAATCTGCCTTAAAAAAGGTTACCTACTTTTGAAAATAAGACAATTGTTTGAACTTGTACTGTAGTTAGAAAAGTGTTAGAAAGTGTTAGCGGTACCTCTAATAGCCGGCTGCTTTAAAATGCTTCCGTGAGTGTTTGTGTAAGCGCTCTGTGAGGTTTTACAACATGTTTTAGCAGTGTTGAGCTTTGTAGCCAATCACAGACATATCTGTTGAGTGCGTGAACGCAATGGCCAATCATATGTGTTTCTGATGTGTTCATCATCTGCTCAACACCGCTCAAAACGGCTGAGTTTTTGTTCAGAGCGAGTTCTGAACACTGGCAAATCCTTTCATTATAACCAACAAAGTATAAACACGATGTCAATAAAAGATTCATTGCACAGCGAAGACAGCTTCATTAATTATAATGGGAGTTTTCGCAAGAGTGCAGCTTTGCGTACCTCACGTTGTAATTGACAGTTTCAGTGATTTATAATGGCAGGGATTTCGAAGACCATTTCTGACCCAGGAAAAACCCTGTAAATATATTTGTTGCGATTTGCAGCTGTGCTCCACTATACCCCTTATGCATTATTCAAAATTAAATTTCGCTGCAGCACCTCTACTTCCAACAGCTTCTTATACTTAACACCAAGTGCCTCAGTATAATTCCAGCTGTTGATTTACTGTACAATTACTGTTCACGCTCTGTTTCTTAACGCTTCGAGTCACTCCCCCGCTGTCAATCTTCCAGCCGCTTCTTGGCCCACCTCCATTCCCCTAAGCCAGACACCTTTTTTTATTAAATCTCACTCTCATCCCCTTCTCTACCCCACATGCTTGTTTATTCTGATATTCCAAAGAGAGTCACAAATTAGCTCTTGGATCGACAGGCCACACCAGCCTTCAAAAGGTGCAGATAGAGATGAAGTCAATGATGCATTCCCCATCACAAGCAGCATGCAGTGCCAGCAGTTCCTCCCCTCCGGAATATCTGTGGATTGAGAGACTCACACGCAGAGCTCATGCCTCCCTCCAGCTTAAAGCATCTTAACAGCACAAGAGCAGAGAGGATTAGATGTACAGAGCCTGATGGATGAACGGCTTTGTACGCGGCTGTGTGCGACGGGCTGTGGCCCATGGTGGTCCATCTGCTCGGAGAGGACAGGAATACACACACCAACACGCACACCTGTCAAGTACTCTGCAGAGTCCTAGGGAGTTATCATCGGTGGCGGTGTAGCGGCGAACATGACCTTGACGTAATGGCTTCAGGGAATTGATACATTAGAGTAGAGGAAAGTGATGTGCGTTCTTCTATTTTCTAATCTGCAGTAATGCAGCCTTGCGGGGGAAAAAGAAGAGTATACTGGAAAACTGAATGCATAAAGTCATAAATCAAAGAGCTCAGGTCTCAAATACAAATGAGGGAGTGCATTGAGGCCATGTGTAAAAAAGAGGAGAGGTAGACGGCTAGTGATAAATGAGAAAAGGGTGGTGGGGAGATACAATGAGCTCGCTGTAAAATGTATGAATGATGGAGTTAACAGAGTGAAACAGTTCAATGGGTTGTGAAAAAGAGCAGGTAGCCAAGAGGAACAGAAACAGAGGTCAGAGATTCAGGGATAAAAAGCTGTAGAAAGTCAGTGACAATTCCAGTTCATACAGGTTGGATTACGGTTCATAACTAAAAGATGCCAGAGAAAAATTTTACTCAAAAGAATGATTTGGTTACAAATTAGACATTGCTTCTCTCATTTGTGAGTGTTTCTTCAACTCTGGGCCCTTTTATGTCCCAAACTTTTTTTTAAAATTAAAAGTAACAGATTTCAACTTGTTTGTGATATGGAGACCACATTAAAACTGGCCCTAGACCCAGACTTCTAATCTTTAACTAGAATAAAATAATGAAAATATGAATTATTAAAACATTGTAATCTAAGAAAGTGAAATAAACATAAACCATTTCAATCTGCAAAATGTGTGAAAATGTATACAATAAAAAAAATAATAAAATCGACGGAGCCACAGCGACGACCATCCGAGGAGGATGCAGGGATCCTGAGGGCTGAGGTGTAGCTGGAGCGACCGAGGGCGGCGGCGGAGCCTGAGGGAGGGCGGAGCTAGCTGGAGCAGTAGGGGTGGAGGGCCGGAGAGCAATGGACGGCCCGCAGGTCTGTTGCGTAGGCGATGTGACGTCCGACCCTGGTGAAGCCGGCGGTCCGAGGCAGCTCCGCGAAGCCGATGGCTTGAAGGTCCCAGCAAACGACGAGGGAGGGAGGAGCGCAGGTGAAGGAGTCAGGGCGACGGGTCGAGGAGGAGAGACTGGGACAGATGCTGGAGGCGGAGCCACGGGATCCTTAAGCCCAGAAGGAGATGGCTCACAAATGTCCCGCGATGTAACCACGTCACTGAGAGGAGGTGATGGTGGTGTAGCGGGACTGATGGGGGACAGCTCTGGCAGGACAGCAGACGTGTTTGGGGTCAGGGAAGAAGGCTGAGATGGAGATTCGATCAACATTTCCAGGAGAGGATGTGGGAGAGGGAGGCTGGTAGGGATTAATGAGTCCAGTATAGAGTCTTCAGAAAGCTGGGGAGTAGAATTGTTGTCGGTAAACTCACTCTCAGTGACGGGTAGGTGGGCGGGGCTTCTGACCTGCTCGTCGTCTCCGACACCTACTCCCTCGATGCTGGATGGGACCCCCGACTCAAACCTCTCCTCAGATGGAATTACCTCAGGCTCCGGGGTGATGTCAGACTCAGTCGCTCCTCCTGGCGCGGGCTCTGACGTCACGGCGGGGTCGTCGTCTCCATCTGCGGTGGGTCTCTGGTTGGGAACTGGGTTCAGCGGGGTTCCGGATCGGGGCCACTTGAACTCCAAGCACTTCAGCAGGGCTTCCCTCCAGTTCAAGCCGGTGGTATCAGGAAGATTGCAGGGTCCGTGGTAGTTCGCCCCGATCCGGAATAGTTTCTTCAAGTCATCATCCTCCAGCTGGCTGTTGAGGGCAAGGTGAAGAAATAGGGAAGTGAAAGACAAAAAATCGTGGCTCTCCTGAGCCACAGCGATGAATTTGGCCCATTCATCCATAAGGGCGGTCCGTTATTCTGTTACAGTTTAGCTGTGTAGGAACACACACGACGAGGAATATAAGTTCAAGAGTCAGACTTTACTAGGCAATCCAATGGAACATACAGGAACAAAGGTTACACACACTAACAACGTAAGATAACGGACAACAATGGTGAGGAAGGTGACTGTCCAGATGAGTGATAATGATGATGAGTGACTTCAGGTGCGGGCGATGATGACGTGCAGGTGCAGGACAGAAGGGATGCTGGGAAACGTAGTGCTGGAACTGGTGACTGTGACAACTGTCAACTGTTTGGTTATCCACATTCTTTAAAATATCTTCTGTGTTCAGCAGAAGAAAGAAATTCATACAGGTTTGGAATAACTTGAGGGTGAGTAAATGATGACAGAATTTTCATTTTTGGGTGGACCATCCCTATAAATGTTTACAAAAAAAAGTTTACAACAATCAAAAATAGACTAAAATGATCTACAAACAATATTTGAATGTCTGTGCAGTCAGTTAAGTGGTTCGGCATGAATTAATTCCAAAAGGTTAAGCCCTAACCAGAAAGTTTGAATAATATCTATCCACTTCTTCCTTGTAAGCACCAAAAATAAATAATAATTTAAAAAAAAAACTCAAAATTACTGTAAAAATCATTAAATGTGCTATGGATTCATTAATTTGCTTTAAGACTTCTAAATGTTCAGTATACCGAATGTATTTCACTATCACACTTTGTTTCTCATTTCCTCATGCCTCCCTCTAACCCTCAAGGGCACACTTAGCAGCTGGGGCTTGGCAGCCCTTCACTCACCCACACATGGACCCCACATCACCGCTGCCCACGCCAAGCTTACCCCCACCTGAGAGTGTCAAAAGCCAGCGCTCATCTCTCTCAAGCTCTCTCCTCCAGGTCAGCAGTGCCACAGATGCACTTAAAAATCATCATCTGCTCTCTAACACAGTTAGATGCTCTCCGGACCACTCTCGACACCAGCTGCACCAACATGGCGCTCAGCTATAAACAGTTCAGAGCTGCAAATATATTGTCTGTTTTCCGAAATAAGCCTGTCTCTTTGCATTGGCTCAACCACCCACTTTGAGGGCAGCGGGTTGACTGAACGATTTTTGGATGACTCTGGCCTTTCATAACAACTTAACCACCCACACTAAGCTATAGACTAAACACCTGCACAGGCAGGATGGTAAAAGCAAGGTTATAGCTAAGCATTTTTGCTCCCCTTAGAGCAGCACTCCAAAGGCAGCACTTTACAATACAAAAACCGCTGATTTTGATTTAAAAAAAAATCTGCTCTGTTGATATGTCCTCGAAACATTGGCTGAAGGCCTACCTCTCCTAAGCAGGCACTACAAACTTGAACAAGATCCAAAAGCAGTCGGCCCACTTCACACCAACATGCTGACCCTGTTACCAGCCCTGACGCAGGCATTCAGAAACTGGCAGAGTTGGAGCGGAACAGGCCTGCCCCCATCACTCACCTACACAGTAACCTCTCATAGGGGTCGTTCCTCACAGCCAGACGCGCACTTAATCTTTCCAATCTTCGTGTGAGGTCTCCCATTCTACTTGGCCTCCCCCAGAGGATCAAGTTCTCCCTCAGGGCAATTATGCTAAAGTTGAACCGATCTGGCGTGAAAGTCCTTAGCGGAAAAGAAATTGAGATGAAGCAGGCCAAAGGATAGCAAAGAGCAGGGCGACTCAACTTCTGAAAGCTCTGGAGCCACAAAGAAGGACCACTTTAGCCTCAAGGGCTACACTGCCAATTTATACAGTAATTCTTTCACATTAAAGGAAAGTTCATGTAAAAATAAAAAATGTGTCATCATTGTATGACTTTCTTTCATCTATGGAACAGAAAAGAAGATATTTCGATTTTTTTTTTTTTTTTTTTTTTTTTAAATTCTATACAACGAAAATCAATGGGGTTCAATGTTGTTTTGGACCCCGATAACTTTCAATGTACGGACAAAAATCTTATTCAAAATATCTTCTTTTGTGTTCTGCATGAAGAGGTGCATACAGGTTTGGAAGGACAAGAGGGTGAATAAATGATGACAGAATGTTCATCTTTGGGTGAACTATCCCTTTAAAACTTATTGTTTTAAAGGGATAGTTGTATAGGGTATGACCAAAATCTTATATAAATGAGTAATTTTATATTCCTGTAACTGTAAATACCATGTTAATTTCAATCAGATTTGAGGGACAATATTTTGGTTCCTGTCTTTTTATAGCTTCAGTCTTACAACCAGGGTTAGGTGCTTCTACATCAGTGTTATTCACCTATTATTTTATTTTAGGTTATGGTTAGATTTAGGGCGTAGGGATAGGGTTAGGACTATGTTTTTACAAACCAAAAGCCCCAAAATTATAAATACGACTGGATAAAACACATTTAAAGTCATTTTAAGCACACATGTGACTGTGAATCAGTTGTATACTACATTACATGTGGCAAACTGTGACCTTGCACTGCAATATAAAAGACCTAGATACTAGAAATGACCAGAGAATCACAACTTAAACCGATATCTTGTTTCTGGATAAATTGAGTTTTACATCTTACCACATTCAGAATTTAATGTTTGGCTGGTTAGAATTGCTCTTACGACTTGATCTAATGCATTCACATCTGAGAGTGTGATCTAAAAGTGAGAAAGATACTGATGAAAACGTAGTAATCTGAGTAAAATCATCTCACAGCCTTTAAATTGCCCCCCTGAGCCACCATAACCCATCCTTATCAGCCAGCCGAGTGTCAGCCAAATCCAATGAACTATACAAAGATCTTCAACCTGGTAATAGAAGAGCAGTACCAGAAATATTATATTAAGCTAATGGCACAAAAAAGAATATAATATAATATAATATAATATAATATAATATAACATATAAGCATATGCAATTACTTTTGAATAGCCGTCATTGGAGAGTTTTTTTTTTTTTTTTTGAAGCCAGATGGTGAAGTTACAACATCTACCAGCAGGGGTGAACTGGACCATGCTAACCATGCTAATTAATCTTGTACTGAACATGGTAATGTGCAGCGTTTCTTTATGCATTCTCAATTTAAACAGCATCCTTTGTTCATACAGTCTGTAATGTAATTCATTGAATTTATAGTGTAACATCTTTCATACTGTTTCACCAACCCCATAATAACCACCGTTCACCAGTGTTTTAGTCTGCCTTTACACAGACCCACATGGAAAGTTTTACACCAAAATACGCAAATGGATTTCTAATGTAGTCAGAGCTTTGCTCAAGTCGCCCAAGTAATTCATCCAACACTCCGGTTTTTCCCTCCGGAGTCTGTAATACGACTTTAATCACTTTAACTGCCATTTTATCGTAGGAAATCAAATTCGCTCGGGTTGTAGAAGAATCCCTCCTCTGTCTCTGTGAAATTAGGGAACAATCAAATCAAGCTCAAATGAATACTCAAGTAAGCCTTTTCCTCCTCCTCAAATGTCTTCATTAATTTACCATGAATGGCTCACTCACTTCCAAAAGACAATGAAGACAAACTGGGGAAAGACTTCAGTGAAGTGGGGATTGAAACGAGGACATAATGAGAGACAGAGCGATATGTATCAAATAGTGAAACATCTTTCTTTCAAAGCCTCTGTAATGCATACATTCAATGTGCAAAAAAAAAATAAAAAATAAAAAAAAATGTTGCAATGTCTTGTACATAATCTTAGGCTGTTTTCACATTTAATTAGAATGCTTAGTCTGAATCTGAATTTGATTCTTGGTCTGAACCTCAGTGATTTGCGTGATGTAGCTAGGTAACGACTCAGGAGGAGAAGATGCCAGTTTTCACTATGTTACAGAAGTATTTATAACTCTCTATCTGCCACAGATACCTGGAGATGCTCTCTGAAGGCAATTTATTCAGAGTCAAGCAGCTTTGAGAAAAGCATTATACTAGAAAGCAAATTATGTCATCAGTAGCGATTTACTTCCACAAGCTAGGAAAAATTGCTTTCATACTGACTCTACCAGCTTTAATATCGTAAAATCGTGTTCAAGACCACTTCAGAAAACTGCTTTTACACCAAACAAACCTAAGTCTTTCATCAAAAGGACAAAAAGGATTATTATAATATTACAAGAGAAACTACAAATGTGATCTCTTCAATATCTCACTTGTTTCTACTAGACTTTCATTTAAAGTCCCCCTGAAGACAACAATTTTAACAATTTAACTCATTTGATAATCAAAACGGCATATTTAGGTTTTGTTTCAGTGAAAAATTCTTCATGCCCTGAAATAACTTGAATGTAACTCTACACCCTTGCTTCATTTAGTATATGTGGACCCATGAATATGCAAATTGGTCCCCGCCTACACTCAATCACACAAGCTCGGAATTCCTGATCCACTCGGCCCACTGTAGCAAATGCTACACAATGGCAATTGGAAATATCGGTATAATTAAGCCATATATGTTTGAACTAGAAACTGATTCAGAAGAAGAAGAGGAAGAGTGAATTATACAGGGTCGTCTACAAGTCGATGTATCAGAATGGTAATGCATTTTTTTATGTATCGCTCTGCAAAGTTGAACACATTACGGTAATTTATTTGATTAGCATTTGGCTTGACTATGTTATCAAACACATAATAATGTGTTGGTAATGTTAAATCATGTTCCCGTTCACAAGCCGAAAAAGTAATAGTAATGTAAAATCACGTACCTGACTTTTTTCCATTCCAGATAGGGGTGCCCCGAAAGGCAGTTAGGAATTGAGTATTATTTTATGATTCTTTTTTTTTATGTAAAGCACTTTGAATTACCATTGTGCTATATAAATAAACCTAAAAATCAGCATCCTTAGAAATGCTTTGATCATCATAGTGTTTTTTCAAGTGCTATTTCTAGAAAGTTCCCTCAGTGCCGCACATAGATTGCAATATTGCACTTGACTTTTACATTCTGGTCCTTTTCTCTGAAAATAATGGGAGTAGCTGTGTCCATCTCACAAATGTAGAATCTGTCTCTGCAGTCATCTCAACCATCGAATTCCAGCAACAGGAAATAGACAAATTATTTTACCCGCAGATTTTTTCTCTGGTGCTGGAATGTCTTGCGGTGTTGGTAAAAAAAATTTCGGGAATTCAGGTCCCCACTTAATTTCGGGTTAAAATGCGTTGTTGTGACGTGTGTTACTGAGATTGTAACGAGTATAATATTACCCAAATGTTATTAGTAATGCGTTATATTACTGCGTTACAGCAAAAAGTAATATATTACTGTAATATAATTTTGTAATGCGTTACTCCCAACACTGTTCACCACAGGGGGTCTTTAAGTCTACTGCTTCTCAGATGTTTCTCCTAGGAAAAAGACCAGTACAGGGCTGTACATATACTTTATGTCGCACGTGCTACAAAAAAAAAAAAAAAAAAAAAAAAAAAAAATCAGTCTGTGCGATAAATAATTTTACCTCAGTAGCATGCATGCGATACAGTTTTGTATATGTGTGTGAGACAGAGTCACTTGTTTGTGTGAAGTGACAAGTTTGTTGTGTGCTTGTTTGTGTGTGAGGTTAATCTAGGGCTGCACGATTAAGCGAGATTAAACCGGAATTAAAGGTGCAGTGTGTAAATTTTAGCAGCATCTAGTGGTGAGGTTGCGAATTGCAACCAGTGGCGTTCACCCCTCCCTTTTGAAGCACATAGAGAAGCTACGGTGCCTGACACAAGACAAAGATGTCATCGTCTGAGACAGCAGAGAGTAGCCAGTCAAGTAATGAGGTTTCTTCTTACTTCTAACAAAGAACGGTCTCTGCTTCTAATGAACCAGATGACTACTACTACTACTACTTCTTTGTGCGTATTCAACGTAGTGACGATGTAAGCTGCCTCTAAAAACACCAACAAAGAAGAATTACAACAACATAGTGACGAAACGCTCTGTAAAGCAGTTTGTCCATTTAGGGCTACTGTAGAAACATGCCAACGCAAAATGACAACTTAACATGTAAGAGGACTCACGGTGTATGTAGATAGAAATGGCTCATTCTAAGGTAATAAAAAATAATGGTTCATTATGTCTTTATACACCGCTGAAAACATAGTTATGTATATTATATTGCATTTCTGTCAATAGATCTGCCTAAAATTTACACAGATATTTCAATATGAATATTAAAAATAACCAAAACACTTCTCACCAACTGCTATCAAGAACGAATTATTCATACATTAATTTTCCTGAGTTATGAAAGAGTACGTTCTGAGCAATAAAGTTTCGCACTGGGCTGAGAACAGCCTTTTAGGTTAGATACGAGATGATTTTAAGGGAAGATAAGATGTTCTGTTCTTTTTAATAGAATGGAAAGTACTGTAATGAAAGCAGAGGGCTCACATTTGTCACGGATTTTCATCACATTTTTCATCCTGAAAGCGAGTGTGCTTGTGCTGTATTGACAAGACATCCATCAGCATGTTTAAAAAGTGAAAAGAATCACCATATAATGCCTATCACTGGAATGCAGTCCTCTGATTTTCCATCTGACTGAGTCTGCCTCTCTGTTGCCAGGCAGGTGACATGTTTGATTTGACCATAAACTGTGAAATGACTGGAAAGGAAGCTATATTCATAAGCCTGGAAACTTTAGGCAAAAGAAATATTATATGCACATACAGCTAGTAGTATGGTTTGATTTTTAATACCAATTTAAAAAAAAAATATTATGCTAATGTGCACTCTTTTATTTAAAAACTTTGATAGAAATACACGAATAAAATGCTGTAATATTAAAATTACCTAATTCAGTAAAAAAAATAAATAAAAAATAACAGAAAAGTTTGACGAGTTTTATATATATATATATGTATATACATACACTATATTGCCAAAAGTATTGGGACACCCCTCCAGATCATTGAATTCAGGTGTTCCAATCACTTCCATGGCCACAGGTGTATAAAATCAAGCACCTAGGCATGCAGACTGCTTCTACAAACATTTGTGAAAGAATGGGTCGCTCTCAGGAGCTCAATGAATTCAAGCGTGGTACCATGATAGGTTGCCACCTGTGCAATAAGTCCATTCGTGAAATTTCCTCACTACTAAATATTCCACGGTCAACTGTTAGTGGTATCATAACAAAGTGGAAGCAATTGGGATCAACAGCAACTCATCCACGAGGTGGTAGGCCACGTAAAATCACAGAGTGGGGTCAGCGCATGCTGAGGCGCACAGTGCGCAGAAGTCGCCAACTTTCTGCAGAGTCAATAGCTACAGACCTCCAAACTTCGTGCGTAGAGAGCTTCATGGAATGGGTTTCCATGGCCGAGCAGCTGCATCCAAGCCTTACATCACCAAGTGCAATGCAAAGCGTCGGATGCAGTGGTGTAAAGCACACCGCCACTGGACTCTAGAGCAGTGGAGACGTGTTCTCTGGAGTGATGAATCACGCTTCTCTGTCTGGCAATCCGATGGATGAGTCTGGGTTTGGCAGTTGCCAGGAGAACGGTACTTGCCTGACTGCACTGTGCCAAGTGTAAAGTTTGGTGGAGGGGGGATTATGGTGTGGGGTTGTTTTTCAGGGGTTGGGCTTGGCCCCTTAGTTCCAGTGAAAGGAACACTTAATGCTTCAGCATACCAAGACATTTTGGACAATTTCATGCTCCCAACTTTGTGGGAACAGTTTGGGGATGGCCCCTTCCTGTTCCAACATGACTGCGCACCCGTGCACAAAGCAAGGTCCATAAAGACATGGATGAGCGAGTTTGGTGTGGAGGAACTTGACTGGCCTGCACAGAGTCCTGACCTCAACCCGATAGAACACCTTTGGGATGAATTAGAGCGGAGACTGCGAGCCAGGCCTTCTTGCCAACATCACTGCCTGACCTCACAAATACACTTCTAGAAGAATGGTCAAAAATTCCCATAAACACACTCCTAAACCTTGTGGAAAGCCTTCCCAGAAGAGTTGAAGCTGTTATAGTTGCAAAGGGTGGGCCAACTCCATATTAAACCCTACGGATTAAGAATTGGATGTCATTAAAGTTCATGTGCACATAAAGGCAGGCATCCCAAAACTTTTGGCAATAAAGTGTATATAAACTTGTCAAATTTTTCTGACTTTCATCTTGTAAGGCAAAACAGTGCTAAATATCTCTATCTGTGTTCTACAGAAGAAAGAATTACAAGAAGGTGACTAAATGACAACATGATTTTCATTTTTGGGTGAACTATTCCTTTAAGAGCATCTGTGTTAATGTGAGTCAACTTGAATCAGCATTTTATTTCATTTTATTTCAGCCTGGTGCCAAAGTACCAACTCTTTTGATATCCCTACCTAGTATTAATCAGAGCATGCTGATTCAGGAGAATTCATTCACAAACACAGAAAGCAGGGGGATATTTCCATTTCTGTTAGAGCAACTCTAACATGCCAGACAGCCAAAACATGTCAATGCTCAACCAAGGGCCTCCCTGACTTCCACGGAAAAGACTTTCCAACAAAATAGACCAAATTTCCACAAAACAACTGCCGAATGAGCTCTAAAATCTGCTCGTAAATCTTCCATTTATTTCAGTGTCCTCCTCCCCCCTCTCTAATCAAACACAAAGAACGCTTCACCCGCTACAAAAGCTCCATGTACTCGTTTCACCGCATCTCTATTTTCTGCCTTCTCTCTTCAGTGAATTTACAGGCTGCACTCTGAAACTGTTCATTGGCAGCAAAGGTCCTTGGACGTGCGGCGTCTAGTGCGGTCGGTGATCTTTCTGCCTGATACGCGAGCACATGAGGGTGTGTGTCTGTGGCAGGTCAGGCAGGAACGGTAATGACTGCATTATTCTCAGAGCTCTTCACACATGGAGGCTGCGTTTCCCATTTCAGCAGCCTGATGGGTAGTCAAAGGAGATGGCCACTTGGGCAGGGAGCATCTGCTCTGTGCCTGATCATCAACTCAGCTACTGATGGAGGGAGAGCGGAGGGAGAGAGAGAGAGAGAGAGAGAGAGAGAGAGAGAGAGAGAGAGAGAGAGCGAGAGAGAGAGAGAGAGAGAGAGAGAGAGAGAGAGAGAGAGAGAGAGAGAGAGAGAGAGAGAGAGAGAGAGAGAGAGAGCGAGAGAGAGAGTAATAAGGAGACAAACAACAAGAAGAAAAGGACCAGATCAAATGCACCAAGAGGCGGGGGACGCTAGTCACCCGTTGCATTCATACATCTGGCAAAAGTTCAGCGTTCAGTCAGGTAGAGCAGAGGATGAACAATGGTGCAAGATTGCTATCATGCTGAGACACAATTTAAGATAAATGGTCTGTCAGATTAAGGCAAATCTCAATTGTGTCCCTGGCATAATTGTAAATCCCTAGTCAGGTCTCAACAAAGAACATGCATAGAGATGAGAATCCTACCTATATGAGCTTCATTTGAATTACTTTCAAATTTGCTTTCTGTTGTTGTATGACCTCTTCCTTCATGTTCTCCTTCTTCTTCTGTAACTGTTGTAGGGATATACAGTACATAGGTCCTTAAGATTTTTTAATGTTTTTGAAAGAAGTCTGTTATACTCACCATGGCTGCATTTGTTTGATTAAAAATACAGTAAAACCTAATTTATTCCTGTGATGGCAAAGCTGAATTTTTTAGCAGCCATTACTCCAGTCTTCAGATTTGTCTTAAATGTTGAAAACAGTTGTGGTGGGATTCTTTGATGTATAAAATGTTCAAAAGTAATAATTTCAACAGTAAATATTTCTCTCAAAATAATTTTTTTCTAATTTGACAAAACCTTATCTTTGTTAGATACAGCGTTATCTTGACAAATCAGCAGAATTTACAAGAAAAAACATTGAATATACCACAGAAAGCCAAACGTTTAAGTATGCAAGCATAAAAATGAATGTACAAGTGCATGTAAAATGTAAATTTTTCAGTGGCAACGCAGCACTGGACTATTAATAGAAGTATTTAATGAAAATGCCCTTGATGGTACTATATATAGTATCCGACTGAAAAGAAAACAAGTTGTATCACCCAACATTTCTCACTATATCACAGCCAGAAACATTTGAGTTAGCAGTCAGCTATCCTCCCTTGAACTCTCATTTCTTCCTGCTGCTACACAAAAATCTTTGATTTCTACCAGTAACTGTATTCCTCACACCTGCTTTTTCTCTCCTTGTTATCAGTCTTTTCTAATTTGATTTCGTTTTTATCAGCTGCATAGACATGCGTTAGACTTTCCATACGTAAAGTTTAAAAAGCAACAGATTCAAACCAGCGCAGCAGGGGGTTTCCTTCGCCAGCTTTGCGAAAAGCAGCCATCACAAGTCAAGAGAGAATTTTAAAGTATGGATTAAGAAAGTGGGAGTGAAGTATGGAAATACAAATATCTTCCTTCACTCAAAGGCATCCCAGTCTTAAGGCTAACGGTCAGGGGGCGTGCAGAAAATGTCAACATTGATTTGTTTAGAGAAGAGAAAATGTCAGGAAGCTGTGCTGTCAGTGAAATAGAAATTTCCAAATGAGTTTGCCTAGTGGGGAAAGACCGTACACATCACTCTCACTCCACAGTTCAATTTCAGTCGGGCAGCATGGGGAAAGATACATTTTTATTACTTTTAACTGAGTGATTTCTTTGTACGATAGAGGATGTTTATCAATAAAAAGTTAAAAAAATAAGATTTGAGAAAAACAAAAGTATTCAAATCCACAACAATATATTGATTCTCAACACTCCAGAATGGAGATCTTAACCTGATTAATAGTCATATGCTCTTGCAATATTTGATTAGGACTGTTTATAGGCACAGAAGTGATTGCTTGTATCAATAGTGCCAACACAGCTGGCCCACAACAGAACTAAATAATTCCAAAAACAGACTTGTTTTATTGAGATTCAACTTTGGTCCTAGGGAGATGATCAAACTCTGATTATATTCCAGGAAATCCATGCAGAAATAGATTGTGTAGCCAAGAAAGAAAACTCAACCTCCACAATATTGACTCTTTCTCAAAATTCACTGACCTGCAAGAAACCAAAACCCAAGAGCATCAAAGACCAAAGATCAAGCACATCATCAACATTACAAGTGACAGTAAGACAGTAACTACATATACTTATTTTATTTGATATTATTGCATTTAATTTTATATTTTGTTTTATTTTATTCCAAGAGATCAGGGATGTTGTTAAATTCATAGATTGGCATTTCCTTCTTCGAACACCGTTTACTGGACATATTAGACCCGTTTTAACCAGAGTGACATTCTTTAATGAAGAGGAGAGTGAGTGTGACCAGGTGCTGCTGATGTTGGCTACACTGAGCACAGGTTTAATTGCATCAGATCAAATGACGGGCTAAAATAAAAGCCTGGTTTAATTAGCCGCCTGAGCCAGAGCAGTGCAGTCTCTCTCATGTTTCATTAAAGCGAACCGAGCCCAGTAAACGACACATCAGTGCCAGCCTGACCATTAGATTACACCTGGAAGAGAGCACACTCAGGGGTAACATCACACTATTACAATGCTTTCACACATATAACATGCTGTAGCTGTTGCCTGTAATGATTAGACCTAAGCGTGAAGCATTGGGTTCTTTTGAAGTTCTGAATCTTGACTTATCTAAAATATCTTAGGCTATATTTCTAACACAATATTAGAATCCAAATAGTATCCCAGAGGAAAATGTTATTGCTCAGAAGTTGTGCTTTCATAGATCAGGAGACTGAAAAGCAAATCAAAATGTGCATTTATGTGTAGTCCACGTCTGATAGCTCTGAGGTCATCTATGTGCTAGTGAACTTCTGAAAGTTTACAAAAGTTCACTTTCAGTGATAAACTCATTTAAAATGTTCTCAGGGAAAGCAAAACAAAAAATATTGACGACTTATTCAGCACTATGCAGATTCTTGTCCAATCATAAAAAAAGAGAGAGATGCTGTCTTCTAGTGCACCTGGTAAACTCGTACCCCCGGCATTTGTTATTATGTCACGCATTCAAGTTGGATACATAACACGAAAGTAGCCTAAGCAAAACCAAAGTTATGTTGTGAACAATAAATCTAAACAACTAAACCTGAACTGAAAATGATAACAATTATTCATTTCTATCACTTATATTATGTATCAAAACTAAATGTTTGTTACATAAAGCAAAATGTAAGTTAAGTGATTAACTTTACACTTGTTGTCTATCAGTTGTTCTGTACATCAGACCTAAAATAATTGAAATTCAGCATAAACTAAAATAACTTGCAAGACTTGCTTGATCTCTAAATATACAGATATAAATATTAAAAATCAGCCACGCCCCTTCCAATATTAAAACTCTGAAACTCTCGTATCATCTAGAATTCCAAGTTTCCCACTCGTGAACAACTTCGATCTATCATTCATGTGTTCGAAACTTGTGCCTTTCAAGTGGACTTGGAAATTTCTGAAAGTCAAGCTTTGATATGTCCACTAATTTCCTCTTTCCACATCAGCACAGGAAACAAAACTGCACTAATTAAGTGACTTCACAGGGTTTTAATGGAGTTCACAGTAGTTATGTTTGATTAATCAGCTTGATGTGTCCCCTATAATTTCTTCAAAAAAAAAAAAAGATACAATCGACAAAGAAAGAGTATACAGTTCTGACCATTAATTGGATAGGACAAACAATTTGTGATTATTTGATAGAAATGGAGACATTAAAGGATAAGTTCACTTCTGAATTAAAATTTCCTGATAATTTACTCAACCCCATGTTATCCAAGATGTTCATGTCTTTCATCCTTCAGTCGAAAAGAAATTAAGGTTTTTGAGGAAAACATTCCAGGATTCTTCTCCATATAGTGGACTTCAGTGGGGTTCAGTGGGTTGAAGGTCCAAATTGCAGTTTCAGTACAGCTTCAAAGGGCTATACGCGATCCCAGACAAGGAGTAAGGGTCTTATCTAGCGAAACGCTCGGTCATTTTCTAAAAAAAAAAAAAAAAAAAAAAAAAAAAGTATATACTTTTTAAACCACAAATGCTCGTCTTGCACTGCTCTGAGATGCGCCACACATTACATTGAAAGGTCATGCGTGACGTAGGCGAAAGTTCTGCGGTAGGGTGAAAAACCTTTTTTTTGTAAAGGGCGTTTAGCTTAATCTTTGCACATTATTTTATTTTATTTATTTTTTTTTTTTTTAATGACCGATCGTTTTACTAGATAAGACCCTTATTTCTTGTCTGGGATTGAGTAGAGTGCTTTGAAGCTGCACTAAAGAAAGAAAGACATAGACATCTTGGATGACATGGGAGTGAGCAAATTATCAGGAAATTTTCATTCAGAAATGAACTAATCCTTTAAGCAAACATTAAACTAATTGCTGCCTATGAGAATCACCTGAGATATTAAAGAAATCTCATTTGTCATTTTCCTATGGGGACATTTATCAAACTTGATTACGTGGATTAGCCGAAATGGCTTGATTAGAAGGTATAATGGTTCTGAAGTCCTCGCAGTAAAAGAGATAATGAGTAAGATGTTTTTCTGTTTCCTTGGTTTACCGGCCATAGCAGGTGGTGATGATGCCTGACTTCTCAACAGAGTTAGATGAACAAACTCACACCAGGGAAAACGGCCTGAGGACCCTTATCAAACCCAGCAAAGCTTCCTCATAAACCTGGCCGAGAGTCACGCAGATAACGGCACTGCAAATTCTCTCTGGATTGTGAAAATGTAGCTGATGATAAAAAAAAACCTAGGAAAAGTCCTCTCTCGCATCAGTACAATATATTCTTAAAAGCATTCTTTGAACATTTTTTTTAGAGGAAAAATGGATTCAGTATGGGTGCACCACACACCGAGACGAGACGATGAACTGTTTTTATCATTTTCAAAACACCTGTGAGTACTTCTGAGACAACATTAACTGAGAAATATCAAGTCACACAACTCTGCAAAGCACACATACACACTACACTGCATATGGTATTAACAGCCTGGAATGCATGACAGGCATCAATGTAAATACATAAAGCTATGAAATTGCATTAAATGTCATCATGAAATATGCTGATGACACAATCAGACTACCATCTGTTCTTTTAAATGCACATTGAATTAGTAAAGAGATGTAAAGAAAACCCACAATGCAGCGCTATTTTTCCTCCTTTAAAAACACTTGGCAAAATGTGTTTTTTAAAAAATCGAGATGATGCAGGTTTCTGTAAATGGCAGTTATTTGCAGGTCTTTTAAGCAGCGTCTACCATGCCCATCAAAGACAATTACTCTATGGGCTTTTGTCATTCGTTCAGCTTCCACACATCAGGATATAGTTAAAATGAGACGAAAAAGCAGCAGGGATCCATTTATAGAAGCAATTTCTCATTGCGTTACACTATAAGTGGGAAATGATTGTTCAACAGTGATGTTGAAAGAACTGTCTTCTATATAGGCCTTGAGTGCTCTTTTTATCAGGGCGGCTTTATATTTTAACAATGCTCCATTCACACAACAACCCTTAAATGTTTGATTGTATGGGTTTTTTATTTAGGCCTACTGTTTTTGAGTCAAATTGGATAGCTAGACGCCATATTTACTGTGATGCAAATGGAAAAAAATTGGAGGCTGTGAGGCATAGAAATACAGTCCATTCATTGAGCTGGACTGTCTAAATATCCTTGGTCATAGTAATTTTCTTAATACATTTTCTTAACATATTTTTTATCCACTGAACCAGGTAAGTTTAACGACACTCTACTGTTCAAAAGTTTTGTTTTCAATAAGAACAATAAGGTGAATACATTTTTTTTTTTTTTTTAAAAAAAGGAAACTAAAACTTTTACTCAGCGAGGATGCACTAAATTGATCAAAAGTGACAGAAAAGACATTAATAATGTTACCAAATATTTCTATTTCAAATAAATGCTGTTATTTTGAACTTTCTATTTATCAAAGAATCCTGGAAGAAAAATGTATCATGGTTTCCACAAAAACATTAAGCAGCACAACTGTTTTCAAAGTAAGATATGTTTCTTGTGCATTAAATTAGCATATTAGAATGATTTCTGAAGGATCATGTGACACTGAAGACTGGAGTAATGGCTCTAGCATAGAGACTTATTTCAAAAACATAAAAAAAAAACCTCAGCATACCCCCCCCCCCCCCAAAAAAAAAAAAAAAAACAGACCAACTTTCACTGTTCACTCAAACCATCCTTGTTCACATTACTTAAAAAACTCATGCACCTACATGAACTTAATTTAACTGAGTTGTTTCTACTAAAAATGAATATTGTCAGCTTTACACGATAAGTGAAAAATAAGTGAATAGTACAAATTAATGTTGACATAAATAACTGGGCGGTGGATCCGTAGTTCCCAGCATGCTTTGCAAATGACTGCATTAGGAGAGTAAATTTAGGGATTAAAATGTTATTTTATGTTTTTTTTTTGGGTTTTTTTTTTTTCAGTAAAGGAAAAGATGTTGTTAGTTTATGTTAGTGTTTAATGTTCAGTTATGTTGGACATTTAGAGGAGTTTCTGTAATGTTTTTGAATTTTGTGGATACCATTATGCAGAAGAGTGGCGCCTGTGTTTAGGCTGTGAGCCTCATATACGCATGTTTAGGATGGAATTCCTGCTCTCAATTCAATTGAGTTTGTTCAATAAGTTATTATTTGAGTGCATTTTGTAGAGCAAATAGTTAATTTAATAAGGTAAATAAAGTCAATAAATGTGTTCACCTCATGTAATAAACATAACATTATTAAATAAACTGCACATATAAATATTATGTATCAGTGACAAATTCAAATAATTTGTATTTACTCAAAGAAATTGTCAGCTTTACTTGAATTTCTTTTGTTCACACAACTAAATTGTTATTTGTACAAATTATTCAATATAGTTGCGTGGAACCACTTGACATTGCTTTTTTAAGTAAATCCAACAATTCAACTTTTGAACAGTGTTTATCATTTGAGATGTTGACTGACAAACATGTCTGTGTGTTTCTCCCACGCAACCTTTATAAGTAAAATTTAGTAAGCAAATTACTTACAGTTTTTTGACTACCTCAGGTATCCTTTGAGAAATCTAATCCCTTCCAGATAGGAATATGTGTAATTATGGTATTTAATTTTCAAGACACTTCTCATTGATTTTGACCTTTTTAAAATACCAAAACTAAAGCTAAATTTGCTGGGTGCACCTTGATTATGGATTTAAACCTTTTTGCTTTAACTTTCTGGGTAAAATAACAGCTGGCAAACCATCTGATGGAAAATGCTGCTCAGAATAACCACTTTGTTAGCAGATTTAATTAATTCCTCCATCAAATATTACATAAATCCTGATTACTTTGATTTATTTCGAGACACACACATCCAGAGCACGTACTCATAAACACCCTCATCCAGACAACAAATGCTACTGTTTAAGTGAAAACTACTGATAACCTAGTCCCATTCAAATCAGTACATGAAATCACAGACTTATCTTGTCTGAATAGTGCCACTGATAAATTTTCAATGATTCACTAACTGCAGTGGGGTTCAAAATAACATTTAAACATTAAAACATTTTTCAAAGAATCTTCTTTTGTCTTCCATAGAAGAAAGCAAGCCATACAGGTTTGGAAATACATTTTTGAAATGTTTGGGTGAACTATCCTTTTAGCAATCACCACCAAGGTACATCAAACTGACTGTACTTCCATCTATCACAGGCTCATTTTCATTCTAAAGATACCAGTGTTTTAAACAAAAATGTGATCTTAAAGCTGAAGCTTAAAAGGTAAATTCTGCAAGACAGCTAAGGTCCTGAAACATCCCTTTATGTACTTCCTCCTCTCCTTCCCTTCATTCCTTTCTGTTCGATTCTCCCTCTCTCTTTCATTACAGCTCCAGAGCTGTCTTTCTGTCGGCATGGCTGTCATCCAGCCAAACTTATCTGTGCCCTCCTGTCTTGCCTGTCTCAGTGTATTCCCATTAGAGAGCCGCTTGAAGGGAGCATGGCAGGTATGAGTGCATCCAGCCTGCATGTCTCCTTTCTTCCTGTCTGTCTATCTGTCTGTATGTCTGTCTGTCAGTCTGTCCGGGGACAACTCTAACCCCTCTTCCCTGCAACACATCAATGCAGACCTGCTTATGCGAAGGAGATTAACGCCACAATGGAGGCAGAGGAAAAGTAAACAGCATAACAGTGAGTGAGCCAATTATTTTCTGACATGGGGTGAAACTTTATTAAAGAAAAGCCAACTGGGAGTGGAAGTGCTAATTATCTGCTGCTCCCCCAGACCACACTGTCCCCCTGTTTGTGTGTTTGTTTACTAAAACCCTCACCTGAGAAAATCACACAGCTTTGTGCCTCCATGAGGAACAAGGCAATGGGACAGTAATGACATTTTTTTCGACTTTCTGTGTCATTCAAAGAAGATTCAAAGAAAGATAATTTCATCACTATGGAATTACTTGAAGCTGGGTTTCTCTCACCAGTGAATCTGGAGAAAGTAGAGAGCGGGAAGTGGAAAAACTGGAGTGAAGTAATTTCACAACTAATGACTAATAAGCCAAAACTTTTTAGTGAATCAAACACACAACTCATCCAGCATAGTCCATTTTAACTTGAAGTCCATTAGCAAATTATTTGGCAATACTGAAATCATGAGACTTAAGAGTGATTCAAACAAAGTAATTTTTATCATATGTTTATCGTAAGTAGTACATCAACAGTTAATGATAAAGACAAGACAGCTAGCAACATATTTTTATTTTAAAAACATCATAAGTGCACTCCAAAAAAAAAAAAAAAAAAAAAAAAAAAAAATCATCAATTATCAAAGGATGTACATTAATTTTTCTGTTAAAACTTTGAGCAGTAAATCTGTATAAATAATATGTGCAATCATTTTAAGGTATTAGCTGCATTGTCATGGCAACAAAATTGTAAAATAGGATATAACTTTACCGAGCAGTTTTTTTTACACTAAAAACATGTTAATGGTGCAGTAAGTGATTTCTGAGACAATGTTTATATTCAAAATCGACACCCAAACAAACACACCCCTCCCTCATTGCTCCGCCCCCCAAATAACAAACAAGCTATACAACACAGGCAACCACTAACAGCTGTTGCATCAGACAGCTCACGTAAGTATGGATGAATCAGCTGTGATACAAACACAATATTTTATTTTTCAGCACACAAACAGAACAGACATCTAGCAAATATTCACAGAATTGTTTGTTAAGGTGTTTAAATTTTCAACAGCGTTTCTCTGAAATCGCTTACTGCACCTTTAACAGTGAGTATTTCAGTGTTCGTGGATTGGCTGGATTCACTTCCATTGTAAAATAAATAAATAAATAAATAAAACCATTTTTGCTTTTTAAATTTTTTTTTTTTTTTTTTAATAAAGAAAAAAAAGAACAAGTGAAAATTAAAGCTGCAAGCAGCGATGAAAGGGCCCTCGCACCCGGGCTCACCGCCACCCGTTGGCCTTAGGAAAACAGTGAACAGTGGGCGACATGCATGTAAGCGAGTAAATACAGGAGAATTATGGCCAAGTCATTTCAAAGTGCCAGACTTCCTGCTGCCAACAGGTGGCGCTTTGACCGTAACTGAATATTGCCATGTAGATGACTTCAGGCCAGGACTATTATCGAACATGTGAAGTTTGGAGCAGATCGGACATTGTATGCCTGAGTTACAACAACTTCCTGTTTCGTGGCGTTAATAGCATACATTAGCACTTAGCCAAGTGTTGCATGATTTAACCTGTTTCTAGTGTGTTTGGTACTTTGTGGCATATTGAAATGTGTTTCTGGGAGTGAATTACAGTGTAAAGCATGCCATTTCCTGTTGCCAGCAGGTGGCGCTATGACTAATGTCTTTAGGCCAGGACTCTTATCACACATGTGAAGTTTGGGGCAGATCGGACATTGTATGCCTGAGTTACAACAGCTTCCTCTTTCATGGCGAAACATCAGACTTTGTCAGGCTGCCACGGACACGCCCTTCAGTGAAAACTCTAGATCTTCACAATTTAACATCGCAAAGGCCTTTAGATTAGACTGACCAAATATGATGTGGTTCTGGTTAAATCTGTATGAGGAGTTAATCACAGTGTAAAACATGTCATTTCCTGTTGCCTGCAGGTGGCGCTATGACCGTAACTGAATATTGCCATGTAGATGTTTTCAGGCCAGGACTCTAATAAAACATGAAGTTTGGGGCAGATCCAACTTTGTATACCCGAGTTACATAAACTTCCTTTTTCATGGCGAAACATCGAAATTTGTCAGGCCGTCACGGACACGCCCTTTAGCGAAAACTCTAGATCTTCGCAATTTAATGTCGCAAGACTGACCAAATATGATGTTGATCTGATAAAAGCTCTAGGAGGAGTTTGTTAAAGTACAACATCTGGAAATGGCAAAAAGTGCACAAATTTTGCAGAGAAAATTCAAAATATCTGACTTCCTGTTGGTTTTCAGACTTTGCTCCAGGAGACTTTTTTGTAGGGACTGGGCTGTTACATGTGTCTACTGAATTTCATACCTGTACGTGAAACGTGGTGCAAGGGGCACTTCGTTGAAATTTTGTAGGTGGCGCTATCGAGCCATTTTGCCACGCCTAATTCTGAGACCCATAACAGACGTAAATTTTCACCACTTCTGACGCGTGTGCAAAGTTTCATGAGTTTTCGAGCATGTTTAGGCCCTCAAAAATGCGATTCATTTGGGAGAAGAAGAAGAAGAAGCGGAAGAATAATAATAAACGGAGCAATTCCAATAGGGTCCTCACACCATCGGTGCTCGGGCCCTAATAAGTTTGTGGTAATTAATATTATGCCACAAATGCTGTTGATTAAGCTTAACTCGTACTGAGCCTGGAAATGTTTTTAGTCTGTTTAGTCCAATGCAAAGCATATTGGCATACTGGGACCAAGAACTGTAAATTTGCTACTTGATATTGACCTTATTTTTCTAGAACTGTTCTCCAAAAGTAGTGCTGCATTCGTGCTGTTATACTGGATATGTGGTATTCAGTACAACAAGCAAGACCAGACAAGCTACAGGAAGTGCCCTTCAGCACACGGTCATATTTGTCTACATAAAACCCGAATCTACCAAAGCTCCTTGTCTCCTTATGATCTGTGTTGCAGGAACCTAGAAGTGCATGAAAATAAGAACTAGTCTAGCTATAACACTGCCTCAACTTTCAGAGTGACTTCGACATCACATCCTGTTACAGTAAACAGCCGCGCACAGGTGCCGTGCTGTGATATTCATTCCCTTCCGATCAGAGACGGAGCTTGTTTTGAATGCCGCACACTTCCCTGCCTGTGTTGTGGGTACAGATATTGTGTGCGTGTTTCTCAGAGATGGCGAAGGGCAAAGCTAACAGCTTGTTCTGCTAGAGTCGCTGCAGCAAACAGAGCCCCAATGACACGTGCTCTGCGGGACCTGACACCCCCTGTGACCCCAGCCTGGACTCTGCATTACATCTCACATACACCACGCTGTCACGCCACACCAATAACAACAAACATATGTGTGAAGAAGTGCTATAGCCGCTACTTTACAGTTTCGCTATTATAGCTTTCATGAAAGCTACATGCACTTACACATGCATGCACTCGCACAGAAAGACAAACAAACAAGCATTCAGGTCGCACTTTATATTAGGTTTCTTTAAATACTTGCATCAACTTGCATTTAAGTAAAATTATTGTGTTCATGTTATATTGAAAAACACCTTTTTTGCTATTAAGGTGGGAAACAGGTAAGGACAGTGACAGGTTTAGTGGTATGGTTAGGTTTAATTAATTGTTAGATTAATTTAAATGTTACATAGTAGTTAAAGACACCTAATATAAAGTGGGATCAACATTCACATACAGTGGGGTCAGAAAATCTGAGATCAGATAGAAGATTTATTTTTCTTCATTTAAACATGGGAATATACAAAAGTTTGAGAATTTTGAAACATTAAAAAACCTGTATGAACTATGGCATGTTCATGGTAATTTTTAAAGGGGTCATGAACTGCATTATTTTATTGTTTTATAATGTTTCCTGGGGTGCACTTATAATTTTAGTATGCTTTTTACATAATAAATGTCATAATTTAGAAATAAAAGGCATTTTCCTACCCTGATTTTAGCCCTCTTATTTGAACGCTCTGTTTTAAGGGTCATGTCTGCTGTGAGACTTCAGTGTAAACGCCCACTGCTGTGATTGGCTCACATCTTTGCAATATGAAATGGCTAAGTATTACTCTCTCGAAAACTTTTAACACATTTTTACTATTACAGCTCTCAAGCTTAACTAATCGTGAAAAGTGTTGATTATAGCATTATACATTATATTTATATCATGGCATGAAAGGTTGCAGTGATGAACATTGTAGCAATCACAGACATGTTATTGAGCACATGAAAGCAGTGATCTCATCATTGCAACTCAATTTCTGCACATTAACGAATGCTTTCATCATAACTAACAGTGCAAACTCGATGTAACTAAGAGTTGAATAAAACGGGAGTTTTGGCACGAGTCCAGAACTCAGTCACTGATAAACTTGTGGGAGGGAGCATTCCTTGATCGCTTTCTATATATAATTTAATCACTGTTTAAATAACAGATTATTTTCATCCTACTAAGAGAAACAACATGAAGTTGCTTGTTTAGTCACTGGTTTGATTTACTGACACATAGACAAAAAACATCTGACTGTACATGAGTCATTACATATCAGATCAGGCATGAGAATTAACACAGCTACTTACATGTTGCTGCATTACTGTCGAGTCCATATTGTAAAAGTCTGTTTGCAAAGCCTGCGCCGAAATGTGATTGATTTACCAAAGAATCCACAGGAAATGAACCCAATACAAATAAATAAAGCTCAACTGAGACATTCACATTGTTGAAAATAAATAACCATATTCCTAGCATTAGGATCCTTTGAAAAGTAATGTTATTTTTAGTCCTGTATCGCTCTTCTCTCCTCCTCATCTCACTAACATGCCAGTGGGCGGGGCTAACGTTGCAATGATGAAGTAGGTGTTGATTTCTTCTGCGGAGGCGGGGTTTCACCTATAGGCACATTCCAGCATCACTTGTTCACTGGGCCTGGTGTCAATAAAAGCTTTTATTGGACTAACAAGAAAGTTTTCAGTTCTGAAACTTACAGGATATTCTTATATTACGATGACCTCTTACATATCTAAAGCTCAAGGTAAAGTTGATTTCTCAATTCATGACCCCTTTAAGGAAGGGAAATCTGGTTTAAACACGTCAAATTCTTAAAAATGTATACTTCGAAATGACGTTGGTTTCATGTGGTTTTGAAAAAAAAAAAAAAAAAAAAGACTTGTGTGGTAAAAAGACTCATCAGGTAAAAAGGATATTTTTCTTACACCCTGACATACATGTGAGTGTACGCATCTTAAGCATTATTTCCTAAAAAAGTTTTTAAATACATTTTTCTAGGTAAAAATATAATTGTTTTAGGGGAGTTGTGCCAAATGACATTTTACAACCAAAACTAACCCAAAACATATCCAAATGTATTTAATTCATAAATTAAAAACATGTTCAATAATGTATTTTTAAATAAGCGAATAAATAAAACAAAAAAGTCACTGTCACGTCACTGACCCACTCTAATGTGAAAATTTGTGGCACTGATCATATGACTTTTTGTGTAAAACCTGATGATCTTGTGTTCAATGAAAGCAAGAGCATCTGACCATATTTACAGACTTGTGGAGTTCATGCAGCATAATCGCTGCTGTTATTAAAGCAAAAAGAGTACAAACTAAACAGGTAGAGGCAAATACTTAGTGCAAATAGTGATAGAAGCTATTTACACTAAGTGAAAATAGTGATAGATGTTATTTCCACTACTGCATGTGCAAATAGAGATAGATGCTATTTACACTAAATGAAAATAGCAGTATTTTCATTGTACTAAGTGTAAATAGTTGTTAGATGCTATTTATAGTTCACCTCTGAGTATTGTAGTACATTATAAAATAGTATTTAATAACATATTCAGTGTACATTATTATATTTATTAATATTATAAATGGATGCCACCTTATTGGGACATTAAGGTGGACATTTTCACAAGTGGTCTCAGACTTCTGTACCCCACAGCTTTATGTTAGTAAACATACAGTTAGTATTAACATGTGCTGCAATGTTCATTGGCATGCTAACAGAGCAGCGGTCATTTGTACAGAGCTGTTTTTAACACAGAGAACTGATTAACGATTAACTGTGTGTGTGTGTGTGTGTGTGTGTGTGTGTGTGCGCGTTCCTGTGATCACGTTCTGTAATGCACACATTTAATGCTTTGCTCTGAATCCTTATTAAATGTGCACAATTACAAAGGCATTAAATGGAATGAAATAAAGCAAGGAAGAGCTCATTAGTTTAAGAGCGTGTGATTGAAGAGAGCATAAAATAGAAATTATTCCTGAGTTTAAATCAGAAAGCTAATTAAAAACTCTAATGAGTGTTTTTGTAATTATGGAAGAATCTCTCTTTCTCACTCTCGCTCATTTTCTACCACTCAGACCCCACACCTCTCTTTCTCTCCCTCTGTCATTAGACAGAAGTAGTTAAAACTACAAGGTCGAGAATTCATCCTCATCTTTATCACAATCATATCGCTTGATATGAAAACTAATTATCATTCTACTATAGATCTATCATAGGACACATTGAGTATTCCTGTTTCATACAGTAAGCCTATGTGATCCTGCATGTGTAAAGTTATAAAACAATTTTGATTTTCTGTCAAGCATACAAGGGCATTTCTTCAACTATGGGTACTTTTGGCCTTGTGGATTTTACAATATAAATAAACATTTTCAACTTTTGCAATAAAAAATTGTATGTATATACCCTGTTTATGTCTTTTCTTTCCTGAACATTTATCTTAACATATTACATTTTATGTACAAATGTCATTTTACACCATATTTAAAATTTTCTATTGAGTTCAACAGCATTATGCGATGGAAATGACATTTTAATTATTATTAATATACATATTACATAGGCTATGTTTATATTATAAAAGAGAAAAAAATGTAACACAATACAATCACAGTTGTCTATGTTTATTTTTCTGGATTATTATAGCCAAAAATAAAATAAAATAAAATATATTTCTATGATGTATTTTTCATGTTTTAAGATTAAAAAATGAGTCTGGGACAATTATATATATATATATATATATATATATATATATATATATATATATATGTGTGTGTGTGTGTGTGTGTGTAAAAACTATTTGTAAATGTTGCATAAATAATAAAAATCTGTTCTGTTTGTAAAAATCAATCCCTGGGACATGAAAGTGCCTGCTGTTGAAAAAAAACACCCATAAATAGATTGATAAAAATGAAAAACAAAAACAAGTGGATTATTGAGGCCTCTTTCTTCTAATGTAAGTGAACCAACTAAAATGTAATACATTTATGCCTGCAGAAAGAGAGAGAGAGAGAGCACACAATGGTGGAGAAAGGATTTCCATGAGACCCCATCTCCAGATAAACGAAACATGGCATAATGTAATAATATTTTCATTTAAATAAGAAACAGAGCAGCCAGATCATTCTCCCTTGTTCTGTGGGCAAGGCGAGAATGAGGGAAAGTGAGAGGAGATTGGAGCTGTCAGGGTCGAACGGCATGATTTGGAAGAACTATCAGCCCGTTTGTGGCTGTCATATTTCTGCCTGACTGGTGAAGGACACGCACACACACACACAGAGATGCACACACAGCACTGAAAGGGGATACATTGTCTATCTAGACATCACACGTGGTACAGTGTTACTGTTATAGAAAGAGCATAAAAAAGAATAAACAGAAAAAGTTAATAGTTAAAGGTCAAGTGAGTAATTCTTTCAGTGTTAAAATATTCTAATTTCCCCCCAAACATTTATACCCCATCACTACCAGCTTAATCTTAAATTATAATAGATGAAAGACCATTTATATAATGTAACAGATACTTTTTTTCCAAAGAGAATTAAAAATGAGCAAAAACACTACAAATGCAGCATAATATTGTCACAATATATGCAGTGAAGTTATAATAAAAATTTTTATTGAAAAATTGATCTGATAAATGTTTCTTTATTTTCATCTTAAATGACACTTCTAAACATTTTAATTATAGAAAATGGCCCCCAAAAAACTGTGAATACTGTGGCACTTGGAAAACATGGCGACATTAGCTCAACCAATGGATTCTTAGCAGGATTACCTGTTCATCCCACTACTGGCAGATAGGGGGAGTGTTTGGGAAGCTTGTTAGAAAACAATCATTAATTTTGCAATTTCATTGCTAGAGGGGCAAAAAATACACACTTCACCTTTAAGTCCGACAAATAGACAACCTGAGTGAAAGCGCTATTTGACACTGAACAGACTTGACAGGTCCCTTAAGCAGTGGACCACAAGCATCCAGACAACGACCTCCCGTTCACCTCCGACAACAGCAGGCACTGCATACCGACCCACTGCTGAACCGCACACACATAACAGTCACTTTGTATAAGCCAGTTAGAGCAGATGACAGAGCGCGTTTTTCGTGGCTTTCATCTCAATGCCAGGCATGGCTGAACAATAAAAAAGACTGATGTGTGCGGCTGATGGAAGATAATGTGCCGTAATGACAAGCGCACGGACAACACCTGCCACCACAGTCGAGAGTTTCTGACTATGCAAGGAATCTTCTAGAAATATGAAGGACATTGTGCTGTTCTGAACTGGCTGTAGAAAAATGACAAGGCTTAGCAGTGATGGTTTGGCATTGACATGGGCTGCCATAGCAGTATGAAAGCCTGTTTCACCGCTCCCCCACCCTCCTATAAAAAAAAGTTTAAAATAGGAAATTAAGTCCCAACTGTGGTGATACAAAGTTACAGTTGTGAGAGTGTGACATACAAATTTGCAATTACATGAGTAAGTAACAATTGTAAGTTATAAAGTCACAAATATGATAATTAAAGTAGAGAATTAAATATATAAATTTGCAGTTAAGTCAAATAAAGAAGCAATTGTGAGATATAAAGCCCCAATTATTAGGATTGCAATTGTGAGCTATAAATTTGCACTTGTGGGATATGAAGCTGCAGACACAATATTGAAACTTTGTATTTTTGTATTCTTGTGTTTATTTGACTCTTCACGATGAATAGCTTGCTGTATTCCTCATTTGTAAGTCGCTTTGGATAAAAGCGTCTGCAAAATGAATAAATGTAAATGTATAAGACAAAGTAACAATTGGGATGTATAAAATTGCCATTAAGTCAAATGAAGTAGCGATTGTGAGATATAAAGTCACAATTATAAGAAATTAAAATGCAATTGTGAGCTATAAAGTTACAATAGTGGAATATGAAGTTGCAATTTTGAGAAATATAGTCACAATTACTTATACTCTGAGGCACATGCATAATACAAATATATACATACTTTAGAGATAAAAATATAATAATTTGGCATTTGAATGTGGATCAGACAGAAAAGGGTTTAAGCACAATGCATTTAATCTATGGGTGTGACTCAATCAGCTCCCTAGTTCAGTAGTCAGGGCACTGATCAGGGAGTCGGCCATATAAAGGGAGTCAGCCATATAAAGGGCTATCTCAATCGCAGAATCCTTCCAGGGCACTAAACCATTCGCTTACTGTCCTTACCAGTGCCCGCATTCATGTACACGATATACTGATTCACGAGCTCGGGAGCTAGGGAGCTGATTGAGACACACCCTATTTTAAATTTGCATCTAAAAAATGGCCTACATACTGTAAATGTTACTGTAGGGCTGCACGATTTATCGTACGATACGAAAAATAAAACTTAAACGCGATTATCGCTTAAACACGATTCTTAGCGTGATTATGAAATCGCAAAGGCTGCGATTATTTTTTTTATGCGCAGCTTGTCAATGAAGTATGGCTCCAAATGCTAATCCATCTGAAAGCACTGTGAGTTTGAGTCACTTATAATGTACATTTGAAAAAAAGCAACACGCGTCAAACATCTTTCTAGACATGAGAGGCATTTATTAACATCTTGTCCAACAAAAGACAACATTTAATAACATGTTTCTACTCCAAACTCACTTCATAACGACAGTTGAGCATCCTTCTGTGAGATGATGTGGCTTCTTACACAGAACAAGGCAGTCGTGTGTTTATTAGTCATGTTTAATCAATCAAAGCGTTTCAATCTTCTGTTTATTCATCTACAGCAATATGAAGTGTGTTATCTTCTTCTGCGTCAGGGCATATTAAAGTTTCTGCGCAAGAGCGCCCTCTGGCTTTCAGATGGAGAAGCATTTACTACTGATCACAGAGCCGTACAGCTCTGACAAGCTGCGCATAAAATAATCACAGCCTTTGCCAAATCGCGTGCGGTTTAATCACGATAAATCGTGCAGCCCTAATGTACATTAATAATATTTGGCATATAGGTGGTTGTAAAGGAGGCTGGAATTCAAGCACCAATACAATGGAGATTAAGTCCTCAATTAGGGAAGGTGGGAGTTTGTTTGATGCATAAATCTGTCAAAATATCCTAGCCAATTTCATCAGGGATATCAAAAGCAAACTGCATTCCTAAGAAAAGACAGAATGTATCACGTTCATTTAGCATTTCTGATGTCTTGACAGACGCTCGCTTTCTCATCTAGGGGCGAAGTACGTTTATCAAAAATTGTGTGATGTTAAAGCCAGGTGTGTAACAGCGGCTCTGGGGAGGCCTCACACCACAGGAAACAAATAGATGTTAGAATTCGTCAGCACACACTTGAAAAGCGGCCTGTTTCTCTGCCGAATATGGATTGACAGCAGTCTAACACAAGAGATAATTACAGCTCACCGCCTGCTACAACACATGCAAAACACCAAGACAACAAACGCATATATGGAAGTGAATTCTATTACCGTGCAGGGGATTTCTGATTGATTAATTGATATAAGGATTATCTTGTGTTTGCCTCACTATAATCAGACAGAACTGGAGAGCAAAACACGGAGGCCATTCATTCATGATCTTTGTTAACACATGAGAAGGACTTACAGGCAGGCTAATAAATATAATTTTGTATTTGCATAAAAAAAGGATAACAGGTTAAATTATGCTTTTTTTCTCAGCTGCCATTACTAAGCATATGAAAAAAATTGAATAAAAAATAAAAATGTAAAACAATTTCAATTTCCAAACCTGACATTTTAAGGAAAGTTTAATGATGGCTCCTCGCTGTGGATATGAAGCAGGCTATCAGTTGGTGTACATACTTAAATGCCTGGTTTCACCAAGGTCAAGTCCACAATTATAACAAAAGAGAAGGTTTTGATTTGTCACTTACATAATTGCACTTGCATAATGCAAATTATCATTATGCACAATAGCAAATTTCTGCACCCCTTTCACAATTCTAACCCTTTCTGAGCAAGACGCACTTATCCAAGTATACAATGAGAAGTCAGTAAAGAGAACTAACTAAACAAAGGAATTGTGTAGTCTTAGTTTTAGCTGAAACATCCACAGACTGAGGTGAACCAACTGATGATGCTTAATGTACATAAAACTTCAGCTTTCTTACAATGGTGAACTCTAATCTAATTGGCTAGCTTTACAGGTTGTGAATGTGATATATGAATGTGCATCATTCTGCATAATTTCACAAATGCAGTTCCCATTTCCAAAATTATTTTTATTTTGCAGATGTTTTTTTTATTTGCATTTATATTTGCATTGATGTGTTTTATTTATTTGTTTATAGAGGGAAGTCTCAAATTAAATATTCAATAAAGTAAACATGCAGAAACTAACAAGATAAACTATTTTGTGGATCAGAAAGACAGGATTCTAATCCTAGACTAGGATCCTAAGCCAGCTAAAGAATTCGTTATGCATACTATCAAAGTCCCTTTAAGACAAGTCGTTTCACTCGGCGGCCATCTTTGAAACGCCTCTTGGGCATGCAAGTGTAGCTCCTATCTCTTTGAATTGGGTAACATCAAATTCAAAAGCTGTTTGCCAAGCTTTCGATTAAATTTCATATTTGAAATCACTAATGAAATCTGACAACAACCGTCTCATAAATTTTGTTTCTAAACGATCGAATCATGACAAAAAATGGTATTTTTCAGACTGGAACAAGCTAATCCGCATGTGCCGTCCTAAGCGTGCGTCTGACTGTTTCTATAGGAACCAGAGCTTCTAACGGCCGCTGCAGTAATGTGATGACTTTACCAATCGGCGTTTGGCTTTTATTTAGAAGGCTGGACTTATTCCGCCATATTGCGCGTTGCACTTTCTCCCATTCAAAACAATATGAGTGACGCGTCTTGTGTTATTCTATAGTCTTTGATACTATTCAAACAATTTTTATATGCATAAACCTTTAGTAAACCTTAGTAGCTAAAAATAACCCAAGTTGGGTTGAAAATGGACAAACCCAGCAATTGGGGTGTTTTAACCCAGTGAATGGGTTGTTTTAACCCAGTAGTTGGGTTAAATGTTTGCCCAACCTGCTGGGCAGTTTTATTTAACTCAACTGTTAACTCAACAATTATTTAAATTACTATATTGCTTGCTTAAAATGAACCCAAAGTATGTTGGAAATTAATGTTTAATATGTTTAATAAATGGACATTTATTAATAAGTTTAATGAATAATAATTAAACAATAAACATTTATTAAATTGCTTATTAATAAATGTTCACCTTTTGATTATTATTGTTGCCTCTAGTAATTATGTGTCTGATTTTTAATTTCCAGCCTATTTTGGTTTAATTTTAAGCTAGCCATAAAGTATTTTTTAAACAATAGTTGGATTAAATAAAACTGCCCAGCACGTTGGGCAAACATTTAACCCAACCGCTGGGTTAAAACAACCCAAACGCTGGGTTTGCCCATTTTCACCCCAACTTGTTTTTTTTTTTAACCCAGCATTTTTTAGAGTGAAGAAAACAGGATATCCTCTATACTTTGCTTTGCACGGAATTTATATCCAATTTCTGATTCACCTGTCTCTAAACATCTTGCGAACTGTGACTGATCATTTTACATGTCACTCAGACAGCCCCTTCCTGTCTAAAGTCACATTGTGAGATATAAAGTTGCAAAAAAGTGGTAACTGCAAGATATTCAGTCCTAATTAAGAGAAATAAAGTGGCAATTGTGAAATACAAAGTCAAATTGCAAGATATAAAGTTGCAATCATGAGAAATAAACTCTGTGAGATAAAGTTGGAATTATGTTTTACTTTTTTGTTCTGAGGTGGAAACAGGCTTCCATTGGATTAGTAACACAAGAAATCAGTGTCCGATTCAGACTGATACCATAGGACTTTGTGCTTTGTTAACAGTGATGAACGAGACGGCGGTGACCAACCTCACTAGACAGACAGAGACACTGCTACCACCCACAGAGAGTCAGAGCTCCGTCTGGGTCCACAAGTTTATTCCTCACATCATCCGCCCATCAACACACAGCTTATTGTAAATGAAGTCACACTGTTGCCTGCCTCAGTTCCTCATAACAACAGATCTTGATTTATGCGGCCGCCCTAGTTTCCTTATGAAGAAATATGAGAGGCAGTTAAAGCCTCTCATGTCATTATCATATCAGTCTGTTGTCGGAAAATAATTTGTTACCTCACGTACGCTACGTGACTGGGAAAACACAGACTCCCGCTGCAACACACCTCGGGCTGAGCTATGTACTTTGTCTTTATTGGCTAAGAGCGGGATACTTGTCCGGGCAATTTAAAAAAGCAATTTGTTCTTTTTCTCCCTGCTTGCATTTACACGGTTCTGGAGTGTGCTCAGGCACAAGACTAACCGTACATAAATTGCAGGCGACACAGATGAAAATGTCAACAAGGCCCTGGTGCGCAGAGTAAGGCAGGTAGGAGGGCGACCCAGAAGAGGATGGATGTCGACACGCAGCACGTCGAAGAGCACCTCCCCGCACACACACTCTTGTACCTCATCTCTAAGGGTGGACTTGGCCTAGTTCAAGAGCCATTTTCATGACGTAGTGAGGAACAGATGGTGTATAGCAGGGTTGTGCAAAATTCAAAATTGAAGAATTGAATTCCTGCCATTTCAGGAGTGTGAATTTGAATGAAAATGTCCACATCTACAGGCAGGTGTATTGGAATCTGAATTGGAATGACAGAAAGAGGAATTTACTCAATTGCAATTCAAAGAAATTCAACACAGGTAATGCATTCTGGAAAAAGAAGTGATTTTACACCATGATCCACAAATGTTAATTTATGATGAAATATATAAACTAAAGATAAATGTCTATATTTTATAAACTTTTTTCAAAACTTTCAAACAAAGTTAAAAGTTTGTCTTGACAAATATTGCCTTTCTAGTTAAATGCATTTCTTTGAATTTCATTTCATTTTAATTCTACTTGCTTATATTCAAATTCAAATAGCAATTCACCCTTCACCGTGAGTTTGATTGACAGGCAATCTGACCAATCAAAATGGGGAATTCGGCATTTTGTCCGACAAACAAACCAGACAGGAGAAATAGTAGATTAACGTCGGTGGACATGAACTTGAAAAATGGTGTGTATTGACATTTTTCCGTGGTTGAAACAACATACCTTCTGATGTTCATTCATGTTTATTTTGTGCTACAACTAGTAGGAAAAGATGATCTGTTCACATGCTGCTTGAACTGAGGCGATCTGTCACAAAACATTAAAGAGCCACAAAACGGCATTTACTATTTGAATTTCTTTAAAAAATTACAAAATTTGAAAGGTGAAACTTTTTTTCATACCAAAAGTAACCTGCTTTGTCTTGTCTGTCGGCATGCTGTCAGTGCAATGTATTTTTCACTGTTTGAGAACATAATGTGTGGCGTGACAGCACCATGGCTTGTCGGACATAGCAACAGTAACTAAGTAACTAAGTAACAACCTGTTTGCTACCCTAGTTAAAATTCAGGTACTTCAAATTCTCACTTTACAATAAGATCCCATTAGGTAACGTTAGTTAATGCATTAACTAACATTAACAAATGGCAATACATTTGTCATGGTATTTAATAATATTTGTTAAATAATATTTGTAATTTAATAAAATTACAGCTGTCCATTGTTAGTTAGCTGTGGTGCATTAAATAATAATAACAGATATGTTATTATGTTATAGTAAAAGTTGAAATTAACATTAACTAAGATTAATAATTTAAATATATATATATATATATATATATATATATATTTGTATTGTTATTTCATGTTATCTAATGTAGTTAACCAATGTAAACAAATGAATCCTTGTTGTAAAGTGTTACCAAATACAATTCCTGAATTTAAAAGGCATTCTCAATTCAATTCTGAATGGTGAACAACACTGGTGTGTAGCATGACTGATAATGCTGGAATCTTTTGCCCTGACAGATGCTTTATAGGCCCATGCTGCCATTGAGGCCCTTATTCAGGGAGTTTAACCTGTGAGGATACGTTTCCTTGTCAAAAAGGCTGGGGTTAGCGAGGTGGCCAAACACATTTAAAACCATCTGCTCAGTTGGCTTCAACAGTGACTATCACCACAAAGTCTTTTCTGCTCCCCCAGCACATCTTTTTATTAATAGTGACCCTACTCAGAGAAGTGTGTGTGTGGCTGGCAACAGAGAGTTAAGCACTCCCTTAGGAGACCAAAGAAGGCCATTAGCAGACAGGCAGAAGACAGCGAGCTCATATGAGACTATAGCGATACCAGATAAGGGAATCTGGAGGAGGTGATCAACTTCTAAACTTGTGACAGACAGCCAACAAAGAGAAGGAAATGACAAGCTTGTCTTCCTACCCTTGAGCTAACTGGAAATAGCAATTACCCACACCGTGATATGATTACCACCCAGCAAAGAGTAGAGACACAAACTTTGTTCTCAATCGGTGAGAGAGATTGCCTGGATTGTTTCCTGTTTGCAGTGTGCAGTTAGACCAGACTAAGAAGATTCAGGGAGGTATGAATGGCAGCAAAGTAGCTGGTGGAAATGGATCACCAAAACGGTCAATGAGAAAAAGGGTGCATTCTTTCCTACATAAATAGCCTGTCAATATAAGACTACATTTAGCCTTGGTGAGTATAAGAGACTTCTTTCAAAATTTTTTTAAAAAATCATATTTTTTAATCTTATCCCCAAATGTTTGAATGTATTTAGACATAAATATCTAAATACCTTATTTCTAAATTACCAACATGAGCCAGACTAGTACTGTAAAGATTAAACCTTTCAAACATATGTAAAATATGTTTTGAGGTAAATAAACAGGCCTGATATTCCCTATGAAATCCCGGTCAAATCCATATTGAGCACCACTCATGCCCTGCTTTAATTATTACCTATAATCTCAAAAGCATAAAATACACACACGCAAACATATCCCATGTTTACGCATGTTTTGAAATAACAGGGAACGTGCCAAAAATTTCTCCCTAATGCACTTGGTTGAGATTAATTAATATCTAGGCTGTAATCCAATCACAACAAACTCATGTAGATGGATGCACACTTGAGTACGGCACACACAAACACACTGTACATACACACACCAAGACGTTAAGTCGGTGTTAAGGTAAAACAGATGGAACAGAAAGATTACGCATACACACAGAGGAAAAGCTGGTGTGTGACTGTGCATACCTCTGCAGCATTAACATACTGGCAGCAGGCGTTTACACATCGCCTGTTAATTCACAACCAGATTGTAGCTGGTTTTAGAAGTCAGAGAGGTACAGAGAGGCTTGTCTTGCTGTAGAATCAGTGAGACCAGCTTAACTAAAACGCACTCAAAAACACATGGCTCTTTTGAAAAAGTCACAGCTCATAAAATGTTAAATTATACAGTTTAATCTATAATTTACATATCACATGTTCATCAACAACTGACAAACAACTACAACAAAAGCTGATGTTCCTGATGAACTATTAAGGACAAAAACAAAAATGGAGTAATTTATTTGAAAAAAAAAAAAACATCTTTTGAAATAAAACAGCTTGATTTACTATAGTACAAAACATTGTACAGTCAGCAAAAACAAAGCAGAAGGTTCATACTGAAGGCCTTTATTTTCTAAAAATGACTGTCTAACTGCAATTTATCACCTTTTTACATGGCTACTTGCCAATAAGTAAATAAATTGATGTGAAATATTTATTTGAATTGAAATTATTTTAATATGTAAGAAAAAAGGTTAGAAAAAACAGAGAGAATATAACTCAGTATAGTAAATGACAACTGAGCAATCCAAATCTTTTTTTTTTTCTTTTTAAACAAAGCTGCAAAGACAGCTTCAAAAATTATCCACAAACTATTTTATATAAACTATATAGTATGTCAGTGTTTATTTCACATGCGGAGAGGACATCTTAGAGTACAACTGCACAAAATAAATGGCACATTTAATTCTGAGGGTAACAGAGAAGAAAGCAGTCAGGAAAAACAAAACAGTTTGAAACAAAATTTATAAACATTATAAGCTGACCACTTATGAAATGATTTAAAAACATAAAATATGGTATGACCCCTTAAAAAAATAATATAGCTCATTCTTAAATTATACATTATGACACCAGGTCAAAAGTTATTTTCTCTTTAGCTATTATCAGACAGGACAGGACCATGCATTTTTTTTTTTTTTTTTTTTTGCAACTAAGTGTGTAGTCTTCCAGTATAGAAGGCACATGTTTATGAGGAGATCATCCTGCAGAGGCTAATTTAGCAGAGGCTAGAGGAAATAGCAATTAGTCTTGCCAATGTAAGAATCCGACTGGCAGAGGTTCTCTATGAAATTCAGTCGAGTGCCTGGCTGAAATGTCTGCCAACAGAGACATTTTTACAGTAACTTGTCTGTTCGTCTGGCTGCTGCAGTGGCTGGCAGTGGCATAATGCTCCACCATGAGAAGCATAAGAAAGCTCTTACTGGCAGCAAGAGAGGACTGGTATGAAAATATTGCTGGCAGTCATGAGTAGCTGAGAAAAACCAAGTAAGTCTCACTGCATTTGTGCTTTACCTTCTAAACTCTGGGTTTCTCAAAATATGTTGCTTTTTTGGGAATGAAGTAAGGGAGACCAGGGGCAATTTAAACATTTCTTAATTTTTCCTTAATTAATCACACACTACTACCTGCAATCTTTTAGTGTAAGAAAAAATTATATGCACCAAATGTAACTGTATCATTAATAGATTTTTAATGAGAAAGATTAGATCCTAATAAGAATTTAAGACACAAAGTTTTAGAGACCATGTGGGAGGCTGGGGGCAATTGTAAAACTTAAATTATATTGCTGTATCTCAAATAAGAGCAAACTTTAAAGTAATATTATCATTGCTTTAATAAATGTGTTAATAAATTTGAATAGCATTCACCTTTATATTATACATTCTTTATCTGTCAAGAATAATGTGTTAAAAGAAAAAGTCAAAGTGAGCACAATGAATTATGAGAAATGACATTAATCCTTAAGATATTTTAATCAGCTAAAGATTCAAAACGTTAACTAAAAAGTTTCAATATTTCAAATCAGTTTAATAATACTTATTTAACTAGTATCACAAATGCCACCCACCCTTACAGCCAAGATAAAATCTTGTATAGTAGCTAGCTGTGACCGTATTAGAGCCTGCCATTCAAGTTAACAGAGAGATTAAGACATGTTGAAATTCAAAGGCATCATAACTTAGACGGCAGTAGAAAATGACTGGAAAAAACAAACATTTTACCTAAAAAAAAAAAAAAATAAATAAAAAAAATATATATCCCAATGAAAAAGGAGTGCAATTGATTTACTTTGCAAGAAACTAAAATAAAAATATGTGCTTGACTAAGGCCCCGTTTACACTAGTGCATTTTTGTTTTAAAACGGCGTTTTAAAATGAAAACGATCCTCGTCTACACTGGCGTTTCCACAGCGTTTCAGAAACGATCTCCGTCTACACTACACGGCCGAAAACGCATGTCACATGACTGTTCATGCACACTGGGCATGCGCGTACAAGTGTGAACAGCTGCCTCTTGCGCATGTAGGCAGCTGCAGTATTAAAAAATGCTGAGTTTAACTGCACAATGGCTGCTAAAAATGACAACAAAGCCAGCAAAGATTGCAGGTCAGTCTCCATGTTATTGTTCACACGGTTGTCAAGGATACACAGAGCGAACTTGGGCAGCCACACCATCGTTTTCAAAAGTCTCCATTTTCAAGGGACGAAAACGCCAGTGTAGTGTAAACGACAGGCGTAACCGTAGCAAAACTTATGCATTTTAAAACGAAAACGCACTAGTGTAAATGGGGCCTAAGAATGTGCTGAATTAGTGTCAGCTAATTTGTGAGAATACATTTTTCTCCTATATTTGTTAAAAGAGCGATGCTTCTTGTGGTCCTGTTTCTGTGGTGCTGAACAAAAGGGAAAAAAAAAAAAAAATTATATATATATATATATATATATATATATATATATATACACATATAAATCAATACAGCCTGAGGTAATGTCCAAAAAAAATCCAAAGCATTGCCATTCTGTTAGCATGCGGCTTACAACCACTTGTGCACAGTTGCACTGCAAATACCATTTTGTTGACCAAACATCTAGGCCATTAGGGACAAAACCATCACATTATCTGTTCTCTCACTATTATTAACTTAATATGTTTTTGTGGACAGTTCGATAGTCAAAAGTTTCAGCGTTAAAGTGCCTCTATTATGCTTTTTCGAACATTACCTTTCATGCTGTTATCTAGTTGTTTGTGAATGTAAAAGTTCTGCAAAGTTTTAAAGATCAAAGTGCACAACAAATAAAGTCTCCTAAAAGAAAGAATCGATTCTTAACTGCCGAAACGAGTCATTAGCAATTCCAGGCTCACTTCCTGTTACATACCTATAACACTGTAACAAATTTGCATAATGCCAGCCTATGGTCCTCATGGGCTTCCCACGAACAACGTCTACTTTGACCCACCCTCAAACACTGCAGCTGAAGCCTGGACCGTTTTCAGACTCTTTGAAAAATGAGGTGATGTGCAATGTATATACGTTTTTTTATCTTGGAAGGGATGCATATAAACTTATTGTAGGTAATTTTCAAAACAAAATCAGGAACCTTTAAAATAACATAATAGGGGCACTTTAACTCATATGGACTTGCTTTATTCAGTGAAGTCCTTAATAAAGGTTAGAGCTGACTCCATATCATCCAAACAACCTGAGGATAAAAACGTAAAAAATTGAGTCCATCCAATCTCCACTCAGACAAAGAGTGCAAGCTTGCCAGGAAGACTTTAATGTCTTCTTTCACCCCCTAATGTGGACATCATAGATCCAATCGAGCCTCCTCTTACGGTAGCACCGGTGTTTTATCTCTGCACAAAGCCGGGATAAAGAGACGCTAAAAGGTGAGCGACTCATCAGATATGGGGGGCTGATACTGTTGACGGAGTGCAGCAAGAGAGCCATCATTCCCCTGATCCTCTTTAAACAACACCCCCCAGACCATAAGAAGTCCTCTAAGTCCTCCATCCAGTTCAGACCTGGGCAATAGTGAAGAGGAGGCCATAAAAAAGCCACTTAGCCCCTGTAATGGGCAATCTTTGGGGATAAAAGGTAACCTTTCTGACTCCCATCATGCAGACTACTGCTCAGAGCCAGTAAATTCTGCCCCACCAACACACCATGGCCAATTCAATTATGGGAGCCAGCCGTTCAAATAAAGTATTAAAGTGTCGAGTTGAATGAGGATGTTTTGTTTTATAGGGTGATTAGTCGTTGTCCTTTATGTCTGAGGATGTCCCTGTTTTCCGCTAATCTATGTTGGCTGAGTTAGGTGTCTACAATCCCACCATAAGGTCATTGCACTGGGTTTTATATCTCTTCTCAGGACGGAGGCTATTGGACTTCAAATGGAAATTTGTGGCATGTGTTGGTTATTCGGAACATCACATCCAAGCCAAAACCAAGCCATATATATATATATATATATGTGTGTGTGTGTGTGTGTACACTGCCGTTCAAAAGTTTGGGATTAGAATGATTTCTAAAGGATCATGTGACACTGAAGACTGTTGTAATGATGCTGAAAATTCAGCTATGCCAACACAGGAATAAATTACATTTTAAAATATATTCACATAGAAAACAGTTATTTTAAATTGTAATAATATTTGAGAATATTACTGTTTTTTTGAATTTTTAATGAAATAAATGCAGCCTTTGTGAGCATAAAAGAATTATTTTAAAAACAGTGAGTACGGCATATATATATATATATATATATATATATATATATATATATATATATACAGACACACACATATAAATCCTGTATATATCCACACATACATATACACACATACACAGTATGTTCGATGCAGAGTGCAAATGCAAATGGCTGCACATTTATTTTTGCGTTTGCTATCACAGGATATGTTTGTATTTGTGTAACGTACAATGAGCTTGCAAATCCAAGTATAATATATTTGTTAATTTTGATGCGTGCAGTGGTGAACTGCACCATGCATTTGTGGGAACCTTTGACACTTTCCAATGAGAGTGAAATAAAACTGATTGAATCAGAAGCCATTGTTGTGTTGTCCATGTATGCAGCCTTTTTTCAAAACTGCCTTGAGAACTGGTGTTAAAATATGGGTTTTCATGACCCTTTAAATGGTATGCAACTGACAAACTGTGGCCGGAATGATATCAATCAAATAAATCACTCTGTGAAAAGTTGCTAAAAAGAAAACTACAATGTTCATTCTGGACGATTTTCTATAGATTCTGATGACAGGCCCATATAAAAGGTAAAATGTCTCATTATTAATATAAAAGGGGTCAAGTTTTGGCAAGTTAGGATGATCCAGTTAGCTCCTGTTGGTACAGATTCACCGTTAAAGACCATTTAAAAGTAGCCGTGAATTCTGGTGAAATATATATATATATATATTTTTTTTTTTTTACAAGCAAAATATGTGTTTTACCAGTGATGGATTATTTTTGGAGGGCCCTTAAAAGCATTAAATTGACTTTCATTTTCATTGTCTGCTGCCTTTCACATCAGGACTGTCACTAGTGAAGGTGCCATCAGCCTGTCAGCATTGTCCCCATGTCATTTTATTGTGGCTTCAGAGTGATTAGTAACATTGCATTTACGGTTCAGGTAATGCGTGTAAAACAACAACAAAACAGAAAGAAAAAAAAAAGCCTGGGGGCAGAACTGAGCAAAGACGTTAGCATGCAGGTCACATACTACCAGGGGGGTCCTGGGCTAGCCAAAAACTGCAATTGAGATGAATGGGAATGCGAACAGATAACTTTCTCCAGGTATTTCAGACCTTCTTGATTAATATCTTCTACTTTTATTGTTACTGCTAATTAGATGTCAAAACTCCCCCAGGAGGTCTGGAGAAAAACTGCAATTGATAATCACTGAACACCACCAGTGGCTTGAGGGGTTGGTAACAGCTTGCAGTCCATTCAAGCTTATCTCAATGAATAAGAATAAACATACACCAGAAAAAAAAAAAAAAAACCAAAAAAAAAAAAAACCTGATAGGAATAATTAAGGAAGCACCGAAGGAAGACTTTTATCTCAGATTGTGCAAAATTAGAACAGTTTATCACCCTGGACTAGTATAATCAACCACATCCATAACACTAGTGAGCTCTTCTCCTGTGAAAATGTTTACTGCAGGCAACTATGATATCTAAGTAAGCTTTGTGTGATCACATTTAAAAAAATGAGTGTGTGTTAAATTGCCTTTTTCTTTAAGAAAAGGTGTTAAAGGGATAGTTTGCCCCAAAAAATAAAATTATTTACTAACTCATAAGTCGTTCCAAACCTGTATGATTTACTTTCTTCTGTGGAACACAAAAGAAGAAATTTTGAAGAATGTCTCAGTGTTGTTGGTCTATATAATGAAAGTCAATGGAGTCTAATGTTGTTTTGGACCCCACTGACTTTTATTATATGGACAAAAACAGTTATTCAAAATGTCTGCTTTAGAATAAAGGAAATCATACAGGTTGGGAACTGCATAAGTTTGAGTAAATGATGACAGAATTTTCAGATTTGAGTGAACAATCCCTTTAAGACTTTGATGCGTCATGTAGTCTTTAAAGGTTACTGCAAACAGTACACTTACCTGACACCTAGTCAGTTAAAACACTGACAATAACATTTTCCAAATGACATTTCAATATCTATGTGTAGAAAGAAATTCTGAGAGACTCCTGGAGTGCTGAAGAATTAAGCATGAATCCTTCCTCAAATATATTTTTATCCCACTATATTATCATCATATACCTTAATTATAGCTTCATATAATGATATTCCACTCTATATTTTAATAAAGACACATTTAGGCACATTTACAGCTGCAAAGAATATGCTTTAAAACAAAAGGCTATTAGCTCCCCCAACATTTTCTGCTCCACTTGCTAATGCAAGTTTGATAACATTTTCTCTTTAAGTTTCCTGGTTAAGCACTCCTGCCAGGCTCTTTAGTCTGGCATTGTGAGTTAGCTCATAAATTAGCAGCATGCGGTTACACACTTGATTAGTTCTGAGCTAATCGAGAGAGAACCACTCCGATAATATATAAGTCCTAAAATAAAAATGGAAAAATGAAAATGGAGTTTTCTTTGCCCACTTGGGCCAGAGTCCAAGAAGCAGTTAGGGGCCATTATCAGCGTTTCACCTGAGTGGGAGCCTTTCTGAGTGGCACTTATTCAGCTGAAACGGTCTTTCAATTACTGAATTACAGGGGCCATAAAACAGCTGCATACGACCATTTCCTCTGTGATCAATGGTGAGTTTGTGTTTTTAAAATCATGATACATGCACAGGATTTCTATGCTTTGGAAGTCACAGATGAAGAGGTGAACATACACACTTTGTACAAACTCTCTTAGTCGGTTAATGGATGGACCAAAAACTTTTATCAAATATGCTTCACTATAGGAAAGATGATGTGAGACAAAGGGGACTATAATGATGAAAGTTCAATTAACCTCAAAAATAAAACATCAACAGACCTTTGAAGGTACATTTTAACAACCATATTCACACTCTTTAGGCATCAACACTACCATTCCACAAATACTATAAAGGTGCAACATCTGCAGTGCAGATGCAAGTCCTCTCATCCCATGGCTCTTTAGTGTCAAAAAGTCTCACTTTTCATTGATCATCATGTTTTTTTTTCTGATACTTAAAAGAACAGCGTTCAGTATCACTCCAATCTGCAGTGTTAGGACCCATTAGCAAAGGATTTCCCATCAAACAAGCCCTAAACCTAAGTCTTCAATCTGATTGATCGTAGCCAAATGATATTCTGTTCAAAAGTTTGGGGTCAGTAACATTTTTTTAATGTTTTTGAATAAACTCTCTTGTGCTCACCAAGGCTGCATTTGTTTTAGCAAAAATATAGTACAACAGTAATATTGTAAAATATTATTACAATTTGAAATACCTGTTTTTTTTTTTTTGGTTTGTTTGTTTGTTTGTTTTAATATATTTTAAAATGTAATTTAAAGCTGAACTTTCAGGAGCCATTCCAGTCTTCAGTGTTACATGATCCTTCAGAAATCATTCTATTATTCTGATTTGGTGCTCATGAAACATTTCTTATTATTATGAATGTTGGAAACAGTAGTGCTTCTTAATATTTTTGTGGAAACCATGATATATTTTTAAGTCTTTATTGTCACTTTTAAGTTAAAGACCCATCAGCCTGCATCGTCAGAGTTTCATGCCAGAACTAGGTACTAATAAATAAATAAATAAATAAATAAATAAATAGCAATAAATAACACCCAGTATACATTAATATAATAAAATTGAACACTGAAAGAGCATGATATCAGAGAATAATCCACGGATACAGTTCCTTAACTAAATTCTCAAAGTGATTCATTAACAATATATTTTTAAACTTAAACACTTGGGATATGCAACAGTTATACTCCTTAAGGCTCAAACAAACATGCTGTAAACAGCTGCAGTACGTGAAGCAACACATTGATGCTTTCAGCTACAAACGTATGGTCACATGGCAGAGAGCAGAACCGTGCCGGTAAAACAGCTAATTACAGTAATGAGCTCTTTTCCTCCTGAACGCCACAGAAAGAGTAACAATTTAAACTCTGACGCATCTCTAATTACATAGCTGTAATGCAGATTCCCTCTGCTCTCCAATGACCTTGAACAAGCTCTATCCGCTGAATATGGATAACTCTCTCATTAGCATTTTAAATAAAGCACGTTAATTTAAATATTCGTTTGAGCATTGTCAATCCTGATGGATGCTTTCACCACTCAAATTTGTTCACTTCTCATTGGCTGAGCGGTGAAAGAAACACTTCTTCAAATGTGTGCATCTCTAACTCTGTCCCTGCTTTGTACCTGGACCGCATTATTGATTTACTCTATTGGATGATTAATCTTTATTACTGCTCACGCTCCTCTGATCCAGTCTCTTGTGCCAGGATTAAAGCGAGGATAAGTGTCCCACTAAGCTCAGCTAGATCCTCAATGGCATCCTTACGAGCCCAGATAAGTTCCAGCCAGATTGGATTCTATATCTGGAGCTTTGTGATCAAATATGAGTCCCTGTCAGCATTCAGTTTTTGTTTGCTTACTTCACAAACTGCCGGTGAGGTTCAGAGGAAGTTCATCCCCATCGGTGAAGCAACCAAACTTCACACTGCACATGACATGTCAAACCTCGCCTCTCCGAATAACATGGACGGGAAAAGAGGATCCCATACAGCGGATATCATTTAGCAACAGCATCCTAAAAGCCCTCACACCTGTCATGTAGCATCAGCACAGCAGAATGCGGAACTGCAGGGGGAAACCGTCACAGAAAGGGCAAACAGTCAACAGTCAACTTCACAAATCTTGAAAACCTCCAGACTGAAAGATGGCGTGAAAGCGATTGGCAAGAACTGAGTGGTATACTTTGGGGTTTGCAGTGGTGGCATAAACAGATCATGTATTTGAGTTAAGTATAGATACTCTTATAAAATATTACTGTAGTAAAATTATACACACTCAATTTAAAAGTTACCTGAGTAAAAGTACTTGGGTCAATGACGTGACAAGTCATTTTTTTGTCCAAAGGCCTTAATAATAATAAAAAAACAAAGATATGACATCCAAAGTATGTAAGGTAGTACAACTAGATCTCTTTTATTGAATCCAAAAGGTTTTAATTATATTTTTCTACATATAAAGGTATTTTAAAGATTTTGAAGTGTCAAAAGGTCATTCGGTTTAACCGTCCAAAGGCCAATACAGCCATTTCATTTGTGATTAAAATATCTAAAAATGTAACAAATGTATATGTTTTTTATTCTGGCATGATATTATAACATCATATATCAACATGGTGCATAATGGTATTAAAATTATGTGTAGAAGTTGTTGCTTTGTTATGAGAAAAAATGTCCGGAAAAATTGATTTCATTGATGTCATTCGGAGTAACCAACATAAAAGGGACCATTTTGGACCAAGTCATGCGATCAGTATCATGTGACAGGATGTGAAATCATTCAGACACCTGCAAAGGACCATATGATCGTGAAACAAAGTAACTAACTCTCTTTTAATCATTCGATACAACCACTATAAAACATGGAAAATGTTGTAATATTTTAAAAACTTGTACTAAATATAAAATGTTTGATTGTCCTTTTGCTAGATAGCTGCAAGCTAACTAGCTAGCTAGCTAGATATCAGCCTGTTAGCATTGTTTGAAAATATAGTCATTCGGTATAACCAAAAGTGTCATTCGGTAAAACTGAAATTTTGTTTAAACCGAAAGACATTTTTGGTGACAAATTTTGTCCATATTGTAAAAAATGACAAAAGCAGTGTTAATTGATTATAAAAAACACAATCTCATTGTTAACACTTAATAAAACTTCAAAATTAATTATATCTCCATTAGTTTTTTTTTGTTTTTTTTTACACATTTAAAAACCTTATTCGTCAATGACCCACTTACTTTTGAAAGTTGAAAGGGATAGATCACCAAAAAATGAAAACTCTGTCAATTTTCTCACCCTAATTTTTCAATTATCCCTTTAAGTTTCAAAAAAATCATATATGTTAAACTTTGGATTGTAGTGAAATTTGCTAAAATAAAAATATTCTGATAAAGTACAGATCCTTGAAAAATGGACACCACTAGGGATTTGGTGTACAAGCTCCATTTTAACTGCAAATCTGAAACGGTTTATACTTGTGCACTTTGATAAGCTCAATTTCCCTAAGATACAAGTTTGCAATTTATGTTCCAGCCACAGTTCCACACAAGCCCTTGAACCATTGTGCCTGGTCATGGAACTGTCATTTCACATGCCTGTCAGGTTCACTGACACCTACTCGACGGCACAAGCACTGATGATTCACAGCCTTGTCTTTTTTACCTATAACTCATCCTGGCCTCTTATCCTCTTCTGCTGGCGATTATGATGAAGGGCTTCAGAGGGAATTGTCGATTTGGTCTTTCATCAGGGTCAGCCTGACCATCCGTCACACCCTCCATTCTCTGCACATAGAGGGTCTGGCAGCGGTCGAGTTTAGTGCAGAATGGCTGGAGTGCTGTAAATCTGTTGCAGATGGGAATGGGGGACTTGAGCAGAGTTCATATGCCCATAATGCTCCTGAGGGCTCATGGGAGCATGGACAATTCTATGAGCGACAATACCTCTTCACATCTGTGCTAGGAAATAACTGACTAAAAGTAATCACACTATAAAGTTAATTCTTTACTAGTGTAAAAGTCTACTATTTATATATGTATACACACTCACACAACCATTCCAAATAACTGTTTTCTATTTTAAAATATTATAAAATGTAATTTATTTTTTCAGTGGCCATTAGTCTTCAGTGTCACATGATCCTTCAGAAATCATTCTAATATGCTGATTTGGTGCTCAAGATACATTAGTTATTATCAATGTTGAAAACAGCTATTCTGCTTAATATTTTTGTGGAACCAAGATACTCTTTTTCAGGATTTATTTGAAATATCAAATTGATCAATAGTGACAGTAAAGACTTTTACATTGTTATAAAAATGTATGTGTCCTCGCTGAATAAAAAGTATTAACTTCTTTAAAAAATAAAAAAAGGCCCCAACTTTTGAATGGATATTGCGCCCACAGATTTAAAGTAGAGCAAGCTGAGGCAATAATAAAACATGCGCTGATTCATTTTTATGAATCAGTTCATTCACATGGTCATTTAAATAAATGATTCAATGACTGCATAAATAATTCACCGATTCATTTTAACCAAGCGTTTCTTTTCTGAAGTGGAATATTTAGTTAAATGGAGCTGTTCATCACTGTTTTCAACTCAATCATATAAATTATTTATTATAAAACGAAGTTCAATTTAATGCTGTCACTCTAATTTAGGTGTTTTTGTGCTAGACAAATGCTCTAATTGTAGAACTAAACCGTATGATCATTGATCAGATAATTATACACTTAAACCCCTAAATAATGTCAATTAGAAGCTTTTTGTTAGCAGCTTGTAGCAGAGCTAACTCCTTTTAAAAACTAAATTAAGAATAATCAAATTAAGAGTAGCCTGGCAAAGTCTTCCACAACACTGCTTCACACTCACTCCTCCTCAGTTAATCCATCAGAGGGAAGATCTGTGGGTTTCACGCTCGCCCTGCGCAGGACATGATACCTGCTCTGTTTCCTGCAGTAAATTCCAGCCTCTCTCAGGCTGTGGACAACAGCGCAGTGCTGTAAATAAAGGGACAGAGTGAGGAGCCATCTCACAGAGTTGGCTGCATTTTACAAGAGGATAAGTTCTCTGGATTCAGATGCAGAATTGATCTGATGATTGAGTTGAATGTCTCAAACATTTGAAACAGCATTAAAACATGCATTGCAAAGAATTGTGGGTACATTGTGTCGCTACCAAATAAGAGATATACAATGCATGATATTTTGCAGACATAGGTATGTGAGAGGTAAGGGCAGCCTATGATAATCACAGGTATTTTCTGTAATCCACATCTGTATTCTTCCAAATGCTAAATTGCGTATCACTATTTTATTTGTAATGCATTCATGCTTATACAGCAACACTACAACTTCAAAAGCTCCCTCACATTTACATCATCTCCTGTCCTTTGTCGCTTTCAGTTAAAGAGCCAAAAGTAAAATTAAATAATGCATCTCAGTTCAGTGATGATAATAATATCATCCTCATATAAATCAAGAGTTAAGTACAGTATCTGAAGAGATTGACATAAATATTTTCCCTTTAGAAATGTCATATGATTAAGAACTGCACATTTAGAAGCATAATCATCATATTTAATATAGTGAATATTACTCTCCATAGGAAGTTCAGCAAAGCAAATGTCAGGACCTAGTTCTTACAGAGAAGTCTAACACAAAGCCTGCAGTAGAAGCACATCACTTCAGAGGCCAACATATAGCACACACAGATGTGTCTGCAACCCTCCTGGGGCATTTTTTTTCCCATTTCCTGACACCATGTAATAGAGAGCAAAGGAGAAAAAAAACAACAACACGCAGTTACTATGTTAGCTTTCACATTTCTCAAGTGTAACGCACTTATATTCCCACAGGGCACGTGTTTTTTTTTTATTTTTATTTTTATTTCAGCCTGGCTCCACTCTTCTGCTTGCCCAGATACATACAACCCAGTGAAAGCAAACAAATCAATATATTTGCCTTACACAGATACAAATCTAAGAAATGGTGGACAGATTTCAGACAGGCGAAAAGTGCTATTAAAATAACATGTATAAGATAGTAAAACATATTTAGAAAAAAAAATAATAATAAAAGAAAGCATGTATTGTGTTGGTAAACTTTTGTTTGTGTCAGAAGATTTCAGGAATAGAATAAAAAGAACAGCGTTCAATTGTATATATATGTGTATATATATATATATATATATATATATATATATACCGTTTGAACGCAAGTTTTTGGTCTTTTTTTTTTTAAAGTCAGCAAGGACGCACTCAATTGTTCAAAATTGACAGTAAAGACATTTATAATGTTACAAAAAATATATATTTTAAATAAGTGCTGTTTAAAAAAAAAAAAAAAAACAGCATCTATGTATCACAGTTTCCACAAAAATTAAGCACCAAATCAGGATATTATCAAATCAGCATATTAAAGCGACACTCAAGACTGGAGTAATGGCTGCTGAAAATTCAGCTTTTCTATCAAAAGAATAAATCACATATTAAAACATATTTTAAATTATAATAATATTTCACAATATTACTGTACTGTATTTTTGATTAAATGAATGCAGCCTTAGATGCAGCTTAAGATGCAATGCATTTCATTAACAGATATAATGTTAATACACCAACCTATTGAAGTACTAATATCTGTTTTGAACCTTTGTAATGACAACCACCAAAAACAGGTGGTGATGAGAAAGTCACATGATGAATCAAAGCTGATCACAAGCAGCTTTTCAACAAGCTGAGAAGGTAAATACCATGGTCTACATTGTCATTCACAAAAATACTAAACACCATCATGGTAACACATGTGAAATTAAGTAATGCAATAAACATTAATTTAACAATATTAGATGTAACATTAAACCCTAATGTACATAAATGATAAGAAAAAACTAAGAAGAATTTATTAGTTAGAATTTATTAATTTATCAGTTATTTCAACAAAAACAGCAAATGTAATGCGTCATGCAGGGAATTATGGGAATGTCAATTCATGGTTTTTCACTGTAAATTATACAATTACTTATTCTTTTTTACTTCCAAAAACTGTAAATTTAACAGTATTTTAAATGTAAGTTAGATCTATTACAGTTATTCATCGTATATAGTAAGGAAACTTACTGTTAACCAATTAAAAGATTATTGCTTGTAGCATTTTTACAGTCTTTTACAGTTAAAATCACAATAATTTTTTATCCTATACCTGCACTTTTGCCTGCATCCCTATAACACTGGGCCCCCTTTGAAAAAAAGATCTCTGCTATAGAAAATGTTGGAACTGTTTTTTTGTCCTTCATGTACATCATAAATCAATGCCATCAATTTATGTGTCGATGTCAATGTCACACAGCTCCTTTTGAACAGGGCCAAGTCAGCCGTGAGGTTCGTTCAGGAAGCCTCCATCAGTATACGTGTAAAACCTCAAGGGCAAAGCCATTATTAAAGTGTGCCGCCTCAAAGCTGTGCGAGTCAACTGCCCCCTGGCCCACGTCATCGGTTAAACTTAGAAGTATCTTTCAAGCCCTGTGGACATATGTTACAATATTTCCTTTATGTCAGGTTACAAGCGATCAAGACAGGGTCGTAATCCCTTTGCTGCAACACAAAAGGAACATATGAGAGAAAAAGGGAGAAAAAAAAAATGGCAAAGACAGATGAATATAGAGGCAGAGGCACAGAACAAAAGCGAGAAGGCACTTCAAATGCCAAGGAGGAAGTTATCGGGACAAAGCAGACAGAGAGAAAAAAGTGGCGTTTGACATCGCTCATCACTCTACCAGTGATTGGGCATAATTATGGCTGGCAGACTGAGCTTCCACTGCAAAGGCTGTCAACCACCAGACAAATGATGGCAGAAGTTAAAAAACAATGAAAGCCATTCACGGCCATTACCAGCCAAAGATGGCTCCTCAATGGCCCCATGTACTGCTCAGCACTGGACTTCAGTTGAAAACACATCAGTCAGTGCAGGAAAAATAAGGCAATTTGAATGAGAAATATATTCATTTGCAGCCTTACAATAAAGACTTTGCTGTTGTATTTTAATGAGTATTGAGATCTGTGGGCAAGGAGTAAAATATTCTGGGATTGTCTGATTTTGTCTGAACACTTTGAGGGAGTGAGCTGAATACAGATAGATCCCTTTGCATCTTTGGCCACCATAATTCGTCAGAGTATGTAAGCGGTGCGAAGTGGAAGGGGAGTTGTGTGATTTGGCCTGGAGCGAGGGGCAGTTTTGTGGAAGTCAGATTGTTGTGTTTATTCTCACTTTAAGATTTCTCGATATCTTTAATATATCACTCCGTCACGAGCATGACACGTTAACAGCACAGAATTTAGCATGTGTTAAATTCAGAGAAAATAGGCTTTTTTTTTTGCAGACAGAATGAAAGAAATTATGAATTTGTGAAATGTTATTGGAAAGTCAGCGATCGAAAACAAAATGGTTTCTCGATGAATGTGAGTTTGGGGATTGAACAAAGATTCATTGTGATATTTCTAAAGACATGTCAAGAAAAACAAAGCATTACTGTAACATATGGTGATAATATATAAACTATATTGCTCAAAAGTTTGGTTCCAGTAAGATTTTTACATTATATATATAATTCTATTTCAAATAAATGCTGTTTTTTTGAATAAAGAATCCTGAACAAAAATGTATCACTGTTTCCAAAAAAACATTAACCAGCACAATGTTTTCAACATTGACAATAAAAAGAAATGGTTCTTGAGTACCAAATCAGTATATTAGATTGATTTCTGAAGGATCATGTGACACTGAAGACTGGAGTAATGGCTGCTGAAAATTCAGCTTTGTCATCACAGGAATAAATTACATTTTAAAATATATTAAAATTGAAAACATTTATTTTAAACTATAATTATATTTCACTATATTACTGTATTTTTGATCAAATAAATGCAGCTGGTAACACTTTAGTTTAGGCTCCAATTCTCACTATTAACTAGTTGCTTATTAGTATGCATAATACTAGGATATTGGCTGTTTTTTAGTACTTATAAAGCACATATTAATGCCTTATTCTGCATAACCATATTCTACATCCCTTAATCCTACCCAATTCCTAAACTTAATAACTACCTTGTTAACTATTAATAAGCAGTAATAATGAGTTTGAGGCAAAAGTCATAGTTAATAGTTATCCTAATCTAAAGTGTGACCATGCAGCCTTGGTGAGCATAAGAGAAAAAAAATCTTATCAACCCCAAACTCCAGTAGCTTCAGTAATAGTGCAAAGTTTGGTAAACTAAACACAGGCCGAATTGAGGTAAATGACGAGACAGCGATGAGCAGAAAATGGAAAACAATGAGTGGGTATACGCATCCATTTGTTTTACATAATTTGATTCAACCCAACACATGTTGTTTTAGAATACTGAGTATTTTATCCCTGAACTAACAAACACTTGTAACTTTAAACAATTATTGTAAAAACACATAAACATAGACAATATGTCCCTTGGGGTATCTAATATCTGATTTTTGAATTCAGAAAAGAAACAAAAAATCCCAATATAAAGCTGAGCATCTGGCACCAATGACACTTTGTAATCGGACAATGTTCTACAAAGGCAAGAGCCTAAGAGAAATTCAATGCTGATGACTCCTTTAAGACAGAGCATGCTGAACCACACACAGCCACTGGTTAACCACAGGCTGCTCTAGAGATCGTCTCATCAGACTCCCAGCACCACATGATGAACTGACCCAGACAATAAAACATCACTGGCCCTCTGTACAACTATTAAGATCCATCTCAGGTGATCGGATTGCAAGTGGTGAGCCGAGACACGTTGCTGTTTACACCTGGTAGTAACAAGCATTTCTAATGTGTCTTCCCCCGACCACTTGTGATCGGATACCAAATGGAAAGACTCTAATTTTGTTACTAGATACGTCACAAAACTGCACTCCATTGTGAATTATATGTGAATTATTCTGTGCTAAAACACAGAAACAATATCCAATCATGCCTGCCATGTTTGTTTCCGTTCATTAAAGTGTTTTGATTACTCATCTGTTTAGAGAGGCTTTTTTGTGTGTGTGTTAAGCACTTAATTTCCCACATCCATAGTTTTATAACAGTGTGTAATCTCAATCTAACCAGATAAACAGGTAAAGGGCAGGAAACAATTAACTCTTCATGCAGGACTTCACTGAACTGAAGGTTATAAGAATTGCGTTTCCAATACTCATCACGAATGGAACAACACACAAGTGCTCACATCTGGCTCTGTAAGCAAGGTCAGGATTCTCATTAGTGCTAAATGAAGTCCAACTAATCTGCTGCTCATCTCTTTAATGGAAATCTCACAGCCGAATTTCTTTATTCACTAGTTTGCTTGTTATTTAAAAGGGTCATATCATAAACTTATCATGAATGTTTTTTAATCATTTATTTTTTCCCTGATAATGTTAGCTAAGTTTTTTTCCCCCACCAAAAACTGGCTAACCCTTAGAATTAAATGGACTTTTCAGCCTCTTTGCACATGAAATGAGTAACAATAATTAGGCCTATTTGTGGGTTATAAGATTGCTGTCAGCTTCAATTAGTGTTGTCAAAAGTACCGGTACTTTGGTACCAAGTCGGTACTGAAATTTTGAAAATGTGACGATACCAGCATTTCTGTAGTACCGGGAGTACCGAGTATCCGGGTATATTCGGTACCCACTGATAGGACTGTGCCAGTATTTTATGTGAATATGACACAAGTGAAGCACAAAGCTTTGTTTATAGAAGAAATAATAGGTTAGCAATTAAGTGTGACATCGCAGCCATGGAAACATTTTGGTTCATGCCGAATGAGAGAGGTACGTCATACATTTAAGCTTTGTCGGCTTTGTATTCTGTTTTGCGAATCACGATCTGGTCACCCGATTATCAGAGAATTTAACAATATTCCATTAGTTATTCCACTGAACATGGAATCTCTGTTTCTTTTCCCAAATCTTCACTCACGCAGGGGATTATAAACGTTTCTTCCTTTGGTTCGCTTTTAATTAGGCCTATTATATTCGCATTCTTTACTGTGGTAAAGTAGAAAAAACACCGTAGGACAGAAACCTTTTTGCTTGCACGTCAATTTCTATTTAACACAGTTTGTGCTTGTTATTATACTTTATAAGGCGCATCAAGTTTATTTGTATAGCACGTTTCACACACGCCGGTGATTTAGTTTCGCTTTCTCTGGCAGCGCAAAATCAAACATAGCCTGAATGTCTGAAGATAAAACTAACTCTTCAGACCTTTTACAACAAGTGTCAGTTGCTTGTAACATCAGGAGATAACATGAAGATATTATTAAAGAGAAATGGTCTCTTTCCTGTTCGTGTCCCTCATCCATCTCAAAGCGCAGAGCGGTAGGCTATATGACGCATCTTTGTGTGGAAATAAAAAAATGAATGTTTTTTTAGAATAATACTTCACTTTCTTATTATTTAGGTTACCATTATTTACTGATATTTATTTCATAGTTTTACAGGTTGTAGTGTGTCGTTTCACTGAATGAATAGCTCAAATAAACACTTGTTGAGCATTTGTTTAGGCCTATTTATTTTTTTATATTTCAAAATTTATTTCATTGAGGTATATACACACACAAACATACACACACACGCTCCAAATATTTATATGTATGATTACCATCATATTTAATATGTTTTTAAAAATAAGCTAGTTAAATAAAATAGTAAAATAGTTCCAACAGATTTTCCTGTGGTACTGAAATTGGTACAGAGAACCGTAAATTTTTACTGGTATTGGTACCGACTACTGGAATTCTGGTACCGTGGCAACACTAGCTTCAATACAGCCGGCACTGCCCCATTCTTCTATAACAGCTTTTCTGCAAAGCCTGCATTACATTGAGGCAGGTTTACAAAACAATCCACACTGAAATATGCTGCACAAACTGTGAAGGTCACACTGAAAAGAACAGGGACTTGATCAAAATAAAACAACAACAACAACAACAACAACAAAAAAACAACAACTGACAAATAAAATCCATCCATTCTTTGGAAGGTTAACAAATAATTATATACAAACTATGGTTAGTTATACCATGGTAGATATGTTACCACAACTATTATAGATCAAGACTGCTTAAAAATGAGAAAATAATCAAAAGAGATGAACGACTGTCCATTATCCCAAAATTAGCCATTGCCACAATAAAATATAAACAATATTGGGATACACTGACATCCATCGATGGTTCCATGAAGTACCTTTAACATCCATGGAACCTTTTGACTGTACAAAAGGTTCTTTATAGTGAAAAAACGTTCTTTAGATTAAAATTTTCTTCACAAGAAAAAAAAAAAGTTTAAGAACTTTTAATTGAAAGGTTCTATGAGGAACCAAAAAATGGTTCACCTATGGCACTGAAACACCCTTTTTGGATCCTTTATTTTTAAGAGTTTATGTTTTCATAGTACATAAAATTCTTTTGTTTTAAAATATCAAGGAAAATGTACATTTTCATGATGTGAAAACATTTTTAATTTCTTCAGCTGATCTTGGATATACACAGCCATCCTTAAAAGCGGTGTTGGTTAAGGACAAATTATCGGTTAATGCAGGATAAGCAATGACATTTTTGTATAGCGCACTTCGCTTTAATGCCTGCTAAGTGCAACATTAGCAATTCAGGCTATACCTTCCTCTGGAGTGACATCCAAGCATATGCTTCCTGACAACATTCACAGAAACATTCTTTCATGCCGGGAGGTATGATCATAGCCTTTCATCCTTCATTTCCACCAGTCCCAGAAAACAGAGCGGCATTTAATTCCTCCGCAGTGAAATAGGAACCTGGCTCCTATTAACTGAGTCAAAGAAGCATTATGGTTTTACTGCATGCTGCCTTAGAGATGAAAAAGAAGAAGTTGGGTCTGCTGGGTTTAAAATACGAATTGGAGTGCTGGATGGCATTTATTGCGCTTTATAATTCTCCGATGGCAGTAAAACTCATCTTTTGCCGGGTGCAGTGTGGTTTGGAGGAGCAGGGCTTTAAATTAACAGGCACAGGCTGGTTCTAAGAATCACTGAGCCCAGTAATTAAACAGACCGCTGCATCCCTCTGTCCTAATGAGAACGGCAGTATTGGAGATGCTTTGGAGGCCTTGACCTCCAATGGCAATCACAAACCCAATCCTATACATTATTTTGCTGGGAAGAACCATTGTTTTTTGAAAGATCTCAAACTCTTCATATCAATAAACAATTCAATAAACAAAGAATTTATGTTCAGCAGCAAGAATATCTGGAATTTTGGCCTAATCTCTGCACAGTAAATCTCTCCAGACTCATGTCATGTTTTGGGCTGTTTCAGATTACTTTCTTTTAAAATCCAATAGAAAGTACCATAAAAGCTAATACTGACAAAATCAATACCATCACTAATACTTTTATTAAACTGAATGTTTTTGTGATTTCTAATGATAAAATGTGAAATCACAGCCATTTAACAATCTGAAAACCATGAGAACTATTAAACATGCATTTTAAAATGAGAAGAAGGAAAAAGGTTTAAAGTTATGACAGTTTTCAAATTCATGTTAAATGGCTTTAATTTTATTTCTTCTGTGAAACACACAGGGATAAATTATTAATTATTTGTTGTGTTTAGTTGTAATTTGGTCTATTAAAAAATACTGCAAAGGTTTGTGGTCAGATTTTTTAATGTTTCTTAAAGAAGTCTCTTATGCTACCAAAGCTGCATTTATTTGCTGCATTTATATAACTGTTATCTATGTTAATATATTTTAAAATGTAATTTATTCCTGTAATGGCAAAGCTGAATTTTCAGCAAAATAACTCCAGTCTTCAGTGTCACATGATCCTTCTGAAATCATTCTAATATACTGATTTGCTTCTCAAGAAATCTTAATATTATTGTTAATTTGAAAACTCTAATATTTTTGTGATGAACAAAAGAGTTTCACTATATACACTAAAATAATAAAAAAATACAATATAAAAAAATAGGTGCATGACAGCCTCGGTTCTTGTATGTGACCAATACAACAAGCTTGAAAAAACTTAGTTTAAGTAAGTAGTGTAAACTACTTTTACGGTGCTTTTTTTTTTTTTTGGAGCTTAGTGGTATAAATCACCATCCATTTTCCTTGAAATGCCTAAGAGATCCTTTGTGTTTCACTACAGAAAGAAAATAATACAGCACTTAAGTGACATGAGGGAGAGTAAATGATGACAAAATGCTCATTTCAAGTTGAAATATTAAACGACATTCTGCGTATCATTCTCTCCACTTTTCTGTAATGGTTTTAGCTGCCAGCTCACCTTGTGTCACGCCTGCTCTTACTTGCACCGAAGAAGTGGTCCCCCCCCCCCCCCCCCCTCTCTCTCTCTCTCTCTCTCTCTCTCTCTCTCTCTCTCTCTCCTCCAGTACTGCCCTCTAAATAAGATTTGTAAAGGGTGTTAGCAGGCCTGCTGTGGCAGACAGACAGAGGGAAAGAATCCATGCTACCCTACATTATTAATCCTGTTTGTTCATGTACCTTTTCCTCTCACTAAGTAGCTCTCTGAAATGAGTAAACCAGGCGAGAGGGAAGCCTCCAGCCGCTGTGTTTTCCTTTCTTCATCCCTCCATCTTGTTCCCTGTCTAATTAGGCAACATTACGGACAGCACCTGTCTGAGCAGTGCAAATGAGGGCATGGGTTTATGAGCGCAGGTTATGGACATATGGAGGGTGGGAGAGCGGATGAGGTGAACACAGGGAAAACATCTGTACAAGCAGAACCAGTCAGTAAATGTAAGTAAGTGTACGTGAGTAAGTGAGCACTTAAAATTACAATTGATGAAATCATTAACTGAACTGATAAATTAATTACTGGCCAATTACAAAGTAAATATTAGCCATGGCTAAGTTCCTTTGGGTATGCTACGTTACAGAACACTGCAACCTCTGCTAAAACGGTGGAATGGTTGCATTATTACATCCGTACTAGTACGAGTATTCCTAAATCACAGCAATGATCGATGAATGTTTCTTGGCTTGTCATGCAGAGGACCGTGGTTTGTTTCCCTAGTGAAGAGATGTCCATCAGGGGTTCTGTGGTGAAGTGGTTAAAGCTCAGTGGCCATTTACATGCAACTAATGGCTCGTTTTCACCGAGTGGTATGGTTCAGTTTAGTACAGTCCAGTACGATTCCGGACAGTAAACCCTGATCCGACTTGCGTTTCCACAGCCAACAGTACCCTTACTTGATAGGCGTGGTGTATGCCGAAAAATAGCGATCCACATCATTCTCACGTGAAGAAGAAAGGACATACAGCAGCTTTGTTTGAGCAAAGGCTGAAGGCTGCAAGGACAAACAGCCGAAAAAAAAAAAACCACATTGTGCTGCAACAGTATTGTGTTGTCATTCCCCTTGTAACACGCGCAAGTGACGATTCTCTGTTAACCAATCAACGTTCTGCAGTGAGTGTAGCTCCACCCTTTTGGTACCGGTACTATTGTGCTAGGTATCCCAATGAAAGGGTCCCAAAAAATGGGGCTTTTCCACTGGTACTACTCAGCTTCGCTCGGCTCGCTTTACTTTCGGTTTGCTTTTCCACTGCGGTTTAGTACCGCTTCAAAGTGGGTGGGATTATAGATTGATCGTATAGTTGTGCCGCGTTTACTGCCGTGGATCCGCTCCTTCCCTACCAACGAGTCTGCACCTCATCTACTGACCGCGACACAGCCATTTCTTTTTTCAAGTTGCATGCAACGGTTGTTTAAAGCAAGTCGTTTCGCGAACAAATGATACTGCGGTGGCTGTTACTGACTATTTCAATCTAGCGGGTTTGGTGTCTTGTATTTCAAATGCAATGACGCTGGTAGTGATGATTCTCTCTGACCAATCAGTGATCTGCAGTGTTTACACGTCACATTTAGTATCAGTACGGCACGCTTGGAATCTCCACCGAGGTGGGACTATTTAAGCAAGCCGTACCATTCCGTACCGAGCCGTCCCATTCAGTGGAAAAAAAATCGCCAAAAACTGAGCCGTACCGTTCCGTACCGAGCCGTCCCATGCAGTGGAAAAGTGCCAAAAGTGGCACGGTACAGTTCGGAATTAGGGTACCATTCACAACTTGACAATGGAAACGGCAAAAATTGCATACCGAACTGTACTGTACTGAACCGTACTGCTCGGTGGAAACGATGCTCTAGTGAAAATGCTGTAGTGAATCCCCTAAATTATCGCTCAGTGTACACTACGTTCAAAAGTTTGGGGTCACTAAGATTTTCTTTCTTAAAGAGAATTAAATAGATGGTGAATTAAATTGATCATAATTGAATGGATTGTCACACATACACAAAAAAAATATTCTTTTGAACTTTCTATTTTTCATAGAATCCTAAAATATAAGTATCAAGGTTTCCACAAAAATATTAAGCAGCATGACTGTTTTCAACACTGATAATAAATATTTCTTGAGCACCAAATCAGCAAATTAGAATGATTTCTGAAGAATCATGTGACACTGAAGACACTGGAGTAATGACTGTTGATAAATTCAGCTTTGCCATCACAGGAACAAATTACATTTCAAAATATATTAAAATTACGGAGCCCCTAAAGGGACATGGTGAGAGAAAAATATGAGATGTGAGGAAAATGCTTTTGCGTTCTCTCGCAAATTTTTTGTGTTCCCCCGAGAAACTTTGCAAAGAACTTAAAAGGTTTGAGTTTCTCGGGGGTACGCAAACATTTTGCGAACAAATGCTAAATTTCTCGGAGGAACACAAACATTTTGCAAGTGAACGCAAAAGCATTTAGTTATTATTTTTCCTCCCATCTCATATTTTTTCCACCACCATGTCCCTCAGAGGCTCCATATAAAATAGAAAACAGTTATTTTAAATTATAATAATTTTTCACAATATTACAGCTTTTACTGTATTTTTGTTCAAATAAATGTAGCATTGGTGAGTATAAGAGAGTCCTTTTTAAAAACATTTTAAAAAAATCTTTCCGTTTGATAGTGTATAAAAACAACACAAGGTTTTATATTGACAGACAGCTTTTTGCCCACACAAAGAATTCTGGCAGATGAATAATTCTATGATGTACTAGGTATCTGACAAGCTTTGGGTTTAACTGATGCGATTATTTAGGATGCATTTGCACAACAAAAAGGTTAAAAATATTTTTATATTAGTTACATAACTGTGCTGCATTAATGAATGAGTTCTACTAAACGAAGAACTTCTATTTTTGGGGGGTGCAGATGCAGAAGAATATAAAAGATTTCTGACACTGCATTATAGCTTTCCATAAGTATTCTCTCTGTTACCTTTGGAATCCTCTGTGACCCACAGATTTGTCTTAGTCTAATAGAGGGAGCCTTTGAAGCTGATTTAATCATTTGATCAGATTGTCATGGTAACATGGTGAGATGGCATGTTGACGGAATCGCACTGACATGTGTGCTGATCATCGGTGTTAACAGAACAGAACAATTTCACACTCATCAGCCACATCAATCACACACTAATTTTCTGCCTTTGATGTCCCACAAGAAAAGCTTTTACATGGGACTTTCATGGAGCGAAACAAAGATCTACTGTAGGTGCAAACCTCTATTGCGTTTCCTTAAAGAGATCTCAAAATATCACAAACAGTCAAGGACCGAACTGTCACAAGGCCTTTCTGTCATCTGGGCCAACAAACTCATAAAAACGTATTGCTAAAGGGCACTCTGCTCAACTTAGTGTCAGTCTTAGAAGTTCATATTAATATTCACCTTTCTATTCACTGCTCCTTATATCTCCACAGTCACAATGATTCTTAAAGGGATAGTTCACCCAAAAATGAAAATTCTGTCATCATTTACTAACCCTCACGTTGTTCCAAACCTGAATGAATTTCTTTCTTCTGCTGAACACAAAAGAAGATATTTTGAAGAATATGAATGAATGAATGAATGAATGATGCATTTATATAGCGCGTTCTTACTACTGTACACCCAAAGCGCTTTACAATCACATCAGGGGGTCTCTCCTCAACCAGCATCTACTTGTATGATGCGATGGCAGCCACAGTACAACGGCACCAGTGCGCTCACCACACACCAGCTGTAGGTGGAGAGGAAAGAGAGTAATAGAGCCAATTCAGTGGATGGGGATTATTAAAAGGCCATGATTGGTAAGGGCTAATTGAGGGAATTTGGCCAGGACCAAATTTGGCCAACCGGGGTTACACACCTACTCTTTACGAGAAGTGCAATGGGATTTTTAATGACCACAGAGAGTCAGGACCTCGGTTTAACGTCTCATCTGTAGGACGGTGCTTGTTACAGTATAGTGTCCCCATCACTATACTGGGGCATTCACTGGGCCTCACTAACACCTCTTCCAGCAGCAACATAGTTTTCCCAGGAGGTCTCCCATCCAGGTACTGACCAGGCTCAGTCCCTGCTTAGCTTCAGTGGGAAACCACTCTTGGGCTATAGGGTGATATGGCTGTGGCTACACATATATGGGTAACCAAACAGTTGATGGATCCCATTGACTTCCATAGTATGGGGGAAAATAAATACTATGGAAGTCAATGGGGTCCATCAACTGTTTGGTTATAGAATATCTTCTTCTGTGTTCAGTAGAAGAGAGAAATTCATACAGGTTTGGAACAACTTGAGGGTGAGTATATGATGACAGAATTTTCATTTTTGGGTGAACTTTGAGAACAATTAACTTTAAGACTAACCAGAGATAATCAAAATGCAAAGGAGTATGCACAATGAATTAAATTCTATAAATAAATGTTGGCCAATAACCAGTATGGTACCAATGAATATACCATGCAATATAAAGATGAGACTTGTTATTAAGGTAGTATGATGCAAATCTGTAAACTGTAATGCATGGCCTCTCATTTGATTTTATAAAATTGCAGCAGCAGCAGTACGATAAAAAGACAAAAGGGTTCAATAAATAATTAATAAATTAAAATTGAGAAACACAATACTTCCAAAAGCAATATAGTCCATTATCCCAACAGTTCATTAATCTGACTGTTTGCGGTTGCCAAGCAACTTGGCACACTAGTCTTATTTAGAGAATTTAGAGTCAGAAATCTCTGTTGAATCTTTTTTAAATATGACAGTTTCAATAAAAAAGATGCCTAAAAGTCATGAAAAAAATCTCATGGAGTTCTTTTACCCTCCCTCTCAATTTCTCAGCAAATTATCACTTCCCACAACCCTCACACATCCAGCCCCACCTTTGATCAAAATGATCCCACCCTACTGAAAACTCACAACCGCTAAAAATCATTTAACAAGTATGAATGAAGTATGTAATTGGCATTGCTAGACGAGAGGGCAATATTTAGAATGATATTCATCTGAATGCAGTTGAGCTCCAGTATTCATGACAGAGAGAAAAACAGACAGAAAGAAAAGTTGTGAGAGAAATTTTCTGTGTATAAGCAGCAGGCAAACAATATGAATGTACTGTATCCAAATCGGTTTGTGATAATGACCCCCTGTGTATAGTGAACTTTAACAGAGAAATTCAACTAGCGGAAAAAGACGAGATTGTGCACACAAACTGGATAGATGGAGAACCTCATTTATAGCCATGTCCCCTGCAGCGAAAGCTTGAGAAGCCCCCCTACAGCGAGAACATGACAATGAGCACTTGGAAAATAGCGGTGTTTGAAAATGTGCTCTCATTTGTAGGACTTTAGCAATAATACACACACCTGGGAGCTAAAGCCTGGTTGGGCGCAGTGTGTATAATTCATTACAAATCGGAAGAATGCCTAATGACCCTTTTATATCAGCTACCGGAGTGCAATCATGTCCTCCCGCCAGCCGACAGGCTCTTATCTCGGTATCCCATGGTCATTCTGAAGACCAGCCAGTTAATCCAATATATTACAGATGCGGAACTCACCCAAGACGAGGCTGTTTACACCTGGATTCACCGGAACAAGTATGAGTGGAGTTGTTTTTTGCTGAAATACAGTGTTTATAATATAATCTACATTTAATATTCTTTTCTCACATCTGAAACTGTGTAAATAATGGGGGAAACAGTGTGCATGGCTTCCTGCTTTCTTCTGGAATTCAGAACTGAATGTCATTATGCATGCATTATTCACTGAATATCTTGCCTTCTGCTGTTCACATGTACATTCAAACGTGCATTTAGATGCAACAAGTCAGGTTGGATGTCAATGACATCATGTTGTTAAAGGGGGGGTATAATGCTATTTCATGTATTCTGACTAATTTACCACTGTTAAAGAGTTGGATTCTCATGCTAAACATGGCCAAAGTTTCAAAACACGAGTTGGACGAATGATTTCTGTGCCAAAAATTCTCTTCCAAATCATTACAGGATTCAGGGTCTTTTTTTCGAGTATGGGCCTGAGTGACGTAAACGGGGGCGGAATTCCTTGTACGGGCACTTCTCCCGGGAGGCTGCGCGCACACACATCGGCACACACATCGACCAGAGAGAAAGAGCAAGAGCACGCCCATCAATGCGCGTTCGGGTTTACAGAAGTCGTCGGCAGCGCTACACAGGTCACAGGACTTCACGAAATCAACAATGTCACCAAAGAAGTGTGTTTTTTGGTTGTGAGGGAAAGATAACCTTGCTTCCCAAAGAACCCAGCGTTAAGTAGAGCTGAGATTTTTGTGCTCACGCAATACATTGATGCGCTCTCGACATTTGTTATTAAAATAACCATAGAAATTGATAGTTGCAATCACTTTTTTATTGGTTAAAATGAATGGAGAATATCTTGTGTTTTTCCGTGGCTGCTTGAGCCCTCAGGATCGGCGCTTATGGTTTTATAAGCAAGGCCCAGTTCTACGCTGTATTTACAGATCATTTGAAACTAAGTGCATATAATGCATATATATGCGCCCAAGTGCATATAATGTAAACAACACGAACGTAGTGAATTCATAAATTCGTTATTCATCATTCACTATATGCTATATTCATTAAAGTGATTCAAAAGTTATCCAGGGATAATGCGATGGTGTATTGTGTGTGTTTAAATACATCTGTTTAGCTGACCACTGACAGCTTGCAGCCGATCTCTACACAAAAGCTGCGCGTGCTCGTGATAGCTCGTTACTCTATCTCCGCTCACACGTCATGCCTCCAGGCGCTAGGCTGTTTTTGGAAATACTTGGTACAGCGTACATATCTTTTATAAATATGATAAAACTAAAGACTTTTTGGAGATATGAAGGATGCACTACTACTCTATAGGTACTCAAGATTAACATGAGATTGGCAGAAACTGTGTGTGGTACCCCCCCTTTAAAATTTAGGATAAGCATTTTTCAGTATTGTTTTAGAATACTGGAGATCATACTTGATTATTTGTTTATTTAAATTGAGCCAATCAATGAGAAAGACCCTGTGATTGTTAAGATTTTGTTACCATTTTATTTATGGGCAGCAAAGCAAAATTTAGCAAAATTCAAGTAGTATTCTCATTTTTTTAATAATTATTGCAGATCAAACACATGGATATTCAAGTGAATTCATTATAAGTGAAAACAACTTTATTTGGGGTTTGTTCATCACTTAACCTATTCACTTTCGGGTTTGAAACAACATTAAGGAGAGTAAATAATAACCTAATATTAACCTAATTTTCATTCAACTATTCATTTAAGGTTTATCAAGAATGTAACTAATAGATTTAGATTGCAAGATGCTAATTTCAATGAACATAAAAGTATAAAGTAATGAATTAATGGACTTTTAGAGACTGCTTTTATTGTTTCTTTTTGACATGCTTTGTTTCTAATTCACATTCATTTAAAGTTTATCAAGAATATAACTAATAAATTTATATTGCAAGATGCTTTCAAGCTTTTACTTCAATGAACATAAATTAATGGATTAATGGACTTTTAGGGACTGCTTTTATTGTTTCTTTACCTCCTAACCCCCAAGAGGGTTAACTTGAGAATCCAGCCGTCAAGCAGTCCAGCCGTAGACAATCTCAATTTACCATTTTCTTGTTCGACCTTACATTATGCATGAAATAAAAATACCTCTGTGACTCACACAAACATGTGCTTGTGATTGACAGGAAGCCGCCCACATTTAACCCACTTCCAGAGATTGCGCAACCTTAACCTTAAAAACCACAGGATGATAAACACATCAATAAATAAACAAATAAATACTGAGTTTAATATGTCGAGTAAGTATCAGTCATAACAAATCCATGTTTTCACCGGCCCTTCCACAGTAGATTAATCTGATCAAGTGATCAGGAACTCACAGGCCATGTTTACCACATGCTGTTATCGCCTCTGGTGAACATTCAGTCTGTCTCTGATCTGCACGTCTTAAAGAGAGTCTTATGTTGTTCGCCTTTGATGCATGGATTGATTATGTCATCAAAGTATGAAGCACATATATAGCCTAGATTAGAAAATAATTACCAGTGAGGAGGAAACAGTCCCAAGAGATGCAATCTAAGAAGCATCAATCCACATAGATGTAGACATTCATAAAGTACAAAGAGATAAAGGGCTCTGGCACAGTAACGAATTAAGCAGATCAGGAGCTATGATATCACAAAAAGTCAGAAAACTTTCAGTGCTGTGGTCAACACTCTTTGCACCACTGGTCATCAAAAGTCTACTTAATGGTTATCAAAAATAAAGAGGCATAGAAAAACTGCAAAATTCATATTTGCAAAAAAAAAAAAAAAAAAAAAACAACAACAAAAAAAACAACAACCAGTCCAATAATTGGCCTTAAAGAATTAGTTTACTTTAAAATGAAAATAACCCCAAGAATTACTCACACTCAAGCCATCCTAGCTGTATATGACTTTCTTCTTTCTGATGAACATAATCGGAGTTATATTACAACCCGAATTCCGGAAAAGTTGGGGCATTTTTTAAATTTGAATAAAATGAAAACTAAAAGACTTTCAAATTACATAAGCCAATATTTTATTCACAATAGAACATAGATAACATAACAAATGTTTAAACGAAGAAATTTTACAATTGTATGCACAAAATGAGCTCATTTCAAATTTGATGCCTGCTACAGGTCTCAAAATAGATGGGACGGGGGCATGTTTACCATGGTGTAGCATCTCCTCTTCTTTTCAAAACAGTGTGAAGACGTCTGGGCATCGAGGTTATGAGTTTCTGGAGTTTTGGTGTTGGAATTTGGTCCCATTCTTGCCTGATATAGGTTTCCAGCTGCTGAAGAGTTCGTGGTCGTCTTTCATTTAATGATGCGCCAAATGTTCTCTATAGGTGAAAGATCTGGACTGCAGGCAGGCCAATTCAGCACCCGGACTCTTCTATGACAAAGTCATGCTGTTGTAATAGCTGCAGTATGTGGTTTTGGGTTGTTGAAATACACAAGGCCTTCCCTGAAATAGACGTCGTCTGGAGGGGAGCATATGTTGCTCTAAAACCTTTATATACCTTTCAGCATTCATAGTGCCTTCCAAAACATGCAAGCTGCCCATACCGTATGCACTCATGCTGGCTTTTGAACTGAACGCTGATAACACGCTGGAAGGTCTCCCTCCTCTTTAGCCCGGAGGACACGGCGTCCGTGATTTCCAACAAGAATGTCAAATTTGGACTCGTCTGACCATAGAACACTTTTCCACTTTGAAACAGTCCATTTTAAATGACCTTTGGCCCACAGGACACGATGGCGCTTCTGGACCGTGTTCACATATGGCTTCCTTTTTGCATGATCGAGCTTAAGTTGGCATCTGCAGATGGCATGGTGGATTGTGTTTACCGACAGTGGTTTCTGGAAGTATTCCTGGGCCCATTTAGTAATGTCATTGACACAATCATGCCGACGAGTGATGCAGTGTCGTCTGAGGGCCCGAAGACCACGGGCATCCAATAAAGGTCTTCGGCCTTGTCCCTTATGCACAGAGATTTCTCCAGTTTCTCTGAATCTTTTGATGATGTTATGCATTGTAGATGATGAGATTTGCAAAGCTTTTGCAATTTGACGTTGAGGAACATTGTTTTCCACAATCTTTTTACGCACTCTTTCACAGCTCTGCCCATCTTTACTTCTGAGAGACTCTGCCTCTCTAAGACATCCCTTTTATAGCTAATCATGTTACAGACCTGATATCAATTAACTTAATTAGTTGCTAGATGTTCTCCCAGCTGAATATTTTCAAAATGTCTTGCTTTTTCAGCCATTTGTTGTCCCCGTCCCAACTTTTTTGAGACCTGTAGCAGGCATCAAATTTGAAATTAGCTCATTTAGTGGACAAAAGTGTAAAATTTCTCAGTTTAAACATTTGTTATGTTATCTATGTTCTATTGTGAATAAAATACTGGCTCAAGTGATTTGAATGTCTTTTAGTTTTCATTTTATTCAAATTTAAAAAATGTCCCAACTTTTCCGGAATTCAGGTTGTAATAAATATCCTGATGCATCCAAGCTTTATAATGGCAGTGAACGGGGACAACGAGTATGAAGCTCAAGAAAATGCATCCATCCATCATAAAAGTACTCCACACGGCTACAAGGATAATAAAGGTAAGACAAATATCCATATTTAACAAGTTATAAAGTAAAAAATCTAGCCAGACCACCTTTCGTATTTGCAAGAGGCATTATACTTTCTTCGTAAGTTGAATACGGAAGGCAGTCTGGCAGAAGCTAGATATTTTACTTTCACTGCCATTATAAAGCTTGGATGCGTCAGAATATTTATTAATATAACTCCGATTGTGTTCATCAGAAAGAAGAAAGTCACATACACCTAATGGCTTAATGGTGAGTAAATCTTGGGGTAATTTTAATTTTAAAGTGAACTAATCCTTTAAATATACTGTATTAAACAATACTATATACAAAAAAATCTGGTAACAAATTTAATTAATTATTATTTATATTACTGATAAAATGCATATCTTTAACTTCATGTTGTAATATGAACAGTGAAGTCAGTAACTACACTGATTTAATTTTCAAAGTCAATTGTAAAAGTGTGTGGTCACAGCAAAATTTCAGCCAAAATCCGTCAAAAAAGGTCCACTGTCTACTGTCAGTAGTGTAGCGATGTTTGAAACGCAGTTCACACAGAAATTACTTTCAAACCAAGCAGCTTTCTGTTGGTCAAGTCTGTGTGACCACCTTGACCCTGTTGCGAAATATGTGTGGGGAAAACTTTTGGAATTCACAATCATGTTGATTCCTATTGCAATTACTGGATTTCACCCAAGACAATTCGCTAAACAATGATACATGTGATCGCATCTTAAGCTTTATGTGTTTGATTTACTGAAAAGAACCAACCAGCATAGTTATTCAGGAACCAGACTACACTGTATGCTTTGCTGTATGAGTTTGATTCACTGACAATTTAAATTAGTGTTTATTTACTAAAAATGATTTTTGTCAACTTTTAGTAATACACTAGCATTTGGGTGACCTAATATTGATGATGTATATCTGTCACCACATTGGAGGTAAATGAAATGAGGAATAAATATGGATACCTTTGCACCTATGTCAGCGTCAGCGAGATGTTTATTGACCGGCGTGAACATCTCTGATTTGCTGATGCAATCCCACCTGTCTCTGCTGTTTCACACTCTACAGCAGCACAAACCTATTTGCACGAGCAGTGCCGAATAACAACCCAATAGAGCAGTGATGGCAGCCGGTGACACTATCACAGAGACCGAATGAAAAGTAATCTGATCTGAAATCACAGCAGCATCACATTTGTTTCCATGCTGGCAATAATGAAAGAATCCTCACCACCCCCTCCCCTCACACACATTTCTGTGTAATCCAACCACGCAAAACCTTAACAAACTCATATTTAACAACAAAACAGCCTGAGAAGTCCGAACCCATGACACTGACCAGGTATTATTGTTGAAACGTCTTGCGATTACCATCAAATGTTCCAATATAACAGTATGACACGAAAAATAAGATGGATAATTCACAGCTTGTCAACAAATAAAAAGCAAGAGTTACATATGAATATACTATTCAAGAATATTCCAATCGGACCAAGCATCAGGGAATGCTGTTTTGGGAATGCTGAAAACCGGGTTTTAAACAGCCTCTTTATTGGCTTCCAACTGAAGCACTTTTAAACAACCAGAAATCTTTCCGCATTTCGGTTTTAACAAACAAGCCCTGAATTCTCATTTGGGTGGTAATTAATTACATTAAGGCTTTAATTAATGAACAGAAATCTCAGTTGGAGGCCAGAGCCCTGAGATTTTGAGTGAATGCTTTAATCATAGGCAAAGTGGATCATAGGGAGAGAGAGCAGTGTTTACTAATGGGGACTGGAAAACAGCTCTCACTTCACAGGCATTCTGTTCCAACTCCATCCCAAACACTTTCATATAAACCATCACTGAGTAGAAGAATACTGCCTCGACTATGCTTCCAAAATGAATACAAAACAAGTACCACTAAGGGGTGACATGCAAGCAATGCGTAACTTCCCTCTTCTCCCCATAATTTCCTGTGAAAAAAAAAAAAAAAGAAGACATTCTTTCTTCCATGGAACACAAAAGGGGAAACTGTTCTTTTCCATTCACTTTGTCTCTGATTAAACATACACAACCATTCAAATGCTTACAGTATTTTTTTTATTGTTTGAAGAAATTAATACTTTTATTCAGCAAGGATGCATTAAATTGATGAAAAGTCACAGTAAAGACATTTATAATGTAAAAAAAAAAAATGTATTTCAAATAAATATTGTTCTTTTGAACTTCATATTCATCAAAAAAAAAAAAAAAAAACAGTTTCCACAAAACTATTAAGCAGCATAACCGTTTTCAACATTGATTACAAGAAAAGAGCACAAAATCAACATATTAGAATGATTTCTGAAAGATCATGTGACACTGAAGACTGGAGTAATGGCTGCTGAAAACTCAGCTTGGCCATGACAGGAATAAATTACATTTTAAAATATAAAAAAACCCCAGAAAACAGTTATTTTAAATTGTAATATTATTTCACAATATTACTGTTATATATAGAATGGTATGAGGGTGAGAAAATGACAAAATAACTTTCCACTTGGATGAATTACTCCTTAAATAAGAAATGAAGTCTTATTAGTAAATTTAAAGATTGTTTTATTAACAAAATTCAGGAGGAACACGTTCAAATGATCTAATTAATTAATTAATTTTTAAGTTTTATTCAGTGTTAACAAGATTATGTGGTTTTTATAATCAATTAACACTGCTTTTGTCATTTTTTACAAGATGGACAAAATTTGTTACCAAAAAAGTCATTTGGTTTAACCAAAATTTCGGTTTTACCAAATGACACTTTTGGTTATACCAAATGACGACATTTTCAAACAATGATAACAGGCTGATATCTAGCTAGCTAGCTAGTTAGCTTGCTAGCTAGCTAACAATAGAACAATCAAACATTTTACATTTAGTACAAGTTTTTAAAATATTACAACATTTTCCATGTTTTACAGCGGTTGTACCGAATGACCTGATGTTTCAGGACATGCATATGAGCAAGTGAAAACATGAATTTTTCAAATAGTTAAGAGAGAGTTAGTTACTTTGTTTCTCGACCATGTGGTTCTTTGCAGGTGTCTGAATGAGGTCACATCCTGTCACATGATATTGACCGCATAACTTGATCCAAAATGGTCCCTTTATATTTGTTACTCCGAATGACAAATGAAATTCATTTTTCAGGACATTCTTTCTCAAAACATAGCAACGACTTCTACAAATAATTTTAATACCATTTTGCACTATGTTGATATATGAAGTTATAAAATCACGCCAGAATAAATTTTATAATTTTATATTTTCAGATATTTTAATCACAAATGAAATGGCTGTACGGGTGGAGTACTTTGGGTTTCAGGCCAAATACCGAGCTCGGAGCCCTCTCCTCGGACAGCATGCCAAATACGCATACTATTTACTCTGATTATTTGTAAGTGTGAACTCTTGAAAATGATATATGCTATACAGGTATAACCTGACAAACACAAACCCACACACAAATCCATGCTCAAATTCAACTCCACACAGTAGGATTCTAATGTATGACTGTGAGAAGTGATGTCATTACAGTCTCATCACGTTTGATACAAATGAGAAAGCCATGAAGAATACGCAGAGAAATAAATTAGCAGGAGTGGTACTTGAGATTCAATGGCGTGTTCAGCATTGTTTCCAAAACAAAAGCATGAATCAGGTACACACTTCTGATAAGAAATAACTACAGCTAAGCTAGCCCTAAAGCTTCCCTCACACTACTGTAAGAAACTACTCGCTCATCTGTTTCAGGAGTGGAGAGACTGCACCTCTGAAAACAAGCAAACAAGGGGAAGGCAAGAAAAAATCCATCAGCTATTCCAACAGCAGGGGAGATTCATCTCCGTTGTGAAGTAAAGAAACACACAAGCGTACGCAAACACACACTCACAAAGGAACAGCATATGGGAGCAGGCTCAGAAAGTGCGACCGAGCAGATGTGGATTTGATGGCATTCGGTTGCTCAGTCTGGTGAAACCCAGAGGCTGTGTGGTGGCGTTGTGTCGGTGTCAGCAAGATGAGCTGCTGCAATATGCCCCAAGTCAAACGCAAGCTCTGGACATATTGAGTGAAAATACGCTCACGTCTTCAGGCTCCCTGCTCGATTTGATTACAATGATGCACAAGCCTATAGCTCTTATTAGTCTTGATGTTGAACTGCAATCTGCTATTATTACTTTAAAGAGCTATTTCTACCTGATAAATAAGTTTGTTAGTATAAATTTAGGTATTTAGTTTGATTCAGCCATTTTAAATTATATTTTTAACTTGAATGAAACCAGTTAACTTAGATGTTACATTTGGTTACTATTTTTTTTTTTTAAGTGTATGCATATATTTGTGGATAGATACATAGGTAGGTAGATACTTTATTCATAGATAGGTCGGTATGTACGTAGGTAGGTTGACAGTAGGGGTGGGCGCTATACCGGTATGAAAGTGACAACCGGTATGATGTTGTGCCATGATATAGATTTTGCTATACCGTGGATACCGTTAAATATTCATGAATTCTGATTTTGTATTTGTATTGTTTTGTTTAATTTTGTACTCTTTACAACTTTTAACACTAGTAATGACGATGAGTCGAGGCTGAACGTTTAACTTTTTGTCCTCTACCGTGTCCAGCGCCTTACTACACAGGCATTAGTAATCAAACACAGAGAGCATTGAAACAGTCCAAATTAATAGAGCACAAACTGCCTACTCAAAAACACAACAGCGACAAATAAGCGTGCATATAGATAATAGGGGTGGGAGAAAAAAAAATCGATGCATAGATGCAACGATTCTGGATTGATTATGAGCTTAGTTTTTAACCGATGCGCGATAACGAGGCGTGTGCTTTGGTGCGTGTCCATGGCACGGAGCAGAGCGAGCGTTTTAATTAATTCCTACTGAAGTTGAGCGTGAAACTCGGAAAGTTCGGTAAAGCTGAAGCAAATTACATTCGCGGGATTCATTGCACAGGGTATGAGAGAGCTGTGAGAAACACTTTGCTTGATGTTACGCTTGCAGTTTGTGGTCTCGCCCGCCGGTAGGCCTATTTTCCTTACTAATACTCTACGAAGGCATCATTTATGTTGTTTGGAATGCATTGGGCTTATATATTAAAATATTAAATTCACTGACAGAAGGCTGCTTTCCATTTCAAATTCTCATGTTCGCTTTGTGAAGCGCGCTCGCGTGTGCGGCTGTGTGCAACTAGTGCTTAAATCTACTTCTTCTCAAAATGCTTTTATGACGCGAAATTGATATAAACACAGTCAGTTATGTCTTAAAGTATTAAACATACAGGACAGAAACTTCTTATATTTCGGAAGAGATGTGCATAGTCTGGATGCAGCTTATTAGACCTCCCGCTATGGCATCAGTAATAATCAAACAACCGTAAAGGTGAGAAACTAAAAAATCACTCACAGCTCTTGAAAGGTAAATGTTCTGAAAGCACTCTTTGTTTATTGCTTGTAATGTTTTGTAGTTCCTTTTTATTATTTACTAGGCGACTCGCTTGTTTTTAAACTTTATATATGTCCCTATATAAAATTCTTAACATACAGTTGTATTAATGTATTTTTTAACTTTTAATTATTTACAAAGTAAGCTACTTATAATTCCATATGTAATTAAAAAAAATAATTAATAAGCAAATGAATTAATAAGAAAAAAGTATCAAGAATCCTTTTGGAATCGGATCGTGACTCCTAGAATTGGAATTGGATCTTGAGGTGCCTAAAGATTCCATTTACCACCCCCTAGATAAGATACATATATTGCCTGCAATTTAACTAAGGTCTACTAAAATGTGATTCCAATTTTTTTTTTTCTCATATCGCGATATAATATCGATATCGTCTGGACAGTGGAAAATATCGTGATATGAATTTTATCTCATATCGCCCACCCCTAGTAGACAGACAGACAGATGGATAGATGGATGGATTGATGGATCTATCCATTCATCTATCCATCCATCCATCCATTAATACTAAATGAATCAACTAAATTGCAATTTTAAAAAAAAAAAAAATCAATCAACATAGGTAGCCCATTCTGGGATTTTTTCCACCCTGGACTGCAAAAGATAATTAAAATGATTAAATGTATAAACTAAATACAGATTTCTATAGGTGGCATTTCAATTTCTATCTAGATCACAATCATTCCAAATTGTGACCTCAGTGGGAAGTCAGCTCATTAGTGCAATCCCATTAGTACCTCCTGAATATTTAATATCAGACCCACTTTAACTATTAGCAGAGATTCATAAAGTCGCAAACTAGTGTGTTCATCTCTGAGTTGAGTCCTGCAACACAAAACAAAATGAATACTGGTCTAACCGCTTTTTCTTGCATCAGTCTGTCGAGCATCGCCACCTGTGACTTGCTCTGGTATTTCTGTTTCTCTCTTTCTATTTTCATCATGACGGAATGATTGTTTAAATTAAATTGTCAGTGTGCTCCGTTATATACACTGGTAATTGACTGTCTCAATAGAGAGAGTTTACAAACGAAGATACGCATGAACCCACAAGGCAACCACAGAGCTCAGCATTCTCCTCTCTTTAATTTATTTGAAGTAAAATGAAGAAGAACAAAGGGATACAGTATATGCTGAGTTTAACACATGATCCGCAAAGAAAGCCACACACACAACTTTGATTGGTTCTGTTAGGGACGAGGGCAGAAGGGAAAAATAATGTGGTTGTACATATACAAATATGGTCGTATAGTTAGGATAGCAAAATAAATATGCTTATCAACATTATCAAAAAGAGATAATTATCTTTTGTCGTTGAAATCAAAAGCAACACATCTAGTCAAACCCTATGGTATTTTCATCTGCCACTTCAGGTTGAAGCTAGCCAAATTAACCAGATGTCATCATGGGCAATCACATCCCATGCAAGGAGGATAAACATGGTTTTGTGGCAACAACAATATATGTTTTAAATTCTAAATTATTGGCTTAATAAATCTTAAGTTGCAATGTTTGATTTCAGGATGGTTCTGGTACAGGTACTATGTTGGGTCACCATAATATTAGGGTATATTTATACGAAATACTGAAATTGGATATTTAATTGTGCATGCTCATTTCCCATGTTTTCCATGTACATACTTTGCTGTCATTTAACACTAACTCAAATTGTTTTAAGTGCTACACATCTCAAAATGAATATCTATTTATTTATAATGTACATTATAATGTAAATGTACTTTTAGCATTTGAAACAATTTATTTGAGTTTTAATGTTTTATTGATAATTTATTTAGACCAAATAATAGGCTACACAATTTTAAACATTGGCCATTACATGAAAACAATTATCATGTTAATTTTTTGAATAGTGCATTATGTCCAAAGCAAATTAGCTACTAAAGCAAAACCATTTGATATACTGCCTTACTTTACCTTAGGGATGCGCCGATCCGATACTCAGTATCGGTATTGGCTCCCATACTGCCATTCTTTGCCGGTGTTGTGCCGAATTTCGACCCCCTGCCCAATTATTACCCTCTTCGTAGAAGTTGCTACCTGATTGCCTAATCTTAACCCCACCCCTAATCCTAACCCCTTCCCCACACCTACTCCTAAACCTACCAATACTAGGGGGGTAATAATCTGGCAGGGTGTTGAAATTCGGCACAACACTGGAACGGGTATTGGTCAGACGAGACCAATCCAAATCCGATATTGTGCATATACTGCGTTATTGTTAAGCCCCACAAAAGGCAAGAAGACATTATAAAGCACCATAAAGTTTTCGTGCACTATATTCCAAGAATTCTTCAGCCATTCCATAATATAATGTGAGGTACAGATTAATATTTAAATTGTTAAATTCAAGTTCACATAAATGCTTCCCTCCACTGCTGCTGTCAGTCATTCTCCATTCAGCATTCAAACTGCGCTTGGTTACGACAGTCAACATGATGAAACTCTCTCCAAGATGATTCAATGTTTCTATTATTATACTTGATCTGTACAAGTATAAGGTCTATGGTTTTTGCATAAAAGAACTTTATCTTGCTGGAGTTTATTACCGTTTCTAAATCATGTTACTTCCTACCGGGTGTCTGTTAGATCACAACACTGGAGTACAGACAAAGGCAAAGCACTATGAATTGTTCTTCACGTGTATAGTAACTTACATTTAAAACTGTTAAAAGAAAAGGCTCAATAAACTATTGCATAGATATAATACACTATGCATCAATACCTCTTCCCTTTGTGCCTTGAACTTTTCAATGCGAAGCGCTGCACGCTGTGACTCCATGTTGCTTCGAGTGCATTATTCTGCGCACGGGATGCGCATAAGCACTTTGTGCCGCTCTGTATTGGAGCCGTTCATATTATAATATTTTTGCTCATTGAAAGTTCATTAATAGCCTTTCTTGTTCGGTCCTATCTATCATATGTTGCTGCCTCATTAAAAAGCTGTGCTATACATTTAAAATGAATGTCTTTTCGTTTTATAGTATATAAATATATTTACATGTTTTTCATGAATGTATTTTACAATACAAAGAGCAATTTGGAACAGTTTACCAGATTTAGTGCTATACTTACTCACTTTTATTTGTTCCCCACTAAATAATGTTTAGGTTTTATACAATTATTATGCAATTATGATTTTTCTAGAGTAAATTTTGCTGCTGAATTATCCAATAGCCTAGTTTATAATAGTATTTTTGTCATAGATTATTATTATATATTTTTTCATTTGTTTTTCTTTATAATGAAGTTGTCTGTATTTAGTAGATTGTGTTTAACACACAAAAGAGTGATTATCAGTTTAACACACAGAGGTATAGAAATTCTACATTGTTTAAAAAAAATCAGATTGGTTCTGAAAAAATGGTATCCGTGCATCCCTACTTTACCTTGGTAATCACACATTTCACGCATATTCCGACACCACGCCCATCTCATTCACACTTCCTCCTCCTAACCCTTATTCACCTTTCCATCGGCAACCTTCCAATTTCCACCAGACTTTCTCTCGCACATTTGACACCTGCTAATCTCGCCATATCACCGCTCCCCCCTTTCTGTGCTGTTCTGATCCGTTTTAACAGCAAAGCCTCCTGTGGCTCACTAACAAGCACCCTCCTGCTCTTAAAGATCACGAGTGCTCCAATTTATTTCTGCCATAGCACATCTTCCAGCACTGATATCTCAAGCAACGATCCTACCGGTGGCCTTTCTCTCCACATCGACCACTTTATTCTAGAGCTGTCGTCGTCCTCCTCCACTTTGGTCCAGCCAAGTTCACTAACACATTCCTTACCCTTGCCACACTCTCTCACACTCGGGTAACCACTTCCCTCATTCCCTGTGGCCGTGTGACCCTTCCCTTTTTCTCTGCGCTGGCCAGCACAGAGCGCTAACAGGTGCCCTACCCGGCTAATTAACAGTGTGCGTCCCCGAGTGGCTTTGGGACGGCTCATTTGCACACGGTGGGAAACCCTTTCTAATTGCATTTTCAGCAGGCTGATTAAAACCAAGCCATAAATCACTTAGTGCAGATGACTTTGAATTGAGCCATCAGACTTGGCAATGTGAAAACAACACTAGTTTTCCACCCAGTATGGCGTCTGTCACAGCCACGCAGTTGTGTAGGGCTGGGTCTTTGAGATACTGCTACATTATAGAAAGCAAATATCATCTTGTTGCCCACTTTGTAGATTTAATTAAAGAGGGATCTACCAGCATTGATTCAGTTGAGGCATTTGCACTCGAGGAGATAAAGAGAAGAGAAAAGCAAGAGGGAACGGACAGGGGGAAAAAAAACTGCCATCAGATACCTCTTACTCTTTACACAGCCTGTGTAATGAATCAGGTTTGTCCAGATCCATTGTTAATGAGGATAATTTCCCTGGTGCCAAACTTTCAGTTCATATGGACACACACACACTGCACAAACAAAGGCCCTCCACACTTATTAATTTAAAACCATGGGTGTCGCATCTTATAAGATGTATCTCACTGACTTGTCATTAAAATATCAGACAGATCAGCTTTGCATTTGCTCAAATCTTCTAACATTTTTTAACAATAAACATGGCAAAACTGCGAAAACTGGAAAGTGAAAATGTACCAAATCATAAAAATTATTATAATTCAATAGCATAGCTCATTTTTCTATATAAAAATAAGTTCTCTTTGTACAATTGGTTGTGGCCACAACTTGTCTGGGTAAAAATGATCTATTGTTCAACTAATCATCATTAGAACGATCAGGATAGCGATTCCTAAAATCCAAACAACACGTAACAACAAATAACATGACCAGTGTAGCCCCAATCATGAACAAATGATTCTTATAAGCAGTTCTTTTTTGTGAATTAAATACATAAAGCATAACCAGACTAGCCCGATTCTCATAACAAATGACTCTTTAAACAGTTATCATTTTAAACAGCTTTGAAAAACTGCCATGTAAGAAAAATAGAAATATAAAACTGAAATAAAAACTGAAATTTATCCAAATCAAATCAGAATCGAACCAAGATCTTGTGAATCAAAGTCAATCAGGAAATTTCAATAAGTACAATAACCAGCCCTACAGCAAACTTAAAATTGCAGCATGAACAATGCCACTTTTTAAACACACACACAAAAGGACTGATGATTAAAGACAGTTTTATAATAATTCCTTTTGAGAACTACTTACTCTATCTTAGAACAAAACCAATTAATATTATTTATCTTCATTACATTCATACATTCAGGCATGTACCTGCGGCGCTTATATCTGCTACACAAAATAATAAATACAATATAGCTAGATCTAAACCCGGAGGATTATTTATACCATCACGATTATATACAGTATACCATTTATATATAGCCACTTCGCCCAGCACTAACACTTACTCAGTGTTAAATGTTAAGGCATTATAGACATAATAGTATGACTTTCTGTAAAGCTGCTTTGAAATGATGTGTTTTGAGAAAAGAAAAGCATCCAAAGCAATACACAAATAAATTTGACTTGACACTATCAACATCAATGATTTCTCTGTCTTGGCACCTATAAAGTGATGGGAACGAAATGTACCATAGCAAATGACACCATGCTTACTGCCTAACGAACCTACGAACCATGTGCATCTTGAAAAAAGACACTGTAGGCAAATATTTATATCAATATGATGATTCCATATCACAAATTTACCATTTACGCACATCACATTTAAATAAATAAATAAATAAATAGTGTGAAAACGATTACAAAAAGCTGTTAAAGTAGCACTGTAGTACAACACTGAGAAGAAAGTGAGAATCAAAGCTACTGCCAAAAAAACAGCAATCAGATAAACATTGTCAAGCTCTCCGTAACGCATTCAGAAACACATCCAACATTACGAAAAGCAGCCCTATTCCCACAAACACACCGATCCGTAGGTACATTAATCATTAAAGCAACAACTGTCACATGATATGACTTATCTGTGCTTTAAATAATGATCCTCTGTGTGCGGCACTGCAAGACAGTGGCTGGCCATGAAAGCTTTCATCACAGTGATGAAATGTTCTTCGGTTGTACTGTGGCAGCAGGGCCAAACAGAGCTTTAATCATTCATTTACTTCTCTCTGGAAATACATATCATATTTACTCCTTAAAAGCAGCTATCGATGTTCGTCTCGCATGTCACTGCAGCAGTTTATAAATTCGGGGCCACGCAAATATGTTCAGAGGTCACTTTCCAATGTCAAACTGCATTATCACTAAAGGCGCACACAGACCTGACTCTGGTTATAATTACATAGAGAGTTTGAGAGCGCATAGGGATAAAATAGCCTTGATATTGTCCTTTGCGTATCTCTATTTGAAGCTAAACATATTTCATATCACAATGACTTTGGGAAGAATATAATTTTATATGAAGTATCCTATAGAGTGTGACTGAGTCTGAGTCAAGCTTTTCCAACAATACATATGCATCATTCACAGCAACCCAGGCAATATTAGGTTTAGCAGTAATGGTCGTTTTTCGGGTTGATATGGGAGCGGTTAAAAATCCTCCCAACGGTCCTCATTATTGCCATTGTTTGGAGGCATAAGCCATAGCAGCCCAGAACAGTGTCCCAAGCTAGCTGAAGCTCATTTTACAACATTTTTAGGAGACATATTTTCATAACTCACATATTCTTTTTATTCAGTCCTGCTGGTCTTTCTCCCTCTATCACTCACTCACTGTTCCTGGAGATAGACTGGCACCTCTTAAAAAGGTTAAGCAGCACTTTTGCGTTTCAGGGGGATAATGCAAGCTGATTGCTGAATACACTAACCACAATGCCATTTTATTACAGAAAATGAATCGTAACACTACAGGTTCAAAGCAGACGTGGTTGGAGGCCAGGTTTGTTTAAAACATATTTTTTAAAATATGTTTAAATGTCTGCACAAAAAGCTACAGAAGAATAAAGCACACTGACTCTTTTGAGTTTTTCACAATTTCCAACATCTTTTGCCTTCACTGGTTAATTTTAAATGGTCCTGCGGTGTGAGAAATGAATTTTTAAAAAGTACAAAATGTTCCATGTAGTCTCTTAAATAACATGAACTCATAAAAGCTTTGAATTAGCATTAAAGGAATTAGAATAGCATTTCACATGTCACACCTCAGAATATCTCAACTCTTCAAATGTATTTTAATGTCTATCTACTTGCATAATCAATTTTTGACTTTCATTCATCACAAAAACCATAAAACTTGTTAAACTTTAAAACCATAAAACCATTTGTACCCCAAAATAGTGTGATAAAGTCTTAAAGTACAAATGTTATCTATTATCTCCTAAGGAAAATGTAGCAATTAATATTTGTTGTCTTAAAGTCAAAATGCAACAGAAATAATGACGGATTTTTTCTTCTGTTTTGTCAGATTATTGAAAAGGAAAGAAATAGGGCACAGCTTTATCCATTGTTTGTTGAGTGGATGGAGGAAATTCTGAATGGGAATTGATTGTACAGGGCAGAGTTTATGTGGAAGAAATGATCGAGTTATGAAATTGGTTAAAAGTTACGAGTTAAAAAAAATCTTTAAGATTGTTCACAATAAGATTACTGAGATACTTTTAGAAAATATATAGGGTTTATTTCCATTTAATTCCATTTCAACTCTAAAGAGCATTGAAGACAGATGAAGTCAAAGCCACATTTCAAAACAAATATTTTCTCGTCACACTTGTCTTTAATCCCTCAGTCATATAATCCCTCTAAATGTTTGATGCAGACTGCCTGTTGTTTGAATTGGTATAACTCTCATACAGTGTAACACTCTCATAGTGGTTAAGGATATGGATATATGAGACCTAAGCCTTAAAGCCCATGCATGGCCTATGCTCATTTTTTATTCTCTAACTTTTTATGGTCTCAATTCATCACTGTCCTCTAATCTAAATGTGGTGTACACTCGTGAAGAGGATGTTTGCTGCCAGCACTGTGCCCCAGGGAAAAAACGGTGGACTGCTTTCCAGAGTCTCTTTCCTCTCGTATCTGACCACTAGAACCAATTATCTCCAAAATGTCCCAGTCTGAGAACCAAGCCATTTCTTAAATGCATTGGTGGTCTCGGATTCAGACTCACACAATGGTACAGTTGTAGAAACCACTGAGCAAAGCAAAATAGCGGACTATTTAACCACATGTCCATAAAGCCCTTGCTAGATCATTCAAACAATCACTGGCCTACCAGACCAATATCTTTCAGAGACTATATTACAATCTTGTACCTGCAAAAAAAGGACTGACATACAGCACCATGGTTGAGCAAAAGATCCAACCATGTTGTATGTTTAAACTGTCAGAAGCATGTCTGAAAGTTGCACAAGATGAAAGAACGGCAGGTTTTAATAGGATGGAACACTGTTGGCTAGAACAATCGAGAGAGAACACCCATTAAAATGAACATCATTTCGCTAACAGTAAAATTGCACTCTATTCTATGGAGCAGCATGCTGACTCTTAATACTTTTTAAATTGATTTTCATATAGAACTCCCGCGGGGGGCAATTCCATTTCCATACGAGCTTGTGTGGCACTCTATTCACTCAATTAATCGCATAATACGATCAATTTCTGCACCAAGAGAAGTCACACTCCAGCGTTTTCTCATAAGAACAGCTTAGTGTTTTAGCCTTTTTATAGCATGCTCCAAGCTCTGTTATGTAGTGTAAAAATCACAGAAAACATGGCTGGAAAAATGTAAAGAAAAATGGCAGCATTTTTGATATCTCATCCCCTGAGCCACAGGAGGGCTGAGAGTAACACTGGAATTGTACAAGTTTGCCTAGAGCTGGTGATATATGAAGCCAGAGATCCTTGTAATTCTCTATGAGAGAGAATGGGAGAAGAGAATTCATATAATTGGAATTAACAACAGGCATATCTTAAGAATTCCCAACAGTCATTCTGTTATTGACAGTGTTCAAATATCAAGATGTGTTAAAGGTATTTTCAGGCTCTCCTATTGGTTATAACATTATACTGTATTCTAACAAGATAACTATAATTGTAAATAAATAAATAAATAAAAAGAGTAGGTAGGTTTTCAAAGCAGAGGTTAAAGTTAAGGTTAAACTGTAAAACTGCTTTGCTTTTTATTGAGCCGTTAACAATGCCGAGGTCATGAGTTCGATTCCAAGGGAATGCAAGAACTGACAAAAAAAAAAAAAAAAAGTATACCTTGGAGTTAGCAAAAGTTTATACATCTAACATTATTTTTACTGAAAGTAGTAAAAATATGCACTTAATACTAATTTAATTTATGATTTCCAGATAATGTTTTAAAAAAAGACAGTAAGTATGATTATGAATAGGTCTTGACTTTATACATTAAAATATAGTGCTAGAAATTATACACATCTTTTATACATGAAAATGTACACTACTACCGTTCAAAAGTTTGAGGTTAGTAAGATTTTTAATGAATATTTAATCTCTCTTTAATCTCTCAAAAACACTAATATTATAGAATTTAAAATAATTTTCTATTTCAATATATTTTAAAATGTATATTATTCCTGTGATGCTAAAGCTACATTTTCAGTTTCCATTACTCCAGTCTTAAGTATGAAATGATCCTCCAGAAATCATTCTAATATGCTGATTTGGTGCTCAATAAACACATCTTGTTACTGTATTATAGATTTTGAAAGCAGTTGTGCTGTTCAGTTCAAAAGAACAGCATTTATTTGAAACAGAATGTCTTTACTGTCACTTATTAAACACACCTAACCCGCTAATCAAGGTCTTCAGACTCACTAGAAACTTCTAGGCAAGTGTATTGGAGCTGGTTGGAGCTAAAATCTGGAGGACATTGGCCCTCCAGGAGCAGGATCAGACACCCCTGATTTAATGCATCCTTGCTGAATAAAGGTAGGCTATTACTTTCTTTAAAAAACAACAACAACATTTGAACTGTTGCACGTACATCTAATTTTTTATATGCGAAAATGATGGTTTGCTACGTACCTCGGTATTGAAGTCAAGGTTCGGTATAGATTTGGTACAGCAGGAGGGAGAAAACTAAACATAAAATTGCTTTTTTTCTGTTCAATTAAACAGTGGTTTACTGAACAAATTGTATCTCTGTCTTTAAATAAATTCAATTATAATTAAAATTTTCTTAAGGATAAAAAAAACCTTTCTCTGCTAATGCTGTGAACTATATACAGGGAGCACTTTCTTGCACATTACTATAATATTAAAGATTATAATTAACAACAGAACCCAAATTATTAAATTATTTGCTATTTATTTTTAGATATATTAATCGACACTCACATAAACACTATGCAAATATGTAAATTGCATATAAGGCAGTTTGCATTAACTTCTAAATCTTTTTCTACTCCAATTCGATGTTAAAATATACATTTACACAGTGGCCATCATAACTTGTTTTCATGACAGATTTAAACATACATTAAACATATACATTAAATAATCAAGACAGGTTAAGTAAAATATAATGAATATATAGGCTAATATAGTGCATATATGTAGCGAAAGAGTTCATTTCTCTGGCGAACTTACAAGCTGTGGACATTGAATGGCATTTCTGAGGTAAATGCTACGTGACATTGTTTACAAGCTGTTTTATTGACGTCTTTCCGCGGTTGAAACAGTGATTGAGCTATTACATGAGAGGTTTCAGTAAGTTGTACTGTATCTTTCAACATACCTTCAGATGTTCATGTTGATTCTGTAAATAGTATTAAAGAGGAAGAGATGATCGCGCTCACTCACACTCCGCGTTGCCGCTTGAACTGAGGCGCCTATACAACGATCCGTCACACCACATCAAAGAGCTACAAAACCGCATTTATTGTTTGAATTTCATAATAAAATGGACAGAATTTGAGGGATGAGACTTTGTTTCTTATCGAAAGTATCAAAACACAGAGCTTATTGCGATTATTGGTGGAAATGGTGGTTAAAAGTGCTTAATGGGCTACAACTCTGTATTCGTAGGTACACGTGTACCGAACCGAAAGACACGTACTGAACATTTTCGGTACAAATATGTGTACCGTTACACCCCTAGACATTAGTAATGACAGAGCAGCTGTTAATATTCTGAAGCAGTGAACACTGTCACAATTACATAAGAAAAGGTAACATGAACTTGTTAACATTTCAAATGCACCATGATTCATTAGGGTTAAGTTAGGCTCTGTTCCTACTCTATACTTCCATTGGCTTTGATTGTGTTTGTACTTATCTAATGATATTTTCTATCCCCTAACTCTACACCTTTCAGAATCCTTTCTGCATCTTTAAGCTTTCATTAATACAGTATTAGACTGTTTTCCTCATGGAGGCCATGGTGATTTCAGGTTTTACTATCCTTGCCTACATTGTGGGGACCAAATGTACTCGAAAATCCTAACCCACACACACACTTTCATTCCACTAATTTACAACCACATCCTACAGAAATGCCCTCAGAGAGAATGTTATGGCGTTCTAATCAAAGCACTAAACATTCACACCCAGACGGCACACAATTCCAGGGCATAAATCTATTAATGCTCCACTGTTAGCATTCATTGGGAGACTTGGAGGAATCCCTTCATTATAGCACTTAACACCTCGAAAGACTTTGTCCACTGAGACCAGCACGGCACACAATTTATCACCGGGAGCTTCAATGAAGCTAGACACGCACACACGCGCGCGCACACACTTCTATGAGCCAACCTGCAATATCAAAGACCTGAGAGAGCTGAAGTACTAATGGATATCAGCACAGCAAATTGCTCTCCCTCTAAAGACAATCCAACAATCCTGCAAACAAAAAAGCAAGTCAAAAATCCCATTTTAACACTACCAGAAGTAGGGATGGGATGGGAACCGGTATTGTTTTTGGAAAAGAACCGGAACCGTGCAAGATTTCTAAAGCCGCCTTTCCACTGCACACGACAAACGACACCCGTTGGACCGGAAGTCATTCATTTCCAATGGAGAGTAGTACAGAGGCTGCGTGGAGTTCCGATCATATGCGAATGCGGAAATTTCGGATCCGATTTGAGCTTCGGATGCGTTGAAATATTTGAACTTCTGCGGCTAGACCGTATGCTACCGGCCGACCGGATATGATGTATTCTAATCAAAACTATGAGCGCGAAGTTAGAATGGGCTCTATGCACAGAGCGTTCTTTAGAACTTCCGCAATAATATAAGCCGGCTGGAAAACTTCCGATGAGATGTCATTTGCTGGTGTGTTGAGCATCAATAGTGTAATACTTAGTTTATAATCAGAATATAGTCACTTAAATAGTCAGGCATAGCATAAATTTAGTTATTCAAACATAAGACGGCATAGAAAATAAATAAATAAAAAAAGTACCTCAGTGTTCCTCCTCGGCTAAATTCAATTCGACCGTCAGTTTTCACACTTAAAAATTAAATAATTATAGTGCACTTTAGAATAAATTGAATGAAATGTGTGATTTTACAAGTGTGCCAAAATCATGATCTTGCGCTGCACTGACTGACAGCTGCTGTGATTACAAAGGGAAAGCGCGGTGCTCGCTTTCTGTGTAATTAATTCACAAGAAAAGTTATTGTTTTTCATAAGATTTTGTGAGTACTTCATACTTCACATTGACTAAATGTAAACCTAGTTAACGAGTAGAGGAAATGGCTGATATATGCGCAAATAAATGCTACTCTGCCACCACCTGCTGGTTATAGTGGTAATTATTGTCTTTTTTTATTTTTAAATAAGTGTTTTCTATCAAATGTTGAATTTCCTACATTTTGAAACGTTCGGTTTTACAATGGGGACAATCTCAGAAGGATGAGGAAATAATGTTTTTGGTCATCACATTAAAAATAACATTTGAAGTGCTGGGGGGAAAAAATGCGTGTGTGTGTGTCTAATTACAGACACGGCGTTTTTAAAGGTCCCAATAGCTTCGTCTATATTGCAATCAATAAAACTGTTTATTGGCAAATTAGGTAAATGGGATAACTGCATTAAAATATGAATACAACATTAAAAAGTCAACCACTGATGGTTTTGTGTCGATGTACAGCAAGTACAGAATGAACAGCTAACAGTTCACCGGAAATGCCCGAGCAGCCTTAACGACAACCAGGAAGTAACCGTGCATATAGCCCATTACCAATATTTTAACACTTTAACGTTATTCTGTAAACACTATTTCTGTAAAATGGTGGTTATTAATAATTATGTCAGAAAAAAGATTTATAATTATAATTATTAAATCAATTTTTACGTTGATTACCTCTATAAAATCTACTATGTTTTTATTTTAGATGTATTGAGGGTCATTTGCTTTGTATGGATATATTCATACATGCATTAACGTTACATTCATTAAAATCGTTCAGTTTACAATGCAATAAGCCGAGGGTAAGTTTCGGTTCTGAAAACGGTTCTGGTGTGATGGGTGGGCGAAGTGCGGGGAGCGTATCCTTTAATAGAGACATCTCACATCATGAATATTATAGCAATGAATGCACTGAAAAGCGCTCGCGCTACTCATATAGCTACGTCAGATTTCAATGCAGAGAGAGAGAGAGAGAGGTGCCCAAAGCTGCACGATTAATCTTTAAAAGATCGCGTTCTCGATTTCATCACCCACATGATCTACTTCCTAAATGACAACGATTCACCCGTGTATATTAAACCTTTGACAAAAATAAAATCGCGACATTCAAATCTGCGTTCGCGCTGCCGTTGATCTAAAGAGAGTTGTCATGTGTAAATATAAACAGCTTCACAAACAATCTTTTCAAACGCACAGTATCATTATTTCTGGGTGACAAATAGGCCTATTCCAATTATAACAAAAGTTTATAACACATGTAAGATTATAACACATCTTACATGTGTGTTCATGTGTGCATCTTATCTAATTTGTGGTAACACTTTACAATAAGGTTCATTTATGAACTAACCGAGTAATACATTTGTTACTGTATTTGTTAATCTTTGTTAATGTTAGTTAATAAAAATACAGCCGTTCATAGATTGTTCATGTTACTTCACAGTGCATTAACTAATGTTAACAAATACAACTCTTGATTTTAATAATGTATTAGTAAATTAACAAAGATTAATAAATGCTGTAGAAATGCAGTTCATTATTAGTTCATGTTAATGTAGTTAACTTATGTTAACTAATGAACCTTATTGTAGTGTTAGAGAATTTGTTGAGATTAACAGAATAATAAACACAAAAAGGACTGTTTGAGTCGAATATTGTGCATTTTTCCCTTACTACTATTTTTTATTAGTTGTTTAATTATTTTAATGGAACCGGAACCGGAATCGTTAGGCAGAATCGGAATCGGAACTGGAACCGGAAAATTTCTCACGATTCCCAACCCTAACCAGAAGTGGAGGGCCATCCATAAAAATAAATTGAAAAAAATTCCCAGGCCCTGTGGATTTTAGCAACACCCAGGTGAAAAAAAAAGTACCAGCATTTTTATACTAAAAATTCTTCTTTAGTACTTCTTAAGATAATCTTAAGAACAAGTGTACTCAACTGTGCTATTTTGAGACACCATGAATATGAACTAAAATGTGCTTTTAACATTAATACAGAGATAGTATGTTAAAAGCACATTTCACTTCATATTCATGGTGTCACAAAATAGCACAGTTGAGTACACTTAGATGTTCTTAAGAAGTACTAAAGAAGATTTTTTAATATATTAAGTACAAAATAAATAGAGCACTTTAAGTACACTATGGAAGTGTACTTTTTTTTTCACCTGGGCAGCCCTGGAGATGCACCATCCAAGCGGCAGGTGTTGCGCAGCGATGAAATTCATGAGAGAACATCAAGCTAAATTACAGTTGAACTGACATCACACGCTCACTCTAACAAGCCTATATCATCAAGGGATTTCAATGATGATAAGCTGATGAACAAGCCAAGGTTCACTGCAACTGTCAGTCACAAAAAACTTCCTAAGACAACAAGAGAAGGGCTAATTAAAGTGGGATGTGGTTATTCTAGAAGAGTGACATCATAATGTGTGAATGCTTGTGTAGTACTAGGCTCATATTAAAAGCAGCTAGCGTACAGATTCTTAATGCATTCTTAATAAAATTCTTAATAAATAAAGTATAAATATATCCAACACAACCTTGCTCGGGGCAAAAAAATGTTCATTACTTTAAATCTAGCAGTGGGGATTCTAATTAATGTCTGTGATTTGAATTTTTTGAATTAGTTCCCCCAAAAGATTATTTCATTGGCCCTTTCTGCAGAATGGTGGAGACAATTTAAGTGTCTTTTTGCGTCATGAATGAGTCATTGAATCAGTCAAGGGCTGTTCACATTGACAGCAATTTGCAGGGATAGTAACCAAAGGTTATTCATTTTCAAAGAGCGTTACATGAGTGGCACGAGTCAATTTACGAAAATGAGCAGCAACAGACTACCAGTGGGAGCCCACCAAGTGATCCAGCCCCGAACAGAGTTGGATACCGCAGCAAAGTAAAGTAGGAAAGACTACCAACCACAGTGCAGTGTGTGAATCTGCAACTTCGAGTGATTAAATCACTGCTTTCAATCAACTGTTTATTAAAAACTGAGTTGTTCAATAGTGATGTATCAGTAGTGATGAAGTCATGTATCAATCTACAGAAAAAAGGCAACAAAATAGCCTAGAGTTTCATTTATGTATGGTCATAAGTCATTTTTACAACATTCTTAGTTGTTCATCACATTAAAAACTGAAGGAAAGACATGCCTCCTTGAGTCTGTCAGCAAATATTCAAACGAAATGATTCGTTCATTCATTCATTTTGTTCAATAACAGTTGCTGTATTCGAAACCGCACAGCATACTACTCTTAGTATTCCTTTCCTGCCATAGAAAGATATAATTAATATAGGAGTAGTATGTGGTTTCAAATTCAGCAACAAACGAGATGTTCGTTCAGCAAGTTCAAACAATGACATGCTCATTCAAAGGCTTTTTGCTTGTTCTATAGACATTTTTTAAGGTAGGTAAGCAGTCAAATGCTTCAAATGGGACTAAATGAAAAACAAGACTGAGTCAACATTCTTTCAGTTCAAAATTCATTCATTCAAATGTAAAGATTTGTTAAAGAAACACCACTTTTAACTAAACACAAATGATGCCTTCAACTTCACCTGAGAAGTAGGCCATTACATGTCAGAATTCAGTTTTCTATCATTTTTATTATATGATTTTCACTTCAATGACTTATGTATGCATGGTAGCCTGTAACAAATTTATTTTAAATGCGAGTGATTAACTTTGTATTTTGTTGTCCACAAGATCCTTTCTACTTGGTTCCTTAATATCAAAGCATGAAAATGAAATAACTTTGCAGATCATCATTCACAACAGACTTGTTTGACACCATGTTTTACATTTACACGCCTTCCCAACGTCACAACTCGGCTACTTCGGTTTCATCTAGATTCCGAGTTTGTGTTTGAATCTCCACTTGAAGGACGCAAATGGTTGGATCTGCATTTCAACACCCGCACGCCCATGCTCGCCAAAAATAGTCCCCAAATTAATACTAAAATCAATCAATCAAACCACAGTCATACTAGCCTAAATAAATATGGGCACTCCTCCAAAAAATGCAAGACGCTTAAGGAACCTTTCTGTCATTTGTCTAAAGTTCTTATTGTGAAAACATTTGCGGCTTATATCATGTTCCCTATGAAAATATAGACATAAATTGTCATTTTGTAGGGGCAACGTGGAATTTACAGTAGTTTCATTGTTTATCTGTTGACTAGCATGTCAGCCTTGCTGTGTAAATCTGCACTGTGTAAACAAAAGGGGGGTCTCTGAAGTTGGATAAAGACTAACTGTCATTCAAATCCGAGGAACGGTCTTCCATCCAACGATTTCCCAATAGAGTAGATGTATGCCATTTCTGTTCTGGCACACATCGACGGTGCTTGATGATGGTGGTCGCGCTTTTCTAAATGGGTTAATATGTAGCGCTCTACCCCCACCTGCCGTCGCGTGAGAAGTACCAGCATCTAAAATACATACACACTTCACAAGACTTTGGCAGCTGATGGTCAAGTTCAAAGACGCGCTTGAGTCATTGGAGCTGTGAACTACATACATCCAATGACGTGTGTTTGTTGTTAACACTTGCACAAAGCGCCTCCACCCATAAATGTAAATGCTTTATTCTGGTTACCTCAGGAAAATAACTCTGCTCAACGTACACTAAATGAATCGTTTTTTTTTTTTTATTGAATCATTAATATTAAATGAAATAAATCAAAAAATGAAACAATATAGTTTTTTTTCTATGTAAAAGAAGCATACAAAGCGTGTCATACGTAATTATAAAAAGTTACTTTTTGTCTGAGATTACGATCAAATGCAATCAATTGCCCATCTAAATCTAGCAAACGCTATAGATCTCCTCCAGACCACCTCGAGAACCGTCTGCAAGAATTCATAAGCCCCACATGAATCTATGATAACAAGTGCAAACAAAGAGAGGCTTTGCACTGTTAATAAAAGGTAATCTTAATCTATCAAAAGAAATGTTTTCTCCAAAGGGACGTGCCCAAACTGCAAAGCAGCACACAACAAATCCGCCCCACTCCTCGTACGTCCCCCTCATTCAGATAGACCCCTTCGGCGAAGAGACCAAGTCTATTTTCTCACACTTCTCATTTTCATGCTCACAATCATGCGTCCATACCTTGGCTGCCACCGACGAGCAATCCGAGGAAACAGAGGACGGTCCGAATCATTTTCAGCAGGTCCTGATGGACAGCGGCCAGTGCGCGAAGTGAGTTGAACGGACGCTGGACGCTGGTTCTCCCTCTCCGCGCGTGTCAGTCGCTGGCGCGCACGAGCTCGCTCACTACTCACTCGCTCACTGTCTGCCACAGAAGGGATCTGTTGAGGAGCTGTAAGCAGCTGCCTCAATGCAGTACTTTTTCAAATGCGCCGAACCAGCCCAACCTACCAGCAGCAGTGCATCGCGGCAGGTAGAAACCAATGCCCATCATCAGTTCAGTCATAGTATTGATTATTCAGAAGCCTCACATAAACAGTGGAGCCCTTAAGTCTAAAACCACATTAAAAATCTGAAATGTTTTCTCATTTCAGTGTGAAATTGATCGGATTTATGATTTTGAAAATGTACAATATAGCCTAAAAAAAGTGATGATAAAAACAAATATTTTAGATTCCCATATCAAAACACTGATCATGTGAACTTCTCTGGACAAAAAGTCAGATTTTTTTGCTTCGAATAAAGCTCAAGATGGTCTTTAAGACATTCTCAAATCATTTTGCATTTTTAGTCCAATGTTGTGTAAAAAAAAAAAAAAACAAACAAAAAAAAACCTCACATTTGGCATATGAATCAAATAATAAGTCAAAATCGTGGAAAATAAAGTTAACACTAATGAAAGTTCAGGTTCAGTGCATTACATCGTGTTTTACAATAGGGACTTTAAGGGTGCGTTCACACTTGTCATGTTTGGTTCGATTAAAACGAACCCTGGTGCGATTGCTCTGTTAGTGCAGTTCATTTGAACATGTGTGAACGCTGCCATCTGAACCCTGGTGCGCACCAAACAAGTTTCTTTTTTGGTCCGGACCAAATGAACCAAACGAACCGAACTACAAGTGTGAACGCTCCCTAAGCAGCAGCTGCTGATACAACGGCAACGGCGTTCTGGCGTTCTGTTGCGCATGCACTAATTTAACTGCTACTTCTTGGCTTTCTACTGTAACCGTCTGGTACGGGAGAATAGCCGATTTGCTGTAGTCGATAATACGTGACAGATTAGATAAGTAGGCCTAAATGTTATGTTTTATGGTTATGTGACATTTTAATTGTATCTGTATGTAATTTAATGCCAAACACAACAATTCTCTTGCTTGTATTTAAATGTAATTTATTTTTTACTATGTCAAATGATTAAATAATACGTTAAGCCGTCATTTTTGTTGTTGCTTAGCGATTTTTGCGTTCTTTAGCTACGGCAGCTTACAGTTTATTTCTGGTCGCTGTTGCTGTTCCATCAGCTGTTGCTTAAAGGATCACTTTCTAATGAAAATTAGCACAAGATTTACGCACCCTCAAGCCATCCTAGGTGTGTATGACTTTCTTCTTTCTGATGTACATAATCGGAGAAATATTAAGAAATATCCTGACGAATCCGAGCTTTATAACTTGTTTAAATATGGATAGCTGAAGAAAATGCCATCCATCATAAACGTGTACTCCACACGGCTCCGGGGGGTTAATGAAGGCCTTCTGAAGCGAAGCGATGCGTTTGTGTAAAAAAAAAATCCATATTTAAACAAGTTATGAAGTAAAATATCTAGCTTCCGCCAGACCGCCTTCCGTATTCAAGTTACAAAGAGTGTAAACTGGCGTCGCGTCAGTTTCACTTTTTCCGTAAGTTGAATAGGGAAGGTGTAGGACGTAGTGTAAGCTTTGTGAACTGCAAGAATTTTACACTTTCTTCATACGTTGAATACGGAAGGCGGTCTGGCAGAAGCTAGATATTTTACTTCATAACTTGTTTAAATATGGATTTTTTTTTTTTACACAAACGCCTCGCTTCGCTTCGCTTCGCTTCAGAAGGCCTTTATTAACCCCCCGGAGCCATATGGAGTACACGTTTATGATGGATGGATGTGGATGGAAGCACTTTCTTCAGCTCATACTCACTGGTCCCATTCACTGCCATTATGAAGCTCGGATGCGTCAGGATATTTATTAATATTTCTCCGATTATGTTCATCAGAAAGAAGAAAGTCATATACACCTAGGATGGCTTGAGGGTGAGTAAATCTTGTGCTAATTTTCATTTGAAAATGAACTAATCCTTTAAAGTCCCTAATAATACATGCAGTGACGTTCCATACATCCATACTATATACGGCATCTAGCTATACAACTTTTATTCAGAGAGTTTTGGTTACTGAACCATTTCCCAGGCTCTTTGGCTTGTTTATCTAATTCCAGACAGGAAACTTAAAACCCTCCAAAGACCTCCTTTGCCATTACATCAAGCTACACACATAAACTTGTTCCTTTAAGTTCCACTTGGTGTTGTGGGGGGAGGGGGTCTCTTTTTTGGTCCCTGTTGACAGGTGTGACTCATAACTTTGTATGAGTCAGAACATACTGGAATCACTAAAGTAGCTAAAACCCAAAACTTCACAGACCACCATTTTAACATACTGCACTGCATTTCTCTGTTCCGTAATTGCTTTTTTCAGTTCATTTTTTTTGTATTTACTCATCGCATTAAGCGCACAAAAAACTGGTGGCAAGAAAAATATATGCGACTTTAAAAATACCCCAATTTCACCTTGACATAACGCATACTCCCTGCAGAGAGGATGAGATTCTGGAGGAGAGGCTTAGTGTATGTTTAGGTAAAGCATGGCTATGGTTCTGTTTACCTGCAGCTTAGTGATGTTTGTTTATCTAAGGAGATGATGCAGGCACTGTCATGGAAAAAAAAGCTGTTGCATTAACGCAGAGAAGAGAAGAGCCGTGGCAATGAGCCATGCACATATACAAATCTAGATTAATTTGAGGACAAATTCTGTAAAATATCAGTTTCAACACATCATGATTTTGTTGCTTATCTATAATTAGTAGAGTCCAGCAAAATTGTCAAGATGTAAGTACTTCTTGTCTCAGCTACAAGAAGTCCCAGTAGATGGAATGCTTGGACACTAATGCACTTATGCTACATTGCAGAAAAGAAATGAGAAGCAAAAGTTTTAAATACTAAATTCTCATCTATAATGACAATGCAAGATTTACAGTTTATTCTTATTGTTTCTTAATATTCATAATCTTCTTTTCTTAATGATTTTTTTTTTCCTGATTGCATTCCAGTGTTTTAAGGTGAAAAAGAGATTTAGAAAAGAGAATTTAGCAAAAAGAAAAGTCGTTGAGTGCAAACAATCACCTTCCACTTTGCTAACAAAGGCTTATTCATAGAGTTTCTAGGTTGAAAGGTTTGTAGCTGAGTATGAATTGATAAGACTCAGCTTTGACTCCATTATAATGTCTGAATAATGTCCTCAAGGCTGGCATCCCGCTAGTTCAGTCAGCTGAATAGCCATGCTCCTTTTAGGATCTAAACATTTAAGCAAATCTCTGTTCGGCTCCATGTCGTTCTGTTTCATGGGTGTTTTCTAATCTATTTAGAACATAAATAACATGGGAAAAAATGAATCTACAAAACAGGAACAATCAGCAACTATTTCAAATGCAATGGTCCGCTTCTTTTGGGACACACTAAGGTTGATCTTTGAAATGCATGCGTCACATTAATTCTTCTGAATAACAACATACAAATGACAACTATTCCAATTATCTATGAACATAATTTTGAATGTCTTCTTTTATTTCCTGAAGGACTGATAAAAATGGACAAAGCCAAATGCATATTTGGACGTAATAGATTCAACTGTTGTTTTCCAAATGAAGTTATTATGCTTATTATGCTTAAAAGCTCCATGATGAAAAGGAAAACCTCTCAATTTCAAGCTCTTCTGCCCCTGACAGACAACACTTTGTAACTCTCCAGATAACATCATTAATGATTATAAGTGGAATGAATACTTTGTCACAGTCAAATGTTCAGCATACAATCCACATATAAAAGGAGCTTTAAACATGACGCTGAGACACACAGACAGTGTAGATATGAGATTAATGAGTCAGGGAGAATGAGAGGCTGTGATTAAGAGATTCCTGCGTATCACAGACCAGTTCAGTGCATTTTCTCTACCTATGTCTGGAGCATATAACCATGAAACAGAATACAGGACATAGAAACTTCCTACTCTACATGCTGGACTAGAGATGACCCAAAACTAGGTGGAACAAAGTCAGAAATGTTGATTTAAGCTCAAATTTCCTGAAAGATCAATCCAGAAATGTTCTGTCACGTTTTTTGGACAAGGCAGGGGAAAGTTGAACTGAGAGTTGAAAAGTCATTACGTACTGTAAATCAACAATTTTTTTTTTAACAAATTAATTAAAACAGCGGTTCTAACCTGGTGATTTTGCCAGGGTCACAGACAGCAGGTAAAGACAATGCAAATGCAATTTATTAAATATAGAACCACAGGGGTTTTTTTTGTTTGTTTGTTTTTTTTTTGCTGTAAATTATTGGCTGCTTAGAGGATTAAAACCATTGAAATTCAGAGCACAATTAGAAAAAAGTGTCAATTTTTCTATTAATAGTTTTCCATGTTGTTGGTGTCACAGGTGGGTGAGGTGCTGGTTAGCAGGCACAATGAAGATGATGATAAACTCAAACAGTCTTTATTTACAAACTAAAAATAACTCAAAATAGTTAAGTAAAGTCTTTAGTTTTATCATATTTATAAAAGATACATACGCTGTTCCGAATCTTTCCGAAAAAAGCCGAGCTCCTGGAGGCGTGCCTGCCGTCAGTGCCGTGGGCAAAGCTAAAGAGTCAGGAGCGTGCGCTTTTGTGTAGAGATCATCTGCAAGCTGCGACGTCATTATAAATAAAAAGGGAACAAAAATGTTTGTGTTGTTTACATTTTATGCACTTGCGCGCCAATTGCCAACAAAATGTGATATATTGAATAAGTTCTCAAAGGTAGTATAAAATTGTTTAATGTTATTTTTCTAATACTTCAAAATATTATTTAATTTCTTATTTGTGTTTATGAGGGAAAAAAAAGAGTGTTGTATGCATTTAGTGAATTAATTATTTTCATTTGGCATACTTGCGTCATGACGTCATCGCACGCTAGTTTGGTGCGCGTCTGTGATGTGCCTCATTCGTAGTAAATGCAGAGACGAGAAACCATCACATCAGCGTTCTTCTCTTAATTTTCTTGCTTCTTTCCAGGTGACTGCAAAGTATAATGCACAAAACACACTTTCGGTTTAAGTATAAACACTGTTTAATATAATACGAATGAGCTGTATGTGTTTAAAGCTGTTATTTTATACTTTAGTAAAGTCATGAGTTCAGTGCGGTTGAGCACATGATTAGCATAGGAGCTCCGCGATTAGCGCGAAAGTGCACCATATATAATGAATGGTTAAAGTAGAAATATTATTCGAATCTATAAGAGATAGTATTTTCTTGCTGTTTTCCAGGAGTACTACAATTTTGGAGGCACCGCTGGGATCGATGTTCGGTGGAGTGACTCCCTGACCGGCAGAGCCCATCAAGCAACATCATCCCTCATTAGCGAACCAGATGAGCTACAGGATGAGACAGTCAGGACGAGTGGCGGAAAAGATCTGATTGAGCAGTGCATGCGCTGGAGGTTCAGTTTGATACCAGCGGCGGCCAAGTCAAGTCAGTAAGTGAAACACCGCTTTCAACGGCCTGTCTACATAGCAGCTAAAATGGATGAGCTTAAACATCTTTCAGAGGAAATTGGTGAGAAATTATGCACACTATCACGTGAAAAGCTGACAAAACTCAGTGTCTTTCTTCACCTAACACGAGAGGATGAGACAAATATGACTCGTTTGTCCCTGTTGAGCCTTCTTAGTAACTATTTATTGAGAACTGAGCTAGAGGAGTTAGAAGATGGCGGCATGGCTGAACTTTTAACAATTAATGATAAACTGAGACAGCTCACGGGAATCACAATTAATGCTCCTGAAAAAGATACAGAGAGGGAGGAAAGTAAACTTGGAGACGTTAACACAGCCCAGAGAACAATACAAGAAAGTGGACAGAGTACAGCTGAATTGTTTTCTGCCATGCACATTAGCCCTGCTGCATCACCAAATGCAGCAAACAGACAGACATATGCAGCCCAGAACCCAGTTTATTCTTCACCCACATTTCAGAGACAAGTTACCTCAACATGGCAGAAAGACTTCAAAATTTCTGGTCTAATAGCAGATCTAGGGCAGAAGGATCGGCTCTCATTCTCCAGTCTGGCACGGCAGATAGAAGGTGGACTCGAAAAGGGCTATGCAGAACAGGAAATAGTAGATTCTGTCATCAGGACTATCACACCATGGCTTCAGCTGCGGAGCTATCTTGAGGGGAAGGAAGGGCTGACACTCCCGATGCTAAGGCGGATACTTCGTTCTCATTATCAGGAGAAAAATGTGACTGAATTATATAAGCAGCTCACCACAGAAGCTCAGCGCACTAGAGAAACACCACAAAGCTTCCTAATTCGAGCCCTTGATCTGAGACAGAAAATTCTGTTTGCTTCTCAGGAGGATGACTCAGGGTTGAAATATGATCCCGCCCTAGTTCAGAATATGTTCTTGCACACCGTCTTGACCTTCAACCATACCTTTCAGATCCTGCTGTTCCAGATGAAGTGTTGCTGAAACTCAATGTAGCTTGTTCCAATGAATCTGAAAGACAAAATAAGCGAAAATATGAAAAAAATGGTACTGTTCATGCTGTACAGTTAAATGAGCCTGCCCCTGAACAAAAACTTCAGTCCAAACAGTCGCAAAGCAGAAGAACCTTGCACCCATTGTTACCACTGTGGCAGCAGCGAGCACTTCTCAGCTGGCTGTAAGAGTAAAGGTGCCAGACCTCAGCTTGGAGCGGGTTACCCCCAAGGGACAGGGTGTGACCCGAGCGGCAGAGATGTCCCAAAAACATGAGAAATGTAGCATTGGCCATCAGAGGCAGTTTGAGTCCCAGTCGCTTGATAGTATTTTAACTGCCCCTTGTCAAGTTAATCAGCATTCTGCCAACACGTCCTTAGTGGGAAAACAGTGCCTTGTTACCTGTTATCTACAGGGATAAAAGACCGAAGCATTATGGGACACAGGCTCCCAAGTATGCATTATAGATGAGGAGTGGAAAGCCAAATATGCACCTGAGGTGACACTGAGAAATATTTCGGAGGCGACCGAAGCGCCAGACTGCCTGCGCCTGGTGGCGGCCAATGGAGCGAACATGCCATGCAGTGGATGGGTGGAGTTGACTTTCAAGCTGGCATCCCCTGTAACCAATGAGAAAGAGTTAAACATTCCTGTGCTTGTTTTGAAGGACCAAGAATTGCCCAGACCTATCATCGGGTATAATATGATAGGACAAATAATGAGACAAAGTGAAACAAGTGGATCTCTTGATGTGACTAATGCTTGTTTGTACAGAACTGTCAGAAGTGCTTTCCCTAGCTTAAAGAAGAAAAGTGTACATACCTTCATCAATTTGGTGACTGCAGAGGGCTTCAGCGAGTACGTAGTAAGAACCAGGAAGGAGCCTGTCAACATACGGAAGCACACCGTTATGCAAATTCAGTGTCTGGTAAAAGTGCCTCACGTGAAACAAGATACGGTGCTACTGTTTGAGCCACACGTTAACCCAATGTACCCAGATGGCCTCGAACTCTTTGATACCCTCCTCATCCTGGAAAAGGGGGCCCGCCCAATAATTACTATCAGTGTGCAGAATGGAACAGATCACGACATCACGCTCAATGGTAGAACAGAGCTAGGAGTTAAGTCTGTCTTACCAATATCAAATGCACAGTGTGAAGCCACAGCATCTGTTACTCAGGTTCTACCAGAGACAACTGAGGGAGATGGCAATACAGATCGATGGGACCCTCCAGTGGATGTGAGTCATTTAACTCCACCCCAACACCAAGTAAAGCGGATGTTACCTGAAGATGGTCATGCCTTTTCGAAGTCAGACGACGATATCTGCTGTGTTCCAGGTTTGCAACTGAGTATCTTATTAAATGATAACACCCCTGTTGCCCGCACATACACATAAGTCCCTAAACCATTATATCAAGAGATGAAGGACTACTTACACGACCTGATTGCTCAAGGGTGGGTGGCCAAGTCTCATTCCCCTTACTCGTCCCCAATCGTCTGCGTCCGTCAAAAGGATGGCAGCCTCAGGCTATATATTGATTACAGGAACCTGAACAGCAAAACAATCCCTGATCGCCAGCCAATACCCAGGGTGCAGGATATCCTAGATGGGCTGGGAGGCAATGCGTGGTTCTCGCTGCTACACCAAGGAAGGGCGTACCACCAAGGTTTCATGTCTCCAGAGAGCAGGTACCTGACTGCGTTCACAACACCGTGGGGCCTATACAAATGGATTCGTATTCCTTTCGGCCTTATGAATGTGCCTGCAGCGTTCCAATGGCTTATGGAAGAGAGCCTGGAAGGGTTAAGAGACAAAATGTGCATACCGTACTTAGACGACATCCTGGTCTTCACTGAGTCCTTCGATGAACAAGTGGAAGCGGTGAAGAAAGTACTGCAGAGGTTACAGTCCCATGGAGTCAAGTTAAAACCAAGAAAATGTGAGCTCTTTAAGAAAGAGGTGCGATATCTGGGGAGAATTGTGTCAGCTGAAGGCAGTCGTATTGATCCTGCAGACACCGTTGCTGTAACAGCACTGAAGGAACAGACACCAAGCACGGTGGGGGAGCTACGCAAGATTCTGGGCCTGCTCAGCTATTATCGGCAATACATTAAAGACTTTTCCCGAATTACCAGTCCCCTCTATGACCTGCTAAAAAGTAACACTGAAGGTGCTGGGCCACAGAGGAAGGGAAAACACAAAGTAAGAAACAACAAACAAAATCATGTGGTGTCATCAGGTAAATCAATTGAGTGGACGGAAAAACATCAGGAGATACTAGAAAAGTTGATTAACTGCTTGATTCAGCCTCCAATCCTGGGATTCCCGGACTTCTCTCAACTGTTCATCCTTTATACAGATGCGTCCAACCAAGGGTTGGGAGCTGTTTTATACCAGCAGCAGAGTGGCAAGCTGAGAGTAATTGCCTGTGGTTCTCGGACTTTGACGGCAGCTGAGAAAAATTACCATCTGCACAGCGGGAAGCTGGAATTCTTAGCTCTGAAATGGGCCATCACTGAAAAATTCAGAGACTACCTGTACTATGCACCAACCTTTACAGTTTTCAGTGACAATAGACTATTGACCTATGTCCTGACCTTTGCAAAGTTGAATGCCACCGGGTGTAGATGGGTGTCAGAGCTCGCAGACTTTCACTTTACCATCCGTTACCGTCCAGGTAAAGAAAACATAGATGCTGACTCACTCTCCAGGATGCCAGCGGACCTGGAAACGACAGTGAGAGAATGTACTGAGCAGTTTTCACCTGACTGTGTGGGAGCTGTGATCCAAGCAGTGGAGTTCCAAGGGAATCCAGATGTGACTCTTGCAGTAGCCTGTCAGAATGTACTGGCAAGCGTGGAGGAAAATGAGGGACTCCTCTAACCCCTGTCAAAAGAGGAAATCAGACAAGCACAAAAGGATGACAGGGACATTAGAGTAATAAGTGAACACTTACAAGCAGGATCTAGGCCTCCTCAGCAGTGGCGTTCAGTCAAATCGCCAGCCAAAGTTCTTCTGAGAGAGTGGGAGAAGCTGAAGTTAGATGAACATGGCATCCTGTTCCGCCAAACGTCTCAAAGAAAACAGCTGGTGTTACCAACGCAATTCAAAAGAACTGTTCTGAGAGAGATGCATGATGAGATGGGTCATCAGGGACTCGATCGCACCACAAGCCTCATTAGGGATCGGTTTTTCTGGACTTACATGCAGAAAGACATTGAAAATTATGTCCTGAGAACCTGCTGCTGTATCAAACAGAAAAAACCCTTTCGTGAGACAAGAGCGCCCCTTAAAAATATCAAAACGACCCACCCATTTGAATTGGTGTCCATTGACTTTCTCCATCTGGACAAATGCAAAGGGGGCTATGAGTACATTTTGGTAATCATCGACCACTTCACTCGATTTGCCCAGGCATATGCCACCACCTCAAAATCAGCAAAAACAGTAGCTGACCGGTTATTCAGTGATTTCGCCCTGAAGTTTGGGTTTCCGTCCAGAATTCACCACGATCAAGGGGGAGAATTTGAAAACCAGCTACTCACCCAACTCAAAAAGTACAGCGGTGTTGCCGGCTCAAGGACCACCCCCTACCACCCCCAGGGGAATGGGCAGGTGGAACGATTTAACCGGACATTATTGCAGATGCTGAAAACCCTGACTGAAAGACAAAAAGCTAATTGGAAAGATGCACTGAACAAATTAATCTTTGCCTATAACTGTACTAGATGTAAAGTGACTGGCTTATCACCTTTCCCATTGCTGTTCGGATGCTCACCAAAGTTGCCCATCGATGCTCTCTTCGGACTCAACTCCGACAATAACTCCCAAAGTTACAGTGAGTACATGGAACGATGGACAAAAGGAATGCAGGAAGCTTGTGAGATAGCGAGAGAACAGGCAAACAAGTGTGCAGAAAGAAACAAAAGGAATTAACGACCAACAAGTGAGATGTACTGACCTGTTCCCAGGAAGCAGGGTCCTCGTAAAAAACCTGACCCCAAGAGGTGGGACCGGGAAACTGAACAGAGTAAAGGTAGATCACGAGTTTTACATCGCAATCTTCTTCTTCCATGTGACCATCTACCTCTTAAAAATCACACCAGCTCAAAGTACTAAACCAAAACAAGGACATCAACTAAGAAACAGCAGAACTCAGCCCGCCCGGGGAAGAGAATGTGAGTCAGAGTACGATAATGAAAGTGAAGAGGATGAATACTACTTTCAAGTGGAGCCCTTTCAGATAAGACCACAAGAAAGCAGTGATTGCCTAGAAAAAAGAAATATGTTATCACAACAGTCAGTACCTTCTGAGCCTCGATCTAACTCTCCAGTGGTGGAACCAAGGCCACAGTCACTTCCAGCCGAGTCAGAGATAGATCTTCCAGAGTCTGCACCTGAAATAAGAAAAGAACTTAATGAAAATGAACCAACTGTTGACCTAATGCAACAAGACTTACCTGTTAGGGAAGCAGCTGCAGCGCCTGGGTCCAGAGACAGGACCTCTGAGGAGGAAAACGGGTACCAGTTCACCAGGAGAAAACGACGGCCACCTAAAAAGTTTACCTATGACAATCTTGGGTCCCCATCATGCTACAATGTGCAGATAGTGGGCAACAACCACTACCCACACTTTGCATCTAGTGGGATGACAGCTGTGGCACCCTGGTTATCAACACCCCTTTGTTACCCCCAGCCCTCATATGTGTGCTGTGTTTGAATTGCACTAGTCACTGTATGGCCTGTGTTGAAGGCATGAAATGTCACTATACAGTACATTACCCAGAGACTGTTTATTGCCCATAGTGAGAAACTATTGCGAAACAAAAACAATGGACTGTTATCAGATCTTGAAAAATAATGGACTGTTATGCGGTTTTGAAACTGTGGACACTTTGAATCACTTTGAGACTTTCTTTTTTGACACTTTTTGAATCTTTTTCTTCCTTGAAGGACTCTTTGCCATTTTTTTTCTTGCTAGACCAAATGAATGGACTATTGGTAGTTTGCAAATGACTTTTTTTTTTTTTTTTTTTTTTAAAGAACTACCTCATGGGACTATTTACAAACAAGTGCCTCTTGTCTATTGACGAATAAGGACTCTTGTAAGGTGAAATGAGCAATATCACAATTGTGAATGTATGCTTGTTAAAAAAAAAAAAGGAGAATGTACAAGGAAAATGTTGAAACAGTGCTGTAATATCTGATGTTGTAGATAACTGCTGGGTAAAGTGAAAAGAGTTTAAATACTGTAAATTGAGCATTACTGTGACTGACTAATTAAGCAATTTGATGTCGGGACGACATCTTTATTTTTGAGGGGGAGAGTGTGATATTTTGAATAAGTTCTCAAAGTTAGTATAAAATTGTTTAATGTTATTTTTCTAATACTTCAAAATATTATTTAATTTCTTATTTGTGTTTATGAGAAAAAGAATGTTATGTGCATTTAGTGAATGAATTATTTTCATTTGGCATACCTGCGTCATGACGTCATTGCACGCTAGTTTGGTGCGCATCTGTGATGTGCCTCATTCGTAGTAAATGCAGAGACGAGAAGCCATCACATCAGCGTTCCTCTCTTAATTTTCTTGCTTCTTTCCAGGTAACTGCAAAGTATAATGCACAAAACACACTTTCGGTTTAAGTATAAACACTGTTTAATATAATACGAATGAGTTATATGTGTTTAAAGCTGTTATTTTATACTTTAGTAAAAGTTTGTCATGAGTTCAGTGCGGTTGAGCACATGATTAGCATAGGTGCTCCGCGATTAGCGCGAAAGTGCACCATATATAATGAATGGTTAAAGTAGAAATATTATTCGAATCTATAAGAGGTAATATTGTTTAGCGTTATGAATTATCTTCAATTTACATATGTGGTCGTTTAATCTGCGGTGATGTCTGTTAACTGTGTTGTGCATTACATTTGAGTGAATTTCATGTCTCGTCATTCAATGTAATACTTCAGACAATGAACTGAGCAGTATGTTCTCAACTGAGAATATGGATTGTATTCCAAATGTATTTTTACATCATCAATTTCATGTTATTATTTAGATAAAGGTTAAATACTAGTGAAAATGTTTTTTATATCAATTAGAGTGTCACTTTCGCAATTGTAAATGCTGAATATGCAAAATGTTTAAAGTTGTTAATGTTTATATTCAGTCATTACTATGCAAAAGTCATACATGTGTTGACCATTAAATGTGCTGAACGGTTGTAATATGCATATACTTTTATTGATTCATTCGTAGTAAATGCAGAGACGAGAAGCCATCACATCAGCGTTCTTCTCTTAATTTTCTTGCTTCTTTCCAGGAGAACTACAAAAACACAGACATTTGATGCAGTTTAGTCACCGCCCGCGATCTGCAAATCCAGCGTCGAACTGGAACTTGTTTACAAAGCATTCATCACCGAAATTCCGGGAACAAACAAACATACAGACACAACTCCATTGCTGCCCCGGAAAAACAAATTTCATCCACTGTTCCCTTAATGCTGGGTTCTTTGGGAAGCTGAAAAAGGTAATATTTCCCTCACAACCAAAAATACACACCTTTGGTGACATTGTTGAAAAATCTCTCGGCTTCCATAACCCGAACGAAGCGCGTTGATGGGTGTGCTCTTGTTCTTGCTCTGGGTGATGTGTGTGTGCGCACGCTCATCAGTGCCCATACAAGGAATTCCGCACTTTATTACGTGATAAAGGGCCATACTTGAAAAAAACTCTCCGAAACCCGGTCCGAAACTGGAAGTAGTGTATTTGGTACAGAAATACTCCGTCATATGTCCAACTCGTGTTTTAAAACTTTGGCCATGTTTAGCATGAGAGTGCAACTCTTTAACAGTGTAAATAAGTCAGAATGCATGAAATAGCATTAGACCCCCCCTTTAAGTACTCATCATGTCGTTCCAAACCCGTAAGACCTTCGTTCATCTTCGGAATACAAATTAGGATATTTTTGATGAAATCCAAGAGTTTTTTTTTTCCCCCCATAGAAAGCAATGTAATTACCGTCATTCAAGGTACAGAAAAGTAGTATAGACATTGTTAAAATAGTCAACGTGACTACAATGGTTCAACCTTAATTTTATGAAGTGACGAGAATTTTGTGCTCAAAAACAAAACAAAAATAACGACTTTATTCAACAAATTTTCCTCTCCCCTGTCATTGTCCTACATTACGTTCAGCGCTTCCAGGTTCTACGTCAGAACGGCGACTCAGTATTGGCCGATGCAGGGGATGGGGAGAGACGAATTTGTTGAATAAAGTCATTATTTTTGTTTTGTTTTCAGCTACACAAAATATTTAGGCGGAGTTATAGTTTAATTTAATATTATTGTATGTGGACTCAAATGGAATAAGTTCACAGAACTCATACATAGTTTTTAAACTTAAATTTATTAAGACAATCTGTTTCCTCAAATGGTTTAGGTTACCCTAACTCAGTGAGTATGTCTGCAATCTGTTTTTCACCTAATTAAAAGCCAAAATGATGTATTTCTGTCCACAAATACATAGGCCTGATATTACTGATTCTTGATATTTGAGTCTTACTACATCATGGTTTCTACTCCAGGTTTTGCGAGCTTCCCTCTTAACTCATGTTGCATCGTTTCACACCATTGCTTGTCAGACGCTGAACTCATTCCCAGCATGTCAGACGTCAGCGGCCCCGTGTCCTAACGGCCTATATGCTTAGAGACAGAGCCAGAGAGCTGAGACTGAAGAGGAGACACATTCATCAATAAACCATTAGCAATCCTGCATTGAGCATCTGCAGCTGAAAGCTCCTTCTTACAGCCTCATTCACTGTCTATCCATTGATCCTAGCATGTGTTAACTAAACAGAAACATGGGCGCGACATCAGTGACACCGTCACTGAGCCACTGAGCTGGTGATTGGCCGTAAGGGAGGGCCAGAAAACAGGCAGAAATAATGATATTGAGCTGATGCTTTGAGAGACATAAAATACATCATTTGTGAATGAAAGTATTAGTAAAGTAATACAAAAATTAAAATCAGAAAATATGCAGATAAGAATGTTAATCCCACTAGTCAGAATTATGTCTACCTCTTTTTCCAAGACGTGATAATCTACTTATGGTTCTTTTATGGTAACTCCCCTTTTAGAAAATTAATTTTTAAGAGTGTATATATAATATGTATATTTTTGTTTGTCTTGTTCTGTTTTTTTTTTTTTTTTATGTTCTGTATGAATCTTCTTACATAAATATAAATAAATATATTAATAAAAACAAATATTAATAATAATATTACTGCAGTTGTTCACATATTCACATATTTCATCCTTTAAAAAATCATTAAATGGAAATTTTCTATCAGTGACATACTGTATGACAAATCTAGTATGACCCATACTTATTACGAGTGACAAAAGCATGGCTATATATATTTTAAATAACATCATCACAGAGGTGATATAACTGCAAGACATGCTTGAAAGACATATGGCCCTCCATAAATAAACTAACAAACCGAATAAACATGCCGTACACAAATAGGCAAACCAGCCTGAACACACAAACCTTCTAAGAATTTCTTTTGACACTTTATGTTTCATTCTGTGGAAGTATGATGTTTCAGGCTTAAAAGTATAATGTAAAAGTTAAATTTTACCACATATAATTAGACCTAATTAACTATGACGGGCAAATAAAAAGATGTTGGCAGCCTAACGCACCAATTATGATGACATTTTCTCCTGCAGAGATTGCATTTAATTATCATGCTTTTTCCTCTAAATCTCAGAAACTAAACCACCACAGCACAAGGGTTTTTTTTTTGGTTTTTTTTTATCAGTCATTTTTTCTATTGAATGCTTTTCATTCTTGTCACTCACCATGTGTTTCCTCAAATGACACGTGGGAGTTTCTGCAGCCAGAATACAAGCTCTTAAAGATCTGTCCATCTCTGTGGCGCAATCACTTTCACACCTCAGTTCAGTTTATAATATCAGATGAATTAATTTAAACATCATTCCCTAAGATGGTAAAAAAATCTTTGAATAAACCAGCCTGCACAGTTTGATTGTTTGTTTCACATTAATACATATGCCTTAGTAATACTATTGTTTGTAGAGGATGTTAATGCATCTGAGCAAAATTCAACATTTTTTAAATAAATAAATAAATAATTGATCACTTATAATTTCACCCATTTTGTAGTATTAAACCCTGCTAATGAACTTTAGAGATCCAGTTATCATTTTGTGCCATTTAAGTTGATGAATGTTATCATTTACCCTCACGTGTTCCAAATCCACAGAGATTCTCTTTCCTATGGAATGCAAAAGGTTAAAGGGTTAGTTCACCCAAAAATCAAAATTATGTAATTTATTACTCACCCTCATGTCGTTCCACACCCGTAAGACCTTCATTCATCTTCAGAACACAAATTAAGATATTTTTTGATAAAATCCGATGGCTCAGTGAGGCCTGCATTGTCAGCAAGATCTTTTTCTTTTTCAATGCCCAGAAAGGTTCTAAAAACATATTTAAAACAGTTCATGTGACTACAGTGGTTCAACCTTAATATTATAAAGTGACGAGAATACTTTTTGTGCGACAAAAAACAAAATAGCGACTTTATTCAACAATATCTAGTAATGGGCGATTAAAAAACACTGCTTCATGAAGCTTCAAAGCTTAACGAATCTTTTGTTTCGAATCAGTGGTTCAGAGCGCGTATCAAACTGCCAAAGTCACGTGACCTATTGAAGTTTCGAAACACTAATGACGTAACAAAGCCTAGTTTACTGAAATCGTGATTTTGGCGCTCTGAACCACTGATTCGAAACAAAAGATTTGTAAAGCTTCGAAGCTTTATCAAGCAGTGTTTTGAAATCATTACACATCTACATCCCAACCAACGCACACTGCATGTACTCCTATTAATTAAAATCATTATATTTAATTGAACAACAAATTAGTCAATATTAGTCACGTGACATTTTGGGTAAGTAATAAGTTGCTACAGCAATGTATTGCCTAATAATACTGCCTTGAATTTCAGCACTGGCCACTTTTGTGTGTGCGGAAAGCAGTCCTAATACCTACTGTTCAAAAAGAAATTTAGACATGTTTTAATGTTTATTTTAGCACAAACCACACAGATTGCATTTCCTCAAAGGTTGATTTTGGATCCTTGTGAAGTCTAACTCTTTTTTCATGTTTCTTTTTCATGCTTTTTTTTTTTAAACCAGAGCTCTTTGTTTTGATGTTGAGCTGCAGACTGACATTTATATAAAGAGAGAGAGAGAGAGAGAGAGAGAGAGAGAGCAGGGGACAGAAATAGTGTGTTAGACTTGATGCTGGTAGATAAACAACTTTAGTCCTTTTACACTGTAATTAAAAAAGACTCGGCGGGTTTTCACGTTCTCTCAAAGGCTAAATGAAGATGGATGAATGAGCTGCAATTTTATGCCCACAGAATTAGACTTGGAATTCAGGCCCATCTAAATTCTTTGTCAATGAATAGTGAAGGTGTTGTCAGCTGGACAGGTTAGATTTGCTGAGACTGTATTTCCTCCCACTGCAAAAAATACAAACTGCAGTATTTACGGAAATGTAATTCTATAATGATCCACCATTTTGTTGTACCCTATAATGGAGGATATTGTAGGCTATCTTGTTGGCAAAGTTTTTTAAATCGATCATAATTAGAGATCATACATTTCACCATTCATCCCAAGGGACAAAGCGTCACATGCTTCTGATATCGCCTGAAAAAATTTCTGTACAGAAATACAAGGGGTCCGTGTCTCTGAAATGCCACAGAATGAACCTGCATGTGTTCAAATCCCAGATAAATCCAGCATTGTCTGTAAAATAACACAGAAATCCAATGACTTACCACAGAAAAAGCTGTTTATCTCTCTTAAGGTCATATTCAATACATGCACAGCAAGACTGCTCCATTGTGCAGGCACAGCTAAATTACTTTTTTTTTTTGTTGTAAAGATTTCATAGCTGTCAAAAGCACTTGTCATGTTTATAGGTATCCAGAGTTTGCGGTCAGTAAGATTTAATTTCTTTTTTAAACTAAATGTATACAATTTTTTTTATTTAGAATATTCAGCATGGATGCATTAAACTGATGACAGTAGAGTTGACAGTAAATGACTTTCTAGTCAAAGAAAAAAAAAATGTATCTTGGTTTCATCAAAAATATTAAGCAGCACATGTGTTTTCAACATTGATAAGAATAAGAAATGTTTATTGAGCACCAAATAAGCATATTAGAATGATTTCTGAATGTATGTATTTTTGATGAAATAAATGCAGCCTTGGTGAGCATAAGCTTTTAAAAGCATATATATATAAATTATTTTCACAAAATGGCTGACACTGGGCTACAACAGTGACCTTATCCTGATACTGTATATTAGAAATAATCCTTTATTTTAGTAGAACTAGTGCAGAGATTCATTTCATGAGCCCTCCAACAACACAACTTTGAGTCTTAAGGTTACATGGAGGATAGATCCTCTTCACCATTTATTCCACTATATGAGCTTATAGTGGATATCCACAGATTTTCTTCCTTTGGTTAGTGTTCATTATAAAAAGAAGTAGCACTTGTCAAAAGTAGTTACAACCACAGACTGCAACAATAAGAGGGAAACTTCACAGTTAGACATAAGCAAAACTGGACACAGAGAACTTTTTTTCTTATCTACAATAGCTATTACTTCATAAATAATGTCTATGAATCTGTATTTATCTTCTTTTCATTTGTTTTTCAGCGAAGTTTGAGCCTCCAGCATGTGCTGTTTTGAAGATAACAGTGCACAGCTATAGACACAAGCATGGCAGCCCTTTATTCTGAAAATGGTTTTGTTCTTCTTTCATGCCTACATAATGATGATTTGCTTTAATAGGGCACATGAGCAGCGGTCCAATGATCTCCTTTACTTCGTATCTCCACATGTTCCTGGATAACGTGATCCAGTTCTACTCAACCGCCATGTCCATCAGCCATAGGATCTTTTGATCCCTGTGATGTGTAATTAACACAGAACCAGATGTTGCCATCTTTAATACATGGCATTAATGTACTTAAGAAGGATTTACTAAATTGGGGGTGTCAGCAAGATGCTTCCAGAGACCCAAACTAATTTCTTCACATAGACTGATGAAGCTAAAAATGTCTCCCTCTGTCCATCTGTTGTTGAGGGTCATGGCCTAGTCCTCTCTACCATTGCTAATGCTCTTAATTTTCGCCCAGCAATGTCTTTTCACTACATTCACAGAGAGTTTAAAGGGCCAGAGGTCCCATAAGCCCACAGCAGGAGGCAAATCAGCCTGAAACCTCATCAATTAGAGATGCATGCGAACGGAAAAACAGCCACGGGAAGATGCGGCGAGAGGGTAGGCGGCGTAGCTGTAAGCATTTCTAACGAATAATGTCAGTCTTATTGATGGAAATTCAAAGAGAGTACCAAGGTTATGATCTGTGGTCAAACTGGTTTTAGAGGATTTGGACATTTGCATATTTGCTAATCACTGTCAAGCAACTTCATCTGAGATTTAGACATCTGCTTCGGTGGGTGGAAAGTTTATAAAATAGTTCACCCAAAATATACAAAATTCTATGGTAATTTACTTATCCTCATGTGATTCCAAGCCCATATGCTGTTTCTATTTATATTGAACACAGTTTTGAAGAATCTTCATGCAGCTCTTTCCATATGACAGCCATATCTGTTCAGCTCCTAACAAGACCAAAAAAGTATCATAAAAATAGTACACATGTGTTATATATTACGTGTTATGTTTTATATGTGTCATACTGTATGATAGCTATGTGAATAACAGACTGAAGTAAACTGGTTTGACTTTACGGTTGGCCTTATATGTCAGATACAAAATTTTTTAAATAAATTGGAAAGTAAAAACAGTGTACTTATGCATGTGGCAGTGTGAACATGTCAGACAAGCTATTTCAAACATTGATCTTGTTATTTTTTGACAAGCAACATTATAAAAAAAAAAAACAAAGCTTTATTAATCTTTGAATCAATTGAACAAACGGCTTCATAAAACAATTCATTAATTCAAAGTGCTTGAAACAGCTTACTAAGGACATGTAGGCCTACTCGTCAAACATTTAAATGTAGGGTAGGCAATTTGTTTTATAAACACTTTTTGTTATACTGGTTGAAACTCTCTTCACATCATAATAGCAATCAATAATAGAAGTGGTCTAAATATTAAAACATGTACATATATCTTCTGTGGAAGTCTCAGGACCAAAAAATGTTTGTCCTACAATGACCTACCAGCCTGTCAACATATGTATTTCCATATACCTCAGCGCACCCTGCTCGCGCAGACATCACACATAATATCCGTAAGGCTATGCAGAGTTGTAGACAGACAGCCACCGATCGACAAAAACAAACAGCAGCCACCTTTCACAATTCCTCCTGAACCAAAACAATGAGTTTATGCTGCGTTCAAGCCATGCCGTAACCGTAATTACGAGATGGCAAACCGTGAGCTGTTCACGTCCTCAGACTCGGATTTATGCGTTTCTATGTCAACACTATCAACGGCGATATTAATTTGCAGCAGTCAGGTGGTACAACTAGAGCTCTGTAAGATGTTTACATTATTATTGTAATGTTATGTGGTTTGTGACATGAGGTAATTTAACGCCATCTCTTGTGGCGCTTTGTTTGCAGAATCTACTGTGTGCATTCATGAGCACTCTGAAGGAAGGGTGGGATCTGATGCTTTCAAAGCCAACTTACTGTTGCTAGCCTCTTCACAATTGTTTATACCTAATTTCAATAAAACACTGATTCAAGACTTATAGGCATACACTTCGATGCAGAACCTTCTCCCATTTGATGTCAAACCATCAAAATTTCGAAGTGTTTCAAAACAGTATGGCGTAATGCAGCCTTGATTGCTGAAATGTGACTTGGCCTGTCTGATACAACCCCAAAACAACAACAACAGCAAAAAGGTTCAGAATTGTTTTACAGCTTTACAAAACACTTTTTAGTTTCAGCAATCACTATTTGCAATTGTATTTGAATTTCTTTGTTAAGATTTATACATGGTTGTGCCCGTTATCCATCTAGATTTCTTGACACACATCAGGGTGGGTGCACAAGTCTCAACTCTAAACATGAGCAATTTCCAGCAAGATTTCACAATAAACCAGCATTTACATTAAATTTGTTTACAACTTGATCATTTAATGTCTATGCTACAGTACATCTATTTTTTTCCAATCTGTTAAAGGGTTAGTTCACCCAAAAATAAAAATTCTGTCATCATTTACTCGTGTCGTACTAAACCCGTAAGACTTTCTTTCATCTTCAGACCACAAATTAAGATATTTTTAATAAAATCTGTGCTAGGTCTGCACTCTCCATTGACAGCCGAAATGCTTGACACGTGAGAACAAACTTTGTTGGTTCTTGCGGAAGCACAAACGTGCTGCGTAACACGAGGATGAACCTCGTTGGTTCTTGCATGTCAAGCAAACATGCTTGAGCGTCCGTTTACCACAACTGATGTGTGAGTTGATAAATGTTTGTATGTGAATAAAAGCCTCAGTTGAATCTGTTCAGTATATAAAGCGATCGAGTCTCTTCAGAAAATTTGGACTAAACCGCTCAATTCATATGGATTAGTTTTATGATCTCTTTATGAACTTTTTGAAGCGCTAAAGTGGTAGTTGCATAGCTGTCAATGGAGGGACAGAAAAGGTTCAGGGGACTGGTTAAAAAGAAACCTGGTTTATAGCATAGCTGAATGCCCATGTGCATCAAAGATGCCAGAATTCTCAAATTGCTACTGTAAATTACTCCAGTCCAGTTGGTGGCAGTAATGCACCACATTCTGGTTTGCCGACCACAGTTAAACTTCATGAAATATGACAAATATTATGCTGTCTTCAAAACTATTAGCGTACTATTGCTACTTTTACCATATCTTTTTATGGCTGAAATATTATGAGTGCAGCACTAGATTCTATAAGTGGGGTGTTCTAGAACCTATCAAGTAAGTGCAAATGAGATAGCTTCCTCTAGGTATTATAGACCTTGTTTTTAAAGCACAGTATGTCATTAACAAATACAATTGACATTTATCCTGATGCCTTTAAGAGAATATGGATTTAGAACAACATGAGAGTGAGTAAATATTGACATAATTTCCTTTTTTTGGTTGAATTATTTAAAAGTTGGGGTTTTAAATGATAACAGTTTTAAAAAACTATACATTTGACAAAAACACATTCAACCACAAAAATGTTACTCTAAAAGAATCTTTTTTTTCCTCTCCAATACACCAGCTCTCAGAGTTATATAAGCAGAGGGCAATCTTTAATAGAGGTCAGACTGTCTGGTTTATGGCCAGTTTGTGCTAAAGATTGCAGTGACATGCCAGGGGCAGTGCTGCAGGCCCAGCACCTTTCCTGTTCTCCTCTGAAACCTTGCTGTGTTCAACCTTTCACAGGTCATCGACTGCTGCTGTTAATTGTTTATTATCCTTGATGTTTTGGAGTAGTAGCTCAGCCCTGATTGATGGCTGTCTCGTGTACAGAGTCATATAAAGATGCAGAAAATGGGAGAGTGGCAGAGAGGTTGTGAAACTGTTGAGCAAATACAGCTTGACTATAACAAAGTACAAAGAAAAGTGACATTATTTGGATTTAAAGGCACTGGGTTTGATGTACTTTCTGAAAATCCCTTTTAAAGGTCTGTAAATGTCAAAATAGCAGAGTTGAAGCCAATGTGACCAATTTTTAATGTTAAAATATTCTGTAAACACATCAGTGTTGATATCCAAAGGCACAGATTTTTGCCTGTAGGAGCCCCCCATTTAAGTCTTTTAAAACATCAAACTTTGTATTTTACTCCTTTTTGTGCCTTTTGAATTTGGTTCTATTCTTTGTTCTGCATTGATAATGAATGGATGCTTACTGAATTCAGCAAATTAAATGAGTTCAGATGTCAACTTGTGAAAAGAATCATCATTTCAATCTGGGTGACCTTCATTTCTTTGGGCTTTGTTCTTGGGCTCTGGCAAGGGTGACCTTTTATCCTCCTGCCTGTATTCACATACTGTATTATCTTATCTCATGCATACGGACCGATACTGTTATGAAACGGTTCTTTTTAGTGAATAAAAAATGCGCAACAGTGTAACCTGATTTCTGTATGCTTTTTTTATTTTTTAAATGTGGCGATTCCTTTAATAGTTCAAAAAGATAATAATATAATAATGATATAGCATGAAGGGTGGTTAGGGGCTTTAAACACGGTGGAACTTTAAATACTGACTTGTGACTGTCTGAAATTTTTCGTATTAAAATGACTTTTAAGGGTTGCAAGGAAAAAGCAGAATTTGATTAATGTAAACTGTTTGCTGAGAACTTCAGACTAGAGATTCTTAACAAAGATTGCATCTATCTTTAGGGCATCAGTCATTCTAAAAGAGGCAGTGCAGTGTGTGTATGTGTATATGAGTTAGCGCACGGATTTTATTCCCCCTACAATCGGGCACGTACATTTCCAGACATTGATATATGACAGTCATCAATCTCTTCTCGACACACTTTCATGTTTTGACATGACAGAAATAAGGTGTTATTATTGATGCTATATGCTGGCTGCAGAGGGCAAAACAGTGAGTGTGGCGAATCACGATTTCCCCATCTGGCTTCATAGTCCTCCTGCCCAAGCAGGCACAAGCACTAGTTACCCAAGGGTGAGATACCAATCTTCCCCTTCCTGCAATCAGCAGCCCAAATTCAACCAAATATCTGGCAACTTTTCTCAATCCAACGGGAAATACTCCAGTCAGTGACAGCAAATCCTGCTGTCAGCATTTTGAATTGTGTTTTAGTAGGCTGTTTTAGCAGGACAAAGCCTAAAATAAAATTTTATCATGACATTTTTTAAATAATAAAAAAAGAATAAAAATAGACTTCTTTCCTTATATGCATAGCAAACGTATGACTGTCCAATGTGGAGTCATATGCTGCTTTCAAATCATGTCGTAATTATCATAAAGCTATAATTACCATGGAGAAATGCACCTGCATCACATTTATGCAACCTGAGTGATTTATGTATGTGTGGTATCTAACAAATAATTTTCCCACAATATGACTTAGCTTGGTCATTCATGTGCATGTAATTTGTAATTATGATATTTCCGACTACACTTGGAAGGCTTATTGAAACCCAGACTTTCTGAGATGTGTGTGTGTGTGTGAGGGGTGAATGGTATTGATCATAAAAAAGTTATGAAAAAACTTAACAATTTAATTCGTAAGCACTTTGCTTCCTGTCTTTGATGGGAAGTTAGATAGAGAAAGAAATACACAGCAGAGTCCATGTTTTCCAACCAAAGCTGACTTTCAAACTTGTAAGCAGAAAGTAGGAACTTCTCAGGAGGATGTGAAGGGAGCAATACTACACCAGCTGTAATAGATGTTGAAGTGTCATTTTTTTAATGTTATCAGAAAGACTGTGTTTAGAAATACAAATATTTCATGCATATTGTAATTAGAATTTTTAAATGAATAACCATATAAGCTAAACTAAAGTAAGCATTATAAAACGGTTAGTTCCTGTCCTTGATTCTGATTGGTCAATAGCTGTGTTTTATTCACAATAAAACACGGCTATGACCGCTTCACCCAATGGTTCTGTGTATCACTACACAACACCCTTAGCAACCACTCTTAGCAACGTAAACTGTATGTTCTCAATTGATATTGTTCATTGAAGCTTACTGTATTATGTAGAAGAGTATTGTGAGAAAAAGATCGAGTGAGTGAGTTTATTACCTGTATTCAGATTTAACATTTTCCTTCAGGTCAGTCAAATGTTCATAATAAAAAATCTGTTTAAATGTCCGATGTATCATCTTGTCCTTTTAACAGTTAAGGGGTTTTCCAGTGACTGACAGCGCTAGTCAAAGCATTTGTTAGTTGCGTCTTGTTCCGTTTTCAAAACAATTCAGTCTTTTCGATGTAAAAGTCTTCGCTACTGACTGACACACTCATAAAGACAGTCTTTGCCGCCATCTAATGGCGTGAAAATGTAACTTCTGTTGCTGTTCACGGTCAGGGACTATTTTTTTTTTTTTTTCCGGCGGAAGGAAGACTTTTAGAAAAAGTTTACTGCATGAAAGTTGCAGAATTGATACATATTTCTGGCTTTAATATTTGTATTGTGCGGTAACCGTTTTATAAAAGCAATAAGGTACTCGAGGCTAGTGCTGTATCCTGAATAAGTCACGGCTGAAGGGGTTGCAGGCACTCCGCTTTGCGTCCTGCCTAACAGCACCCTTCAGCCGTGACTTATTCACGATACAAGGTACGAGAGGCTGTGCTGTATCGTGAACCTTGTATCGTGTACCTTATTGCTTTTATAAAATGGTTAGCACACAATACAAATATTAAAGCCAAAAATATGTATCAATGCAACTTTCATGAACTTAACTTTCACTAAAAGCCTTCCTTCCGCCGGAAAAAATACTCCCTGACAGTGAACAGCAAGAGAAGTTACATTATTACGCCATTAGATGGCGGCAGAGACTGTCTTTATGAGTGTGTCAGTCAGTAGCGAAGACTTTTACATCGAAAAGACTGAATTGTTGTGAACACGGAACAAGACGCAACTGACAAATGCTTTGACTAGCGCTGTCAGTCATGGGAAAACCCCTTAACTGTTAAAAGGACAAGATAATACATCGGACATTTAAACAGATTTTTTATTATGAACATAGGACTGACCTGAAGGAAAATGTTAAATCTGAATACGGGTAATAAACTCGCTCACTCGATCTTTTTCTCACAATACTCTTCTACGTAATACAGTAAGCTTCAATGAACAATATCAATTGAGAACAAACAGTTTACATTGCTAAGAGTGGCTGCTGAGTGTGTTGTGTAGTGATACACAGAACCGTTGGGTGAAGCGGTCATAGCCGTGTTTTATCGTGAATAAAACACAGCTATTGACCAATCAGAATCAAGGACAGGAACTAACCATTTTATATGGTAAAATAAATCTCGGTCTCATGATATATTTTGAATAATCATATTCTATTCAAATGCACTGATTGCCATCTCAGTTGTATTATATCTTTTTTGAAATTGAATTAAACTTTAAAAAAAATTGGGGAATGTCATTGTAGTAAAGTTTGTTGATACGGGAAGGAGGCGGGAACCGGCGAACGTTCAACATAACTTTATTAATATTGAAAATAAACAAACAACAAAACGAAAGTAAAATCCACACAAACATGATAAAACCATAAAATAGGTCCAGGCCTGGTCCTCTCTCGTCCTTCACTGTCGTCGCTCCCCCTTTTATGCTTCTGGAGCTCCTCCGTGAGAGATTCGAGACCGTTGCAACTCGCCGTTCCATCACGGCTCTCGCCCGTCTCGCTCGTCACAGTCATTAAAAGTTTTATTCCATTTACATAATTATAGGGCAAGATCTGCTAAATTCAAATTTATGTAACTAAATATAACTGTTTGGTAATTTATTAATTTCATTTACTTAATTTTATTTTTTAAGTGCCAATAGGGATCTCGCCTAGGGTGCCAGAATGGTAAGATATGGCCCTGGTCATAACACCCACCAGTAGTGGATAACGGCTGTTGCTAGCAGGGGTGCGTTTCCCAAAAGCATCGTTAGTCAACTATGGTCGTAAGTCTATTTGTAACTCTATTGGTATGACGGAACTTGCGACCATAGTTCGCTTTGGGAAACAAACTCCAGGTAAACCTTTTGTTTCTGCCATGCTTTGGGCTCATGTAATGAAGAGTTTGGAGTTGAGACTACTTTTTTTTTTTTTTTTGTCTGAACAATGATAGATGAGGAACAGAGTGAAAAGGACAGTGCTCTGGAAACTTTTTTTGCAATTAAAAAACTAATTATTTTTGCAATTCCATTTGGTGCCACTAGTGGCACAGAAATTATGCTTCAAAAACTGGCCCTTTAGAAATCAGAATACTTAAGATTGTATTTATTGTTGTTATTATTTTAAAAAAATAGACTTAATATTCTTTGCTAGCTGCTCCTTGTGAGTTGTGCTTACAGCATCTCATGAGATTTGTACTCATACCCATTAATGTCCTGGCTCTGCTAAGAACAACAGTGTTCTTGTCAGCAGAGCTCATCCGTGCTGTGCACTGCTCTCTGATTTATGTCAACCAGAAACACTCTTTATGCAAATGGATTATTGAGGAAGTGGTAAGACAGATCAATAAAACACTACACGTGGTCATGGCTTAACAAAGTGCTGTTGGTTCTTGGCCATTTCCAGATAGAGGATGATTTACTGTGGCTTAGGGTCAAATTTCATTTACTTTTCTGCAGGGTAAAATGTTAGAACCATAAAATGGCTGAATTACCGATCATCGTTTCAGCACAGCTTCATTTAATACAGCGCTTTCAAGGCATGGATATTACTCAAGCATAAGACTGTCTGTCTGTCTGTCTGTCTGTCTATCTATCTATCTATCTATCTATCTAATATTATGATGTATAGGCTTTAAGATTTGGTTCTGTGTAAATAGATGCAATGATGCTCAAAATATAACCGAAAGCTATGACATCCTCACAATATTTGCATACTGAATTGTGATTTGTCTTTTCTTTCATTGCATCTGTTTACAGAGAAGCCTGCATACATATTGTAGGAGTTTGAGGGACTTTATTTCAATTAAATACATACACCTCTTTAATTATTGTCATGTGTCAGTGATTATCCCTCTGCATATCCCTGCAATGTTGCTACGTAGTATCTGACTGTTGATTAATGAGTACTGTCCCTATCAAATACATACATCATATACATCATAATATTAAAATGTTTATGTGGATTCTGAGGTATTTGAAGTGGTAGAAAAGCAACGTTTGCAATGCAGATTACCAAAGAGAAAAAAGCATTACGAATAGCAAATAAATGAATAGAAAAATAAATCTTTGGGCATATGTGATGAGCTCTGTATAACCCACTGTCAGCTTTAAAAATTTCCATAAATGCAGTTCTTGACACTAGACCATACAGTGACTCTACACAGTTGCAATCAGGCTACAAGGTGCTCAGAGGGAAAACATTGCTCCTTTTCTTTTAATTAGTTGCAGCATTTCGCAATTACAGCTTTTCATTGACTTCTTGCAATCATGTCCTCATCTCTGAATCCACCATCACGATGATGGCTCTTCACAACATCTTACCTCCGCCTAATGACTTTTCACTTATCAGGGAGACGTGTTCAAATCGACAGAAAGAAAAAGCAAATGTCTCTTCGTGCTTCCCAAAAGGGCCTCATAAAATATGTGTGATTTAAATGGGGGGAAATATGACTTTTTGGGCAGAGCCACATAGAGACTAGCAGGTAAGTACTATTAATAAAAGGAAATATGATGAAAATCAGAATCATACGCATTCACCGCTGCAGTAGTGACAGAGGAAAAAGACTTTTTTTTCCCCAGCTTTAGTTAGCCTTCCCTTAATGGAAGTTGGTCACTATTAAGAATTTAATTGTTTCTGTTTGTATTATTCCCTTTTGTATGTCGATTTGAGTGAAAATATGTGCTAAATGAATAAATGTAAATATAAATACTTAAGAAAATGCCTCCTTAGTATAGTTCCCGTGATCATGTGACTTAAAATTTCATAATGTTGCGATAGGTTTCAAGGCAGACCAACAGTCTCCATATGTGGGTTGGCGTAAAGGTCTGTTCACATCAAGAACGATAACTAAAGATCGATATAACGCTAACTATGTTAGCATAGTGTACACACTAACGAACTATAACATTCTGTCTATTATAAGTGTGCTGCAGTTATGTTGTTATAATTGTAGATTCTGATCAATGTTTTAATCAGCTGGAACAATCATTCTGAAAGAGATGCCATCTACAGGTGCATCTCAATAAATTAGAATATCATGAATTTTTTTTTTTTTTTTTCTGTAATTTAATTCAAAAAGTAAAACTTATTTTACTTAATAGACATAAAGTAAAATATTTCCAGATTTTTTTGTTTTCATTTTGATGATTACAGCTTGCTGCTCATCAGAATCAAAAAATCAGTATCTTAAATTATTAGAATATTTAATTTCAAGTTCTATTAAATTACCATTCTCAGGGTATAAATACTGGGTTTAGTTCAGTAATCCCAACAGCTGTCATGGGGAAGTCTGCTGACTTGACAGTTGTCCAGAAGACGATCATCAAGACCCTCTACAATGAGGGTAAGCCACAGAGGGTCATTGCTGAAAGAGCTGGCTGTTCGCAGAGTGCTGTGCCAAAGCATATTCATGGAAAGTTGACTGGAAGGAAAAAGTGTGCTAGGAAAAGGTGTACAAGTGAAAGGAATGACCACAGGCTTGAGAAGATTGTCAGGTGAAGCCAATTTAAGAACTTAGGAGAGCTTCAAAAGGAGTGGACTGAAGCTGGAGTCAGTGCATCAAGAGCCACCGCTCACAGACGTCTTCAGGAAGTGGGCTACAACTGTCACATTCCACGTACCAAGCCACTTCTGAACCAAAGACAACGTCAGAAGCTTCTTACCTGGGCTAAGGAGAAGAAGAACTGGACTGTTGCTCAGTGGTCCAAAGTCCTCTTTTCAGATGAAAGTAAATTTTGCATTTAATTTGGAAATCAAGGTCCCAGAGTCTGGAGGAAGAGTGGAGAGGCACAGAAACCATGATGCTTGAAGTCCACTGTGAAGTTTCCACAGTCAGTGATGATTTGGGCTGCCATGTCATCTGCTGGTAATGGTCCACTGTGTTTTCTGTGTCCACAGTCAACGCAGCCATCTACCAGGAAATTTTAGAGCACTTCATGCTTCCTTCTGCTGACAAGCTTTATAGAGATACTGATTTCATTTTCCAGCAGGATTTGGCACCTGCCCACACTACCAAAGGTACCAAAAGCTGGTTCAATGACTATGGTGTTACTGTGCTTGATTGGCCAGCAAACTCACCTGACCTGAACCCCATAGAGAATCTACGGGTTATTGTCAAGAGGAAGATGAGAGACACCAGACCTAACAATGCAGATGACCTGAAGGCCGCTATCAAAGAAACCTGGGCTTCCATACCACCTCAGCAGTGCCACAGGCTGATTGCCTCCATGCCACGCCGCATTGATGCAGTAATTCATGCAAAAGGAGACCCAACCAAGTATTGAGTGCATAGAAATGAACATACTTTTCAGAAGCCTGACATTTCTGTTTAAAAATTTTTTTATTGATCTTATGAAGTATTCTAATTTATTGAGATAGTGAATTGGTGGGTTTTTGTTAAATGTGAGCCAAAATCATCACAATTAAAAGAACCAAAGACTTAAAGTACTTCAGTCTGTGTGCATTGAATTTATTTAATACACGAGTTCCACAATTTGAGTTGAATTACTGAAATAAATGAACTTTTCCATGACATTCTAATTTATTGAGATGCACCTGTATATTGTTCTTCTGTCATTATTGTTATAGTTGTGTTGTGGACTGCCCTATTCAGAATTAGATTATTAAAACTTTATAGTTATAGTCCTTTATGTGAACGGTCCTTAAGTTTTTGTATTTAAACCCATCTCGTATTCTTTCTGGCCATCATGCAAAAGTAATATACTGTGGCAAATATTGAAAATATCTTAATTTCTACATGCATTGTCTCTCATTATTTTTGAGCCATATAGCATCAAAAGGCCTGTTATATATTCACTGAACACTTTATTGACGGACAGGCCAGATGCATTGTGGGTGTTCAGTGCTTGTAGGCAACGGATGCTCAAAGAGATCGATCATTCCTTTCAGCGGCGGCCGCCACTACACTGGAGACGTTCTCTTAGCATGCAGCTCTCGCTGCGTCTGAAACAATGCTAATGGCACTAACAGCACGTTTCCATTGTACTGCTCTGAATGCTGCGGACATTTTTTACTCCCTTGCCTCAGAACTGCACTCCCGTCTAACTGTCACACGTCTAACTCATTAAGACGAAGGATTGGGGATTTGCAGGGAGGGAGCGGCAGGAGATGAGCGGCCAATTAATGGAAACAAATTGTGTTCAAAACAAAGCTGCCTTTACTCTCATTGTTTCTTAGGTTTCTGTTGGGGATTAGAGGAGATTTTGTGAGCTTGCTAGTGTGTATCTGTAACCGTTCTGAAGAGGCCACTCGCCTCCAAGACTAAAGCTAAAATTAATCGCATGGATGAGGTTAAAATCCAAATTTTAATTTTATTTTTGGCTTTCTGCCACGTCTTATTCAGGATAGTAAATGATGGGAAGAGAGAGAGAAACAGGATCAAGAAATAAGCAAAGAATTGAACTCGAGATGCCCTCACGAGCACCATTGCACAATGTGTCACCGCCAGTGTGTTAAATGCTAGAAAAATCCACATTATTTCCACATGACAAATCCAAACCTTAATTACTAGTGAAAAGGTAAAAAGCTGACTCCAGATCAGCAGCTGTGAGCAATTTTATTTGCCACCTTATTTTCTGAAGTCACAGTTCTTTTAAATTGTAATAATATTTCACAATGTTACTGTTTTTACTATATTTTGATCAAATACATGCAGCTTTAGTTAGCATAGAAGACTTTCTAAAAACTCACACCAGCCCCAAATTTTTGAATGATAGTGTACATACATTTTCATACTGAAGAATAAAAAAAAACTTGTACAATACATTCAGTGGTTGTGGGGGTTTTGTTGGATCAATGCGTTATCCCTGTTGCCGTTGGTTGGTGTTTGTTTTCACTGAATGACCATGTGCAATCGGCGTTTGTCTTGTCTTGGAATGTTTGAGCAGTCTGGTATGATTTCTATCAAACCCTGACCTAATCTGATTTCAGCGCAAACTGTTGCCAAGACAATGAGGTATAAGCATCCTTGCCAAATCCATAGAAACCAATGTGCCTGCCTTGAAACGGGAAAAAGGCACGATTCATCTGAATTTTAAAGTCCCACTGTAGTCAATAATTTTATCCCTTAAAACTCATCTTTGATCACCAAAATTACATATTTAAATGTTTTTTCCTGTGAAAAAAAAAATCTTAATGCCTTAAAATAGCTTGAATGTAACTCTACACCCTTGCCTTATTTAATATACACGGATCTATGAATATGCTAATTAGCCCCGCCTCCACTCACTCGCACGAGCTCAGACGAGTTCCACTCGGTCAACTTACTGAGGTAAACGCAGCACAATGGTATTGCTTTTTACAACGTCGGACACATAATGGTAATTAATATGATTAGCCTTTTGCTTGACTACATTATCAAAAAGCTAATAATGTGTTGCTAATGTTACACAAACCATGTTCACATTCACGCGTCAGACAGCTGCCTTCTAACAATCAGCATCCTTAGAAACGCTTTGAACAACTCTGAACGTCAGTGGAGTAAGGCTTATAGTTCATAACATCGTAATATGCATCATACACCCGCCATATTGCTAAATCTACCTGATTTTTTATATCAACAGAAAAATATATTGGAATAACCTTCTTTTGAGACTCCCTTGCGCGACGTGGTCAGTTAATGATATGCTAAAGCCCGCCGGCACATTGACGTGATTGGTTACGAGGTAGTTTGTGATGTCAGAAACACCAGCGATTTCATTACTACAGTTTTAAAGAAAAAAAATACTCAACAATGGTGTTGACTTTTGAATTTGCACATGGTTTGTCTTAAAGCATGTTAAAAACACCAGATAGACATATGAACAACATTAAAAACTTGATTTTCACCACAGGGGATCTTTAATATTTGGGAAATTTCATTATTCACATAGAGGGCTCAACATTACCTTTTTTACCCCTTTAACCATTTTTTTTTTTTTGCTGACACAAAATAATGTTTTTCAGGAATGTGTTTTTACATTTTCTAGTTTTTTCTTTTTTGATATTGTTCACTAAACCTTTTTTTTTTTTTTTTTTTTTTTTTTTTTTTTGCAAAAGCCAGTTTCAGCTGGCCAAAACTCTCTCACACTTGCCCTGGGCCAGCAGGCCATCTTTATTGTTGAGCCCTGGCATACATTATATAAACTCCTTTTCTCTCACAGTGGATGGAGTACTTCAGTTGCAACCCCGTCCTTTTCATTTGCCTTCTGTAGAGAGGAACAGTGACACACAACGATCCAAGTATAAATATGATAGTTATGTGTTCCAACATTCAAAACACAGCAGCCAGCTTTAGAATGATTGAATGGTTGCTGTTTGTTTGCATCTGTGTGAATCAGCCTTTACAATAGTTAAAATCCCTGTGCCATTTTCGATCATAATGATTTAACTGCTCTCTGACCTGGCTGTTGTATTACCACAAAGGCTTTTCAACCGCTAATGGACAGATCAAACTGATTTCAACCATTTTATTGTAGAAACTCACCTCACCGCTATCTCTCCTGCTCTCGGCACTGTGGGATTCGGTTTTCCAGACACAATGAGAGACTGGTGACATCATACAGTGTGGATCACTTATATCTGTGTGAAACAGCTTGGTGCAAAGCATTGTTATGTTGCCTTTTTATAATACTTATTTCTGTCATCTCTGTCTGTGAAGAATGACTATTGAGCGATGGATGGAAGAAACAATAGAGCTGGAGGCTCTATTGAAAAAAAGTAAACAAGTGAAAGAAACAGTGCAGAGTGGGAATTAGTGACCTACTCCAGGATTTGCCCACTGCTCCATAGAAAGAAATGTGATGTAACTCTACTGAGCCGTGTGTTATCTGCAAAATATCTCAAGTTGACAGTGTTACCAACTACAATTAACACTACAACAATTGACAAACAGGGTGAATTGTTAAAGGGTTAGTTCACCCAAAAATTAAAATAATGTCATTAATTACTCACTCTCATGTCGTTCCACACCCGTAAGACCTTCACCTTCGGAACACAAATTAAGATATTTTTTATTAAATCTGATGGCTCAGTGAGGCCTGCATTCACAGCAATGACATTTCCTCTCTCAAGATCCATAAAGGTACTAAAAACATTTTTAAAACAGTTCATACGAGTTCAGTAGTTCTAACTTAATATTATAAAGCGACGAGAATATTTTTGTGCGCCAAAAAAAACAAAATAACGACTTTTCAACAATATAGTGATGGGCCGATTTCAAAACATTGCTTCGGAGCTTTGCGAATCGAATCAGTGACTCGGAGCACCAAAGTCACGTGATTTCAGCAGTTTAGCCATTTGATAGGAGATCCGAGTCACTGATTTGATTCGTAAAGCTCTTTATTTTTTTGGTGCACAAAAAGTATTCCCGTCGCTTTATAATATTAAGGTAGAACTACTGAACTCACATGAACTGTTTTAAATATGTTTTTAGTACCTTTATGGATCTTGAGAGAGGAAATGTCATTGCTTTGAATGCAGGCCTCTCTGAGCCATCAGATTTAATCAAAAATATCTTAATTTGTGTTCCGAAGATGAATGAAGGCCTTACGGGTGTAGAACGACATGAGGGTGAGTAATAAATGACATTATTTTCATTTTTGGGTGAACTAACCCTTTAATAAAAATCATTTGCAGTTGGTTTAAAATATTCCAGTGAGCTTAGAGGTAGTGTTGAGAAAGCTACTTTAAAACGGTGGCTTGTAAAGCTATGCGCTATTTATAATTTAAAGCAGACAAACAACAGTCAAGCTAAAGCAGTTAGTTAAGCTATACATACTACAAGTAGCTACTATAACTACATTGAAGCTTGCTTGGGGGTGTGTGTGTGGGAAAACATAATCATACCCCCAACCTCAAAATGCACAACATTTATATTTCATTATAAGATAGATGCTAAATGCCACCTGCTTTCCTGCTCTTAGGAAAAAGCAGTTTGTTACTTGAAAAGCTACAATGTTTTGAAAATGGTTGAGATACTGTTACGCTACTGAAAATGTAGTCAAAATAGTAGCATCGCTATTTTTAGTTAGTTCATTGCCAACACTGCTAAGTGGGCAAAACTGAATCGTAGAGGTGCTTGTCTGTGGAAAGGCTTGTTTGCGAGGAAGCAGTCATGTGGTGAATGACAAACACCTGATGCCGGCTTCTTATTAGGAGAGGGGTCAGAATTCTCCCACAGGTGGATTTTGTTAAGCTGCAGTATACGTTTCCATAGCTTTGCTGTGCTGTGATTTACAACAGTGGTGACAGAACCCATGACTGCCCATCACATTCAAAGAAGTAACTTAGAATTGGCTGGCTGACATTCAGCTGGCTCCCAGCACATTAAAAATGTATGACAGATCTTTTGCCTGAGAGACTAGCTGCTCATCTGTAATTTGGCTTGGGAGCATGAGATGATGGCTTTTGCCCATCTTTGCTATTTTCACCTACAAATACTAATAAATAAAAAAAACAAAAAAACAATGAATAAACAGTATTTCATCTTGCCTTACTGGTTGCATATAAATGAGATAAGAGAGGCGTGCAAGAACACAAATCATTCCTTTTACTGTCGCCTGGTTAATGTGTCATTAATGTATTTTTTTTCCAGAGACCTCTTAATCATAGGCCCACAATGGCATGAATGAGATGAATGAGAATGTCTTTTCTCTAACAAACTGTATGTGTACACTAGAACTGTATGTCTGCAATATACAATGTACAGTACAAAGAGTTACTGGTATTTCTCATCTAGTTTGAACTGCACACCACTCAACAGAAAGCTCATGGAGGCTATCGAGATAACATTGGAATAAAAGAAAGCCTTATTTAATGAGGGCATCCGCTGTAGTGAGAGATAAAGAAAAAAAAAAACTTCCTGCTCCTTTTGTTTGTTGTATATGTTGGATTATGTGGATGTATAATCATATATACTGTCCAAAAGTTTGAGGTTGGGGGTATGATTATGTTTTCGAAAGATGTCTCTGATGCTCACCAAGGTGAAAATATTACAGTAAAAACAGTAATATTGAGAAATATTATTACAATTTTAAATGTTTTCTATTTGAATATATTTTAAAATGTAATTTATTCCTGTAATGACAAAGCTGAATTTTCCGCAGCCATTACTCCATTACTGCCATTAGTGAGCATGGTGTAGTTACTGGCTAGCTGGACAGTAATTAATAGCACTTAGTCAAATATGTTAACAGATATTACATTTATGGTAAAAGCTGTTTTTAATATAGAACATTTATTTATTTAAAGTAACATTGCAAGTTATTTTGTTATTATAGCAGATGTTTTTGCCATTTTGCCATTTTATTTTTTCCTTTTCAAATCTGATACTTCCAGGGGTCCTCAACTGCCATTGAGATGAACAGGACTGCTATTATATATAAATGGTATTATAAACCACCTTGAGAAAGCTTTGTGGAGGCGGATCTGTGGTGGATTACTCAGCTTTAAGGGCTACGCTGAATTTATCTTGAAATATACAGTTATTTGAGGATTGAAGCAGATGCATTGCAGGTGATTAGTATTGGTGGAGATTAAAGAACTGTTGACTTATTGATTGGGTTATGATTAATCATACTGAATTTACAGTCTGGACTTTGTGTATTTATTGTCTTTTTAGGGTTTTAACATTTATGATTGACTCTTTTTGTTGAATTATTGCTATGAAAAATAAATGCCTAGGAAACTTGCGTGATTTAAAGGCCCCCTATTATGCCATTTTTAAGGTTCCTGATATTGTTTTGGGAGTCTCCTACAACAGGTTTACATGAATGCAAGGTCAAAAAACCCATTTTATTCTTATAATATACATTTAATATCACCTCATTTCTCAAAGATTCTTAAACGATTCGTTCAAAGCAGTTCGAAGATTCAGTCTCTCTAAACCCCTCCTTTCTGTGAGCCTCTGATTGGTCAGATGGCCCTTTCTGTTGTGATTGGTCAACCATATTCAGTGAATATCGAAAATGAATTACAGCTTGGAGGATTATCAATTCTCAAAAGATTGTACAATGTATGGACAGAAAAGACAGCATCAATTTTACCTTATCAAGTCCGACGATGAAACATCTAAAGTATTTGATCAACCAGAAACTCAATCGCTCGACTGGAGCAGGATGTTTCTTAGTGTCAACGTAGTTTGACGTGATAGCAGTGTCATTGTTACAGGTTGTTCAGGAGCAAGCTGGTCCAAATTAACTGGGTACAGACCCATCTTTCAAGAGCAAGTGCTTTGCGAATCCCGCGTTGAACTCCCCGAGATTTGCGAAGCAGTTGTCAGTAAAATGACGGGAACACAACAAACATTGGGATTGTACTCCTGCGGTATTGTTGAAAAAAATACATTTTAACCACTGATTCTCTGCAGCCTCATCATTCGGAAGTGAAAATAAAACAAATTTACTTTCACAGGCATTAGGCAAATGTGTTAGGCCTACCCAGTGACTTGTAGCCGTCACGGAAGTGGGATTCGAATTACTGACGACTCATTTAGGCTGTTCAGATTCAATTCTTTCTTTTGAGAGACAATAACTTTATTTTTCGTGCACTTTCGGCTTCACAACTTTGCAGATCATTTACATTCACAGACAGCTACATTACACATTGCATGAAAGCTAATATTTGAAAAAGCATAATAGGGAGTGTTGTCAAAAGTACCGGTACTTCGGTACCAAGTCGGTACTGAAATTTTGAAAATGTGACGACACCAGCATTTCTGTAGTACCGGGAGTACCGAGTATCCGGGTATATTCGGTAGGCTACCCACTGATAGGACTGTGGCAGTATTTACGTGAATATGACACGAATGAAGCACAAAGCTTTGTTTATGAAGAAATAATAGGTTAGCAATTAAGTGTGACATCTCAGCCATGGAAACATTTTGGTCCATGCCGAATGAGAGAGGTACGCGAGTCCATAAATTTAAGCTTTGTCGGCTTTGTATTCTGTTTTAAGAATCGTGATCTGGTCACCCGATTATCAGAGAATTTAACAATATTCCATTAGTTATTCCACTGAACATGGAATCTCTGTTTCTTTTCCCAAATCTTCACTCGCGCAGGGGATTATAAACGTTTCTTCCTTTCGTTCGCTTTTAGGCCTATTATTTTCGCATTCTTTACCGTGGTAAAGTAGAAAAAACACCGTAGGACAGAAACCTTTTTGCTTGCATGTCAGTTTCTATTTAATACAGTTTGCGCTTGTTATTAGACTTGATAAGGCGCGTCAAGTTGATTTGTATATCGCGTTTCACACGCTGGTGATTTTTAGTTTCACTTTTTCTGGCAGCGCAAAATCAAACATAGCCTGAATGTCTTGCCCCTGCTGAAGATAAAACTAGCTCTTCAGACCATTTAAAACAAGTGTCAGTTGCTTGTAACATCAGGAGATAACATGAAGATATTATAAAAGAGATGGTCTCTTTCCTGCTCGTGTCCCACATCCATTTCAAAGCGCAGAGCGGCAGGCTATATGACGTATCTTTGTGTGGAAATAAAAAAAACGAATGTTTTTTTAAAATAATATTTAACTTATTATTTAGGTTACCATTATTTACTGATATTTATTTATTTAATATAGTTTTACAGGCTGTAGTGTGTCGTTTCACTGACGGAATGGCTAAAATAAGCGCACGTCTATTACAAAATGGATGTTTGAGCATTTGTTTATTTATTTATTTTTTTTATGTTTCATAATTTATTTCATTGAGGTATATATAGGCTACACACACGCTCCAAATATTTATATGTATGATTACCATCATATTTAATGTTTTTAAAATAGGCTAGTTAAACGAAATAGTAAAATAGTTCCAACAGATTTTCCTGTGGTATACCTATAGGCTACCGAAATTGGTACCGAGAACCGTAAAATTTTAATGGTATTGGTACCGACTACTGGAATTTTGGTACAGTGACAACACTAATAGGGACTATTTAAAATCATGTTTAAAAAGAGTTTTCTCTCACTGCAAGAACCAGGCTGATTACTGTTGTGAAACTTTTTTGTCCACATGGTGTGTTTTCTTTCCTCCTGAAAAGATTAGGTTTATTTTCAGTGGATGCCTGTAGCATTAAGATCAAGGTCCATAGACTGTCCCAGATTTCATAAAATCTCAAACCACAGCCATCATGGGTTACTGTCGCGCATAAAATGAATGTTTTCAGGCCAGCCATCTCAATAAAAGCACACAACTATGATTTAAAAATATTTTAGCAGCGTGATAATCATGTGTGTTTCTTTTGATTCCTCTGTCAACCACAACATTTTGCTTTTAGCACGCACCCCTAACAGCAATGTGTATATCAATTGCCATGCTAATCCAAAAAGGAAACAAGGCCCTGGCTAATTATGAAACGAGACGGAACAGTCCTTTATTCCTAAGCCTCTTGGAAGAGGCATCAGAACATCATTTTCCAAAGTGCCTGTTAACTTTTTAATTTCTCCCAGAGGGTAGCCAATCTGCGCAAACCTGGATAAATAATTAAAGACTGGCTAATAGGATTGTCATGCTTGGTTTACCATTATCGTTCACTGGTTTGTTCATGTCCACTGTTTTGGGGGAATTGCGCTGTAGGGAATTGCTCTTTGAGGTAACAGTCAACGTAACTGAAATAATCTTACTGTTAGTAACAACACACTAAAACACATCTAAAACATGGACAATGTCTATTATAATGCAGAGCTCAATATAATAGAGCCTATGTGTGACCCTGGACCACAAAATCAGTCATAAGGATACATTTTTTGAATTTGAGATTTATACATCATCTGAAAGCTGATGGTTTGTTAGGATAGGACAATATTTGGTTGAGATACAACACTATTTGAAAATCTGGAATCTGAGGGTACCAAAAAATCTAAATATTGAGAAAATCGCCTTTAAAGTTGTCCAAATGAAGTCCTTAGCAATGCATATCCACTCACAAAAATACATTTTTGATATACACTACCGGTGAAAAGTTTGGAAACATTAGTATTTTTAATGTTTTAGAAGGAAGTCGCTTTTCCTCATCAAGCCTGCATTTATTTGATCAAAAATACAGAAAAAAACAGTTATAATGTGAAATATTATTACAATTTATAATAATGGTTTTCTATTTTAATATACTTATATATAATTTATTTCTGTGATGCAAAGCTGAATTTTCAGCATCATTACTCCAGTCTTCAGTGTCACATGATCCTTCAGAAATCATTCTAATATGCTGATTTGATACTCAGTTATTATCAGTGTTGGAAACAGTTGTGCTGCTTAATATTGTTTATAACCTGCGATACTTTTTTCATGATTCATTGATGAATAAAAAGTTAAAAAGAACAGCATTTATTCAAAATAGAAATCTTTTCTAACAATATAAGTCTTTACTATCACTTTTTTCTTTTTTCTTTTTTTTATCAATTTAACATTCTTGCTGAATAAAAGTATTAATTTCTTTCAAAAAACTGAAACTTTTAAACGGCTGTGTATATTGTTAAAAAAGATTTATATTTTAAATAAATGCTGTTATTTTGTTTTTAATTTTCAACTTTGATCACAGGAATAAATTATATTTTAAAGTATATTAAAATAGAAAACCATTATTTTAAATTGTAATAATATTTCACAATATTTCTGGTTTTTTTTTTCTGTATTTTTGATCAAATAAATTAAGCCTTGAAGAGCTGAAAAGACTTCTTTCTAAAACATTAAAAATACTAATGTTTCCAAACTTTTGACCGGTAGTGTATTTATTGTTGGAAATTTACAAAATATCTTCATGGAACATGATCTTTACTTAATATCCTAATGATTTTTGGCATAAAAGAAAAATCGATAATTTTGACCCATACATTGTATTGTTGGCTATTGCTACTAATATACCTGTGGGACTTATGACTGGTTTTGTGGTCTAGGGTCACATATTAATAGAATTTTCACATGTTATTTTTGTTGATATGTTTAAATTATATATAAGATTTGATTTACCTTTGCATTTTTCTCATTAACTAAAATAACTGATTTTTGTGAACTAATTTGATGATTTAATCAGTAAATTTTTTTGAATGTAAAAATACATTCTGTAAGTAACCCCTTAGAATGCAACAAACCCTCTGTATGTTTGTGTGTGTGTGTGTGTGTGTGTGTGTGTGTGTGAACATAAGTGAGTGAGTGAATAAAGGCTGAGCATTGATTTAAACTCCAGCCGGCTCCTGAGGGACTACATATCGAGACGAGAGGATAGAGTGACTCTTAATCATCTCTTCTGCTTTCTCTCCTTCAGCCTCCTCTCTCTCTCTCATTTCACGAGTTTCAAAATGATGTTCTGACAACTAAATAATGGCTGTTTGTTCTACCCAGCTTAATTATATGCATTTTAGCAAGGACCCCCTGCCAAGCAGCAGAAAGGTAGCGATTTATCTCGTCTCTGGGTGCTTCTCTCTGTGCCTGCCAGCACAGGGCACTGAAAGAGGGGGGACTGGCCTGTCTGAGATGGAAATATCGACTCTTATGTGTTTGTGACCTATGGAAGTGAATGCTGCTCAGGCACATCATCATGAAGGATAAAAGTTCCTAGGTTTATTTTCAAAAATACTGCATCCATCAACAGGCAATTTAAGTGAAAAAATGTGAGGAAAATGTAGTTATTGACACTGATCCTTAATGCATGAGTCATGTTTACTGCATCTGTAAAAGCAAAGGAAAAACTTTACATTTCTTTAAATGCTTTAAAATGCTATAAATATCCTAGTTCATGCTCTTGAATTAGTCAGCCTACAGGAATGACAATTAACCATCCACACTGTAAAAAAGAATTGTTGGTTTAACTTAAAAAAGTAAGTTACCTGGTTGACTTAAAATTTTGAGTTCATGGAAATTAAAAAATTTGAGTTAATACAATGAAGCCAATTGGTTTAATCAACAGAAACTCCAAATATTATGTTATTTGAACCACATTAAATATCTAAGTTGATTTGACAAAAGAAAAAATGTTCTGATAACAAATCATGAAAATAATTTTTTACAGTGCATTATTACATGGCTGACTGGAACAAACATGACTGATTGGTCAGTCATAACATAGAATGGTCAAATATTTTTTGTATAATGACTGTTTAACTGTATATTTGACCGCTACAAGGAAACATGCTACATATCTCCTGTATCTCTACATGGACTAGTTCTCTCATTTCATACAAACACAACTGGTGCCATCTTGCCATTTCAATTATTGACTGAGGGGAAAATGATCTCTGAAGTCTTCAGTATTAATATTACTGTAATATTATTGCATTGTTTGTCTTGTTGCTAAGCCGATTGTTTTGTATGTTATAGTGATATATGTTTTTTGCTTAGTGAATGCTACGCATTTTTTTTTAAATCAACGTAAATCAATATTTTCATATTTTATATTTATTTATTTGGTGTAATAAGTGGGATAATGTAGTCAATCATTTTTTTCTCAAATGAATGAATGAATGAACTTCAAAGTGACTGTTTATAGTGCTGCCTTTTTCATTACCAACAGCATGTTTAGAAACCATCCAACATGGCCTTTTCTCACATACTTTAAAATTAAATGATGAAACGCCATTACAAAACTTACATAACTGCTGAACAACTAACTTTAAAGGGGAAAAAATAGTTTTTGTGTGTGTTTGTAGTTTCGCAAGCTTTTCTAAGAATCAGAGTTTCAGAAAAGACCCAGCAGGCATCACTGTTATGCTGACCTTGCTGTAGTTCCCACTGACCTGAGGATATTAGTGGAATAAATCACACTTTAATGTCCAGACCTCTCCACACCAGCAGAGGAACGCAGTGCAGTGATAAGACTGAAGCCCCTCAGAAGTGAGCCTACAGCTGCGGGGAGGTACAGGATGCGTGAGGATGGGGAGCCAAGGAAAGGTGGTGACTGATATCTGACCTGCTCTTCCATTTGACAGCTTTTAATAAAGTCTAACTGATCCAGGTCTGTAAATACTTCCATGACATACTGCCTTTCCGAATACAAGTATATAGAAAAAAATAGTAGTGGTACATGATGCTGTATATTTATACTATAAACTGTCAGGGATTTGTTTAATTGTCATTTCTAAGTTGACCCAGTTTCCCAGTGAGTCACTTTGTTCCTTTGATTGATGTTTTCCGTTCACCTGTTGTCTAATTAATTAACTCAATAGTTCCTGTGTATTTATACTCCCTGTTTGGTTCAGTTCATTTGTCCTGAATTCTCCCTCATCGTGAGCTCTTTATAGCAGCCAGCCGTGACACAAACAGAACCACCTTCACTGTAAACAATTATTTTTCAAAACTGTAAATAAACCAAATTTGTGTTGGAGCATGTTTTACAAGAAAATACTATTTTGCACGTTATACATCAAGTTTCACGTTCTTTGTAATTATTGGTAAAATTTACTAGCAATATCTGTAGCTATGTTTCCATCCAAAGTTTCAAATTTAACTTATGCGCAAAATTGGAATATCGTATAAAACATTAAAGAATAAAGCAGCGTTTTTTTAAATCCCATGTATTCAAGAGAACAAAATCGTCACTTCCTGGGAAATTGGTGCAAAATATATGTAATAAAAATGGAAGTTGCTGCAATAGGGGAATAAACTGTGGCTCTCTTTTCCTCCATCATAAATGACTTGTCTCAGAACGTGCAGACGAATCGCAATAAACTCTGTCATTTTATCTTGCATTCAGATGCCTGTTTTTTTGGGAATGAAATCATGTGAAACGCTTCTGGGAGGGAATTAAACCAAATCATTCTGATGGCAGACATTGGATCAGGCATTTCAGAATGATCAAACCAAATTTTGAGATGCTACGCAATGAAATTGGTCTGCTGGTTAGTCAAGTTATCCAGTCACGTCCTCTGTTGAGGCAAAGTTTTTTGTTGCGCATTAAGGGATTTCGAACACACCTTAAATCCTCAGTGGTCAGGTGGTACAGCGGCCACGTGGTACAAGTATCTCAGAAAATTACATTTGTTTACATGTTGTAATTACAAGTTCTACAAGCACATGATGGCTTTTTACAGTTCAGAATCTTTACGGAAATTACAACATGGCGTGAACGCACCTTTATTCGGTGAATATGTTTCCATCGTATGCATATTTTTAGAATTGATGCACATCTTGGTGTTTCCATCCAGTGTTTTGTATTCAGTATCTTAAAATGGGCATTAAAAACAGGTGGATGGAAACATAGCTTGTGTGACAATTGTAAATCCTACAATCCTGTTGTCTTATAAAATGTATTTTTTTGAAACAATAAATATGGAAATTTTGAAATAAATAGACTTAATGGATAGTTCACCCAAACATGAAATTTCTGTCATCATTTACTCACCCTCAAGTTGTTCCAAACCTGTATGAATTTCTTTCTTCTGCTGAAAACAAAAGAAGATATTTTGAAGAATATGGATAACCAAACAGTTGATGGGCCCCATTAACTTCCATAGTTTTTTTGTTTTGTTTTTTCCCCTCCATACTATGGAAGTCAATGGGGCCCATCAACTGTAAATAGACATAGACACAAATAGACATTGTCAAAATATCTTCTTTTGTATTCAGCAAAATAAATACATTTATATAGTTTTGGAACAACTTGAGGGTGAGTAAATGATGACAGTATTATCATTTTTTGGGTGAACTATCCCTTTAAAAGCAATGTAGCAAAGCAATAATACCACAATACTATGCTTATATCTTATCAGCCCAGAGACTTTATTGAGTCATGGTACATTTAATACATACGTTCTATGTTGATAGCATTAATTGAATGTTTAGTGAATTGTAATTGAATTTTTTTTTTTTTTTTTTTTTTTTATAAATATAGTACATTTTATTATTTTATTTAAATAAATCTTTATTTACACTACCGGTCAAAAGTTTGGAAACATTACTATTTTTAATGTTTTTGAACAAAGTCTTTTATGCTCATTAAGGCTGCATTTATTTCATAATAAATACAGAAAAAAACAATAATATTGTGAAATATTATTACAATTTAAAATTATGGTTTTCTATTTTAATATACTTTAAAATATAATTTATTTCTGTGATGCAAAGCTGAATTGTCAGCATCATTACTCCAGTCTTCAGTGTCACATGATCCTTCAGAAATCATTGTAATATGCTGATTTATTATCAATGTTGGAAACAGTTGTGCTGCTTAATATTATTTTATAACCTGTGATACTTTTTCAGGATTCTTTGATGAATAAAAAGTTCAAAAATATCAGCATTTATTTAATATAGAAATCTTTTGTAACAATATACACTACCGTTCAAAAGTTTGGGGTCAGGAATTTTTTTTCTTTCTTTTTTTTGAAAGAAATTAATACTTTTATTCAGCACGGATGTGTTAAATTGATAAAAAGTGATAGTAAAGATTTATATTGTTAGAAAAGATTTATATTTTGAATAAATGCTGTTCTTTTTAACCTTTTATTCATCAATGAATCCTGAAAAAAGTATCACAGATTCCAAAAAAATATTAAGCAACACAACTGTTTTCAACACTGATAATAACTGAGTAGCAAATCAGCATATTAGAATGATTTCTGAAGGATCATGTGACACTGAAGACTGGAGTAATGATGCTGAAAATTCAGCTTTGCATCACAGAAATAAATTATGTTTTAAAGTATATTAAAATAGAAAACCATAATTTTAAATTGTAATAATATTTCACAATATTATTGTTTTTTTCTGTATTTTTTATGAAATAAATGCAGCCTTAATGAGCATAAGAGACTTCGTTCAAAAACATTAAAAATAGTAATGATTCCAAACTTTTGACCGGTAGTGTATATGTAGGCTATATATGTATTTTATTTATTTTATTTTAGAGCTTAAATTTTAAAATGATCAGAATGTTAAAATTATTGATCTTAAAATTATCAGAGCTTAAAATATGTACATTTGCTTTCCATTTTAGCATTGTTTCTTGTCATTTAAGCTGCAAATGTGTTTTTCAATTGAAGCTATTACAAATATGTTAATGGCCAAGCTATTTCCAGCCTTACTTTTGCAAATACTTGATGTTCTAAAGAACGAATTACTGCTCACAACTCCTCCTGATGTGAAAGAGAAAGAGCTGTTTTCTTTCTTGAGGGCCGGCCATGGCTGTCTAAAAGCCTTTCTATATTAAACATAGTGTGAAGTGGATTTTAATTGGCACCATATGCCTGAATTGTGTAGCATTACTTAAGGGAGAGAAAGAAGTCAGCTTGATGGAGGCGAAATTCTGACGCACTAGCTTCACATCCTGACATGCCAGACCTTTCAAATAATATTGTCAGGCACCATAAACATTTCACAGATATAACAGTTTATTCAAATCTCACACAGAAGGATCTTAGCATGTTGCCAAGGGAAGGTTTGCAAGAAATACACCAACAATTGTTTGAACTGCAAATGAAATGAAGAGTAAAAACTGGGACAAAAGTGCATGGAACAAATTTAGTTTCTGTATCTAATGTCTCTTTTTCTCAGTGTAATGGTGATCTTAAGCTGTTTAAAATAATATTCATATATAATATTCATATTAATAATATTGTATGAATGGAGTCATTTGGCATTATATTTAAAAAAAAAAAAGCATGGTAACACTTTATTTTAGTGTTCTAGTGTTCTTGTTACACATTACATGTAGTTACTATAACAATAAATTGTGTATAATTACATGAAACTAACCCTAAACCACACCCTAATCTTAACCCTAACCCTATAATAAGTACATGTAGTTAATTATTATTACTTAGTACTTAAATATATAATTACACTGTAACATGGACACTTTAAAATAAAGAGTAACACTTTGTTTTAAGGTGTCTTTGTTACACTGTAATTATAGGGTTAGGATTAGGGTTTGGTTTAGGGTTAGTTGCATGTAATTATGCATAATTTCTAGTTATTACTATAGTAACTGCATGTAACATATGTAATAATGACACTGTAAAATAAAGTGTTACTAAATAGAGTGTAACCAAAAGCTCTAATGCCAAATCATCAGAAAGTGTCCACCATCAGAAAGGTTTGTATGTTGTATGTTGTAATCTTTTTCTCATCAGTGTTACAAGTAAAAACTGTACGTGCTGTAAATGTCAATGTATCTACCCTCCACAGTAGGTAAACTGGTAACACTTTAGAATAATGGTTCGTCATTAATAGGTAACTATGCAGGAAGTAATGATGAGTAGTACCAAAGACTATTGAATAACACAAGACGCGTCACTAATAATATTTTGAATGGGAATAAGCCCCGCCTTCTAAATGAGGGCCAATCACCGATTGGTAAAGTCACTGCGTCACTGCAGCGGCCGTTAGAAGCTCCAGTTCCTATCCACCTGTTTCCGGGGGGTGCTACTGTAAAAAAGAACGTGGGTACAACTTCCGGTGAGGCGGCGGAAGTAGCATACCAATGGTATTTTGTGTGTTAATTAGCGAAGAGGCTAAGTGTTTTTCGGATCATTGCTTACTTTGTAAAGTTGCACACCTTTATGAGAAATGTCGTTACGGAGCAGGGACATTTCAGTTTAGTACATTTATTAGTTAATCAATAATGTCACAATACAATAAACAATTTTCACGCCCTTAATTGTTCTTTACTGACTTTCCACAAAAGTGCTGCTGCATGACTACAAGAGTGTCCTGGCCCTGCAATACATGAACAACCCGTTGTTTGTACTTCACCTGTCACTGATGCTAGCACCCAAGCCTTACGATATGAAACGTGTTGTGCGTGCCAGAGCCAGTCGCGTTTCCACTGTCATATATGCGATGCTAAAGGCTACTTATGCTAACCATTGTGATAATAAATACACAAGTTTATGGAAAATACCAGAGACTGCTTGAGGAACGTAGACAACTCATATATGATTATAATCGTGTATTTATTTGGTTTAATGTTTTATCTGTCTCTTTCCTGTGCCTTTGTTGATACCGGACTAATGCATACGCATATCTTTTCCCAAACTCTGGTTAACTCGTATAACTCATAACTCATGTTTCTTCTCATGAGCTCCCTCTGTTGCTCTGGCTGAAAGGATAACAGTAGAGATGGAGAGATCGCTCAAACGTCCTCGGATTGCAATCATCGCATAATTTAGAGGAAAATTAATAGAAATGCTCAGAAAAGTGACGTAAACATATGATATTTTATCAATATATTTCTAAATGTGTAAGCCTTTGGACTTAAAAGCCTTAATGGAGTTGTTTTGTGCATTCTTGTGATTGTAAATAAATGGAAGCAGGTGCAACTGAATAGGTATGTGTTCTCTTTTTATGTCAATATAAATATCAGTTAGATTCAGCATGATTGATGTGCGCTCCTGAAATAAATTAATAAATTACTGGTACTGTAACATTTTTTACTGTAAAACATTGTTCAAATATTGATGTTGGAATCTTAAGTCTTTAAGTAAAGGCCAAACGTTCGCAAGTTTGGATCGCTAAACCTTGAATGACTGTCAACTGTTGAATGAACAGAGTGTCACGTCCAGCATGTTTACTTCGAACCGGAAGACACTCCCACTTTTGACGCAAGGCCTCATGGGGTGTAGGAAACTTGTGGATAGAAACAGTCAGACGCGCACTTAGAGACACGCACTTAGCTTGATCCAGCCTGAAAAATACAGTTTTTTGTCATGATTCGAGCATTTACAAACAAAATTTCTGAGACAGTTGTTTCTCAGATTTCTTTGGTGATTTCAAATATGAAATTTAATCGAAAGCTTGGCAAACAGCTTTGGAGAATTTGATGTTTCCCCATTCAAAGAGATAGGAGCTACACTTGCATGCCCAAGAGGCGTTTCAAAGATGGCTGCCGAGTGAAATGACTCGTCTTAAAGGGACTTTGGTAGTACTACATTAACATCAGCTAGTACTATTAGCTACTAGTCCTATTAACTATGGAAACAAGATTAACTAGTAATTACTCAAGTGTTACCTAGTCTCTCTTCTAGAACTACTAGTTATATGGACCAGATCACTAGCAGTTCCTGCAGAGTGATGTAATTATGATGCATGAAAATGTTCTGGTTAAAAAAAAAAAAATCTTCAAGAGCTACTTATTTTTATTTTATTCATGAGCAGGTGCAAGGTAAGATTGAACAGAACTGGTATGATTCAGCTGTGTTATCACAATCCTGGCACATCAAGACATTTTATTTTGACTTTGAATTCAATGCAAGATCTGCAGTAGAAATGTTATTCTAACCCTCATTTGTGTGTGTAGGTGACCCCACTGTTGACTGTTTATCAAATATCCTGATAAAAATCTAATCTTTTTTCTTTTTTTCTTTTTTAAATCTGGCTAAGTACAAAGTCCAATGTTAACATTACACTTTTTTTTTTTTTTTTTTTTTTTTGATTGGATAACCCTTGGACCTGCTAAACATCGGTCTGTTAACTTAGTTTCTCAAATACTGGCTGGTATTTGTTTCTTTGTGATTTTTGTTATTAATTAATTAATTATTTAATTAATTAATTAATTAATTAAACACATAAAATCACAAATTATTCAAAAAACTGGTTTTTAGTTGCTAGAAAAAAGTAAAAATTCCTAGATTGCATTTTTAAAAAATCAATTTACATTTCAACACTTAAACACTTAAGGAAAAAGAAATTAAAGAGACAATAAAAGCGATTATGTTAATGTTGTGTTAATATTAACTGTCATAAATGTTGAGGCTAGTCATACAAACCCACACAATAATTTTATGCTACTTCCTGTTAAGAAGATTACAGTGTCTAGAATACTATAATGTTTTCCACTGAATAAAGGGGGTGAAATAAGAGGTTTTCTGCTACATTAAGAAACCCCATAATAAAAGAAATAAAATATGGAGTCCAGTTTCCGCTTTGCTAATATATTATGTGTGGTAATATCTCCCACAAGTACCCCTCTACAGCTCTATTAATTACTCAATTACAGGCATACAAGTGAGGAAGAGAAAAAGAGATAGGATAGGAAGGGAGAAGATGTCAAGTGTGATTATTGATCATGTCCATTATGACTTGATTGGTCATATCCATCCTCATAAATGATTGAAAACCAGGTCAAAATTAAAGGTGCACTCAGTAACTTATTATTATTACCTCTACCAACTGCATGACCCTCAAGGCGCAACCCTCTCCACGGAAAAATATATATCTTTAAGACAGAAAATAGACACCAATACTTCATAAGTTAATTGCCCCTATTATGCTTTTCCAGACATTACCTTTCATGCAGTGTAATATAACTGTTTGTAAATGTAAAAGTTCTGCAAAGTTTCAAAAATCAAAGTGCAAAATAAATGGAGTTAATGTTTCCCAAAAGAAAGAACCAATTCTGAACTGCCTGAAATGAGTCATCATTAATTCCAGTGTTACTTCCTGCTCGAACATACATAGTTTTGTAACAAATTTGCATCATGCCAGCCTAAGATTTTCATTGGCTGCCCACAAACAATGTCTACTTTGACACAATCTCAAAAACTGTAGTTGTAGCTGAGGCCTGGAAGAGTTGGGTTGTGTTGGTGACATGCTGAGAAAGCAGAAAACAAATCCACTTTGCAAATTGATACAGTAAAACTGACACACTGTGTATACAAGTGCTGAGGAGGCTCGAGAGTTGAAATTCAGATATGGTAATAGGTGTTTCATTTCCGATACAGGCCTCAGCAGTAGACCATTGGCAACAGACTGGGCCATCTGACCAATCAGAGCAGGGGAAGCTCTCAGAAAGAAGGGGTTTAGCAAGACCGAATACTTGATCGAACCGTTTCAGACACTGTGAGAAAAGAGGTGATGCTGCAATATACATTATGAGAAAATAAAAGTGGTTGGATGCCCCCCCCCCCCCCCACACACACATGCACACACACACCCACCCACCCACACACACCCACACACACACACACACACACACACACCCACCCACCCACACACACCCACACACACACACACACACACACACACACACCCACACACACACAAATACATGAAAGTTTTTTAGTGTGTAACCCCTTTGCACTGCTGCTGAAAACAAAATAACTTCCAATTTCCTGTGATGGTTTAGAGACTAAACACAGTGCCATATTTGTCAGATGAAAAGGGCTTTTGATTTTGGTCTTCTCCCCCGAAGACACAAAAGAAGAAGAGGCAAAACAATAAAGACTTTATCACAAGTGCTCTGTTGCTGTCGTGACTTCAAAGAGAGCTGAATTCATGTGCCTTTCAGTCCAACCTTCAGACCTGTTCTGAGTTCTTCTTGTTACATGAGAACAGACAGAGAGATTAAAACAGATTGTACAAAATGTAACAAGTCACCATGACAACACTTGGGTAAAGTGCACATTTGAAATTGTAAAGGGAAAGCATAAGCTGCCAGTAGAAAGTCATAATATCTTTATTGGTAGCAGTGCACTCATGCATTAGTCCAGGCAGGATGATTCAACTGTGTTTATTGTTTATTTGATACTGTATGTATGAGGGCAAGCTTTAAAAGGTTGGAATGGCTATTCTTTTGTATACAGCTGTAAACAAGGCAAAACAAGGAACTAAGTGCACTATAGAATTTATATCTAAATTAATTTGAAACAGCACTGAACGGTGAATTCACTAGTTTCAGCTCAAAAACCTGCAACATAGCCAGGTGCTAAATGTATTGCAATAATGCTGTAATTTGAGTTATGGGTAGCACTTTATTTTACAATCCTGTTCCGCATGTACATACTATGTATAGTAATTACAATAACTGGGTAACAACTAGGTAACAACTGAACCTACCCTAAACCTTACCTTAACCCATGTAGTTACCTTATATTACCCTGTACTTTCTTAGGTAAATACAAATAATCTATATAATCTATAATAGTCTATAAATAATCTAACTACAATCTAAGTGCACGTAAGTACACATACTGTAAAATAAAGTGCAACCAAATTATGTCATTGTCATTTTCAGCACAAATTCCTATTTTCCACTGACAATTTGGCTAATTTTGCCTTATTCACAATGTTCTGCGCTATTATCTTAATGCGGGACACAGTCATCCATTTTAGTCATCCATTAGTGAATGAATCATTTATTTGATTTGGATCGTTTCAATTGATCCAGTTCACAAATTAACATGAAAGCTTCAATGACCAGTGTATCAATTTAATTAATTAATTTAATATAATTTTAAAAATCATTTGGTTTGGAACAACATGAGGGTGAGTAAATAGCAGAATTTGCATTCTTCTTTGAACTATTGCATTAAAAACTGGTGAAGTTTGAAGTTTGGAATTTTAATTATCCATGAATTTATGCAGATCAAAAGAATGATTTATAGGTTGTGTGTCCACCAATGTGTTTTTAGCCAGCTGAAAATGGCACTCTTCTTCTGCGGGCACTTGAGAGCGCTTTAGCGTGCAGTCTATAGTCTGAGACCAGCAATATTAATTTCTCTTCCGATGTTGTGCTTGTTCTTGTCGTCTGTTGTCATTGTACAAGCAGGAGGATGTGACGGTTGGTCGGTGTAGTAGTTGTCCCGCCCCTCCTCTCCTGTGATTGGATGGATTGGTTAAAAATGACAGTGATGAGTGCTGCAGTTTACCCATCATTTTTCAAATCTTGGCGACCAGGAAAAAACCCCAAGCAATGCAACAGACGCTCAGTACATCATCACGCTGCAGCCATTTTTAATCATGTGGCGCTCCCCTTGAAAACAATTTTAAAAAAAATATGCATGCCTTAAGAAAAACTCTTTGGTGGACACACTGCCTTTATTTTGGACTGTCAAGTTTAAAATGAAAATGAAGCACCAGCTACTAAAAGCCAAACGAAAGTGTGTTCTAGTATAAGTAGGCATAGCAGTGTTCTCTGTGGTATGCATGTTGTCAGTATACTGTCAGCTCTTGACAGCTGGTAGAGTAAATCTCAAGAGAAAAAGCATGGAGCTGGGCAACAGATAGTGCTCAAGTTGATCCATAGACAAACCCTAGCTAAACTCTAGTGTAATAAGATGTGTGAAGCCTGAGGCAGAAGGGACTGATCCCGGCTTCCTCCTGATCCAGCCTCCCCTGAGCTCATCAGCAGTAAACTGTGACAGAGTTGTCAAGGCTGGAGGTCATTCTAAGACAGTGTGAGTTTGGAGGACAGTCTTCTGCATAAAACCCTGCTGCTTTCCCTGCTATTGGGTCAATGACGTAACATTCATTTCTTTGTCCATATCTATTATAAAGCATTAAATAATTACATAATAATTAATAATAATAATATTACATGTTTATATGTTTGAGGGGCTTCAAATAAAAATTGTTAGATGTAAAAAATCAGTAAGTCTCATTAAAAGGCAAGCAGTAGTTTAACATTATTGTTTAACATTCTTGCATAAAGAAAGAAAGAAAGAAAGAAAGAAAGAAAGAAAGAAATTTTGACCTTTTTATGAAAAGGCACTTTGGTTAAGGTCAAACTGAGTAACTCAAAGAAAATTCACTGAATGTTTCTTTTGTGTGTGTGGTTCAAGTATACTTGTGGGGACAAAATGTCCCCACAAATTCAATTCAATTCAAATTTATTTGTGCTTTTCACAATACATATCGTTTCAAAGCTGCTTTACAGAAAATGCATGTCAACATTACAATTTAGAGTAATCTGTTATTAGAAGATGGCAATATCTGAAATCCTTATCCATGTGGGAACATCTTTTGGTCCACATGAGGAATTATTATTATTATTTTTATTTATTTTTATTTATTTTTTGAAAATCTAAAAATGCAGAAAGCTTTCAAATATAAATGAAACCAACATGAACAGATGGCATTTCTAAGAACTTCTTTTTAAAAGTATTTTTCTTTGTACAACCCGAATTCCGGAAATGTTGGGACGTTTTTTAAATTTGAATAAAATGAAAACTAAAAGACTTTCAAATCACATGAGCCAATATTTTATTCACAATAGAACAAAAATAACATAACAAATGTTTAAACTGAGAAATTTTACAATTTTATGCACAAAATGAGCTCATTTCAAATTTGATGCCTGCTGCAGGTCTCAAAATAGCTGGGACGGGGGCATGTTTACCATGATGTAGCATCTCCTCTTCTTTTCAAAACAGTTTGAAGACGTCTGGGCATTGATGTTATGAGTTTCTGGAGTTTTGTTGTTGGAATTTGGACCCATTCTTGCCTGATATACATTTCCAGCTGCTGAAGAGTTTGTGGTTGTCTTTGACGTAATTTTCGTTTAATGATGCGCCAAATGTTCTCTATAGGTGAAAGATCTGGACTGCAGGAGGGCCAGTTCAGCACCCGGACTCTTCTACGTCGAAGCCATGCTGTTGTAATAGCTGCAGTATGTGGTTTTGGGTTGTTGAAATACACAAGGCCTTCCCTGAAATAGACGTCGTCTGGAGGGGAGCATATGTTGCTCTAAAACCTTTATATACCTTTCAGCATTCATAGTGCCTTCCAAAACATGCAAGCTGCCCATACAGTATGCATTTATGCACACCCATACCATCAGAGATGCTGGCTTTTTTTTATTTTTTTTAATTTATTTTAAAGATTTATTTTTGGCGTTTTTGCCTTTATTATGATAGGACAGTGATTAGACAGGAAGCGAAGTGGGAGAGAGAGAGGGGGACGAGATCGGGAAAGGACCATGAGCCGGGACTCGAACTCGGGTTGCCCGAAGCGCATTGGCGCTACATGTCGGTGCGCTGCCCATGAGGCCATCGGCGCCGACGAGATGCTGGCTTTTGAACTGAACGCTGATAACATGCTGGAAGGTCTCCCTCCTCTTTAGCCTGGAGGAAACGGCGTCCGTGATTTCCAACAAGAATGTCAATCTGGACTCATCTGACCATAGAACACTTTTTCACTTTGAAACAGTTCATTTTAAATGAGCCTTGGCCCACAGGACACGACGGCGCTTCTGGACCATGTTCACATATGGCTTCCTTTTTGCATGGTAGCGCTTTAGTTGGCATCTGCAGATGGCACAGTGGATTGTGTTTACCGACAGTGGTTTCTGGAAGTATTCCTGGGCCCATTTAATCATTGACACAATCATGCCGATGAGTGATGCAGTGTCGTCTGAGGGCCCGAAGACCACGGCCATCCAATAAAGGTCTTCGGCCTTGTCCCTTACGCACAGAGATTTCTCCAGTTTTTCTGAATTTTTTGATGTTATGTACTATAGATGATAAGATTTGCAAAGCCTTTGCAATTTGACATTGAGGAAAATTGTTTTTAAAGTATTTCACAATCTTTTTATGCACTCTTTCACAGCTCTGTCCATCTTTACTTCTGAGAGACTCTGCCTCTCTAAGACATCCCTTTTATAGCTAATCATGTTACAGACCTGATATCAATTAACTTAATTAGTTGCTAGATGTTCTCCCAGCTGAATCTTTTCAAAATTTCTTGCTTTTTCAGCCATTTGTTGCCCCTGTGCCAACTTTTTTGAGACCTGTAGCAGGCATCAAATTTGATATGAGCTCATTTAGTGGATAAAAGTGTAAAATTTCTCCATTTAAACATTTGTTATGTTATCTATGTTCTATTGTGAATAAAATATTGGCTCATGTGATTTGAAAGTCTTTTAGTTTTCATTTTATTCAAATGTAAAAAATGTCCCAACATTTACGGAATTTGGGTTGTATGATCCTGTACATGATTATGCAGCAGTGAACATTCTGAATGATGTAAACAAACATGTATGCAATGTTACATAACCAGATTATTTTTTTCAAGTAATTAGTAAAGTAACGCATTGCTTTTAAATAAATTTGTGGGGGTAATGCATTGCAAGTAATGCAAGTTACTTAATCAGATGACTTTTTTCAAGTAACTAGTAAATTAATGCATTACTTTTGAATTTACAACAAAATATCTGTGTTACTTTTTCAAATAAGTAATGCAAGTTACTTTGTTCTCCCATTTATTGACTGACACCTTTCCTGTCCCTATGTTGAGAGAAATCGGGAGTTGAGGTGTTGTGTGCGCTGTGTAAACATAATGTTTACTGTAGTTCTAGACTAAATGTAAACATGCATTTACTCATCTCACTTGCACAAAACAGATTCAGTATTCCTCATAATGAATAAAAACAGTGAAATAGAACTCAGAATATTATGCATACCTGCAATAATTAAATATGTTAAATAACACAAATATACTTTATGTATTTAATCTCACATTACTAATGTCTTTGCTGCTGACCTTTGATGATGGAATAAACATCACATTTGTGTTTCATTTTTTGTTTTTATTATTAAAGAGTGTTGAACTTTCTTCTCCTGCGTCCTATTCTTCTGCAATCCAGAATGGCAGCACAGCTGAAAGGTTTGTTTGAGTTGCACCCTCCACTGTACAGGTGTGAATTTGCATGGGTGTGAAAGGGCCTTTACCTTTGCCAAAAATATGTTTTTTTGTTAAAAAACAAACAACCAATTCCAGCCCAAGTGAAAAAAGGTAATACAAAAGTAATGTAACACATTACTTATCATAAAAGTAACTAACACAATTAGTTACTTTTAACACAATATTGTAACGCATTACTTTTAAAAGTAACTTGCCACAACACTGACCATAGATTTTAAATATAAAAAAGCATTATTTCATAATCTTCAAATATATACAAATATGTAAACGGTTTCGGATTGTTTGATTATGCCATTTGCGATGCTTTATGGGAGTTGTAGGTCGCTGCTGAGCTCTTTTGATGCAGTTCTCATTTCCATGGTAATACTTCTCCTGGTGGATTCAAATAGATTCTGTCTTCAGGATTATGATTAATTTTGTTCCTCACCAGGAATCTGGCTAATACTTTTTTTTAAAAAAAATTAATTACATTTGAAAAACTAAAAGGTTCTTTTTTTCTGTACCGTTGAACTCTATTATATTTACTGTATCTAGCTTATTCATTTAGATTAACAAAAGGGTTTAAGTGTTTTTAGGTCAATATATGCAGTGCATTCTTATATCCTCAAGCCAGAGAGCAAAGAATTTGTTAACAGGGTTACTCCATAAACAGAATTTGAATGCTATGGCTTTAAAACAAGATGTTTTGGTGATTAAAACAGTGATTTATTCTGTAGAGAAATAGTGCTATCAGGGGAGGGCTGTTGTTTATTTTTGTAGTTGTAGAGGATAAGCAATATTTTTTTTCCCCCCTCTTATACACATGTATACAATTCTGACTAAAAAAAAATTAGTAATGAACAAAAGACTGAATAAATCTATGTGCAATTCCTCATCTTCTCCCTTATGTCTCTGCCAATAAAAGGTAGGAAAAAGTCAAAAAATAAAATGTGAAGATATTCTATAATTAGAAATGAATCTGACAAGCTGCAAATTCTGTCTGCTGCCTCCAGGTCCCCTGTTACCACCTTCAGTTTGCAGAATTACAATATGACCTCAAGGCCTCCGCCAGCCCTTAAGCTGCCACACAAAATGTGTTGGTAAAAACTGAGATCTGAATCTGAGGTGACCTGTCCTCCATTAAGAGCTTAGTTAGAGGCCTCTAAAACATTTTATGATGCATTTTTATTAATCCCAGAGAGAAAGTGAGATTAGGAACCTGAATTGACCACCTCGCTGCTGAAAAAAGAATCTCCAAACCCGAATGAAGACTAAGTCTTTAGAAACAGAGCAAGGCAATTAAATTACCATTGTATTTTGAACACTGATTAATTCAATGATGTAATAATGTCGATTACCTTGTCTAAGTTTCCCAAAATTGATCCTGGCTGGAACTGTATATCTGTATAATTGTACTTTAAAGAGTACTGCCTGATGAATGAGAGCAAACACTGCAAGATATTGTTCATGAAGCAAATTAAACTCCATGATAAATACTAAACATACTAAACATATAATAATGGTCAGTTGCAGTCAGGTATTTTCCTATTCAAACACTGATATTCGCCAAGCACGGTTAAGCACGCCATCCAGCGGTCAGATATTTCTTAAAGTTTGACATATTTACTTATTTGGTATGTAGCCCTTATTTTGTCTTTGCATTGATAACTAGCTTTTCTGTACATTATCTCTGTTTGTGTGTACATATCCAAATAATTGATTTACATTAATTTAAACAGACAAAATAAACTGGTTCAGCAAGTATTAAAAATGCTTTAATTAGTAGTTTCATCATCTTGATATGTCAAATATCCACAGACACAAAAGTGAAGGCCTCGTAGCTTTGAAAGGGCCACTTTAAAAGCTATTTAAAGTCCTGTATGCAGTAATTTGTTGTCAAGAGTTTCAGAGTTGCCCACAGGAGATTTCCTCTGTGCAATTATCGGACACAATTATCAAAATTTAGTTTGAAGCAAATAGCTGCATGTCACTGATTTAATACAAACAGATCTGCCTGTGAAAAGACTCAGCTGAAACTGAAGAGAAGAAGCTGTTCTCCAACAATTTAATGAAAATTGTGTAATTTTAACAGTGTGAAATGGCTTGGTGATTGACAAAAGTGATGAGCAGGTGAAAAGCAGAAAACTTTGAATAGTACTCAAGACCTTTAATTCACAGAGAGGGGAAATGTCACCCTTTCATCCAATCACAAGTCTACATTCCATTTCACATCACTTATTTCACTTTATCTTTTCATGACCATTGAGAGTACTCATGCTGAAAAGACTGGCTCGTCACCAGAATGTTTTTTTTTTTCTTTTTTTCTGGTCTTCATAAAAGGTTGTTGTTTTGCTGATGTTCCCATTTTGATTTTTAATTAACACAACCAGCTTTTCCAGCTAAACCTTATCTATAATACCTAGAAAAAGCTATCTGTGAGCATTCCTATTTATCTCAGTGGACATCAACAGGCACATGACAGACCAGCACTAACCAGCATACACCAGTCTGAACCATTGAACTTGTATTCTGGCCTAACTTGGTCTTTTCAGCTGCCATGAGACGTATAAATGCCTGTATTCTCAGTACAAAGTGTATGACCAGGCCAGATGGCCATCATAGTAGTGGCCACAGTCCTGCATCTGCTTTATTGCAAAGCCGCTGCAGTGTCACGTGCAGTTTGATGCACTGCAAATGTCTTTGGGGAACGCCAATGTATTCCGTCACACTGACTACGGCACACCCAGCACTTTCACAGATAGGATGGTTGTTTATAATGAGGTCTGCTTTTCTACGAATTCCCATTTTCATGCCAGTGCTATAGCTGAGCCTTAAAACTCCCAGTCTTTGATCTTAGGCTCCATTATTCTCCATGCTTGATTTCAAGGAAACTCTCAGCTAACCCGGAAAAGAGAGGCTGCACTGAAAGAAAAATGTCAAGACAAACCTGATTGAAAAGCTTGTTGCATTTTCCACCAATATTTGTTTAAAATAACCTCCTGTATTGCCTTCAGTTAATTGCTGGTAATTTCCTCAGTGTATAATATTACACTGTCGGCGCATCACAAAATTAGTCGCAACACAATTAGCGCTGGCAAGGAAGCTAATCATTTTTTATTGGTTCCAGTTTCAATGTCTCATTATTGTTCAGGTTAAAATAGAAACAATGTGAACTGGCAGGCTCAGCTCCCCTGATGCTCTAAATGGCCAGTGTTTTCCTAATAACACTGTTAGGAGTACCATTAAAAGTTTGTTATGCCTGGCCTTTCTGGGTAAGCTAGTTATTCAATCATATTTACACCTCTGAGCAGATGCGTGATCCTGAATGATAGATAAAACTGCGACTTCTGATGTATAAATCTAGAAAATGGTTCATAAAAATGCAAATGAATATTTGCAAAGAAATAATGAGTGAATATTTTAACATGCAGTAACGGCGTTTCTAAACTGATTAGCGGTAAAAGTATTTGTAAGACACTGAAAAAAGAAAGTTTGGAAAACAATATATATTTGCAAGCAAACATGTAATGCATCACTATTTAAAATGGTAAAATCAAATAACTGCCAGCAGCTTTAACCTTCATAATTCTCTCTGGAGCCTGTTTCCCAGATTCATTATAGCAGTACATCTAACTATGATATTTTTATTCTACGCTTAATTCCCAAGTGGCTCATACTAAGAGCAGAGAGTAAGATGATTTGCAGTACCCACATATGAATCATTTTAGAATGCTGACATACTCACCCTGTTCAATCATCTTGTCTATTTATGTCTATCAGGGTTGTGCACCATTCAGAATTGAACTGAGAATTCCTTTTAAATTCCTGAGGTATCAGACAGTATACAGAATTTCAATTAAAATTTAATTACAAGAAAGCAGAATTAATATTAATTGTAATTCAAATAACCTTTTTAAATGGAAAGAATGTTGGTTCGGCGATCCTGATCAATCGAACGAGCGACAGATGACAGATAGAACAGTCCTGTTATTCTAGTTCAACCTCTTGTGGCATATGGCCAAATCAATTCAAATTCCAACTCAAAACTGAATTTTACACAAAACTGATGACTGGAAACCATAACCTTTATAGTTCTCGTCAGGGTTTTTCAGCAAATTATCATGCATAAAATACTAGAGGGCTAATGAATGACTTAATGATCTGCATTTGGCACAGATTGTTCCATAAAAGCACCACCAGTTTACTTCCTTTCACATTAGAAGTCAGAGAACTAGGGGACTGTCAGATTATCACTCTCACAGTAAGAAATGCCACCATCAGGAAAAGACCAGGGATCCCTGGACATGCAAACAATAGTGTTTGTCAACAAATAATAAAGCAGATGCCACCAGCACAAAGGGATTAAAATCTAAATGCGAAACTTTTGCCACCAGATGCTTGCTGGCTGTCAGTTCTGAGGGTGCTGCAATTAAACCAGCATGAGCCACGAAGTAAAACACATGCGTTGCTAGAAGTAAAACTTAAACTGTGCCTGGATTCAATCAGAGGATGCCACAGAGGACAACCCGAGCTGTTCACAAAACATCAAGCATTTCCCATTAGCCGATTGTAACTTTATAAATAGCCATTTTCAATGCTTAATTTGAGAGGAACTGACAGAATTATCCACTGATTGTGAATTGGTGCTCTGTGTTTGCGCTGTTGGGCGCAAAATTATCAAGGTCCTCGTGAAATGCTGATGAGTCAGAGACAAAGCCTGGTAATTTGAGTGTTTGAAGTGTTACACCTTGAGTGAAGAAAAGACAAGCCACCATTTCCACTCCAACCTAAACAAACCCACAATATGGCAAATGTAAATTGCTACATTTAGAGCATTTGACACTTTCCTTCAAACCATGTTGTATAGTGGAGTCACATTTGCCACTTGTTTAAAGTAATTTAGAGACAATCCATGAAATTGTGTTTGTAGCGAAGACTCTCAAAGCTCTCAAAGGCAAAGTACAGCTTATGGGAGAACATCTTTTGGAAAGCCTGATTAGTAATAACTAACATCTTCAGTCAGATTGGGGTGAGGTGGTAACACTGACCACACCAGAGTGTATGAAGACAAAAGCCCATATTATGCAAAATATTACAAGACCAGATTTGTGGGGAAAAAAAACAATTGACCATGCTAGAGGAAAAGACAAATGAGCACTGAGCTTTTATTAGAAGACTGACAATTCAGTATGTTTAAAGAACTACAATAATCCAGAGGCAAGTTTCAAAATCTAGAAGAGTTCATTGCAAGAGGAGTCAGAAAACTTAAACTATGGATAATTTCTCCACTGGAGACAACTGCACGGGTACCATCTGCTTCTAGTGTCCCAGCAGCTCTCCCTGTGAAAGAGAGGGAAGTCAGAAAAGGGCTCAAGTATGCCACAGACTATCAAATAGAAATAAGCAGCACTCACTATTCCTGTTGCAACTCTGAACACAAGAGTCTGCTGCAGTTGGGGAGCAAACTGATGTACTGCAATGAATGAAGACCTAGTAGAGAACATTTTAGATAGAGAAAACATCACCTGTTTTAAGACAAACACAAGGTAAGAGGAAATACCATCTCCATCAAGGGAGCTAAAGATGTAGGTTCCACAAATGTGAACATTTTGAGTGTGAACCGTTTGTAGTTGGTTGGAAACTGCAGGCCTGAAGACCCATCCACAGGGATCAAAGTGGTCAGGTAACGATCATCCTGGTAGGGATAACTGCACAACAGCAAATCATAAAACAACTTCACATACCAACCATCATAGTAGTGTTACAAGCAGTGACAGGGAACTGGTAGATGGCAAAAGCTACAGTAGCGCCAACAGGACCACAAGGAGGATCACTTCCTCCCAAAAGACTGAGACTCCATGCTCAGTCGTGGAAGAGTTGCATCTCTCATTGCCACAACTACAAATTGCCCATCTCTTGTACACTGGACAGTCACTGCCAAAAATGAGGAAGGGCTTAAACTGAAATCAAGACTTTGAAAAGTCAAGACATACCATATGAAAGTTACTACCATGATTACCAGGGTTAAGCATTACTGCCAAGTCTGACAATTTAGGGAAACCTACACATTCCTTTTTATTTTAAATGCAAATTTCAAAGTGGCAAAGTTGTGGGAAGCTACTTCTATTTTCAAATATAAAGTTCAGAGTATAAAGAAGGCAAGTCGGCATGAGGATATTACCATGTTGAGAACAAATGCTAGTTCTAAATATAATTAAAAGGTTTGAGATTTGTCAGTGCGGTTACAAATCACTTAATCTTAAGTGAAATCTACTACCATAAGACGCTTACCTGCTTTGCCATAATAGCACTGCTGTCCATCAAAACAGCAGTTTATAGCATTACAATTTGCAGGAGAAATGCCAGACTCTCCACACTGCACTCACATAGTCTTCCACATTGCACTTCTGAAGAGGATCTGCCTGAGGTGCTGGCTGTTTCTTTGGAAATGCCCTGTTAGATAGCATGAGTGTTTGACATGCTATTTGACTGCTACAGAAACTGGCACATTGTTTAACATTAAATTTAGCCTAATGGAGCTTATAGTTTGAATCTGTATCCGATAACAGATGCCAAGATGAACACACGCTAATGTAGGGTGACCATATGTGCCATTTTCCCAGGACGCGTCCTGTCCAGGATTTCTAAATTGCCTAAAATGGCTTGAGCCCTTGCCTCTTTAATTGTGAAAGTGGTCATATCGATGTGCCCCCAGAATGAGATTTAGGAACGCAATTTCTACACGGAGGTCTGTGCAAGCCACTGTTCTTATTGACAGTCTTCATGCAATGCATTAAAATGTTATCGTATTTGCAATGCTTTGACCGTTCTCTGTAGATCCAGCCTTCTCGCAAGCCACGATTGGTCGATTATGTATAATGCACGCTATTGGTCAAATTATTTTTCAGTCATTACCTTCCGCAAATATGAAAACAAAACTGCGACATTTTATTCAACTTAGAAATCCTGGACAGGACGCGTCCTGGGAAAATGGCACATATGGTCACCCTACGCTAATGTGAAAATAACGGAACTTTCATTGGTTTCTGGTTTGAAGCATGTGACTAATGAGTTTTTGGTTGCTATTAAGTCCAGTATTTAAAGCTTAAAGTTGCAAAAAGCAATTTCAGAACTTTTTATATCATCAGAATCAGAATGCACTTTATTTGGCAAGTGTGCACAAGCACACAAGGAATTTATGGTATGGTTTTTTGGTTTATTTTATAAATATATTTGTACAAGTATGTTTTATTTGATAGATTTTGAGCACCTAATATGTAACGACTGAGACAAATCAGACCTATATTGTTATATTTAACAAATAATCGTTTAAATCTGTAAGCAAATTAACTCAAAAGAAATATGAATTATTAAGCGTAACTCGTTATACTTAATTATAAATTTTTGAATCAGTTAATCAAATTAACTTAATGTAGCTGAATTAATATTACAATCAATTAATCTGTTCAGTCAGCGAACACTCAGTATTGATCGTCTATCAACTTTTCAAAAAGGATATTTTCCGTGGCCACAGAAAAATATCGCTTTCTTAGCATGTAGCTGTGATCGTAATCGTTATCAGGGACAGTGGTTTTATAAGCAGATCAGAATCAACTCGCAAGAGTGTGCACACAAGTTTTATTTAACTACTTAATCACAAACACATAACTAAACTAACAAACACACACATACATGCATACAGTTACCAAGGGAAAGAGAGAGCTGAAGCAGAATAGGAACTTACAGCATTGTTTGAAATTCAGCAGATCAACAGCCTTGAGCAAACCATCAGTTTAGTTTTAACAGGCCCTTCTTTAAAAGGGGTAAGGATACTTAATGTATCAAATAATGAGATTAAGTTTGATACTTGCATGTCTCGCCCATTTGAATTAAAACTGTCCTGATGCAATTTGTGGAGGCTCCCGCTGAATCTTTGCTGATATTGTCTTGATGAAAGAGAACCAGTTAGATTCAGAGGATCTTTGGTGAATGGAAGGTCTAGGCCGAAGCCTGGCACAAGCTTGGGGTTCCTTAGAAGCTTCTAGTACAGCATCATCTTCACATCAGCGTTTTTCAGTAAAGGAAAAGAGAGAGTGTGATCTTGTGATCAGTGATTTTAAAGGGTGAAGATGTCACACCCTCTTGAGGTGTCTGAGCCAATAAGGAGTTGTCCCTTTAGAGGGAAGTTTTACGAGTCTTTGTTCTGTAGCAAGATATTAGCATAAGACATTGGATTGGATGTATGAGAGAAGAACCTTCTAGATTCTTATAATACTAATGTGTCACAGAGTTAGCAACGTGTAACATTAATTAACAAATAGGAAACGGAAGTTGGAGTCCATCGATACCAAACATGCTACCCATGTGATTTTAGTTAACTATAAATTTGCAACTCTGAAACATTAATATCAAAATAGTTCAAAAGAGAGAATTAATACATAGAATAAACCCTATAAAAGGAAAATCATGAGAAGGGAAAATTGGATACACGTTTATACATGTCACGGTCACTATCTGTCTCACCGTCCCTGAACTCCATTTCCCAGCATTCCTCCTGATCCACACCTGCACCCAGTCAGCTCATCATCTCATGGATTCCCTGCACCTGCACATCATCATTAGCACTTTCTTTTAATGCTCACTTCTCCTGCACTCCCTTGTCTGATCTCGTCAACGTCAACCTTACCATGTTGTTTCGCTTGACCCATTTACCTGTTGATTACTTGCCTGTTGTTCCTGTGATATGTCCTAGTTCTCCACCGCTGCTGTTCTCCACCGTCTCCACGCACCTCAGCTCCCTTCGGATCCCCTGGGACACACAAAGACACCCTCAGACTCAGATAAGCCACACAAGACTTTCCCATTCCCCGCCCACTTACCTGGACTGTCCTCTCACCTGTGTTGTCTCCATCACTGTTGAATAAACCTGCTGTTATTTGTACCACTAACCTCAGAGTCCCTTGTCTATGTGCTGACAATACATTTCTCAAGTGGTTATATATAGAATATATAGGATTAAGAGAGTTTATTTGTCTTTCTCAGAAAGAATGAAGTCAGAGTCACAAATTCCTGATGGTCATAAAAAGTTCTTATCAGTTTTCTTGTGAACTTTGAGAGAGTGAGTTTCTGGATTATTCATTAAATATAATGAATAATTGTGTTTGATTGGTCCAGATGCTACAAAACTTACTCTGGGGTCTGTCCCCCATCCCCCGAGAAGACCAGCCTGTGCAAGGGCCTCGGTTACCATGGCCCATCAGATAAAGTTTTATTGCGCCGAAGTATGTGGGTTGCCACGTGGAAGAGCAGAGACAAAGAGACACATAGAAAACCCTCAAAACAGGCTTTCCTGCATTAATATATAGACAGGCTCTTCGTAAATGAACATGCATATTCATAGGACATGGCATCCATTATTACTGTTTGTGTATTATCTCTTGTTTTTGTATTCAGTACTGTTATGCATATTTTATGATAAGAACCCATGGTTAACGTAAACTCACCTATACCAAGTTTGGTGTCTACGAGTTTGTATTTTGAAGATTTAAATACTTGTGTATATGGTATGTCGATACCTGTGCAACATATCAGTATTACAAGAATTTAATAGTTTAATAGTTATTTAATAGTTTCTTTAAAACATCTCAGCCAGTTCATATGCAGATCCCCTGCTAGAAACACAAGGGCTCGTAAAAGCCCCCACAGGAAGAATGTTGTCGCTCCGAAATTCAACCTTCTCATTGGTCAGGTCAACCCTAAGAGGTGTGACTTCGACCAGAGGTTAAAAGCCAGCGCACAATGCTCCTCCCTCTCTCTCTTGCTCCTTGGACGGACTGACACCCTGCAGGGCGACCTCTTCAGGTCAAGGCCTGTGGGCCTGTTCTGCACCCCAGCCATGTGCTTGACTAGGAGAGAAAGAACTCTTTCCTACTACAAGAGTCAAATTAACAGCTTAAGTTGTTTCATATTTCTTCATCCAACGCAGAAGATACTGATTACGACTTCGGACCAAACCATCAAGGATTTCTCCTCAGCCTGCAGATCCGATGCTCCTCAATAGCTAAAGGCATTTTGTAAGTATCGTACATTTGAACACTAAACAGTGATTTAGTATTAATTTGTGAACCACCTTTGTTAGCAAAGGTGCTTTATTACTGAGAACACTGATGGTCCCTTTTCCTGCTTGTTTTTGACTATCTCCCTAGCTACTCCTGTTTCCCACTTCCGGGTTCACTCTATCATTTATCCTTTTATCCATGTACGTGTGACTTGTGTGTATGTATGTTTGTGTTTGTTAGTTTAGCTATGTGTTCGTGATTTAGTTAATAAAACTTGTGCACAATACATATTTTGTTCTGACTCTCTGTCTGCAATAGATTGCCTCTTAAATGATCAGATCTTATTACCAGCTCTGTAAATGCTTATTACAAAGCACTGTAAATGCTAAGAAAGAATTATTTTTCTGTGGCCATGAAAAATACCATTCTCTTAGAATTAATTAATAATCAATACTGAGTGTTCACAGGATGAACTGATTTATTGATTGTAATTTTAATGTAGCTACATCAAGTTAATCTGATTAACTGATTCAAATATTAATAATTGACCATAATTAATAATCATAATGAGTAATGGATAATTATTAATATTTCCCCTTTGAGTTAATTCACTACAAATCTTTTACCTGCACTTCTCAACACTAGTTTAGACTTATAAAAACATTATAATTGCAAATTAGAAAATCTCATTGATTAAATACAAAAAACTGAGGTACTAATTCCATGAATTTCACATAGGATATGCATTAACCCCCTCCTTCTTCCAAACACACACTCCCTCTACAAAACCCCTCCTTACAAAGGCATGTCAGCCAATCCAATGCCAACAAAGTTAAATACAAAAATTCAGAGAGTGTTCTGTCATTAGATAAAAAAAGTGCAATCTGTTCTCCTGACTCGTTGCTGTTTGCAGAGCTGAGTGAGGACTGTCACAGCAACAGGAGTGATTTCTCAAGACACTTATTTAAGTGTCAGGCAGTAGCACATTTTATGTGTGATATTTAAAAAACAAACAAAAACAAAAAAAAAACACCTATAATACCTATAAATGGACTTTATGAAGAACAATTTATGCATTCAGTCAAATATATATAGTACATTAAACCTAATTATTACCTGCATTGAAGTTTACTCCACATTAATAAGAATTCTCACATGCCTCACAGTACAAAGTGCTAAATTAGTAATAGTACAATTCACAGGGAATAAGTTCAAACTGTTTGCTTCTATTATTTTATCCTCACAAAGTACAGGAAGTGTCACAGGCACTACTGCATGGTTGATCTGTAGACCCTGGGAAGAATTACATTTCTGATTCATTGTTCTAAAATGGTCATATAAATGATTTTCTTACTCTTGGTCAAAAATCTTTTCAATTGCTTTCTTTCTGACCTTCTTTTCCTGTACTTTTCTTGTTTTTATTTTAAAAAAAAGTCACACTTAATTCACACTTGACCTCTCATACCTGAAGAACAAAAAACACAATGGTATTTCCATTTGAATATTCATTTCAACTCCATTGCACATGCAAGTAAAATGGAAAGGCAATAAAAGAAAGGCAATGAATAAGAAAGTCTGCTGGACATAGCTATATATGAACTGTGTGGTCTTGCATCAATCTACAGGGTTGAAATGGCATGTGACAAGCTAAGATAAATTAGATTGTTTCTTTAATATATCTATCATATAATGAAATTTTGGTAATTCACATGTTTGATCTGATATATTTTAAATGAAAACTTTTAGGGAAGAGTTGTTCAAAAGTAATCTGATCGGATCATCGGTTTGGAGCAAATCTTAAAAATGGGTTGTTCAAAAGAAAAGGATTCTGAAATCGCATTAGATCACAAAATCCAATCTTGGTTTTGATCTGGATCAAATCGTCAGTTGTTCAAAACTTTTTAGTAAGATTGGGATACCTTTGAACCAAAAAATCAGGATTATCCTGATCCCAGCAGAACGGTGGATTTCAGGAACAAAAATGTAATAAAACTTTAAAACTGGTCAAAGTATAACATTTGTTTAATTTAATTTATAAAACAGTTAGTTCCTGTCCTTGATTCTGATTGGTCAATAGCTGTGTTTTATACACGATAAAACACGGTTATGACCGCTTCACCCAACGGTTCTGTGTATCACTACACACCCTTAGCAACCACTCTTAGCAACGTAAACTGTTTGTTCTCGATTGATATTGTTCATTGAAGCTTACTGTATTATGTAGAATTGTGAGTAAGTGAGTTTTATTACCTCCATTCAGATTTAGCATTTTCCTTCAGGTCAGTCCTATGTTCATAATAAAAAATCTGTTTAAATGTACGATGTATTATCTTGTCCTTTTAACAGTTAAGGGGTTTTCCAGTGACTGACAGCGCTAGTCAAAGCATTTGTCAGTTGCGTCTAGTTCCGTGTTCACAACAATTCAGTCTTTTTAATGTAAAAGTCTTCGCTACTGACTGACACACTCATAAAGACAGTCTTTGCCGCCATCTAATGGTGCAATAATGTAACTTCTGTTGCTGTTCACAGTCAGGGACTATTTTTTCTGGCGGAAGGAAGGCTTTTAGTGATTTTACTTCATGAAAGTTGCATTGATACATATATTTTTTTGGCTTTAATATTTGTATTGTGTGGTAAACGTTTTATAAAAGCAATAGGTACTTGAGGCTAGTGCTGTATTGTGAATAAGTCACGGCTGAAGGGGTTGTAGGCACTCCGCTTCGCGTATTCACGATACAGCACAGCCTCTTGTACCTTATTGGTTACATATACACATTTATATTTTTATTTTGCTCTTGATTAGTTCAACCGTTAAAGTAATAAAGTAGATGTAGACATTAGGCTACCTATAAAAATTAGTTTTTTTACAATAAAGTAAAAAAAAAAAAAAAAAAAAAGAGAGAGAGAGATTTTAGTGCAATAAAATAATCTCCCAAACAGCTGTCAATAATGTATATTAACTACATTGGCACAATCATCAGAGATGAACCAGTCAAACGATTCATTCAAAGAAGTTTATAACAATTGCATTCAATTGTTATAAAGGTGTGTTTAATTGGGGTTGGAGTTTAACTCTGCAGGACAGTGTCCTTCCAGGAGCAGGACTGAACACCCCTGACTTAAAGTGACCCCACTTCTACCTGTTGTTCTTTACTAGCAGCCTACACCAGTGGTTCCCAACCATGTTCCTTGAGGCCCCCCAACACTGCACATTTTCCATGTCTCCATTGTCTGACACACCCATTTCTGGTCTTGGAGTCTCTGCTAATGAGCTGATGACTTGATTCAGGCGTGCTTGATCAAAGAGACATGCAAAATGTGCAGTGTTGGGGGGCCTCCAGGAATGTGGTTGGGAACCACTGGCCTACACTTTAAAATGTAACTCCATTTGGAGCACTGGTAATCCAGATTTGGTAATCTGGAAAAGTGTCTATCTGGATCAGGGTGATCCAATGCTATTTTGGTTTGAAAAACCAGCACAAAAGTAAGATGGATTACCTGATCCTGGAAAGCAAAACATGGGATTTTCAAAGCCAGAACAACAACAACAACAACAAAAACATTTCAATACTTGTGTTCAATTATTGTGTTCTCTCAGAAAAGTTCCACATAGCGTTCACCCGAGAAACTTTGCATTCGCTCGCAAAGAACGTTTGACTGGTTCATCTCTTATGATTGTGCCAATGTAGTTTACAAACTGTGAAAAAACACTTTTATACTATATACTATTTTTGTTTGATATTTACAGCTGTTTGGGGATTATTTTATGACACCAAAATCTCTTTTTTACTTTACAGTAGGTTACCGAAAGGCTAAATATGTAGCCTAATGTCTACTTCTAATTTATTACTTTAGCAGTTAAACTAATCAAGAGCAAAATAATAATAATAAAAAAAATATGTGTGTATGTTTATATGATAAAAATGTTGTATTTTTTTTTTTTTTACCAGTTTTAAAGTTTTATTACATTTTTGTTCCTCTTCTGATGGGATCAGTATAATCCTGATTTTTTTTGGATCAAAGGTATTCCAATCTTACAAAAAAGTTTTGAACAACACAAACTGATGATTTTATCCAGATCAAAAACAAGATTGGTTTTTGTGATCTAATCTGATTTCAGAATCCTTTTTTTCCTTTTGAACAACCCATTTTCAAGATTTGATCCAATCAGAAATCCGATCAGATTACTTTTGAACAACTGGCCCCTGGGCCCAGAGGTTGCAGCATATTTACCAGCAAGGTCTAACTGGACCATGCTAACCAGCCAAATCTTGATCTATCCAGCAGGGTCAAACAAAATACTGTATCAGAACTGAAGCAGAATGATGTGAATGTTGACTGTCTCTGTCTGTGTCATTAATAGAACAAAAGGTTCTTTAGCACACAAATATAATCAATATACATTTACTATGACATTCATATAATCAAAAGTTTGTGAAGGGCATTGCTTCCCATCTAAAATTGAGCAATCCAACAACCACAGCTGTCTATCCGCCAGGAGCGATGTCTGCTTGATGTGAAAATGGCTGCTTGATGATTTACGTGTTTGGTAATGATATTACTAGGCCTCTACATAGCCCCCTTTCTCTCTGTGCCTCTGGTTTTGTAATTTCACAGATGATGACTTTGAAAAACATACACAATATGTTAACCTAACTAAAATGTCATATTTCCTCAAAAATGCTCACACAGCTATTCATTTAAATGGAAATGGAGTGAACTTTGAAACGCACAACCTACGCTTTCCCTACTAATTTGAAAGTATTTCACCTCGCCATGGACTGAAGTTAGTAGAATGAAGCCTTTTAAATGGCATAAATAATGTAAATTCCACTGGTAAACGTGAAGACTAGTAAACAAACCTGTCAAATGTATATGAAAGGTTGCCATGGCAATCTGCTGATGTGTTCTCTCTGTGAGAACTCCTTTGCATAGCCTCTAGCAGAATGTATATTTCTGATGCAGCAGTCATGCACCCACTGGTTATTAAGGGCAAGCTTGTAGCCGGACGGCCCGCCACCGATGTTCACCGATTGGGTGAACAAATATCCTCTATTTACGATATAGAATGAGAAAATCTTATTCAAAGTTCATTGGTCAAATTTAATCTTTTCTGCGGAGATACAGTAAAAATACAAAGTTCTGTCATGAAACTCTAGATGGCACAGGCTAATAGGTCCTTAACTCAATCTGCTTGCAATCACATCATTCTCTATAGGGCACAGCTGATTGGTTCCTGCTATATCAGTAGCTAATGAGCTCGCTGCTCAACCTTCAAATACTGGTCAGCATTTTCTGTTAGCAGTTGCGGCCCACTTTCAGAAACCCTCCACCTTCCCCAGCTCCACCTGTGGAGATCTGCTACGGCTAATTCATGTATGTTATGTTGTACAGCAGCAGCATGTCTTACTTGCTCAGAGCAGTGTGACGTGTATGTATTGGCAGTAGCAAGTCCCGTACTTGCTCTGCAGCAGCAGCATAGCAGATCTATTCAGACAAGACCAAACATATCAGCAATGTCATATCCATTACCATGCCAAACACTCAGCGTTGTCATGACAGAAATGTTTTTCACAACAAAAAAATCATTCGAAATTAATGTGTTTTTTTTAATAAGCGAAATTAATAAATGTTCTGTTGATATTTGAAATCATCAAAACAAACGCCCCTACCCAAAACGATCACATCCTTATCTTTATAGCTCCGCCCCCAAATTCACAAACATGCTATGCAACACAGGCACCTCCCCCCAATGAGTGTATACGCCCCTTACTGCTGATTGGGTACAAGTGTGTTTTGGTGCTCGGGTCTGATCCACATTTTTAACAGCTTTTCTCAGAAATTGCTTACTGCACCTTTAATATCTTATGCAGCCTTGCAAGAATATTTTACTGGTAAACATGTCAAACAAGACTAATTAAAAACTTAATAAGTAGTTATTTTTTACAGCGAACTTTTTTCTGACTCGTGGGTGATTTTCTATATTAAGCATAAAAGTGAGTCAATGCCATTTTTCTGCCATTGCACTGAATTCACCCAACCGTATATTCATTAAATTATCTTCTTTGTCTTCTGTAGCAAAAAGAAAGTCATATGGGTTTGGAACAACATGAGAGTAAGTAAATGATAACACAATTCTCATTTTTGGTTGAATTATCCCTTTAAATAGCTAATTGTCCATTGTGGTTCTGTTCACACAGCACAGGTTCATAAAACTCACTTCGATTAGTTCACTTCAGTTTGGTCACATTATACATTATGTGAACGTAACAGTATTTAGCATTCTAAAACAAAACTGACCGTATTGTGCTGCTGAGGGAACGTAGCCCCTGTGCATTTGTCATTTTGTTCTTAAATGCAAAGCAGAGACCCATTCGGGGCTTATCAGTTCACAGCCTGAAGGGTTTGTTTAGATAGCATTGTAGCGGCCATGTTTAAACATGAGTAGTCGAGTTCTGCCTCTCCCTACAAATGAGTCAGTTGCAAGAGTTAGTTTGTATCCTGGGAAAGCAGAGAGATATCGCTTCATATATCACCCATAGGATTTCAGAACACCGTATATCATCGCACAAGCACGCAGATACGGCATTATTCACGTACAGTGGGACATCTGGTCCCTTGGAGTCTCTTATCCTGCACATTCTCTCACTTTCTGAGAGAACAGTGCCTTGGCTGGCTGTTTGTGACTTGTACTGGGGCCTAAATGCCAAACTGTGAAATAGAGATGTGTGAAGTGTCTTCCTCAGTGGGCAGTCAGAATCATCAGTCCTCCATCTGCCACTATCAGTCACATCTCTTGGCTTTAAGCAGCTCTTCGTACGGATCCACACTGCAATAAAGGAAGGTACACACACGCATGGACACACACACACACAGTGGAGGACACAGGGGCTCACTAATACCGAGGTCTGACATGAGATGCTCCAGTAATGGGATGAGAGCAGCATCTCCTGAGTTTACCACACACACTTAGATGGGAATGGCACAGCTGTGGATGCTATTTTACCATGATGGATGCTGGTTGGGGAAAGAGACCTCCCATTGCGTAACTAATAGCCCCATGGTTTGTGTGTTTGTGCCTCTGCAAATTTATGTCCTCTATCAAAAGGTCCCTAGACTTCGGTAATGGTTTCGCTTTCCAAACATGTTTGTTGACATCAGGTGTGATGCAGTCTCTTGTAGCCAGACTTTTGACTACGACATAAGGTGTGGTACACATTACTAACATTATAGCCAATAATCACCCATTCAGACGGGATGAAAAAAAAAAAATATATATATATATATATATATTTTTTTTTCATGTGTATTTATTTGGAAGAGATTATGCTATAATAATAGAGCACTGCTGAAAAAATGATATTAAAAAATATAATATAAATTATATTATAATTTAAATAATATTACTAAAAAAATATTACTAATTTAAAATTAATATACAGTTCTGCTTATGAATGTCTAGTGAAAATGCTACCAAGTGCCTTAACAAAAGTCTTTCAAGTATTTGATGTCACTAACCAGTGTTATTTCAGTATCGAGATAATATTATAATTTTTATGAATATTTTGAATTAGTCTTTATTTTTATATTTTGTTTTCATTTTAATTTTAGTTAAAGTTTCAGTAATTTTGCTTTTTTTTTTTTGTTTTTTTTTTTTTTTAAATATATGTCTATGTAGTATTTTTATGTATTTTATATATTTTTTATTACCTGAAATAAAATAAGGTTTTTTATATTTTATTTGATTTCAGTTCATTTTTATTTTATTTTATTTTATTTTATTTTCAAGTCAGTAACTTGGCAAACTGTGGCAAATCCAGTAATTATATCATCCTCAAAAGGAAATGAATCAGTGTGCTACCTTGTATAACTTTGTTTCCAGACAGACTGATAAAAAACCTTTTGTGCTTTTATTCCTGGTTGCATTAAGTAAGCCAATCAGATTAGAGTTTGCCAGATTGAGAAAATGCTTTCCAATTTTGTGAGTAACATCAGACGGTCAGTGAACAGACTGTGGAGTTTTATTAAGAGGCAATATTTGCCACCTGGAACTGGTTATCAGGGGCATTTTTTGCTTTATGAGGGTCTTTGAGCCTAACCATACAACTGGCACAGTGTGTTGTCAATTTACAAAGGTGTTCAAAAGTCTGAGACCACTAGAGAAAATGTTTCTGCATTATATTATTAGCATATTATCAGCATGCACTCAATATGGGCTCCACAAGTTTGTGTAAAACCTGATCATGTTCTCCAGCATGATTTTAAAAATGAACCAAGAGCAGCTTTTGCTTTAATGTACATAGCTATATATTTGCTTATTTGATTAGTAACCTAGAAAGAGTGCAGAATATTTAAATATTTATTATTCATTTCACATCACAACATCATAAAGTTTTTTCTAATGTCTAAACATTCTGTTTATTTTCATATTTTCTATGTGGCCTCAGACTTTTAGACCCCACTGTAGTTCAAACACTTAAACAGAATAATTTGCATGAATAAAATTCTAAATCTAAATGATTATGATTGTTCAAATAAACATAAAGTGCACATAGAAAGCTCTGCTATAATACATTTAAAATAACTGTCCAATCTTTATGACAGATTTATTCTGAACAGTTGCCAGTTCACAATTCCTTGCTTTTTTGTTTTCTAAAGGGATCGTTAACATTTACTCACCCTAATGGCGTTCCAAACCTGTATGACTTACTTTCTTTCGCAGAAATGTTGTTTGGATCCTGTTGACTTTTAAAATATCTTTTGTGTTCTTCAGAAGAGAGAAAATCATGTGTGTATGGAACAACATGGGCATTTGATTTTTGGGATAACTATCCCTTTAAGGATTAATGTGTCATCAATGAACACTTCTTCTAGCACCATACTTTTCAATTTGGTGAATGATCCAGTGTGAATCTTTTTTTGTAAAATAATTTCACGTCTTCAATTCCTTAATCCACACCCTGGTGGTTTTGTCTTGCTTAGTTTACCTCCAGATGCAGTTGTAATACAACGGGAAACATCTCACAGCTTCTTTGCTTTATGTGCTGCCTCCAGCACATCTAAATGTTTGCTGTGTAATGGATTTGAAACACTCATTTAAAATGGTCTCTTTGATTTCCACCCACCCACTCAAAAGCTGCCAGTGGGAGTAGAGGGGATGGGCCACTGTCTCCACTGCACCTCTGCAAGACTGATCATTCAAGCTTAAAGGCTATTAAACTGAGCTATTCCCCGTCTCTCTCATACTGCCTGGGTTATAGGTGTAGAAAAAGGCAATCATTTGTTATTAAGATTTCATTTAACACCAACCAGAATGCTTTCTGGTCAAATACATACATAAACTCATTGAGGGGTTGAATGAAATAATTGAGAAGCCTCAGTGTTTTGTTTTCAGTAAACAAACCAACATTTAGGCAAATGAGTTAATCACAGATTCAAAAAATGCTGAAGGCATCAACCAAATGTTTTTGAATGTAAATTGAAGAATATTGCGATTTAGAAAATGTTAATTAACACACATTCATTAACACGCCTAAAGCTGACTTTACATGCAGAAGCGTTTATGAATTCTTGTGAGAGATCCGCATATGACACCTTTTTTTTTTTTTAAAAGTACACTCAGCCTAGACTGTACTACTTTTTAATATTAGTGCTAATAGTGACCTATAAGTTGGATGCCAGATATATTATATTTTCTTTTAAGCTTAATAAATATTTTAAAATACTCATTTATAACATATAGACATTTATAAATCGACTCATTTATAACATTAAAAGAACATTTTGTCAGAACTTATTATTTTGTTTGGTTGTCTGTTTTGTTTTCAGAATCATGGGAGAACTGTGATCTCTATATCTATCTCTAAAAAAAAAAATACAGATTATCCAGTCATAAATTAATTTAAATGAATTAATTATGTAAAATCGTTTGAAATTAATGAATGGAGACTTGTTTCATTCAGAGTTTTTGAACGAATTTCATCATATAAGGCTAGATATATTTCATAAATATATACAATCTTTATCAAGCGTAACATTTGTTTCCAGTAGCGGCTCCTGACCGTTAATTTAGGTAGGGAAGATTCTGGGTCTTAGCGCTAGTTTATGATAGTTTAAACATTTTTTTGCAAGCTTTATATTCTAATCGCTGAACACACGCAGAACACTATTCGGCCTGAGGGTGGCGCTCTAATGTTGACTGACACACGACACACGTTGTTTTAAAATAATAAAAGTTGTCAGTGTTTTATTTGTTAGGGTTAGGGTTTTATTTGTTACACAATACCGAGAACTCCCCCCCAAAAATTCCCACTCAAATGAGGGAATTATTTTTAATTCAAATGAATACTACGACTTTTCCAAAAGAAAAATATATAGGCCTATTATCGATTTGTTTTTGTTATTTGGAAAATTTTATAGGCTATTCATCAAACTAAATGCAGTAACTCAAAACCCAATTTTGCTAATTTAGATTTTGTCAGGGGTGATCAAAATTATGCCACGCACACAGCCACACAAGTTGGTGGCTCAGATATCAGAGAATTGGAATTAATTTGATGTTGTACCCTGCATTCTGGTGGTTTGTGGGGAGGCCCAAAGCCGTTCATAGGGGCAGCCTACTGGAGATGGACAATATTGGTTACATTCTGTGAAGCAGACATAGCTGAAGGTCCACCCCCAGGAAATTTTGGATTAAGTAGATGTGATTTCCTGCATTCTAGTGGATTTTTGGGTGGTCTGCTAAAGATGTGCAATACCTGTACTTATTCTGATTCATGTTCGGCATCATGACTTGTAGGGCATTCTAGACTTGAGCTGAACATTCAACCAGAAAACTATTGTTGTGCCTAAATGGCTGCCTATGTACCACAATAAAGCCTTATTCATAGACCAGTGTTTAAGATTTGACCTAGGCTGATTGATATTTTGATTAGAATGGTATTAAACTAACTCTTAACTGAAACCTAGCCTATGTTGTGAATAATTGTATTCTTAAGAGCACTTGATGATTTATGTTCAGCCAAAAATGACACAAGATTAGTTAGGGAGGGACATTATTCTTCATTCAAAGCCTCCCACCACATGGTCCATCAGAAACAAATAAAGTGCAACAAATAAAGTGCTTAAACAGTGCAACTTTTTCAAGCAATAAAACAGATGAATGCATTACAAAAATAACTAAAAATAATAATCAGTATCAGATGCAGAACAGAAGCTGGGTAAAGTCCTTGTCTATGATCTGTGGGCATGGTTATACTGGCCTGTGGCCTTCTTGGAGGCCTTGATGATATCTGAGGGGGGCTCCCATTTGAAGCAGGGCTCCAGATTGGCCATCTTTATTGTCATTATTGATGACAGGGTGCCATCCAATGCTAGGCTGTTTCTTCTCTTGGTTTTGTTCAGTCCCACAACTGAAAACACCCTCTCGGCGTCTGCGTTTGCATGGGGCAATCAGCGCCATCAGCGCCATCTACCGTCGGGGAGTTTGAAAAGGAACGAACGAGTCTCGGCCCAAGATCGGATTTTTTTTTTTTGCGTGAGAAATTGGATGTGTGGCGTGAGTGCGTGTGAAAACAGGCAAAACCGTGTGTCACACGGCGAAAGCGTGAGAGTTGGCAGCTCTGCATACATCTACCCGATTAGCCTACTAGCTTAGCTTATATTAGGTATATGTTTTTTTGCTTCCAATATCTGTTTCCAGTTTGTTTTATTATGCAATACATTGGCATTCATTTTATATTTTAAGCATGTTGTTAGTGCACTTAATGTAATAAACATCATACAATAGTGAAATTCTGAAAATTAAAGGTTATAATTAGGCTAGTCAACACATCATAATAACAACTTTTGATCAGGCATACCACCTGGGTCCTAAAGGAGACCCGATTACTTGGGGACTCGATTTCTCATGACACTGGAGCCATTTGTTAAATTTTAATATCCTGCTCACTTTACATCTTAAAATAATAAAGAAAATTAGAAAAATATTAGTTGCAGAATGCTGAACACATTTAAAATGTATTATCTCAGCTTATTTAGAGGTCTATGTTTGGAAGAATATTTTGAATATTTTGCCCTTAAAGACGAGCATTGGCTGTTAGTTTCAAAGGTAATTTACTCATTTTGATTGCGGATGCCACAATATCGGTTTTTATATCCGGACTATAAACTTTTAGTCCAATATTTCGTATGTTTGCAACAAAGGAATAGCAATAGGCTACTGTCATCTGAAAACACTGTGAAGCTGTCTCAGAAATATAGCCTAGCTTACATGAGCGCTGCGCTCTCTGGATCAGTGGCAGCGCGAAAACAGGTTTAAATTCATATTCCGGCATGATCGTAACTTTAAAGGTTTAATAGACTGCGGAATTTTTGTCATTTAGGAATAAGATCGCGAGTATGTTTGAATCGAGATTGCAATATTTTAATGATTAATCGTGCATACATATGGACCTGTAGCCTATGTATTTTTGTATATCGTATTTGTACCAGACCTCAAAAGTTACCCGGGCGCCCCCCCCAGTTGAACTGGTCATGTGATCTTTTATTAGCTACTGTTATGACTGCAGTCCTCATCAATTGAGTGAAGCCTACATTTATTTTTAAAAGTGTTATTCGTTTCTTTATGTGCAAAACTTTTTTAATGAGGTCTTATTTAAAAATCACACTGTTCAAGAATGTTTAATTGCTCACCTTTTTGACCCTTCTGGATGACAAATACGATAATAAAATCCTGAAATAATAATTTGATAATAATAGTTGAGGAGACTGGACATTTGCGAAGCTGGATGATGATGCTTGGAAATAAAAACTTGGAAACTCATGACTAAGGATGACTAAGGGAGACAAATCAGCAAGTAGTGAGAGAGTATTAATGGGCAGATAAAAAGTAACATCTATACAGAAAAAAAAATATTCAGGACATCACCAGAGCTTTGTGTTATTGTACTAATGAGGACATCCAGGGCAAAGCTGTAGATCTGGATTTAGAACAGCAACAAGCACATACTACATTTTTTTTATTTATTTTTTTATATTCCCGTGAAGTTCTGATGAACTGTCATAGTATGCCAAGTATTCAAACCAAACAAACTCAGTAACTGTGCTTAACCATGCTGGTAAGAAGAAATGTATCTTTTTAACATAGGGGAATTCTGAGAACCACCATTACGCTCATGTTAATGAGTGTCTATGTGTGGATTAGCTGGCAGTAATTGCTTTCCCCTCTGGTTATTTCTTGCAGAGGGATTTTGAATAACAAATCTGTTATGAAGTTTAATTGTGTTTTTCTCAGATACAGAGATAGTGTTTGCAATAGCATTAGGATACAAGACACCAATGTTTAATAAATAATTAAATGTATTATTAAAAAAATATCAGAATAAATTTCCCTACCGAAATAACATTGCTCATTCACCTGGCTATAGGTTATTTGCAGTTGCAGAGCAACATGACTACAAAGCATTGGTAATTTTACAGTGACTTTGAATGCAGTTTATCCATTGAGAATTTTAAGTTTATTTAGCACATACACAATGCTAATTTTTTAACATGCCTCAAAAAAGATATTGAAAATAATAAAATAATATAACAATAAAACATTAAAAAAATAAAAGTTCATTTTAAAAACATTTAGGAACATAAAAATGATTAAGAAAAATATGTAACAAAAAAAATTAATTTAAAACTAGATTAAAACAAATAAAAGGAAAAGAAAAGCTATTTATATAAGCTGAATAAAAACAGTGCAATCCGTGAGGTCAGAACTATCCATTTTATAATTTTATATATTTATAATTTAATTAATAAATAAATAAATTTTATATATTTATAAATTATATATTTACTTATATTTTATAAATTATATATTTTATAATTTAACTTTTTCCCTGACAGCATTTTTTAAGTTGCCCACCAGCACCAACATTTTTGATCATTTTCTAAAAAACTTTCATAGCCCCCAAAATATTTTGTTGTATGAATATCTGAACATTCAATATATCAAAAGAAAGAGCAGAGCATCTGCTTAATAATAATAATAATAATAATAATAATAATTTATTCTAACTTCATACATTCTTTTTTATAAACACTTAAATGTGGGTAAAAAAAAAAACAAACATTTTGAACAAAAAGCTGAGAAAATCGCGTTTTTGTCAAAGACTGCGTCTAGATGGGTTTCAGAATGATGAACAAAACATAGACCATGTAGATCCATCAAAAGGCCCCAAAGCTTGCACATTCCTATAATTCTTTGTGGGTTTGACATTTAATTCGGTAACGTTAGGCTGTTTTGATGATCGTGTTAGCTTACATGAGCGTAAGCAATGTTTCTCTTGCTTGTTTCTGTTCTTCTTCACCTGTGTTTTGATCCAGAGATTCTGTACTATTTCAAAAGATGCATATTAGTGTCCCCTATAACAGTGAAGATGTGTATATCCCTAAACCTACCCCTCTCTGCCCCCTGGATCTAAACCTACCCATCTCCACCCCCTGGATCTAGATCCAACTCCTCCCACTTTACATATCCCTAAACCTACCCGTCTTCGCCCCCTGGATCTAAACCTACCCATCTCCACCCCCTGGATCTGGATCCAACTCCTCCCACTTTACATATCCCTAAACCTACCCGTCTTCGCTGGTCCATAAGCCACTGAAAATAGCAATGCAATATTCAAATGTGTCTTTTCATGTACAACACAGAATAAAGCTTTAGCCTCATGTGTAGAGTGCATTAAAGTTTCTTGTCCATATATTGCTGCCAGTGCTGTGCCCAGACGCTACAGTCGATAAGAGCAGAAAAACAGGCACTGTCACAACAGACTCTGGTATTTCAAATCAGTAGCAGGGCCATGGAGTGCGCTGGATGGAGTGATAATCTAGGCAGAGTAATTCATGCTCAAAAATGCCGGTGCCTCCTACACCCCTTAATTTTCTCCCCACTCTGTGGAATACAGAGCGAACAGGCAAGAAAAACTGCTGCCAGAGTTATAAAGTGAATGCACTGTTGGTGTAGATTAACGTAATGATTTTCCCAATTGCCAAATGTCACCAAACAAAGGATGAGATGCCTATTATGAATAGAAACTGAATTATCATTCTTCACCGCTGTTCATCTCGTTCCTGCTGTGATCAGATTCTTCTCAGGGCCAGTTTGCAGAAGGGCATTAGTATTTTAGTTTTTATGATTTTCTAATATCTATTTTTTACCTTATTGATCTCATATGACTTATGAAACAGGCCACTTTTGTAGAACTTTGCTCAAGGGGAGGGTTTGAAACTGACTCTCAGATGATGGCAGATGTGAAGTTCTGCATATTCTTGCTGAGCTCTTCAGGTTGTGCCAGTCGGTTATGACAGGATCCTAAGGCACTGCTAATAGAAGCCTGGTTAGGAGCCCATGGCGTTGCTCCTGGCACTGTAGAAAGTGTGAGTGAGGGGGCGAATACTGATTCAGAATTCTATCTGTATTACAAGTGTGGTATGTGGATGCTAAGTCAAAAATCTGAGTGTTTCATTGAATGCTTAATGACTACAAATAATATTGCTAATGCTTATTGACCTCATCAGATTTCGGTATGTTTACATACACTAATTTTCCTCAATCGGAATGAATCCAATCCGGTTTCAGATTTTGAAAGTTCTATTTATATGAACCCTAAACTTTGCAATCCGAGTCACATATTCGTTTACATATATGCATTACATGTATTACATACAAAACTTCAGCACATGCATAGACATTTATATCAGACAAGCTCATATTTAGTAAATATTCAGTCTTATCCACTGACCAGAAATGAGACATAAATAAACATATGCCCTTGGTGTAAAATGACATAAAATGTATGTAAACATATGCATTGTGGCACTGCACATGTGCGCAAGCTACAGTATTTCTGAATTTTAAGTCCTTTATTTTTTCCTTGTTGATTGGATTATTTCAGGTCTACAACACACCTTTCAATCCAATAAAAATTTCATTCAGATCAAGCTCAGTCAGATCGATTGAGGTGTTTACATGAAGGCTTTTCAGTTCGACTGAACCATCAATCACTATAAACTGATTATTTAGGTGAATGTAAATGTAGCTAATGACATTTGCAGGTATAGCCTACCATTTGGAAAACTTTTCAAGAATGGCGTGTTTCTGAGGAACTCTGAGGAACCCACAAGTTTGTGTAAGAAAGTTAGTTCCTCTAGCACTTAAAGGAAAAAGCAGAAAGTAAAATTTTTGAGGCATTTGAAATGTATATTGATATTCCTTGAGTACTCAGTGAGGCGCCATCAAGGGTGCCTAGAGGTTCTCCAAAGGGTTTCAGTCTATGGGGCCAGTGGGTAATGCAGATCAGAGAAAGCATATCTTAGTGCAGATTTTATGCAGCATTGCATCTATACACAGCATTAACCCACCGCATGGATCTTTACTGTAGGCCACACACACAGAAGATGCTGCTTTTATGTAACATGCATTTTCTGAACAGTAATGTGTTGACATTACATAAAAGCAGCATCTTCAACAGCATAATCAATAATCAGTTTTGACCAAAAAAATAAAGGAAGATATCTAACATTAAACAAGTCAAAATGTTGGCATTCATTCTTTACAGTCACAAGATGTCAAATTGCTGCTATGGTTCTCACTATGTCAGTCAACAAAAATTCAGGATGCCATACACACGAATCTTTGCAGTGTGCAACTGGCTCTAGTTAATTACAGTTCTCAGTTCTTTGATACAAGCATCCTTTGTGCCAAACATCCAAACTATCATTACCTGCAAAAGTGTCAAAAGATTTTCCAAAATTACTTTTTGACCAATTCTAGCAATTTAGGTTGAAATCAAATTACCACATGACTCTGGTGCTTGTCAAAAATACTAAGTAATTTGGATGTAATTTTCTCCTGAATGGTGGAAGAAAGAAAGACATTTATGATTCCAAATAACAGACTAGCACCTGTAAATGCTAAAATTGCATCACGTCCCCATCTAAAAGAGTTATCATCTGAAAAGGGGTTAAGTGAGAATGCTGTACCGAAACTTCATCTGTGACCTTACAGAAACTACAGTAAATATGGTGAACTGCTGCAATGCTTTACTACCTGGCCTCCCATCTAGAACTATCAAGCCTTTTCAGATGATTTAGAACACAGCAGCATGTCTGATCCTCAACCAGACCAAGAAAACCCACGTCAAACCCCTCTACGCAGGCTGCTCAAAGACACCAATATCAAAATTCACTTTCTAAAAGCTTCACACTCACTGTCCCTTTTCACATTTCCCTTTTAGCCCAATCTGTAAAACATGTGCATCCACAATGTGAGTTCCACTATGAGTACTACTATCTGTCTAGTGTGTGTATTTATCTAGTTATCAACAAAAGCCTCATCAGCTGTCTCAGTGCATCAGAGCAATATTTGAATTTACAAATACATGACTCGACATCCATAGTTAAAATGTGTCAATTTCCATTTTTTATTAAAGGGTTAGTTCACCCAAAAATTAAATTTCTGTCATTTATTACTCACCCTCATGTCGTTCCAAACCTGTAAGACCTTCGTTCATCTTCGGAACACAAATTAAGATATTTTTTATTTAAAATCCAATGGCTCAGTGAGGCCTGCATTGCCAGCAAGATCATTTCCTTTTTCAATGCCCAGAAAGCTACTAAAAACATATTTAAAACAGTTCATGTGAGTACAGTGGTTCAACCTTTATATTATAAAGCAATGAGAATACTTTTTGTGCGACAAAAACAAAATAGCAACTTTATTCAACAATATCTAGTGATGGGCGATTTAAAAACACTGCTTCATGAAGCTTCGAAGCTTTACAAATCTTTTGTTTCGAATCAGTGGTTCGGAGTGCATATCAAACTGCCAAAGTCACGTGAACCATTGAAATTGTGAAACACTTACATGATGTAACAAAGCCTCATTTACTGAAATCACGTGATTTTGGCGCTCTGAACCACGGATTTGAAACAAAAGATTCGTAAAGCTTCGAAGCTTCATGAAGCAGTGTTTTGAAATCGCCCATCACTAGATATTGTTGAATAAAGTTGTTATTTTGGTTTTTTTTTGGCAAAAAAAAGTATTCTTGTCACTTTATAATATTAAGGTTGAACCACTGTAGTCACATGAACTGTTTTAAATATGTTTTAGTAGCTTTCTGGGCATTGAAAAAGGAAATGATCTTGCTGACAATGCAGGCCTCACTGAGCCATTGGATTTTATCAAAAATATCTTAATTTGTGTTCCGAAGATGAACGAAGCTCTTACGGGTGTGGATGACATGAGGGTGAGTAATAAATGACATAATTTTCATTTTGGGGTGAACTAACCCTTTAAGGGATAATTCATTTAAAAATGAAAAACCACTAAAGAAGAATGAAAGTCACTGGGATCCAGCGTTGCTTTGGACCTCGTTGACTTTCATCATATGGACAACAACCGTTGACTGTTCTAAAAGATCTTATTTTATGTTCCACATAAGAAAGAAAGTCATACAGGTTTGGACCAACATGAGGATGAGTAAATGATGAACCACTGGGTGAACCATTAAGTAACATAAATAGGCTGACAGTTTACACAAGAAAATATTTATGTTCAGTCTACAGCATACTGTAGGTAATTTTATAAAATAACCCTGAACATAATCACTATCCTCATCTAAAGTACAAGCCATTAGTTTCATTAGTCTGTATTAATCAATATTATGTACACTTTGAAAAGTAGCCAGTCCCCCTTGGCCTGTCTGAACCCACCGAGCTGTATAATACCAAGTATTAAAGTTCTGCGAGGGTGGTGAGAAAATGCCACAGTATTTCACAACCACATGGATGAAGACATTGTGAACCAAAACTGTTCATTTTCCATCTTAATGAAACCTTAAAGTTTTCCCCCACCTAAAATATGTATTTTATTTACATAATCATTTTCGTTTAACAGGGTTCATGGGGGAAAATCCATTAGACTGCCATTTCACTGGCAGAGATAAAGTTATTATTCAGGTTAAAGACTACCTGCTGTAATTATATCACCAGCCTCGTTGTGAATGTTTTTGCGAGTAGATTTAAGACACAAACACTGTGTTTATTTCCAGACACAGGCTGATAAAATCAGCAATATGAAAATACATTTACATATAAATAATAACCAACCCAATTAAATGTGGGCCCATTGGCTGCGTGCTACATCATAATCGATGGCAACAGGCAGGTAATGACACTGCAGGATTGGACAGTGAAATCTGAATAGTGATCGCAATTAATGACACCATTATTCATGCTTCCATCATATGGAGGATGAGAGTCAAATGAACGCTATTAAATTGAGTTAATACGTTTGGAGCCTTGATCGATTGCAGCGTTAATTGAGTCAGAGAATCATTTGAATAGGCACAGAAACACTTCCATTTCTTTGGGGTTGAAACACTTTTTCAGTTAAATGTGACTGTATCTTAGATTGGGATAAAGAATCATTTTTGCATGTCACATTTTTAAATAAATAAATAAATAAAATAAAACAAACATATAGGCCAGTCCATTTGGATGTTTCATTTAAATAAGTAAATTTAAAACAAATGAACTGATTCAAGGGTTAGTTTACCCAAAAAATGAAAATTCTGTCATTAATTACTCACCCTCATCTCGTCACACACCCGCAAGACCTTTGTTCATCTTCAGAACACAAATTAAGATATTCTTGATGAAATCCGATGGCTCAGTGAGGCCTCCATTGCCAAAAAAAACAAAATTACGACTTTGTTCAACAATATCAAGTAATTTGGCAATTTGATACACGCTCCGAACCACTGATTTGCTATTTTGTTTTTTTGGCGCACAAAAAGTATTCTCGTCGCTTCATAACATTAAGGTTGAACCACTGTAGTCACATGAACTGTTTTAAATACGTCTTTAGCAGCTTTCTGGGCATCTGAAAGTGTTAATTATCTTGCTGGCAAGGCAGGCCTCACTGAGCCATCGGATTTTATCAAAAATATCTTAATTCGTGTTCTGAAGATGAATGAAGGTCTTACGGGTGTGGAACGACATGAGGGTGAGTAATTAATGACATAATTTTCATTTTTGGGTGAACTAACCCTTTCATTTGAGTAAGTTTTTTTTAGTCAGAATTTTAATCCAATTCAACTACTCAAAATATAAATCATTACATTAAAGCAAGAATGCTGTTCTGAAATTTTTTTTTTTTTTTTTGATGTACTGGTATTCATTTGTAAATAAATAAATGAAAAGTCTGTACCTTTAAATTATGAATACAGTGTAGTTTGGGAAACTAGTTTCAAAGTAAACTTCTGCTATAGGCTATTTACTGTGATGCTGGCTATAAAAATGTAATGGCCTTTAAAATATATTCAGATCCAGTTAGTTAATTTTCAGTTGGAAAGTGATGACAGTCAAATTCCTAATAAAAATAGTTGCACAGGCAGCATGTTTATAATATAGGAAACAGTTTTGGCATAATGCAAAAGAATAAAGCAGAACAGAAAGCGAGTGTACTTAAAGTTCAGCCCTTTGCTCAAGGATAGAGGCCGGTAGAGCAGGAGAGTATCAGCTGACTTACATATGAGCAGAGGACATAAAACAGTGCTAGTTTAAAAAAAAAAAAGGGGGGGGGGGGGTGATACTGCTACAAAGTCACGTTATTCCTCTGCTCTCTGTTGTTTCACTGTCTCTCTGACTTATAAAGGTGGGCTTTGAATTCCCTGTAGAGTCCTGCTTGTTAAAGCGAGACGGGCTGTCAGAGAGGTTTCTGCTACCACCCACTGAACAGCAGAAGAACTGCAGCGTCAGGACACACTGATGTAAGCGCTCGCCTCTCATCACATATTCAGAAAGCACAACCAGGTCCTCAGCACTTTCTCTAGCGTATATGTAAACAAGTATCATCCTCCTAGAAGTTTTAAAGCTTGCTGATATACTCTTATTTTCAGGTGACCTGAGACTGACACAACCTCTAGTAGTTTTACACAACACTTTATATCCTCACAAGGTATTTCAGGTTCAATACCATTCAAAAGTTTGAAGTTGGTCAGATTTTTACATGTTTATGAAAGTCTGTTATGCTCACCAAGGCTGCATTTATATGATCAAAAATACAGTATTTCAATTTAAAATACCTCTTTTTTTTCATTTGGATATATTTCATTATTCCTGTGATGGCAAAGCTGAATTTTCAGCAGCCATTACTCCTTTAATCAGTGTCACATGATCCTTCAGAAATCATTCTATACTGATATGGTGCTCAAGAAACATTTATTATCCATGTTGAATACAGTTGTGATACATAATATTTTTTTGTGGAAATGGTGATACATTTTTTTAATGAATAGAAAGTTCAAAAGAACATCATTGATTAACTGCTTGAATCATAAGTTAGTACTTTTCACAATCATTCAGCTGTCCTTTTGTATTAATAGTAAAAAACTATTCAAAACTAACTGCACACAATGTGGTCCGCTTATACAGAACAGTTACAGTTATTTCCTCGAAGCAGAGACATTTCTGAGAGAACATTTTAATGTCAGACATGATTGTGAGAAGAGGCTAACCTTTTCAAACATTTTACTGCTTTCTGATCTGGCAAAAATAGTCCCACCATCTCGTCTTTTAGAAACATTTGCAATACTAAAGTTTTTCTGCAATGTATTCCACCCAATATCATAATCAATAAGCTTATTTCTGTAATATCACAGAGAGTGTGTTGGCAGTCAAATGTAATTGTTTTTTTATGACACTCAGAATGTATAACATAGATGAGGTTAAAGGTTAAGTCACTTCAAGTGATTGTATCAGACGAGAGATTTACATAAATTAGCATGATGATTGCCATTGCCATTTGTATGCTAAATATGAGAGTAGCATTCATGTACTATAGCTGCATCTATGGTTTTCTCCTGAGAATAATTCAGTAATCATGTGTCTCCACAAGAGTTTCACTGAATTGATCATGACAACGTCACAAACTGTGCTTAGATTTGCCAAGGTACTAAAGCCAGTAAGCAAGGGATTTCTCATATTCTTTGAAGATCAATTTATCCATCAAATTTTGAAGTCCTATATGCTGCATTCAATTTACCTCAGAAGTCTGAGCCAGGAATAACACCACACCAGAGTTGACCGCATTCCAGTACAGAGGTCGGAAAACTAAGATGGACAAACCTTTGTTGTGCTTACTCTTTCGGAATCATACACACGTCAACATATGTCCACAGATACAGGTTGGATAGTACTGTGTGCACCACTGAGTTTATTGAGACTGTTACGAACTGTGAAGATCCAAATGCAGCTTTATTGGGACAATTCAGAATCATAATCCATATACAAGGCAAAAGATCAAACATGGGCAAACAATCCAAATGAGCAACCGGGCAAAAAAAAAAAAACCCCAACAAAACCAGGATAATGCTCAGAAATGCAGCATAACAACATACAAGACTTCGTAAAGAGTGACTGAATAAACAGGGCTTTTATAGGAAGAGTTAACAAGGGTAATGAGAAACAGCTGAAAGTAATCAGGTATAATGAGTCCGGGCAATGGGTTATGGGAAATGCAGTTTCGTAAGGGAAAAAATGTAAATAATAAATCAGCTCCATAGCGGATTACAAGTGATCAAAGATGTTCCAGTTCAGCCCATTGCAAGGGCTTCGCCACTAGTTGGCATTCGTGCAATGTAAGCAATGACGTATATCCGAGTCAACGAGATTGAGGGAAGTTAGCGAGGGAAGAGCATAAAAAACACAATTACAAAATGGAACACACAATTACTGTATGCCTTTTGACCCTTCGCAAAGCTCTGCCCCCTTGCTTGTCTGAGTTAAAACAGTAACCTTTACAAAACATCCATAAGAATGAATAGTAGATTTCCATTAATTTGAAGATTTGAAAAAACAAATATCACATGCAACAGCTTGCAACTATTATAACTGCCCTGGCAAAAACATTATTTACCATAATTATGATTAATAATGAATGAATGAATTATTCAATAATGAATGAATGAGGTATTTATATAGTGCTTTCTTATGTACTACTGTACACCCAAAGCACTTTACACTCATGTCAGGGGTCTCTCCTCAACCACCACCTCAACCTAAAACCATCCAAACACATAGGACTTCCATTTGAAAAGAGCAAACGCTTGTCTGATAATATAGCAAATGTCAAATGTCTTGTCAAGGGAACATTGGTGATAGCTTATGAATTTGAATGTACAGTCTTTTGGTTACCAGCCTGGATCTTTAACCACTGGGCTGACCAAAGCATCAGGTTTTTTAACGTTTTTAATGGTCAATGTCTGATGGCTGTCTGCTGTTCTTTTCTTATCATACTACGGCCCCAAGGCCAAGGGTTATAAATCCCCTAATAGTGTTTAAAGCAGCCAGGCTGACATGCCTCATCTCTGTTTACTTATGCATGCTAATTTAAGATTCTAACTCAACACTAATATTCACTCTTTCTCCATTAGCTTAAGATCACAGCACACACATTCAAGTGATAAGCTTCTCCATATTCATTCTCATATTTACTTCAGTAGAATCAACCATATGATGGACATAAGGGCTTTAAATTAAATTTAATTAAATAAAGTCTGTAGTAAAGAGAGTCTTTATATTCAAAGTAAAAAGTGTATCAGGAGTCTCCTTATTGGCACTAACCAATAACCATAATCCTCATTATCAGTAGTGTCCTTCCTTAGATAAAATTCAATAAAATATGAGGGGGGAGGTGGGGGAATCCTAATATGCCTCTCCTTTTCCTGCAAAGCTTGTCACAGTCTTCTTCTTTAGGCACTGCTTTGTACCAGAAACATTTGAGAATTACACCATATCCAGGCTTGTCTGAAACCTAAGTCCAGTACCAGAGCTTGGCCTGTCAGAACACCCACTCCACCTCTTTTGGGTCTCACAGAGTGGAGATGCAGAGCATTTTGAGTACCGAGAAAACCCTCTCTGGGAAGCAGTCCACATCTGAAAAGCTTTCATCTGCACTTTGAAGTCAGGCCTAGTGGTCAAAGCTTCAACACCACATTTTTTTCTTATTGTTGTTCTGTGAGTGTTCAAGCGCAGCGTCTTTCATTGGACTCAGATAGACATCAAGGCAAATCATGATGCTGGTGAGCAGCAGACACTCTAATATGGTTCGTGCAGCAGTTTTGTCTCTCAGTATCAAAAGTATTTGGTGCATATTTACAGTGCTGGGTAGCAACTGATTACATGTAATCAGGATTACATGATGAGAGTCCAGAAATTAAGTACTTGTAATTAGATTATATTACATTTTAAAATACTCATAATTAGACTACAGTTACTTTTCTATTGACTGCATGATGATTACATGTTATTCTCACAGTGGCAGTAAGTTATTTATAATTCATTGATTCTACTTCGTTTTATATTTTAAATTTTCCTTTCTTTAAAAGCTGCTTATATACGTTCAAAGGCTCTTCCAGGTTTGTTGAGCCGATCACTGAAAACTGAGACCCACACAGCATTTGATCACTTTACAGAAATCATTACACTTTTAAGAAGTGTTTTCTCAACATTGCAACATTGCATATCTAATCAGCTCCTGACAAACACATTAATTATTATTTGAATTATCACTCAGTGAGCAATTAAACCATGTATTATTGTCTCTGGAAGGCTTTTGTCTTTCAAACACATTAAAATGTACAAATTCACGTCATTTCATATTTACATGCAATGCAGGGATTCCCTAACTTTTTTGTCAGCTGAACCTCTTTGCCCTAATATATTTACGTGAAGTAAGCCCTTAGATTTTAAGTTAATATGTTAGGTCAATAATAAAATTAAGTCAATAATAATAATAATAATAATAATAACAATAAAAGGAAGTTAACGGTTCTCTGATGTCGGTTAATGGTCACATGACATGCAGGTAACATTTTTTTTTTTCCTCTTTGTATTTTTATATCAATATGATACAAGATTATCCTATTCAAATCAATGTCATAAATGAGTTAGGTCAAAATTAATCTAAAAAGTAGTCAGAATTACAAAGTAATCTACCCAGCACTGCATGTTTATATCACAACATGGTTGAATGCTCGATTCTGACCCCGCCATCCCCCCAAGATTACTTTTAATATCTATGGAAAGTATGTGCATTATGACCTCGGATGTACATTCATTTTAAATAATAAAATGGTCCATCATCAATTATTCCTTACAAGAATATTGCAGAGGCCCTGTACAGCACAACACATCAGCATTTGCAAAGTAAACTAAAGTTAATAACAAACAGCTTTGATCCACAACACAATCAAATTGTCCAAAATCACAAAAGAATTATCCCATAATATAATTTACCCACAATACAATTGAGTTTAATGGTGGAAATTATTTAAAAGAGGTCAGCTTTTTCTTGTATAGCAAATACCACTGTGTACCAGTTTCTGAGCAATACACATTCAGAAGGATTTATATGACAAAAACATACAGTGATATAATCTTAATACTGTATTACCTAAAATTAAAAATATCCTTAATATGATTTGATTAATTAATTAAGGCTGAAAGAGAAGATTGTTTTTTTTTTGTTGTCGTTGTTTTTTGAGAGAGTGATATGCATTATTAATTTAATTTCAGTCATACACATTTTACATAGCACTCTGATTGTTGAGAGCTGCATTAGATGCCTACAGAAAATAGCTGAGCCATGTAAGTGCACACTAGGGCTTGCATAGACTAGTCGAGTAGTCGAGAGATCGACTACTTCAACCACTAGTCGGCGCTGTCGGAAACAATCGACTACTCGAGCGTGCATTAACCATAAATGAATTTTAAAAAAGAGAGATAAGTCACAATATTGTAAATCTTTCCGTTTTAAACCAAGAAGGGGAGCCAATGGATATCACACAAGAAGCAACGTGCAAACTTTGCGCAAGAGTTATGCCGGTGAAAGCTTAACCTCGGTCAGTATTCAAAGTGAAAGTAAAAAGTGACTGAGCTGTCTGACGCTGCATTAACGGACCATATTCTTTCAGAGACGAATTTCAACATAATATGCTGATAACGGTATATAACTGTCTTAATTTTTTCCATTATTTTTCTTGTGGCCTGTATATAGTGAAACAAATGAGAATAATAGTATTTCGTGTTAAACAGGTTATATTTTTTATGTCGGTGCTTAAGTAGCTCTTAATTTTCATTGATGACTGCAGTCAGTGTTAGGAAATATTATAGACTGTTAATAATTTTAATTATAGGCCTATAATTTATTGTATAATAGACCTAAAAAAAAAGGTTTAAAACATTTTCAAAGATGAGCTAATAGCCTAATCTTTTATTATCCTCACAGCACGTCAGTTATGTGATGCGCTATGAAATTATTGCAGGGCAAATTTATTAATATTAATTTAATAATAAAAGTAGCCTAATCTAATAGTAATAATCAGGGCCGTTTCTAGCCTTTTTGGCACCCTAGGCGAGATCCCTATTGACCGCTGCTGAAATGACCATGACGTGGTAAATCCGTCCCGTGCTAATATGCAGTGTCATGTTTTGCTCGTGATGATGGAGCGACTAGTTTGTAGAAGAACAGAACAATTAACCACTTAGTAACATACCTGTATATTTCGCTTTCTTTTTTCTCATCCTCTTTTTTTATTTTTACGATACTGAGCCTTTTCATAATGATGAAACTAAAACACTTAATCCAGGTAAGCACGGATGACGACATTCCCTGCCGCCTTCTACACCTCATTTCTCTATTCTCTTCCTAAAAGCAGCGGCCACTATCACCAGGGAGACTTGTCACTCAGATAATCGCAAGTAGCCTAATCATAATGCCTCGAAATAGCAAAAGGACGAAATAATAATAATAGTAATAATAATAATAATAGGCCTAATAATAAAATATATATATAAAAAATCTCTTGGTGGGGCGGGGGCTCTCACTGGCGCCCCCCAGCTGTTTGTGCCCTAGGCGACCGCCTAGTTTGCCTATGCCTAGAAACGGCACTGGTAATAATAATAGACTAGAAGAATGTAACAGGCCTACATTATTTGGAAATGCCAAATCCTCTGAATATTGCCAATATTTGATGCTTTTGACAATATCTCTGGCTATCGTCGATACATGATCATCGTCTGTTGTTGATGCAACCTGGGTTATCGCGGGTTTATTTGGCTTTACTCTGTTACATGAAAATTAAAATATGTAATGTCATAATTATAATGTTTTGAGAGTTTACTTATAATTGTTGCATTAGGCTATGAATTAAAAAACATTTATTGATAAAAACTATTTCATGTCTTTTCATTTACAGTAGCATGAACCACGAGTAGTCGAGTAACTCGAGTATTGTTTTGATAAGAAATTGACTAGCAGAAATCAGTAGTCGTGCAACCCCTAGTGCACACAGACTTCTTCATTAGCTATACACACAAATATATGCAAAGATGCATAGAAGAACCACTCTGTAATCAAAAACCGTAATCATTTCTAAAACACACATACACTTAAGTAGAAAGAACACTAAACAGGCTACAGCTGCTATTCATACAGTGAGATTAACCTTGCTGTTATCATTTTATTTATATGAGGAGAGGACTACCAGTCATCTATACACAGTTCAAAACACAATAACCTCACTGTCAGCAAAAGTGTCTGCCGTGAATACAGGCCAAACACCAACACATCCTCATTCAAATTTACTGAAAGTGATTTTTTTTTTTTTTTTTTTAAAGTGATATTTGCCTTCTTGTGTGCACAGACAAAAAACTGCAAAAATAATTTCCTACTCAAGATAAAAATACTATCTTATCTAATTACAAATATCTAAAAACAAATTTCCTAAAAAAAAATCTTAAAACAAAGGACATATTTACTTGAGATGCTAAATTAACTAAGATATTAAAGGATTAGTTCACTTTCAAATAAAAATTACCCCAAACTTTACTCACTCTCAAGCCATCCATATTTAGGGCCAGAGCACCGATGGTGTGAGGACCCTATTGGAATTGCTCCGTTTATTATTATTCTTCTCCAAAGTGAATCGCATTTTTGAGGGCCTGAACATGCTCGAAAACTCATGAAACTTTGCACACGCATCAAAAGTGGTGAAAATTTACGTCTGTTATGGGTTTCAGAATTGGGCGGGGCAAAATGGCTTGATAGCGCCACCTAATGAAGTGCCCCTCGCGCTACATTTCACGTAGATTTTGAAATTCGGTACACACGTTTAACAGCCCAATACCTACAAAAAAGTCTCTTGGAGCAAAATCTGAAACTGAACAGGAAGTCAGATATTTTGAATTAACTTGCCATTTTTTGCCATTTCCAGACGTTGTACTTTAACGAACTCCTCCTAGAGCTTTAATCAGATCAATGTCATATTTGGTCAGTCTAATCTAAAGGCCTTTGCGACGTTAAATTGCGAAGATCTAGATTTTTCACTGAAGGGCGTGTCCGTGGCGGCCTGACAAAGTTCGATGTTTCACCATGAAACAGGAAGTTCTTGTAACTCGGGTATACAATGTCGGATCTGCCCCAAACTTCACATGTTTTATTAGAGTCCTGGCCTGAAGACATCTTCATGACAATATACAGTTACAGTCATAGCTCCACCTGTGGGCAACAGGAAATGGCATGCTTTACACTGTAACACTCCCTGAAACACACTTCAATATGCCACAAAGTACCAAACATGCTAGAAACACGTTAAATCATGCAACACTTGGCTAAGAGCTATTTTTTGCGATTAACGCCACAAAACAGGAAGTTGTTGTAATTCAGGCATACAATGTCCGATCTGCTCCAAACTTCACATGTTTGATAATAGTCCTGGCCTGAAGACATCTACATGGTAATATTCAGTTACAGTCAAAGTGCCACCTATTGGCAGCAGGAAGTGTGGCACTTTGAAATGACTTTGTCGTAATTCTTCTGTATTTACTCGCTTGCATGCATGTCACCCACTGTTCACTGTTTTCCTAAGGCCAACGTGTGGCGATGAGCCTGGGTGCGAGGGCCCTTTCATCGCTGCTTGCAACTTTAATTTTGTCTTGTTTTCCAGTTTAAATATCTAAACACGCTTAAAACAGGGCACATTTACTTGAGAAGCAAAATTACTTGAGATATCAACTCAGTTTTGTTTTCTGAAAAATTGACCAAAATGAAGTGAGTTTATGCTTAAAACAGGAAAAAAATAGCTGTCAATGAGGTAAGAAAAATAAACTTAATTTGAAGGGAAAATTAGCCCAAGCTTTACTCACCCTCAAGCCATCCTAGGTGTATATGACTTTCTTCTTTCTGATGAACACAATCAGAGAAATATTAATAAATATGCTGACGCATCCGAGCTTTATAATGGCAGTAAGCGATACCAATGAGTATGAGCTGAAGAAAGTGCTTGCATCCACATCCATCCATCATAAACGTACTTCACACGCCTCTGGGGGGAGTTAATAAAGTCCTTCTGAAGCGAAGCGATGCGTTTGTGTAAAAAAATATCCATATTTAACAAGTTATGAAGTAAAATATCTAGCTTCCGCCAGACCGCCTTCCATATTCAACTTACGAAGAAAATGTACAGTGGCATCGTGTCAGTTAAGCTTTTTCCATAAGTTGAATAGCGTAAGCTTTTTGAACTGCAAGAGTTTTACATTTTCTTCGTAAGTTGAATACGAAAGGCGGTCTGGTGGAAGCTAGATATTTTATTTCAGAACTTGTTAAATATGGATATTTTTTTTACACAAACGCATCGCTTCACTTCACTTCAGAAGGACTTTATCAACTCCCCACATGTTTATGATGGATGGATGTGGATGGAAGCACTTTCTTCAGCTCATACTCATTGGTATCGCTCACTGCCATTATAAAGCTCTGATGCGTCAGGATATTTATTAATATTTCTCTGATTGTGTTCATCAGAAAGAAGAAAGTCATATACACCTAGGATGGCTTGAGGGTGAGTAAAGCTTGGGCAAATTTTCCCTTCAAATTAAGTTTATTTTTCTTACCTCATTGACAGCTATTTTTTTCCTGTTTTAAGCATAAACACTTCATTTTGATCAATTTTTCAGAAAACAAAACAAAGTTGATATCTCAAGTAATTTTGCTTCTCAAGTAAATGTGCCCTGTTTTAAGCGTGTTTAGATATTCAAACTGGAAAACAAGACAAAAATATCAAGTAAGAAAATCATTTTTTGCAGTCCAAGAATGAGTAAAATCATTCTCTTCCTGCACTCCACCAAGATCCTAGTTTTGGCTTGTCATTCAGCTATATTATTGCAAATTAATCCTCGCTGCCTGAATCCTTGATGCAAAATGCTGCTGAAGGATTTCTGATGCCATTACACAGCAAGAAGTTAATCAGCATTTCAACTCCCTGTAGATAACTATGAGCTGTCTTTGTGTTACCAATGAAAATTAGGTGAATATTCAAATGTTGTGTTCCTGTAAACAGCGAAATATCATCAGCAAGGTGTCTGTGAATCAACATTGCGTTGATATATTCTTGGATGTTATACAGAAAACGAAGAACAGATGGGATGATGAGAGACAGATGTTGAATGCAGGATATGGCACAATGTTCTTTATCTTGCAGATTAGTTAAGCTAGCAACAACATGTGTCTAGAAAAAGTCTCTCAATTCTGCTGCTAGTCAGTAATGGTCAGTATTCATGAAGAGTTATTCTCACTGATAAGCATGGAAACCATTCAGAACAGGTCAGGCCAACAATGACGACAAGACATAATAGCAACTCCCTCCCTGTATTAGTGGCAGTTTTAGCACAATGTAAGCCACCTCTCACTAATATGTTGCACTTTGTGGATAAAAAGGTGTGATAGCCTATAATAAAAAGCAGTTTTTAATGTGACATGCTCTTATACCTCAGTTAAGATACTGAATTAAAATCAAAATATACTGAAAATAAAACAAAGCTAACCCTCTCAAACAGAGATCACAAGATTTTTTTGTGATAACTGAATTCAGGTTGATTGGGACACACTTTCCCAGTCATCTCATTGGCAGAAGGTGTCCCAATCAACCTGAATTCACCCTACATTTGAATTTCACCCTACAATAAGTAATACCTCAGTGTGTTATTTTATAATTTGGAATTTTCCTGTGCTAGAGAAAAAGAGACTAAAGCAAACTGTATGTATGTACCCTATGTGTGTGAAATGTAACACATAAGACTTACCACTGCTTTCCAATAACACAGAACTTTATTATATGCTATTTCAACTTTGTAACTTTTTGTACCTATTCTTTTTTTTTCCCCATTCATACCGAATAGGTGTATGTGCAATACACAGTTACTGTCATAAATTGTTTTCATGACAAATTTAGGTAATACTTTAGTATAGGGAACACATATAAACTATTAACTACAACTTTTCCCTCTATAAACTCCTAATTTACTGCTTATTAATAGTTAGTAAGGTAGTTGTTAAGTTTAGGTATTGGGTAGGATTAAGAATGTAGAATAAGGTCATGCGGAATAAGGCATTAATATGTGCTTAATAAGTACTAATAAATAGCCAATATTCTAGTAATATGCATGCTAATAAGCAACTAGTTAAAAGACCCTAAAATAAAGTGTTACCCAAATTTATTTAAACATATATTAAATAATTAAGACATAACTAACAGGTAAAGTACATATAATGAATATATAAGCTAATATAGTGCATATATTTAGTGAAATGCTCCCCTCTAGAGTTCATTTCTCTAGTGAACTAACATGCTGTGGACAGTAAATTACTTACATGAGGTTAATGTAATGCTACAGGAGATTTTATTCTCAAGCTGTTTTATTGATGTCTTTCCATGGTTGAAACACTAGCTGCGTCACATTTCGGAGGCTGCGTCCTCCAGAGGTCGCGTTTGAAGGCTGCATACGTCATCGAGGCAGTCTCATTTAAGAAAAATAACCGTTAGATTGCAAAGTAAGAAAGAAATTACAGTATTTTACACCACACGATGAATAACAGTCAATTTTATTACAGTTACTTTTCTTAAATAAGACATCCTTGATGACGTATGCAGCCTTCAAATGCGACCTCCGGAGGACGCAGCCTCCGAAATGAGACGCAGCAACTGGTTGAGAAATTACACGCTCTTCTGTGCTTTTTCCTGTTGTGGCGGTTAGCAAACATAACTTGGTCATAGCAAACATTACTTAGTTGCATTACCGCGAGCGCCCCCTTCTGGATTGGAGTGTGGATCGACTGTGACTGACTATTTGTCATCTAACTGCATGAACCGAACTGTGACGTCCGTACCGTGCGGTTCAGGATGAATACATGTACCGTTACACCCCTATTATAACCAATTACATTCAGATTGTTTAATGCAATAAATAAATAAATAAATAAATAAATAATATAAAAATCTAATTAAAACTAATCATGGCATGTTTCCATTAAATGAACATAAGATATTTAATCATTCATTTATATGCATCAATATATAACAAAAAAAAGGCTATTTAGTTTATTTTGTACTAAAAAAAAAAAAAAAAAAATAGGGAAAATGTCACACAGGGACTTAATTTTCTAATGTTTACACTAGTGTTGCAAAGAAAACAATATTTTAAGTAAATGCACTGACAAGTTTAATCATCCATTGAAACAAACGTTAACATGGGCGTGGTTTGTGAGTGTGAGAGGAGAGTATGGTAAACTTTTCACATACTGTACGTAGGAACAGAAACAGAAAAATCAAAGAGGTCTAATATTCATAATAATGTTTATAAATAACGAGACATACTATTTTTTTTTTATCTATGCTCTGTGGAATACCTCATGCGACGGATCTGTCGCCGACATCTCTTGGAAAGTCAGGTAAAATGATCTGCGTGCACGCGCATGTCCCCAGGCAGTTAACACGATTCTTAGGTTGGTCCATTACACCTGTCTGACTTGTGTGGTCTGAGAGGTAACCTACAATGCCTATGTGATGTCACGGTCGCTCATAGTTTACTCTTTCAATGTATGCTCTGTGGTGTTTTTGTTGAAGCCTGTGTAAGATCTTATGTCATTTTTTTTTTATAACCTTGGTGTGCTGTACCCGTAAAACTTTAAGTTATGACCGAGTCTCCAGGAAGAGCTGGTTCTGTCTACTAGCCACAAGAGAATCCTATTTCCAATAAACGCTGGGTGAATTTAATTGCTTCTTTGGTTTATTATATTTATTTACACGCATTTAAAATCGACTGGCCCAGGCAAACCCAACTAGAAACTTCACCGGAAGCCTACTGACACTGAAATATGTTTGTACAACAGAATGTAATTTTAATCGAAACACACAGTCGAGTATTATGGCAAACAAGAAGTTGAGTAACTTACATATTGCCTGTTATTTTGTTCTGTTTTTGTTTAGTTTCAAACAAAAATACAGCAGCTGTTTCGCTCAAGTAATGGTGTTTCGTTCCATAAATGATTCAATGACTCACTCATAAATAGCCACTTGACTGATTCATGAAAGAACATCTGCGTCCGAAATCGCATACTCGTTTGAGTAGGTACTTATTTTGAATATGTATAATAATATAGTGGAGATCTGCTGGTGTTTAATGTTCTGTTGGGATTTAAAGTGTTGTCTGAGTTTTGTGGGTCACCATTGTGTTGAAGAGTAGAGCCTGTGCTTCAGTCCAGGAGAAGATCAAGAAACAATGATGTTATGCTGCATGTTGCTTTATTTAAAGCAGTAACCATGTAGTTGCTGATGCAGTCATGATATTTTTGTTGAGTCCTTCAGCACATGCATGTGTGCTGTTGTTAACTAGCAATTACCAAGTTAATTTTAAGACGTATTCTTTTTTTTAGTGGACTCAAATGAAATAAATTCACAGTATATTAAATGGCAATTGACCAGTTTAAGTCAATCGGTTTCCTCAAATGAAATGAGTTAATTCAGTACATGGTATTATTACAGTAATCAACTAAATTCACAGCTGCTCTTGTATTTTTACATTTGTGCTGTATTTTTACAGTATAAATCAAGCATTCTGTGTTAGTTCAGGCAGGCCTCGTAGTCAAGCTCCGCTATCAGCTGATTCGCAAATTCCAACACCACCCATATCAGCTGATCTGATTTCTATGGACTCAATAGAGTACCTCAGGGATGACGTGTTTTTGTAGGCAAAACCCGGAAGCGAGTTAGCATTTTAGGACTTCCGGTTCCATCGCCCCGAAGTCAATGGGTTTTTTTAATGGTTTTTGCTAAATCGCCTGAAATAAGATCTGTGGTTAACTAAGCCTCTAAATATTTTCACGTTTTGATCTATGACATAAAACACACCAGTTATAACCCGCTTGTGATTTTTTTAAACCTTTATTGTGTCTTAAAAACGGCGGTTGCTAACAAATTGCTAAAAGGGACTACTTCCTTTGGCGGGGACTTTAGACGTCATCATGACAAACAGGACATTTGGACAGCATTTCTCATGGAAAAAGTGGATAAGTATTCATACACAGCACAGATCATAATCAGCGAGCATGTTTTTAAATAAAGTTGTTTTTTAAATAAAGTTTGAGGAAGCTTGGTGGTGGTGACGTTGATCCGCGACCATGGTGTGCTGTAGTCCGTTTATAGCCTACTGTTAGCTTTTTATATCTGACGACTTTATTTAGGCTTCAAAATGTATAAATGTTGTGTTAACTTGTAAAGATTATCTTGATAGACAAAACGTGTAAGTGTCATAACCCTTTGTTAAACACAGAGCTTATTTTTTGCGATTTTCCAAAAGTCTATGGGAAAAATGCATAGGCTTTCGATCGAGGGAACCCGTGCGCCGCTAACTTCCGGGTTGGCCTACAAAAACACGTCATCCCTGAAGTACTCTATTGGCAACTCTCAAATAAGGCGCATTACTTTAACGCAGCTTTCGTCTCTCTGCTTGCTTGGCTGCTTCCACTGCATGCTGCTTGCAATCAAAATAAGTGAAACGGTCTTTTTGTGCTATGTCACTATCGTTTTCGTGTGGTCTGCTTTATCAGGTCATTATGAAGTAACAATACACACGGTTTAATTCACGTGTCAGTGAACAGTCTGTTTTAATACTCAGACTGATTTACTAAGCATATAAGAAGCTAGTCAATATGAGATTTGCTTTTATTCAGAGACGAGTTTTGCTGAACTCTATAAAAGGAAAGAGGCTTTTTGCTTTGTATTCGCATATCAAACAAAGCTACAGCAATCATAGATTTTGTACAGCAGAATGCATAACAAATTCAGACTGCATGTTAGCGAATATCACCAGAAATAGATCGCTAGCAGATTTTGCGGTTAAATAGACGCTGTGTTTGCTTACTATTTACACCTTATGATTAAATGCAAACAATGTATTCATCTATTTAGGAAGTATGCGAGCAGCTGCATTTCAGCGATTATATCTGGGCATATACAATATCATAGGGTGAACATATGTGCCATTTTCCCAGGATGTGTCCTGTCCAGGATTTCTAAGTTGCATAAAATGTCGCAGTTTTGGTTTTGTTTTCATATTTGCGGAAGGTAATGACTGAAAAATAATTTGACCAATAGCGTGCATTATACATAATCGACCAATCGTGGCTTGCGAGAAGGCTGGATCTACAGAGAACGGTCAAAGCATTGCCAATACGACAACGTTTTAATGTAGTGCATGAAGACTCAATAAGAACAGTGGCTTGCACAGACCTCCGTGTAGAAATCGCGTTCCTAAATCACGTTCTGGGGGCACATCGATATGACCACTTTCACGATTAAAGAGGCAAGGGCTCAAGCCATTTTAGGCAATTTAGAAATCCTGGACAGGACGCGTCCTGGGAAAATGGCACATATGATCACCCTAATATCATAACTATGGGACGAACAGCGATTTATGATAATGACGTATTCGTCAGCGTATTGGTAGACTTCACTGCTGTCACGTAAGAATGATAATTATTTCAACTTACCGAGTGTGCCGAGGCAGTTCCAGGTATTGAAGCAAGAGCACAGTTGATGCTGTAATCATATAATTTTGGCAAATGTTTTTACTGGTTCTTTGGCTCTGGAGGGTGTTTCGTTTGCGGTCATCAGGTGTTCACTATATCAGTCACAGTCACTTACTGCTCAAACGCGGTGTTTTTGCTTTAAAACGGAAATAGGCGATTCATTGCAATATTGACCGTAGTGATTGATTGACGTTTTGAAGCTTCGAACGTCATGCAGTATCGGAAGATCAGGACAGCTGGTTTAAATTTTTGAAAATTGGCGCTTTGCGAGCCGCCGCATTGAAGGGAAATGCATTTATTTTTGTTTTTTTAACAGAATATAAGGGTTAATATTTATTCAGACATCCGATGTTTTGTTTGGTCACACGCTTTTTCAAACCGTAGCCTAGCCTATAGCTGCAGTGATTTGTTAGATAAGGTGGAGAAAACAAGTCTGACCACAGATTTTGCTAATGCGCATTAAGTCAAGTCACCTTTATTTAAATAGAGCTTTTACTATGCAGATTGTGTCGAAATAGTGTTAACAGAAAAACAATTGGCTGCACAGCAGCTCTAGAATAAATTCATGCCATTTAAGTAAGTTCAGGTCCAGCTTAAGTAAGTTCATTGTGATAAAAGCTTCGATTTTCGGCAAAATTTGATGAAAGCCTCAAACGCTTCAGAAAGCCTTGGTTTCCCATCACTAATTTTAACAGCTTATTGATGCAGCTGCACTTCCTTAGACCGCTCGGGCTAAGATTGAGTGGAGGGGTCTTTGCATGCTCTCGCGGCCATATGTAATTTATGAAATAAAGTGTTCATACTGCTGTGAGGACCGACAGTCGGTTACACGCTGCGAGGTTTTGAAAGTGACATCTACATATATGTGAGATTCACTATCAAAATGCATGGATTGACATAACATTGCAAGGCACAGAGATATGTCAAGTAGTATGCATTAATGTTACTCGGACTAATAGGATAATAGAATATTAGTTTCAGAAGCTGTGCTTGCTCAATAGTATCTGCATTAGAGCACCCTCACTAAATTCGGGCAAAATTCTGGATTCCAAAACCGGGCTTGGCATTCACGTCTAAACCTTTTCTTTTAATCTACGAATCATCAAACAAAGCCTTGTTTGTTTTAAGAAGGGTGTTTACAGTTTTGCATAGAGGAGTAAAATACAAGCATATAACAGTAGTGCTACGTATTAAGTTTATGCAGCAGCAGCAAGCCATTTACATAAAAAATTACTGCGACTAAGCATAGTGGACATGAGAGATGTTCAGAGATGGGCTTTCTCATATATAGACATTTACCGGGGCTCAACTATTTTCAACGCCTTTTCCCAATGGGCTGATATTTTCATTTAACCATGTGTTTCGGGCTGGTTTTAGCTGAATGAGTGTTAGACGCATGCTATCAACTGCTGTCCAAATGACCTCCACACTTACAAATAGGAGTATAGAGGGTTTGTTGTGATTTTGTGTTTTAATGGTCAGTGGTGTGTTAGTGTATGGCAATGAGCTGCTATTTGTGCCTGCTAACACCTTGTCAAACGCTTTGTTGTAACTGAATCCCATTGTGATAGCTGTATTCTGTGGGGTAAACACTAGTCTAGAACATTGTTCTTTGCAACAATGAGGAACCGTTCATATTAATAAGGGACTCTCTTCAGTCCAGATTACAAACAGATTTGAAGTTGCCTTATTGGTTCAGTCATGGTTAAATTCATATTTCAGGCTGCTCACATTCCATGCTTAAACAACCAATTTCTGATTCTCTGCCTCGGTTTGAATTTCAGAAATTCCACCTCCTGTGTCCAGAGGCAGTGCCATCAGCCTGGTCTGCCCTCCTTTCAGCCAAACTGTACTAGACTAGATATGACCCTTCAATTTTATTTGCACTCTGCAGCTCACTATGCGTAGTTGTCTAGCCAAATCTACATTTAAAAAATGTATGACTGCTTGCTTGGTCTCACTTCAGTTCTTCTGTGCCACTTTCTCCATAGTTGTACTGCCTTCAACCAAAAGTATGGTCACCTGCGCTGCCTGGATCCATCCACCATCAGCGTACTAGAAAATCCAACTATTTGTTTCCTGCTAACGGGCTTTAAGAGAAACCGCAAGTCAATGATCAGCTTTTTCCTTTTGCTCACGGTTTTCTCAGAGGTGGCAAGTTTTCCACAAGCACAGATTCTTTTAATCTGTCACATGACCTCACAATTTCTGATGTATCAATTTATTCACACCACTTCATATTTCTAAAGCACTCTAAAACTGATAGGAACAAGAAAGGAATAGTCGTTTTTATCTCTGAATCTAACTCTGCTTTTATCCTCTGTCATCTACGTTGAGCTACCTGAGGAGCTGTCCACAAGCTGGTCAGCAGGATGCATTATTTGCCACGGAGGAGGGAATGTCCATGTCCAGGGCCTGGTTTGCCTCCCATCTACGCCCTCTCTGCAATGCTACGAGCTTCCCCAGAGCTTCCTTCATTCACTGTGCTATGTGCTGCTACAACTGCAGCTTCCTCCACTCCTGTCTCTACATTGAAGGCCATGGGGCGATGGTCTTCAGCTGCTTATGAACGTTACCTCCGGCCCGATGCTTGAGCCATCCTTGAGAAAAGCAATGAGTGCTGCTCCCTGATCCATGGCTTGAAAATAAATATTATGGCTTCAATAGCTGTTGGGCCTATTTACATTTAAATACTGTAAATTTGACCGCAGATGCATGATGACGCTGCGTGTGCTTGGTGCGTGTCCACTGGCAAGGAGCAGAGCGAAAGTTTTCAATTAGTTTCTTTGAAGTTGAGCGTGAAGTTCGGAAAAGCTGAAGCAAATTATATTCACGGGATTCATTGCACAGGGTATGAGAGAGCTGTGAGAAACGCGTGCTTTACTTGATGTTACACTTGCTGTTTGTGGTCTCACCCGCCGGTAGGCCTATTTTCCATACAAATGCTCTACGAAGGCATCATTTATGTTGTTTGGATTGCTGTGGGCTTATATATTAAAAATATGAAATTCACTGACGAAAGGCTGCTTTCGATTTCAAATTCTCATGTGCGCTTTGTGAAGAGCGCTCACGCATGCGACTAGTGCTTAAATGTACTTGCTTCTCAAATTTTTTTTGACGCAAAATAAACTGTTTCGATCATTAGCTCTTGCTACATTCCTCATGCTGGCTTCACATAGATCAATTAGCTCTTAAATTCAGTTTGATTAGCTTTCTGAAACGCTCATTTTGGTTCCTCTGCTGGCTCTTCGATTTAGCAGGAAGAGCCAGGGAGGTTAGCCTTGTATGGTCTGTTTGGGGGGGATTTTGTGCTGCTCTCCCTGATTATAACATGGGAGGTAGTCCCCAGAAGCTGCTGCTGTTTCCTGTCTTAACTTATCATGGAGCTCATGTAAAGGACAGGGAATTTAGAACAGAGCCATACTGCCTATTTAATATTTATTTCTATTGTTAGCTCTAGCTACATTTCTCATACTAGCTTCACGTAGCTTGATTTGTTCTTTTACAATTGTTGCATTGGCTTCCTGAAATGCTCATCTGGATCCTCGGCTGGCTCTTCGATTTTGCAGGAAGATCCAGGGAGGAACGCCTGGTATGGTCTGTTTGGGGGGGATTTTGTGCTGCTCTCCCAGTTAAAAAAAATGGGAGGTAGTCCCCAGAAGCCGCTGCTGTTCCCGGTCTTAGCTTTCATGGAGCTCATGAAAAGGACGGGGAATTTAGAACAGAGTCATACCGCCAAATGTAACTTCAGCAAAATATGCCAATAAAAAATTGACTAAAAAGTTTGTCTCTGGTAATTTTTTGACTTAAGTGGTCCTGACTGAATTATAGTTGATGGTTTACGGTACTCTGGTAAATTTACAGGCTTACTGGCAGTCATAATTGGTAGGGGTAAATTTTACAGCAATTTTTTACAGTGTACTTTACGACTGCTAAAAAAGTGTAATCTGGACATATTATATTCACCATGTTGCCCTTATCACAAGACCTACCAGCGTCAGTTGCGTCAAAGCCACTTGAAGGCAAGCCTGCAACCTTAGACGAAAAAAGCTGAACACCTGCTAAATCTGCAGTCACACTAGACTTTGCGAAATTTCTTTGGACACTGCAATGGTCATGGTATGACGTCACACTCTGCAGTGTCTTTTTTATAAACATGCATTTTAAAAATATACAATCTACTCGACTTTACTGCAAAAATATTCTTTTAATTCAGCCAAGAGGTCACATATCGATCTTCTACTGGTCACACGTCTTCACATGATGCGAATTCGCAGGTCAGAATTTTCCAAACTTGAACTTTGGAACGCAGCTCTGCGGTACGCAGGGAAGGAGACAAGTCCTTTTTTTAATGGATGTCAATGGAGGAGAGGCTTCACTACGCTGAATAAATCGCATTTGTGAGGAAAAAGCTCATCATTTAATGAATCAACAGCCATTGGCTAATCTTCAACATGTTTGCTCGTAAACAATAATAAGACCATCTCTGGTTGCGTCGCGTCACCGTCATTCACAAATCCTCTCCCGTGGCCTCATGGGATAGTAAAGTGTCCATCTTATGCACACTTCAGAATCTTGCTGGAAGAAGTAGGTCATCTGCGTACTTTCTGCCTACTCTTTTGAGTACTGTGACCAGACATACTTCTTTGTCACATACTGTTTTTCGTCTATTATATAGTAGGGAAGTATGCAATTTCGGATGCAGCGAACGTTTTGAACGAATTGACTGATTCAGTGAATCACTCAAAAAGACTTGTTTTGTTGAGTGAATTGGTGTTTTTGAACGAATTGGTGGAATAAATGATTTACTCACATTCCTGAAAGAATCAGCATTTTTGAAGGAAACGTTGGAATGATTGATTCAATGTCTCATTTTTCAACTTGTCGCCACTTACTGGCATAACCATGTAAACGGCAGAAAGAGTCACTTAAAAATAACCACAACTATTATTATTAAATAAATAAGATATATAATATTTAGAGGTACAAACCTTAACCTAAATCTAACCTATAAAATCGTTATTGGAAGAACATAGCTTAAAAGGCTTCATTAATATTTTCTAACAAAACAAATTAATAATTAAATTGCTTTAGCTCCTATAAAAAGGAAATATTTTGAAATATTTTATCTCTCGTGAACAGACTTTGTACTATGCATTCTTCCTCACACACATTAAATCTTGAGATACAATTAAATCTTTTAAATCTCAACTAAAGACTATCTTTACCCTTTTGCTTACAACTGTCCTTAGACTCAGTAAAATTATTGGTGTTGTGTTCTATTATACATGTTTTTAATGTGTCTATATTGTATTTTTTGGTAATGTACAGCACTTTGGTCAACATATGTTGAAATAAACTGCGACTGATTCTTTGCAGTGGTATCGGCGAAACTAGTATTGGCGGTGGTTTGTAATTCTGACGCAGACAAATACACTTGGCACTCAGACTCAATGTCAGTGCCCAACGGCCTCCTCTCCTCGCAACCTCTCATTAACACAGGTCAGGTGTGGTGTGTCTGTGATCGGTGGTCCTGCATCCACCGATCCTTTTTAACTGTTCTTCTCCGAGTCCCAGGTCTCCGGCTCCCTAGCCAGTGACATTTCTGGATTTCTGAGCAGCTGTTGCTAATAACCGAGGTCACAAACCTCTCGGAGAAAGCCCAGATCCTGACATTTCCTCCGCTGAATATAATATCCAATCATACTGTCTCCAATAACACACAGGTCACCACCTACATTATTAAACAGGCTCTTAGCTTTTGTTACAAGCTCTCTGCTCGGAGAATCTGATTTTCAATAAAGATTTGTTTGCTGAAAGAAGTGGCACAGAGGGAGAGCTGGGAAATAAGATGACTGAGATAGTTAATGGGAGGAGAAAGTTTAATGTCATTTTTTTAATAAACTTTAAATCTATAACTATAAAAAGTAATTAGACTAAATTAGCAAGAAATCATATAATGATAAGTTAATATGCAATTAGCATAAATATAATGTAAATATTGCATTTTTTTTACTTCAGTACGCATCCAACCCAAATGTCAGCACTATTAAGAACTCAATACCCAAATAAACGGTTAAACGGCTAATCTATGACATCTTCAGTTTAGATGTCAAGCACACACATACATAGACACTGAAGAAATTGGAATCGTGTTGCGTTCAGAAAGGTTAACTAGTTCTCTGCCCCCATCAATATTCAGCAGCTGGGCCGGCCCCTTAGATTAAACTCATCTGTCACTCAGTGACCTGCGAAGAACAACCAAGAGTGCTGCTCTTTATACTAATCACACACATACAGAATGTAGAACTACTGTCAATATGTCCACAATCCACATAATTGGCATTATTATAAGTGGTTCTTCTCAGAACTCACCTTGATTAATGACCACTTTTCTGACCTCAGACCTTGTTTCAAAGCGCATACTGAAGCAGTGTGTACTCATTTTTAACAGGTTGCAGCTTTCACACTTCTCATGTAAGCAGCACAGTTCTGCATAGCAGAAATGTAGCTGCAAGAAACAATCTGGGGGGTATTCCAGAAGGCAGGTTATGTGACTTTCCTGGGTAAGATTACTCAGAGTAAACGGATAACCTCAACTTTCGGTTCCAAAACCTGGTATTCAGTGCATGCATGACCTATTGAGGCTTTTTTTTTTTTTTTTTTTGCATTGGGACGTTTTCTATATAATGTATTTCTATAATAATAATACATATGTGATACATCTCACCTTACAAGAAATGTGGAAGCAAAATGGCTAAACATAAAAAATAAATATACAGCCATATTATCTTTGCAAGCACAGTGTTGTTTAGTTCAATCAATCTTTCTTTTATAATTTATAATTTGCTATAATTTGCATCAAACAAACAATTTAATTCCTGTTAATTCAGAGTATGTAATAAAACTGATTAAAAATTAAAAGATATGATTAAAAAAATGAACGCACAACTGCCCCGTAGGTGACGATATGAACTGAGAATGTAAATCACCATTAAATAAAAGAAGAAGAAAATAGAAGTATGGAGCGCTTCTTCTTAGCGTCTGTTTTCATGGTGACTCCTTGGTTCGGCACTCGGTTGAGAATGTCTTTGTGTGGTCACCTGAGTTTCATACTCTGGGTTGACTGAACTTACTCCAGACTGCAGTTTTGGAACCTGCATACCTCAAGTAAGCAAGGTTTGGGTTAATCAACCGGCATATGTGACAAGTTAACCTTGCTTTCTAGAATACCCCCTTATGCTGAACCTGTTTTTGTTGTGTTCATTTAGTCTATCATTATTATTTGGGAGGAAAACATTTTTTGGATCCTGTCAATATGTCCATATCTAACATTTCAGCATATATCCAAATGTATATAATACTCTTAAAAAGTTTAGGGTTGGTAAGATTTTTTTAAATGTTTTTAAAAGTATACTTGTATGCTCACCAAGGCTGCATTGATGTGATCGGAAATACAGTAAAACAGTAATATTTTGAAATATCATTACATATCATTACATTTGTGCTGCTTACTAATTTCTTGGAAAGTGGGATTTTTCAGGATTCTTAGATGAATAGAAAGTTTAAAAAGAAAAGCATTTGTTTGAAACAGAAATCTTTACTACACTTTTGATCATTTTAATGCATTATATGTCAATACCAATGCTATGTCACGACCAATTCGTACATATTTACGAGGTGGCTAATTTGTATGAATTCGTATGACGTCACTCGTCTAAACCCCAGTGACAGGTAGGTTTAGGGGTGGGGTTAGGGGTAGGTCATTCATATGAATTCATACGAATTTGGCAACTCGTAAAATACGTACAATTTAGCAAAAAAACGTACGAATTTGTATGAGTGAAGTCGTACGAATTCGTACGAATTAGCCACCTCGTAAAATACGTACGAATTGCCGTGAGATCAGGGTTAGTCAATACATATATTGACCCTAACATATTGAATGGTATAGTGTACGAAATTATATTGTACAAATCCTACTGAGGTTAGGCTGATAATTTTCAATGGCCCACTCGTGATAATATAATTTATGTTTGTTGTTAAAGGAAATACTTAGTGTGGTAATCAGAAATCATCAAAGGCATAAGGAACACATAAAAAGGAAATTCACTAAGAATAAATAGCATCTGCTGTTACCATCATTATTTGCACATTCTGTCTTTATTGTTTTAGCACCCAATTCCCTAAGGAATTATGCAAATCAGACAATGGCACAAATACACCCACAAAAATTCAGTCTGATCGTAACATATAAATGAAAACATAAATTATACAGTTTAGTTTTGATTATGCCCCGAAAATGAAATGCTGGGTGATGTTATCATGAATCTGAACATAAATGAATAATTAAAAATGACTGGTTGTGCATGTAATGTGACATATAGTGACAGGGGCTGTCATGATGGACTTGTCATTTACAGAAAACCTGTCTACAAGTAATTAGATAACAACTCCTCATTTATTCTCATAGGAAACATGTTGAAACGGAACCATGGGGGTTTTGTGGTAGTACACACAATGAAGACTGCATTTAAATTATGTATATTGGGTTAAATTAGTTTTGTCAATTAAACTTAAACTAATTCTTGTTCTGGTAGTCACCATGTTTTTTGCTGGGACACATGCTAGCGATACAAGGTCATGAGTTCAAATCCCATTAAACACATAAACTGATAAAAAAAAAAAAGAAGAAGCATATGTTAAATGTGCAGTACGTTGCTTGAAATAAAAAGCGACTGTATTAATGAATAGTGTGCTGTACTAGCTGAGCATCTGGTATCAGTCTTAATGTGATGTTTGGGAAGCTGAACAATTTATATTGTCAGTGTAAAATGATGAAATCAGACCTGCAGTGGCCTCATCTTTCTGGCAGCCTGAACCAACTGTAAAGCTGACAGTCTGATGGGTGCATAACCATGCTGACCCTCTCTCACCTGACACACTGACAAGCCAGCTGAAGCTGTCAGAATCTCTCACCCCCTCTGACACTGAAAGCAGTGATTTTTTACATAAGGAAACAAATAAGTGTGCTTCCACAGGAAAGGAAATGATGGGCGGTCTATAAAGTGTGCGGTCTATAAAAAAAAAAAAAAAAAAAAAGCATTTAAGGCACATACACCTTCTTTTGGCCAAATTCCAAGGCTGTGCAATCCCATAATGCATTGCAAAAAGCTCAATGGAGAAAGCCATCCAAAATGGTGGATGAAGCAGGAGAAAAATGATTACAAATATAATCATAATTATAATATAAACAATTAATAATTCAATACTCAAATGTACAAATAAAATAGTTTTACTGTTTTAGTTACTTAATTTGGTAACACTTTATTTTACAGTGTCATTGTTACATATGTTACATGTAGTTACTATAGTAATAACTATAAATTATGCATAATTATATACAACTAACCCTAAATCAAACCAAACCCTAATCCTAACCCTATAGTAAGTACATGAAGTTACTTAATATTACTCAGTACTTAAATATATAATTACAGTGTAACACAGACACCTTAAAATAAAGTGTAACCCTTAATTTATATATGGTCCCACTTTATATTAGGTGTCCTTAACTACCATGTTCTTACATTTGAATTAATCATATGATGCAATGCACTTGTTGTGTAAATACATGTTTCTACATTGTACTTATATTTTAAAAATACCTGCATATAATTACATATGTAATTAATATCTGTAATCACATCTAAAATTAGACTGTTGACCTTCCCTTACCCCTTAACCCAAGTGTTTTACAATACTACATCAACACAATAAGTACATTGTACTTAATTTTTATGTACGTACATAGCAGTTAAGGACACACAGTGTGACCTAATATATAATAGTGCTATGTATGTAGCATATTTTATGTACACTACACTATTTTATGCAAGTTCCTTTGTACACTACCATTCAAAATTTGGGGGGCAGTAAAAAAAATAGTTATTACTTGTATTCAGTATTATTATACAAATGTTTTTAACACTGATAATAAGAAATTTTTCTTGAGAACCAAATCAGCTTATTAGAATGATTTCTGAAGGATCATGTGACACTGAAGACTGGAGTAATGATGCTGAAAATTCAGCTTTGCCATTACATGAATAAAGTATATTTTAACATATATTAAAATATATTATAATATTTTAAATCATAATAATATTTCACAGTATTGCATTTACTGATCAAATAAATGCAGCTCATTAGGGTTTTGAAAAGAGCATAAATATGAGAGGAAATTGACCTTTCAATAGTATTTACTGACAGGTTTGCATGTCATGTAAACAATGGGTCATTTTACATAATTTCAAATTTTACTGCATGTATAGTTATGGATACTGACAGATATGGATATAGCCTACTTTATGTATGATCTTGGGGTTGTGAACACAACCACACTTGAACATCATGTACCAAGAAAATGTTTTATGCACTGCAGAGATTTGGAACTAAAAGTACTGTACATTACCAAATTTGTTCTTGTTTTCTTTTGTGACTTGTTAAAAAGACAATAAATAAAGTAACTGAAATGACTAACAACAGGGGTTTGAAAAGTGGTATTTATCGATTACAAAGAAAACATAAAAAATAATATTGGTTGTTGTCCAGACACTGGTTTTATTTGTCTGTTCCTGGTTTTTGTTTTGAGCACGTCTGTGTTGTCAATAAGACTGTCATTTCACCATGTGAGTAAATGGCAAGCAATCTATTGCCTAGTGACTCTTTCCCCATTTAGACATGGTCTATGTGATGGCTTCTCTATTATCTGAAAAAAATATGTGCATTCGAGCTTGTAGCAATCAATATACTTCGATGTGAAAAGCATAACATCTTGATGGATATTACTTTCTTTCTTTCTTTCTTTCTTAGCAAACTGTTTTCACTCTTTACATTATATTTGCTATATCTTATTATATACATCATCCCCCAACACATATGCACACTCAAGCATGCAATACAAGCAAAATTGACCTTGATACGGCACCAGCGTTGAACCTTGGCAGTTTGATAAATAGTGATGATCACAACTAACAAACCTCCAGTTTCAAGTAGCATGCCGATCTATTTATGATGAGAAGAGTTTCTCTCTCTCTTTCTTCACACCATCTTTCACATTTCCCTTTCTCTCACTTTCTGACCCGTGCAAGGCTTAAGTAACTCGTTAGAGCGTTCATTTGGGGCTCTCACTGTTCCTGTAATTGAGAACTTCATTATTGATTCTCCGTCTGGCGTCTGAATCTATTGCTGAAGTAAGACAAGTCAAACCTTTCCAATATACTTCTCCCCATATTGCATACTGTGGGAATGAATCAACACAGGATCTCCTGGTCATTGCCTCAGCATCTTTGCTGCCCTTTTAAAATTAATCTGTATAATACCTTAAGCATTGTACTTAAGATTTTTTCTCTTAATTAGTGGCTGGCTTTATTTTCCTTTAAATTAGATTTTACAAGACCAGTCTAAACTAAAAAATAAACTAAAAACGTCTCGGTTACGTATGTAACCCTCGTTCCCTGAAGGAGGGAACGGAGACGTACGTCAGTAGTGACAGACGAATTGGGATATCGCCAAAGAGCCCTATCAGCTTCGAGTGAATAAAAACAAGCCAATGGAATTGGCGTGCGATACTTGCATAATGCGCACCGCCCCCACCAGGTGGTATAAATAAGGAAGCAGATGCAATCGCACTCTGTTTTTCGCTGAGGAGACAACCTTGAGTCTGCACTGCATCGAAGGTACAGGAACTGTGGCGACGGGACGTACGTCTCTGTTCCCTCCTTCAGGGAACGAGGCTTACATATGTAACTGAGACTCTCCCTTTCAGTCGGTCACGTTCGACGTACATCAGTAGTGACCGACGAATTGGGATCCCAAATAAAGCGCCACAGTTACTGACCCCTTCCAGCGCCCAGCGTAAGCTCCAGCCACCCGGCGCACCAGGGGGGCGGAGAAGGGGGTGAGCTTACACTGAGAGAGTCTACTGCCGTTCCGCAAGACCCACTACAGTAAACTTAGACAACAGTGGGGAAGCGAACCCGGAGGGGACGCTGCGGAGACCACAACCCACCCTGCAGGGGAGGAATTTACATGGAGATACACATATGGACTGGCCGTGGGCAGTACGCATATGGAGTCCCTGACACTCCGCAATCATCAGACACTCCGCAATGTCCGAGCCGCAAGGGGAGGCGGAGGAACTCGACAGGGTTCGCCAAGCAGGGAACTCTACTGGAGTAAATGGATGATAAGCCAAGGCGATGGCGTCCACTATCCAGTGGGCCATCCTCTGCTTGGAGACAGCCTTTCCCTTCTGCTGGCCTCCGTAACAGACAAAGAGCTGATCTGAGGTCCTAAAGCTTCGCGTTCTGTCCACGTACAGGTGCAGAGTACGGACGGGACAGAGCAAAGCCAGGGCTGGGTCTGCCTCCTCCGAAGGCAGCACTTGCAGGTTCACTACCTGATCTCTGAAGGGAGTGGTAGGAACCTTGGGCACATATCCAGGCCGGGGTCTCAGGATAACGTGAGAGTCACCGGGCCTGAATTCCAGGCACGATTCGTCGACCGAAAATGCGTGCAGGTCCCCTACCCTCTTCACCGAGGCCAATGCAACCAGGAGGACGGTCTTAAGGGACAGTACTTTTAACTCAACTGACTGCAAGGGCTCGAAGGGATGACCCCGGAGAGATGTAAGTACCAGGGAGAGATCCCAAGAGGGTATAGAGGAAGGTTCAGGAGACTGAATCCGCCTCGCCCCCCTCAGGAACCTGACAATCAGGTCGTGCTTCCCCAACGACTTACCTTCAACTGCATCGTGATATGCGGCAATAGCGGCAACATACACCTTGAGGGTGAAGGGAGACAGCCTTCGCTCCAAGCCCTCTTGCAGGAAGGAAAGCACAGACCTGACCGAACATGATCGGGGGTCCTCTCGGTGAGAGGAGCACCATTCGATGAACAGGTTCCACTTCAACGCATAGAGATTCCTCGTAGAAGAAGCTCTAGCGGAAGTGATAGTGTCTACAACTGACTGGGGGAGATCATTTAGAACCTCCGTGTCCCGTCCAGGGACCACACATGGAGTTTCCACAGGTCGGGAAACTGAGTCAGAAGGTCCTACCTCAGAGGAATGGGCCAAGGAGGTGCTGTCGCGAGGAGCGTCAGATCCGAAAACCAGGTCCGAGTGGGCCAATATGGAGCCACTAGCAAGACCTGCTCTTCATCCTCCCTGACTTTGCACAGGAGCTGTGCGAGAAGGCTCACTGGGGGAAACGCATATTTGCGTAGGCCCCGGGGCCAGCTGTGTGCCAGAGCATCCGTGCCGAGCGTGCCCTCGGACAGGGAATAGAACAACTGGCAGTGAGCAGTGTCTGGGGAGGCAAACGGATCTATCTGTGCGGCCCCGAAGCGCTGCCAAATCAGCTGGACCACCTGGGGATGGAGTCTCCATTCGCCCGGAAGTGGAGGCTGCCGTGAGAGCTCGTCGGCTGCACTGTTGAGCACACCTGGGACATGAATGGCATGAAGCGACCTCAGATGCTTCTGACTCCATAACAAGAGATGGCGGGCGAGTTGCGACATGCGACGGGAGCGTAGACCACCCTGATGGTTGATGTACGCAACGGCCGCAGTGCTGTCCGAGCAGACCAGTATGTGCTTGTCTGTCAACAGCTCCTTGAAGCGGCCCAGTGCAAGACGTACTGCTAGCAACTCGAGGCAATTGACATGCCAATGCAGTTGAGGCCCCGTCCACAGACCTGATACTACATGCCCGTTGTACATGGCTCCCCACCCAGTGGCAGAAGCATCTATGTACACCACAGCATGCCTGGACACTTGTTCGAGGGGAATTCCTGCCCGCAGGAACGAAGGGTCCGACCACTGAGTGAGGGTGCGACGGCAGTTCGGTGTCACGGGAACACGGAACGTACCGCGCTGCCACGCCCATCTTGGGACCCGGCTGTGGAGCCAGTGCTGAAGCGGCCTCATATGAAGCAATCCGAGTGGCGTGACTGTGGCTGCGGATGCCATATGCCCCAGGAGCCTCTGAAAAAGTTTCAGTGGGGCCGCTGTCCTGCGCTTGAGCGTACTCAGGCAGTTCAACACTGACTGGACGCGCTCCTCGGTGAGGCGCGCTGTCCGGGCAACCGAGTCCAGTTCCACAACGAGATAAGAGATCCTCTGCCCGGGGGTGAGTTTGCTCTTGTCCCAGTTGACCCGAAGACCCAACCGGCTGAGGTGAGCTAACACCATGTCCCTGTGTTCGCACAACTGCTCTCGCGAGCTGGCCAGAATGAGCCAGTTGTCGAGGTAGTTGAGGATGCGAACGCCCTGTTCCTTGAGCGGAACAATGGCCGCCTCTGCAACCTTCGTAAAGACGCGGGGCGACAGGGCCAGCCCGAAGGGTAGGACTTTGTACTGATATGCCCGACCCTCGAACGCAAACCGTAGAAAGGGTCTGTGTCGAGGCAGAATCGAAACATGAAAGTACGCGTCCTTCAGGTCGATCGCTGCAAACCAATCCTGGGGACGGATTGAACGGCAGCCTGTGAAGGGACCGATTCAGGACACGCAGATCCAGGATTGGCCGTAACCCACCGCCTTTCTTGGGTACAATGAAGTAGGGGCTGTAAAACCCTCACTTCATATCGGCTGGAGGGACCGGCCTGATTGCATCCTTCGCCAGGAGGACAGCAATCTCCGTGCGGAGAACAGGTGCATTGTCCAGGGACACGCGAGTGTAATGGACACCCCTGAACACCGGGGGACGCCGGGCGAACTGAATCGCATAGCCGAGTCTGATGGTACGAATGGGCTGGCGGGATGGGCTGGGAAGCGCTAGCCACGCTCCCAGACTCCGAGCCAGCGGGACCAAAGGCATCACAGACATACCCGACATGGGGCAGCGAGGCAGAGTACTGGGACCTAGGACGGCATAGCGGCCCGAAGTGGGGTCGGTCTCTGCGAGGTGACAGTGTGTATGGGAGACGGCACATGGGAGGCAGCCTCGACATACACACTGGGACCTGCTGGCGAAGTGAGAGGGGGCTGAGAGTGGCGAGGCGGGGCCTGGCGCCCTCTTATTGGGCCCTGGAGGATTGGGAAACAGCTCTTTTTGTGCAAAAGTAGGTACCGCTGGACTCCGGATAGCCAGTGGCGGGACGAGACAAGACACAAATTCCCCCCGGCCCTCCTCCGGGGGAGGGAGAGATGCGGTCTCAGGACCGCTTCCTCGTACGCTTGCCACCTGGCTTGGCTGGGTTCTGAGCGGGCTGGGCGCCGCGTCCGCGACCGGCTCCCTGCTGTCTGGCGGGTGGAGGCTGCTGCTTGGCCGACTTAGCAGGGGCGGAGGACGATGCAGGTGGGCGCCCTCGGTGATGAGCGGGCTGAGGCTGTGCGGCCGGCGGTGGGGTGGAGGCAGCAGCGGACCGCCGGGGCAGCATGTGCTTGATCGCCTCAGCCTGCTTCTGTGCGGCTGAGAACTGCTGGGCAAAGCTCTCGACCGCGTCGCCGAATAGGCCGACCTGAGATATGGGGGAGTCCAGGAACCGATATTTATCGGTCTCCCGCATATCAGCCAAGGTCAACCAAAGGTGGCATTGCTGGACTACCAGTCTAGCCATCGCCTGACCAACGGAACGCGCCGTCACCTTAGTCAGTGGCGGCGCACAGCTCCCCCAGAAGCTGTTGGTCAAGTCCATGAGCGCTTTGGCCTGATAGACCTGCAAAAGGGCCATGGCATGCAGAGCGGAGGCAGCCTGTCCGCAGACTCTGTAAGCTTTCTCGTTCAAGTTGGACGAGAATTTACAGGCCCGGGATGGGAGACGTGGTTCACCGTGCCAGACGGCAGCCGTCAGACACAACTGCATCGCAACGGACCGCTCGACTGGGGGGATCCCAGCGTACCCCTTGGCCTCTCTGCCATCCAGGGTGGTGAAGGCGGAGGAGGGACCAGGCCTGGCACGAACTTTATAGGGCGTTCTCCAAGACTTGGTCACCTCCTCATGCACCTCTGGGAAGAATGGTACCGGGGCGGGGCGCTGAGGACCAGCGCGGGCCGCCCCGAGAAACCAATCATCCAACCGAGAAGGTTCGGGACGCGGTGGAGGATTCCACACGAGCCCGACCTTCTCGGCAGGCCGGGAAAGCATAGCCGTCAACTCGGGATCAGGCTCGGGCAACGCTACGGTACCGGAGGGAGGCAGCGCAGCCGAGTCTTCATCTCCTGAGGACTTGAGCTCACCTTCCGATGCCACGATCGACATCTGCTCGTCAGCATGTGCGCCAAGGAAACGGATGGTCGCTCCATGGAGGGACCAGCACGCTCCTCCGGCAACACCACAGGCTGCAGTGTTGCAGAGGGGAAAGGGGCCTGTGGAGCGGAGCTCGGCAGGGAAGCCCTGACCGTAATCCTCAGGTCACCCTGCCTACACGCCGCCGTGCCGCTCCCCTGGCCAGAGCCAGAGAAAACGGCCGTACGGGGGATAGGGGAGGGGACCCCCGCCCCCTGAGAACCAAGGAACGAGAGTCTAGACTTCAACACTGAGATAGTCATGTTCCCGCAGTGAGAACATGAACTATCCACAAAAGCTGCCTCAGCATGCTGAACGCCCAGGCATGTGACACAGCGATTGTGACCATCAGCGGGGACCAGGGAACGACCGCATCCAGTAACGCACAGACGAAATGACATCTTGAAAAAGACGCAGGGTTCGTCTGTGAAGCTCTTTTAGAAAGGGGGAAATTCAGCTCTGTTCTTTGTGCTGAGGCACACAGGGAACAGCTGCGATGTGACTGCAGGTACACACTGATCGTGTGCACACGATCAGTAACTGCCAGTACACACGCAAAGGAACCGGCCCAAATCGCAAACCAGCAGGGCAGAGAAATGCTGTGACAACAGCAGTTGAGAGCTAAAGCAAGCTCAAAAGGCTCCTCAGGAAACTCGCGGCCTCGCTGTAATGTGCCGTAACACCAACACTCCGATCAGAAAGCTCTTCAAAGGCTTGAGAAAACACACTCTCAGTCTTGATAGCAGGAACACAGGTTGGCTCCGAAGCGAAAGACAGAGTGCGATTGCATCTGCTTCCCTATTTATACCACCTGGCGGGGGCGGTGCGCATTATGCAAATATCGCACGCCAATTCCATTGGCTTGTTTTTATTCACTCGAAGCTGAAGGCTCTCTGGCGATATCCCAATTTGTCGGTCACTACTGACCTACGTCGAACCAGACCGACTGAAAGGGAACTGAGTATTTTTACCAAACCACAATTAGTATGCCAAGTCTTTTTGAAAACTGAGGTTTGCTAAAGGCATTACCTGTTTGTTTGTTTTTAGGTGCATAATTTAGACACGTGTTAAAAATACAGAAGCAAAACTTAGGATATTACTGATCTCAGATATGTTTTGCTCATTTGATACATATTATTGAAAAATAAACTTGTCAGTTTTCATTGATTGTCTTGAATATAAATGCATGTTTTTCTTTCTGCCAATTTTCCCCTTGTTTTTAAACCAAAAAAAAAAAAAAAAAAGGAGAAGAAGAAAAATACGGATTTGCTTCTCACATAAATTGATCTTGTTTCGAAGATTTTTCAATGTTGTCTTTGTAAAATTTAACAAAAATACTTGTTAAAAATAGGGTTGTTTTGTATGACGTTTAAAATGGCATGGCAGTTTCCACAAACTGCTTTACAGAAATTGTGGTGGGAAAGAAAAAAGAAAAAAAGTGGAAATTAATATAGACAGAAATTCTGTACATTCAAAAGTAATAAGTAATACATACTCTTATGTAGTATATATATAACACATAACTTAGAAAACAATGCAGAACATACATTTCTACTAATGGATATTACATGCATTGAGTGTTATTCAAAGAATTAATGCCTTTTCTTGCAAACTTTACTACATCAGGCGATTATTTCTTCCTCAACCACACTGATTGTGTCAACCTGTGGTGCATTTCCCATCGTTAGCCAACTGTGGTCGCAAGTTCCTTTGTTACCAACATAGTTCAATGATTTGCCGTTTTCCCGAAACCATAGTTCAAATGAACATTCGCAAAGAGAATTGCAAACTTACGAGGTTGGAACTACAGCTCTCAAACTGTGATTAGAATCATAGCTTCTTGTTAACTGACATGTGGACGTAAATAAGTCATGCTCTTGGGCACATAACAACCTAACATTCAGTACATTCTATATCTTTCATTCCATTTCAATATATATACATTTTAATCTATTTATTTTAGCGTGTCAACAATCAGCGCCATTTTTGAAGAGTGTGCATGTGCGTAAAATGCACAAGGGAACTTGCGATGAATCAAACATCAAATAAAGCAAAATGACATGGGACAAAAACATTACAGCAGCATCTCGGAAAAAAATAATTAGCAGAAGTTATTACTCCTCCACCTGCGTGTGATGTCATTAATGACAGTCCTATATTGTTGAACCAATTTGGTTCAAACGACAGAGGTGCAACCATGTTACTACAGTTTCGGGAAATAGTCATGACTGGTTGGTTAGTTTTTCCAATGATGCATCAAACTCTGGTAGTTAATCAGCGAGTTACATCGTTGTACGGGAAACGCACCCCTGATCACTTTTAAACACAACATTGTTTCCAAGAGAACTGATAAAGTTGTATAAAACCAGCCAGATTAGAGCTTGCCAGATAAAGAAAGTGCCTGCCAGTTTAGTGTGCAGTATGCATCAGATGGTTAGTGAACAGTCTGTAGGCGTACCGTCTGAGACTACACTAACTCTGACTGAATTGTATTTTGGTAACTTTGACATGACTAATGTCGAGACAGGCCATTGGCTGCGCTCTCTCGTCCTCATAAATCACACAGCCACACTAAAAGTGACGTCACGTCCCGTGGTTCAGGGTGACAGGAACTGATGAAAGTCACAATCTCCTGTGACACTGGCAGATTTACAGGCTGTGGGTTTAAAACTCCGCTTTTGAGTGCAGCCAAATGCCATAACCTTCCCCTTATGGCATTGTTAAGGGCTATAGCCACCCGTTATGTCATTTTGTTTATGGGTCTAAACATTTCCTTAATGGTGCGCTTGGCAAATGTGAAGGCCATCAGTCTTCTCATAGCCATCCTCATATTGACAGAGTGCTTTTTGTGAGTGGAATAGCCTGGTTGAGTGTGCATTAACAGGATCACATCACATCACTGGTAAACATCCAGATGAAATGAGTTGCAAAGCAGGGCTGTGCATGTTTATTGCAATGGGAAGACATTTAGTCTTGATGACATTGAGATGCTTTTGTTTTCAAAAAGATCTTTATTCTCGAGGCAATACAACAAAAATAAACGAAGTCTAAAACGACTTGGCGTTAGTGTGACGTGGGACTTGCCAATTAAGAGCTATTCCACTAAGCAATCATTTCATTTAGTTTATGTCTTTGGGAAAGAACGATTGATCTTGCAGGCTTGAGGAATGATTGCTGGATTCATTTATGAGTGGCTATAAACTGACGCTCAAGACTTTTTCAATCCAGCTACCTTAGCGGATCAGTGAAGAGAGCTCCTTTTATGCAAATGCAAATGGTCTCTGGAATAAGGAGGCCCATTTGTTCCTCACTCATGAAGGTACACTTAAATAATGGATTTCAAAGAAATAATAATGGTAATGAATAACTGTGTTCATTCATCCGGTCGTGCTAAAAGCATCGTCACTGTCATCTCTGGTCAATCTCACGATTGAAGTCCGTGGTACTGACTGTAAAAAAATACAACATTAAAACAAACAAACAAACAAAAAAAGAAACATTTTATCAAACTCTAATGTGAAAACAAACAAACAAAAAAGTAGAAATTACAGATAAAATAAATACAAAATATTTATGGTCAGAAACTGTACTTGAATTGTTTTGAATCATTACTTTTTATTTATTACTTATTTATTATATTTATTATATTATAATATATATTATATTTATTATTTATACATTACTTATTTATTACTGTTTCATTATAATTATTAAACTTAATTTATTACTGTTCAATAATTGCACACACCAACTTTAAAAAAAATCTAAAATACAATTGCAGTGTTCGTAAAAACATTGTAGTCACCAGGAGGAAACACATACAAACATCTAGGTTACTAATGTAATGCCAGGAGGAGGCAACACCCCGAGTGGAATGAGCCCTCATTCCAAGGGGACACGGTTTGCCTTGGGCCTGGTACGCCAAAGTACGCTATCCAGTGGGCCAACCTCTGTTTGGAGATTTCCCTTCTGCTGACCTCCACAGCAGACAAAGAGCTGATCTGAGCTCTCTGTAGACCCGAAAGGACAACAGAGAGGTCCCAGGAGGGGATGAGGTGTGGCCTGGGAGGATTTAACCTCCTGGTGCCTCTCAGAAGCCTGGTGACCAGGTCGTGGTTTCCCAATGACCTGCCATCGACAGCATCGTGATGTGCTTGCGACATACACCTTCAAGGTGCAGGGGGACAATCTCCACTTCAAGCACTCTTAAAGGAAGGAAAGCACAGAGCTGATCGGGCATTTCCGGAGGTCTTCCCATTGGGAAGAACACTACTCAGTGAACAGACTCCACTTCAAAGCATAAGCGTGCCTCGTAGAGGGGGCTCTAGCTGAAGTGATAGTGTCAACTACCCCTGGCAGTAGGTCGCTTAAGTCCTCCGTGTCCCGTCCAGAGACCACGCGTGGAGGTTCCAGGGGGCTGGACGCGGGTGCCATATGGTGCACCGTCCCTGAGAAAGCAAGTCCTTCCTCAGGGGATTCCGCCAGGGAGGTGCTGTCGCAAGGAGCATTAATTCTGGGAACCAGGTCCGGTTGGGCCAGTTTGGCACAACTAGCAAGACCTGCTCCTCATCCTCCATGACCTTGCACAGTGTCTGTGCGAGAAGGCGTACTGGGGAAACGTATATTTTTCTGGTAGCAGCAGAGAGAGTCGCAACCATAATGGCAACATGGACATGATCTCGCACAATCCACAAACGCTCTCTCAGCATGCTGTCTGCCCAGGCATGTGAGACAGTGATTGTGGCTGTCAGATGGTGTTAGGAAACGATCGCATCCAGAAACACATGAGCGAAAAGACATCTTGAAAAAGACGTTGATCACCCATGCTTGCTCTTTTAGGGAAACTGCTCTGAATGCCGAAGCGCCAAGGGGTGAAGCACTGCACTCTCCGTGCACAGCAAGCTGGGTTGCGCAACACAGCTGGATGCACCGTCACACCGGCAGAGAGATCCCTCGATGAGCTGCAGGCAAAAAAAAAAGCAATTAAAATTGCTGTTTTCAAGATAAACTCGTACTTAGCGATTAAAATAGCTTTTTTCAAGATAAACTCGTATTTAGCAATTAAAATTGCTGTTTGGTCTTTCTGTTTTCAGAAATGTACTCTTAGTTTGAAGGTGAATGGAAAAGAGCGACCGCTTTTACAACCGCTTGGCTCCGAAGCAAAATATGAATGAAGTGAGTAATGCCGGTCCTATTTATACATGTACATCCGGGTAGGTGTGAATCGGCATGCATATCTCACTGGCCAATGTTCATTGGCTTGTTTTGTTACCACTTGGAGGTGATTGGGCTCCCTGGCGAGACCCCATGATGTTAGTCTGAAGTAACGTTGAACGTTACTGACTGAATGGGAATGACAGTAACAAAAATGGTGCTAAATAACACTAAATAACACTAAATAACACTGGTTCATTGGCTTGTAATCACAGGGGAACCATTTTAAGTGCTATAGCACCTATCTTTAAAGGAGCTATACAGCACATTTGTCAAATGGTGCTATGTAGAACCATAAGAGTTGATTGGAAACTTTACTTACAGAATGCTTCAATCACAAAACATCAAGATATAGCCTAATTATTTGACTACATAAATAACACAAATCACTTAATATATGAATATAGTCTTTTTATTGAAGTTTGTGACATAATTTCAGTACATAACTGACTTCACAAACACCTCGTATTGAGCCTCTTATCAGTTTACATTTATTCAAAGACTACAGCCAATCACCATGTCTTAGCTTTCTCTCATCCTCCAATTGTATTCCTCCTTCCATATAATTTAAACTGCAACTGACAGCTCTCAATATACGAAATGTCTTGTGTGTGTGTGTATTTTTCACATTTTCTCTGCTGATTGTTGGGGAAAATCTATGAAAACAGATAGATAATGGATTTAAATATAATACAATGTGTTAAACAGAGCTGAAAGTACTCTTATTGTTAGCTAAAAGCAAATTTACCACATTTTAGCCAAGCATTTGTTACAAATTATGCGAATGGTGGGTATTTGAATATGAATATGAATGAGTTTTCTGCGGATTTCTGTGGGTGCAGATTCTGAGCAAGTCTGTTATGATTCGGGAATGCATAAAGACTAGAAACAAGACAAATATCTGTTTATTGACATGTATTTGTAAAGTCCAAAATTCATTGTATTTAAATTTTGGTTATACTAAGAGCATTCTTAGACTGATATTTGGGTATCATGAATATTTGAGACTATAACAGTCTGATGTCTATGCCTCAAAGTCTTTTTAAGCTAAATTAGAAATAAGATATCCTTCAGCCCTACTCAAACAGATGATGGGAATAATCACATAATCCTTAATGCCTTTAAGGCTTCCTTATAAAAATTTCTTTCTTTCAGTTACCTTGGATTTATTTGAAATAAAAAAATAAGTTTGACAGGTAAAAAAAAAAAAAAAAAAAAAAATGGATGGGATTATTTAACAGACAAACAAAAGGAAAAGAAAATAGCATGACCATGCAGGCAGAAAATCCCTGATTATATGTCTGTCTTTGGAAGCTAATATCAAAGATCATTCTTCTCTGTAAAAAGCCATGAACTCTGCACAACCTCACAATGGTTTAAGTTTCACCATTTTCTCTTAAAAATGATTTATATATGAAGGTCATTTGAAACCAAACATTCACAGAAACTGAAAGCAGTCTGGTGGGATATCTTTCTCATTGCTACTAAACGATAACAGGGAAATTCAATCAATGTTTGACCTTTAGGCGTTTGATGAAAACATCATTAATTGCTTTTTAAAGGAAGATTAAATTGTTTTCTTCCAACAAACTCTCATTGTGTTTTCCTGCCGGCACTGGACACTGACACTTTAAGGGAGAAAAACTGTTAAGTAATGATTATTGCTCAGTAGCTGCGATTAATCGCTGGGAAAATGTGCTAGTAATCTCTGTCACTCACTTATTTTCTCCTGCTCTAGCTTTCTATTACAGTATGTGAATAACTGCAAGGACTTTATGAGAAAATATCTGGAAAGATTGTTTCTTATTTTAGGCGGAGTCCCTCAAAAAGTGTGGTAATAATGGACCAGTGCCATTATTAAAACATTATGTTTGAGTATCCAGACACTGAGTTTGGTGTGGGACTATCTGTAAGATGACCAATGGAAGGAGTGTTTTGGAGGCTTGTTTTAAAAACAATTATTATTTTTCCAATTCCATTTGGGCCTAATCTAATCCTAATCTATTACAAGAGCAATTTTAGTTTAACAGTTATTGTTAAGCATTTAGTTTAAATGAATATAAATATATATATGTAATATAAATTAGATTTGGATTCACTCTCACTCTCTCGCAATAAGTGAATGTTTTAAGGCATGTGATTGACTGTTTGATACTGATGTCACACTTTCATGTGCACGTGCTTCATGAACACCTGAGTTGACAACGTAAATTGATGATCAGTGTCATGGTACCAATGAAGCCCGATTGGATTGGTTTGGTTTTGTCAACTCAAAACTAATCCCATAACCCTGAGTTTGTTCAACTACCATCAAGCCCCAGGTGTCACTAGGGGCCCAGAAATTACACACTTCAGCTTTAAAGTGATATAGATGCAAAAATACAGATTCTGTCAACATTTACTTTACCCTCATGTTGTTCCAAACCTGACAGGAGTCATTCTACAAAACACATGTTATTGGTATGCCTCATGTACATACAGTATGTGTAAAAATAAATGAATCGTTAATATAAACAAAATAATCAATTAATAGTTAATGGTAACTTGCTAATATTGACATTTCTTTGAACGTATGTACAAAAATCTAGTAATTTAATTTTTATGTTTTTCTTTAGCAAATAAGCATGAACTGATGTATGAAAAGTGGAAATAAAAGCTACTGTAGCACCAATTTTAGTTTTCTTAACATAATGTATTACCATAAAATTGACCCCAGGTTAATGAAAAAGCAAATTATTATCCTTGCAAGAACTCGTCAAAGACAAGTTTCCTCTTTTTTATTACTTTATCCGTTTTGTTTTTAATTAATCCAAATATAATTAAAATGTCAACATTGTTACCCATGATTTTTATATAGTAAACTCTTGATAACTGAAATCGTATTGTTTCACAACACAAGTCTTGTAATGTCTAGACTATAAAACTGTAAACTCTGTTGCCTTTTTGAAGGCACAATTATATCCCACCATGTATTAATTTAGCCTAAGATGCATTGTTCATCCTTTAGATGGAACAATGCATCTTATTAACACCTAAACACATTATTTGTCTGATATAATGTTTAATATCTCACAAAAAAATAGACTAAAATTTTTTTTCTCAAACTGGATCGGGTGCCCAATTCAAAGAATGAGCTGGAGGAAATATGTACCACTGCTATAGTAATTTCAAAACAAAATTAAACCCACTTTTCAGAACTCAGTTTCAGAACAATTTCTTGCATTTATCTGTCTCACTTAAAGCTTTCCCTTGTTTCACTGCAGAGTAAATCAGTGGGGGAGAGAGAATGCAGCTGAAATAAACCTCTTCCTCAAGCAGCAGCAAGTCAGACATGAGAACTGAATGTGTGTGTGGCTTTTGCTGTATAACACAGAAAGCTGGAAAGAGAGAAAGAACATTGCTTTAATGTAACGTCTTGAACAGTGCCTCGCTGACCCATCCCATCATGCACTTACATTAAGTCGCTCTCTAGAGAGTCCTCCAGCCTCCCTCTGCCTCCCAAAGGGCCCCCTGCCCTTGAATATAAATTGATGACGGATATATTTAAAGCAGTTACATTATTAACGCCTCACATTTCACACTTCTATACTTTTTTTGACTCTAAAGATGGTAAACGTGAGTCAGAGGCAGTGCATCGTCCTCCATGCCTCTGCATTTCAAAGGCACCTTTTCTCATAAAACCAGCTGATCTACTGCCAAAGCTCCTGACTTCAAAGGCAGTGAGCAGCCGTAGCCCTTGGATTGGCCCGGATCCTCTGTTCCTGAGCAGCAGTAAGAGGCCAGAGGCACAAAGGTGAGACACAGCAGAAAGACTCAATGATAAGGGCTTCGTGGGATAACCGGATGAGGTAGGGAGAAACAAAGAATTCAGCAAATGACTGATCCCCATGACAGCACATGAAACATCTGTACATTAAGCAATCTGTTCCACCTTCACCCAAGTGCTGCTGACACTGGATAATCCTTACGCAAACAAAAGGTGTGTTTTTCTCGCACACTGGCTCAGATATGGAGTTTCAGTCAGTGATTTTTCCCCCTCATGAAAATCTATTATATTAGTGACTCATTCAACAACACTCTAGATAGCAAATCTTTTGGAACCACTTCTTCCTCAGAGTAAATAAAATAAATAAATAAAATGTAATTTGCAAAGTTATTTCTTATAATTGTGATTTTTGGTGAATTTTGTGATAATTTTGACTCACAATGTGACTTTATTTCTCAAGTACCTTCTATTTATTTTATTGTGAGGTGGAAACAGGCTTCCATAGAATAGCAACAAATGATCTGTTCAAGAGCACTACATCCAATATTTAAAAGAATTGTCAAAATGTAGTCTGGAAAAATTTATGTACGACATTCATATAGAGATTCATCAAATACCATCTCTTTGAGTGCACGCCTGCTCCTTCACGCAACATCGAATACTGCAAAATGACTCTTATGAACCGGTTTGTTTAAATGAATCAGTCAAAAAGATTCATTAAAAGACCCTCAAGTTAGCGGTTTGAACCGGACTCGCTTAGTCAATGAATCGTTCAGGGGTGCATTTCCGTCATTCCGTTTGTTCCCAACAGAGTTCAGAGACGGAACTTGTGACCATGGTTGGCTAATGATGCTTTTGGGAAACGCAACCCAGATCCGTTCACTGTTATTTAAATCATTTTGCTACGGAGCCCCATACATGACATGGAAATAAAAAAGTAAATTGTGTGCACACTTTACTAAGTCGTTCCCTCGATTTACTAAATCGTGCGCACGATTTAGTAAATCAAGGGAATGAATAAGTAAATCGTGGCTACTTACTAACATGTCAGCACTTTTTACTAATTCGTTCCTTCGTTTTACTAAATCGTGGCCATGTTGTAATAATTCATTCCCTTATTTTAGTTCAGACAGGACCACTTTGGCAAGTTCTTTGAGTTTATTGAAACACAAGTTATCTTTGGCGGTATGGTTCCCTATCGTGGTTCTTGCTCCTAAATTAACTGAACATACAAGAGCTTTAACATTAACCCCCCATGGAACCATCAGCTTGGAAATACATAGACAATTAAGACACTTTAGTGATGTCTTTAAAAGCGAACAGTGGTAATCGCGTAGATGTGGCAGTGGGACGTCCATACTGTAGCTTGGTTATGAGGATAAGTGTCTCTCAGCAGAGAGGTCCATGCCAGCTTGAAAGCCTTAGTAATCTGAAACAAAAGAAGACGACAACCAGAAGATGCACAGTGATATGCTCATGCTTATAATGGGGAGGGAGGGAGGGTTGTGAGCAGTTTGAACATAGTTACCGAGCAGTAATGCCATGTATATATGTCTCCGGTCTAATAGGAGAATTGTAGTGATTGGAGCGATTTAACAGCTGACCGTGTCAGCTGGTCGCAGCACTATGCCTATGTGGCATGACTGAACTAACGCTGTGCTTGATTTAAATCAAAACGTAGCCATAATTTACTTAAACAAGGGCACTAATTAATAAGTTGTGTGAACCAATTTCCAAATTAGTGGCCACGATTTAACTAAAACAGGAGAAGAATTCTGGTAACACTTTATTTCAATGGTTCACTTTAGACATTCTACTAACTATAACCGTGCAACATGTCAACTAACTCTCATTAGAGTATTATAAGACTGTCTGCTTATATATGCTAACACTTTATTTTGATGCTCCCTCAAAAGACATTCTGACTATAAGTGACTTTGCATGTCAACATATTCTACTTACTAACCTAACAGTCTACTACAGTATACTAATACAATTTGTGTGAACAAATTCTTAATTCATGGCCAAGATATTTATTTATTTATTTATTTATTTATTTATTTTTTTTGGTCCACATGTCATGTGCATCCAATTGAAAGGATAAATTGACTGTAAGAAGAACTTTGTGTGGGTGGCATATTGGAGCCATAACCAACAAAACATTTTACTTTTTCTCCAAAAAGGCTAAAATATTCGTATAAAACAGATAAACATTTTTATGACACAATCCAATCATGATCACTGGAGTAACAGCATTAAATTGTAACAAATATGTACCAAATACAACTAACACCCTACTTTATATAACGTAAATCAGAAGATCACAAGAAAAATCCTAGGAAATTTCTAAATAAACGTATAAATAAGTAAAACAATACAAATATCCTAGCTACACTGTGAAATCATCCGTTTCATTCTTTTTGCACTAGCTCAAAACCATCCTCTCTGATGCATGCAGGATCATTTGTTTGTTCTCTGACAAATAAGGTGTAATCGATGTGGTGATTAAGATCTCATTTGGTGCAAGAATAACAGGTCGAGACTGAGCAGAGCGATAGATTAGTCTAAATCTGTTTCATCAAAGCTCGCTCCTCCTCACATTGCTTCTTCGTCTTTGGTCAGGCTGTGCTACTGTTTGATCTGTCTTGCCAATACCTAACCCTCCTAGCTAAAAAACAAACCAACATGTCTGCTGTCAAACATTTCCAGCTTCAAGACAATCTTCAGCATATCAACTGTGTGACAACTGGCCTTTTTCTGCTAAATAATGTAGAAGTATGTGAACGGGGACAGACCTCTTGTACTTTCAAGAAATATTTGTTCCCTAATGAGTTCTTAATAGCTTCATAATGTCTGCATACTCACAGTGACACGTGAAGACATCATGCAGTCCTCACACACACTTTGTGACTCTTCCTTCCTGTGATCTGTGAAAGGTTAATTGCTACTGTTAATTCCACCTAATGACTGTCTGAATGTTGTGAAGGTCATGGGGTGCTGCAGGAAATATTTGGTCAGGGGGGAATGATGGAAATTCCCATTCCTCGGCTGGTGACAGCACCTAAAAGCACAGCTCAGCACTGTTAAGAGCAGATTGAGAGAGAGAGAGAGAGAGAGAGAGAGAGAGAGAGAGAGAGAGGAGTATTAGATCCAATATTGATATAGACATTTATTCAATATTAAAACATAAAGCATAACCTGCAGAAAAACAAGTCAGCTCTCCAGCAACAGGATGAGGGCATCAATATTTTATGATATTGGCCTCCTCCTTTATTAATATGTTAGTGGATATGACTAAAATGAATGGCTGTCTCTCTTCCACTTTCATTCTCTCTTTTCTGCCTTGTCTCTAAGGACATACTGTTTGTTGTTGTTTGTCATTTGTTGCAGATCCAAAGCTATGGTCGTATCGCATCATCCATTTATTTGCATGTGCAGCACTAACAGGGACTTGAACAACTGATCCATGGTTTGTATATGGTGATCCTCTAGTGCTGACTCTTCATCCATGAATTATAGAGCAACTCTGGGCAAGGAACTCAACAGGAGAGATAAGCAGGCAGACAGCTGTGAATCTCAGTGTCAGAAAACCAGCCACTGCGAAACCTTCACAGCATAAAAAAGCCTACAGAATATTTCTCACATGTGATACAAAATTCATACTTCTGTCAACTATTTCTCTGATGTTCTTGTGCATGCACATACATATTTCCAAACAAAGCCACACTGCACATTTTTTTTTAATTTATTCTTTCTTCTAGAGTTGTCAAAAGTACCGACTTCGGTATCAAGTCAGTACTGAAATTTTAAAAAATGTGACGTTTTGAGCGCTGTTGAGCGGAATCGTAAACACCTCTGATTGGCCATTGTGTTGACACGCTCATCGGATATGTCTGTGATTGGCTTCAATGATCAACGCTTCAAAAACAGATTGCTTACACAGATACACACGGAAGCATTTAAAAGCAGGCATCTATCGCGGACCAGTCCACTAATAGACGCCTGTTTTCAAACGCTCCCGCTTTCAAATTCAAACACTTCTGTGTGCTTTCAATCGCTCCTGTGCGTTGATCATTGTAGCCAATCACAAACACAATGGCCAATCAGAGGTGTTTACAAATCTGCTCAACAGTGCTCAAAGCGTCACATTTTTAAAATTTCAGTACCGATTGGTACTGAAGTTGGTACTTTTGACAACTCTACTTTCTACAATTAACTTTCTCCTAAGGCAACGCACAGTAATGGTGGTCCTAAATGATTTTGTATTTTTGAACAAATCGGTTGAGTGAATGAAACAATGACTCGCTTATAAAGACAGTCACTTGTTGGTACCTACTGGTGTAACATTATATATATAGTTCCTGATAGGGATGCACCGATACCGATACCAGTATCGGTATCGGGCCCGATACCAAGCTCATGTACTTGTACTCGTACTCGTAAAAATAGCCCCGATACTAAAGACCGATACCTCACGTGACGTAACTGACAGAATTTTCCGTGCACAGAGACACCGGCGGCAGCAGCAGAAACAATGTCAGCCTCAAGGGAGTGGAAATACTTCAAATTAATGATGACAACACACACATTGCGAACTGCATGCTTTCAATCACAATTCGTTATCGATTAGTGAAGGCTGGATGGGCGGAATCGCACTGAATAACACATACCAGAAGCGTTCTTTCTTGTGCGCGATCCCATTTCTCTCAGACAGCGTGCGATCAGTTCTCCTTGCGCCTGAATGGTCAAATGCACACATAGTTGTCAAAATGTCCACGGTGTGGAGTATTTGTTGTATTGTTTGTAATTTGTTTGTAAATTTCTTTTTATATAACAACAATTATATATATATATTGGTAATTACGCCCTTTGAAGGTTATTGGACACTGTTACATTTTTGTTCTTTAAGTTTGTGACAAGCACATAAAAATTATTACTTTTTTCATTAGAGTAATAATAAAGAAGCTGTCCTACATTCATTAGTCTCACTGTGTTGTGCTTGGAAAACTGCAACATCACCAAAAAAAAAAAATTGAAAGAGAGAGAAATTAATAAATGTATAGGCATCGGTATCGGTATCGGCAAGTACTAGAAAAAAAGTATCGGTACTCGTACTCGGTCCTTAAAAAATGGTATCAGTGCATCCCTAGTTCCTGATATATGGAACTCTAAAAAATTTTAAATGCTAGTGAAAGTGAATTTATGCATCACAACATTATAATGTACAATATAAAAATTGCACAATTATTTCAGATATTTGATAGCAAAGATTGCATTCAACAGTGCCTATGTTTACATGCACCAATTTTTGTCAATCCGAATGAATTGAATCCGATTGCAGATCTGTTTCCATGTACTCTAAACATTGTAATCTGATTCAAATATCCATTTATATGTGTTTTATATACATTCTGATTAAAACTTTTGCACACGCGCTCTGCGAGTGACATCATATCAATCACACTTGCGGAGACAACCATGGACATGACACCAACAGAGCTCATCGTTATTTTTGCCCTGTTGGCATATACATTCATAAATCTTTACAACTAAAGACGTGAACGTGAACTTGTGCACTGGGTAATGCATGTCAACATTGCACTGCGCATGTGCCCCAGAGACTTCTGAATACGATTGAGGAAGTAGTTGGATTCGAGTGTTTACATGGTCATTTTTTGCTGTTGGATCGGATTAGAAAAGGAATAAACAACCCCTTCCAATCCAATCGAAATTATTGGATTATTTGGGTGCATGTAAATGTAGCCAATATTATTAAATTATTCATTATTTAAAAGGTTAACTTAGTGAGTGTTAAATGACAGCAAAGGTAGTTGAAATGTAAAAAAAAGAGTAAATGAGCATGCCAATGAAATATCCAATATCAATCAATACTGATTAATGAAAAAAAAAGAAGAAAAAAAAAAGAAAAAACTATACAATTGGCATATAATTGACATGAAGCCGATATAATGTGTATCCTATTATAAACTATTCAGTGCTGTATTTGGTAACACTTTATTTTACAGTACCGTAGTTACACGTTACTACATGTACTTACTATAGTAATAACAGTAAATTATGCATAATTACAAGTAACTAACCCTAAACCAAACCCTAACCCTAACTGTAACTCTATAGTAAGTACATATAGTTAATTAATAGTACTTCGTACTTATTTGAGTAATTACAATGTAACTACGGCACTGTAAAATAAAGTGTAACCCTGTATTTTTGTGTGTTATTATTTATGTTTATTTTTAGCCTTTCAACTATGGTCACACCTCCTCTGAGAAAACGCCACTGATGTAGCAGTATGTCTTGTATGCTGACACCACAGATGTACACATGCGCCTCTCACTGAGATCACAGCAAGGAAAACATTACAGGGCATGCTGCATGTCATCAACATAGTTCATAATGAGTCATTAATACGGCTGATGTGTTTGTAAAACCACTGGGGCAAGACCCAGTTTCTGCGTGTTTACTGATGTATTAAAAGCAAACAGCTGTCTCACTATCCCCCTTAAACTTACATTTAAAGGTCAAACCACAATTCAACCAATCAGAGCTGAGATCTAAAGGTTAATTGCTCACCCCAATTGCCTTTTTTCCTGAGCTTGTGGATGCAATCATAGGAAGCCCACTGAGGTTGAGATGCTCACTTACATTCAAACCTTTCACAAGTCCATTAAGCAAGACTGAAAATAGCTCAAGCCCATAGGTGACAAAAGGCTTCTCTCTTTGTAACCGTGCCTCTCTAAATGGCGTGCAGACTTTTTGTGGTGGCTGTCTAATATTCTGTTTTGAATGACATTTATGAATCTTTCATGCCTACAGTATAAACCTCCCTCGATGCCATCTCCTCATACATCATTGATGCAATGCACCAGACTATGAGACAGATGCTATAGAGTGCACAGGAAGTGTTATTGCTCGTCTCTGAGGAATAATCATTGTGGGGTATATGGTTTGCCACAGAGGAAGGAGACTGATTCTGGCTCCTGGCCTAAACACATTGATTTTTTGCATCCAGACTATGTTTCTTGCTGTTTGTTCATATTTATTTACTCAACGTTGACAATCCATCCACACGTATTCAACAAAACCGCATAAACCTTTGGCTAAGTGATCACAACATAAAATATTCATGCTTTCCCCCTTAGAATCTCTAATGTGTTTAAAGATAGTTCAACTGCTTTGCTTTTCTTTGCTACCAGAGGCCTTTGAGATGTAACAATTAAAGTGGCAAAAAGTCTCTAAAAACATTTTTTTTTTTTTTTAACTCAAAAAGCTTGATCTGTTCGGACAGTCTGAAAGCATTAGATGCGTTTCTGAACTTCATATTTCATTCAAAGTAATTTCCAATGACATTTTGTGCCACTAAAAAAGACCCCAGTCTAAAGATTTCTAAATTCAATACAGGAGCTGTCCTTCGAGCTGAAAGGTTTTGTTAGGTGGCATGTTCAATTGCCTTTGAAATTCATATGCCATATCTGTATTTTTTGTTGGTACAGTGCATACAAGTTACTGAAGCCATAGAAGTGTCATAGAAATGTGGTGAATTGATATGCATTGGTATATTTTTCATTTGATAAATCCAATTACGCTGAGAGGATGTTAAGTGTTTGGTAGTCAAGGACCTCTTCCATACAAATGAATGCTGTGTTCCTCTAAAGAGAACATGTTGTAATTCAGTGAAGCAAAAGCTCGTATTCAATACTCAGAGGTGCTTATTTCATTATGTGCTCTACTCAGGCCATTACACCTCATGTAGCACTGACATTTGAAAAGGCCAAAAAAAAAAAAAAAAAAAAAAATTGTTCACCCTTTTTCTTGTTTGAAGTAAAGAGTGTTTTAACACAGATAGAAATAACCTTAAGAAGCACTAATGTTGTTACCAAATTTTTTTTTTTCATTGAACTTCAAAGGTGTTTCTCAGAAATACATCAATGTTTTAAGCATAAAATCATTTTATGCGTTTCAGAATGATTTCAAAGCACTTTTATCCATATTTGAGTGCCGTTGTTAAAAGGAAGTTGCGCATGCGTGGCCAGGAAAATATGAATGAAATACTCTTTGTGACAACTGCTATACAACTGCAGAGTTATATAATGGATGAGGTGCATGGTTCTGTTGTCTAGTGCAGTTTTCTCTCTATTTAATAGTTCTCCTAATAAAAACAGGCTGTATAAGGAACATATACCTCTCTCTCACTTTCTATTGCTCACATGCTACAGATTACACCTCTGTGTGGCAATGCTAGAATAGGTTGCCAACCCCTATTCTAGAGAGTGTGTGTGATGTTAATCAGTACTTAAAGAGTTTTATCATAAGATGGCTTATCATGACAAATGGAGCAGACACCCCATCCCAAGATTCATGTTTCAGGGCTTGCAGGCTCTGCAAAAGTGCGCATTGAGAGCACATATCAGCCACAAAGGGGGCGCTCACAAGCTCCTTCTGAAACCTAAAATGACAAGTGGTCTTGTGGACGTAATGGACACAGGCACACGGCGGCCATTTTAAGTCCACAAGACTGCAAGTGCACATGAAGTGTGCCATTTTGGACAGGGTCAAAGTCATCGGATTGCTGTTCTTATCACACTACATGAATGTCTGGGGTACCATTTAGTGGCTGATGTGTGCACATTACACTACGGATTGGCGACAGGGGATCTGACATTACACAACTTTATAGAAAGAATCACAAACATCTTTGCATGGTCTACAAACAGTGTTTCACAACCAAACATAAAAGAGAAGTAACGGAGGAAATAACTTAAGATCACGCGTGAGACAGGAGTTTTCATTGGATTTTCCGCCAATGTAACTTCCAGTCAAAACACATTTCACACGCATGACTCTTGAGTCACAGATAGGTCCAGATATTTAGCATGCTAAATATCTCACGGACATCAGCGACAAATGGGCGCTGCCCTCAGATCGCGTCTTTGATAATACACACTATGCAATTGCCACTAATGTGAACAAACACTGATTTACCTCTGATTTCAGGCATTTGTCGGCAATCACCACAAAACTGTCGGCGAATGAAAATCAGGGCTAAAATCGTGCAACGTGCACACGACATAATTAGCAATCCAGTGTCCAATCAAATATTCATTCTGTATATTCTATATATTCATTCTGACCTCTTTGATAAACCCATGATGAAGTGCTTTTTTCGAGCTGTTGGCTTCTTCCTCACTGGCTTTCCTCTCGAGGGATACCAGAGCTTAGCAGCATGCCAAGACTGAGGATTGCCAAAGCTCAACACATCTTGTGTGAATAATGCAGGGTGCTGACAGCTCCAGACTGGGATTGAAACACTAATGACACCAGCCAACACATTTTCACATTTTATATAAAAACCTGTAATTATGTGAATAGCTGTGGCCTATGTGCAACTGTGGCATGTAAGAAAAACTCAAGTACCGAAGCAGGCAGCCATAAGTATGAAGTGGTTTAATTGAGTGTCCTGCTACAGTACCTCAACCAGCTTGAGAGACAGAACTGCATCCATCAGCTCTCAGAAAGAAGCAATTCACTGTCTGCTTTGTTAAGGGAAAGAATGCCAGAGAGAGGCACTTTAAAGGGTTCAGTGTTGGAAATGATGCATTTCAAGTTGGGTGAAGAGTGTCCATTGGTAAATGTAGGGGAAAGTTTGAGTGACGTTTTGGAAAAGCACTTTTGAGAACTGCCCCTGCTTTTACTGCAGCATCCATCATCAGAGATTGTTTCCCAATCCAAAGCTTTTTAGATAATATTCTCTCAGTCAAAAAAGAACAACCAAGGCTTCCACAGAGATGTCATGCTACAGAAGACGATTCATTCAGTGAATCAATTGTTGTTTCATCATTAGTATTTTCAGCAAATTGCAATCAGTCCATCATCTACATCTCAGGGGATTTAATAGGGAGACTTAATTCTCATAATTTTAATGCAGAATTCTCATATTGCATTTTCCACTTTATACAAAACTTTACAATACAATAAGCTTAAAAATAATTAAATTAAAATTTATCCTGTTATGCAACATTATGGGAGGATGATCTGGAATCCATGTGATATTTAGGACAGTTCAATGTAGTACAGCACAGTCAGCCTCATATAAATATTCATAAACCTGAAAGAAATATCAATGAACTATAATATCGTAACTGTCCCAAATGATCCTTTCGCTTCTCCCAAGCTGATCCTGATTGTTTTCTTAGACATTAGGCCTGAAATAACGTGAAAACCTCAGGGTGATGTCCACACAGCTAAGCTACACAGTTTTGTACAAAGATCTTACATTCACACAAGTTCGTTCTCACTATAGAATATTATGCATCAGTTAACAAGTTATATAAAATCATTGTATATACTGTACCTCTTTCTGATCATACTGCACCTTTGATTTGATTTCAATTATCCGCCCACATTGGTTATCGCCTTAGAATATATAAAGCGCCTTTAAAAAGAAATAAAAAGACGATAGGTGCCTGGCAAAAAAATGAAAAAAAGGAGGGTAGTGAGGGAATGTGAAATCATTTACATGTAAATGAGTAATGAGGGACTGTGTAGGTCATAAACGGTGTTTCACATGAATGATAAAGTGCTCTGCATTTTCCCATTGTATTGATGTCAAACTGGGAGACGGAGAAAGGTCCCTGGTAGAATAGAATCAGGGGTCTCTCCAGGGTCACTGAAGGCGGAAACCAGGTCGTCCATATTTAAAACTTTCCAGGCCGAGCATGGATGAAGGTCTCTGGCACTCTAAAGAGAGTAATATAAACTTCAGGACTGCAGGCAGTAGTCTACTGAGGGACCAGAGTCATTAGCTTAGATACTAATGGCTGGTTGGTCTACTTAGCTTTGGCTCCACCTCAGGTCTGCTAAATATGTACTTACTGAAAAAGAGAGCAAGAAAGACTGAAAAGGACTGGTCACTAGCATATGTTGTGATTTGGATGCTGGTTCATCAGTCTCATCAGTTACTTTGCAAGTAAACAGGACAAGGATGTTCCACTAGCTAAATTAGTACAAACCCATCACTACTATTAGATTGGGCAAAAATCAAAATCAAAATACTGGCTCAATTGGCTGTCTGTCTGTCTATCTATAAATAAACCTACGTATATACACACACACACACTCACCGGCCACTTTATTAGGTACACCTTGCTAGTACCGGGTTGGACCTGCCTTAATTTTTTATGGCACAGATTCACAATTTTTGTGGCATAGATAACTGCCTTAATTTTTTTGTGGCATAGATTCAAAAAGGTGCTGGAAACATTTTGGTCCATATTGTCATGATAGCATCACGCAGTTGCTGCAGATTTGTCAGCTGCGTATCCGTGATGCGAATTACCCATTCCAACACATTCCAAATGTGCTCTATTAGATTGAGATCTGGTGACTTTGGAGGCCATTTGAGTATAGTGAACTCATGTTCAAGAAACTAGTTTGAGATTATTTGAGCTTTGTGACATGGCGCGTTAACCTGCTGGAAGTAGCCATCAGGAGATGGTTACACTGTGGTCATAAAGGGATGGACATGGTCAGCAACAATACTCAGGAAGGATGTGGCATTTAAACAATGCTTAATTGGTACTTAGGGGTCTAAAGTGTGCCAAGAAAATATCACCCACACCATTACAATATGGATCCATGCTTTCATGTTGTTTACACCAAATTCTGACCCTACCATCTGAATGTCACAGCAGAAATTAAGACTCATCAGACCAGGAAATGTTTTTCCAGTCTTCTATTGTCCAATTTTGGTGAGCCTGTGTGAATTGTAGCCTCAGTTTTCTGTTCTTAGCTGACAGGAGTGGCACCGGTGTGGTCTTCTGTTGCTGTAGCACATCTGCTTCAAGCTTCGACCAATTGTGTGTCACAGATTCTCTTCTGCATACCTCAGTTGTAACAAGTGCTTATTTGAGTAACTGTTGCCTTTCTATCAGCTCAAACCAGTCTGGCCATTCTCCTCTGACCTCTGGCATCAACAAGGCATTTTTGACCACAGAACTGCCATTCACTGGATATTTTCTCTTTTTCGGACCATTCTCTGTAAACCCTACAGATGTTTGTGTATGAAAATCCCAAGAGATCACCAGTTTCTGAAATACTCAGACCAGCCCATCTGACACCATGCCATGTTCAAATCATTTAAATCACCTTTCTTCCCCATTCTGATGTTCAGTTTGATCTTCATCTTCACTATTTCTACATGCCTAAATGCATTGAGTTGCTGCTATATGATTGGCTAATTAGATATTTGTGTTAACTAGCAGTCAAACAGATGTACCTAATAATGTGACCGGAGTGTATAAATATATATGTTAGTAGGTTTTAGTTTTTAGTTTATTTAGTTGTAGTTATTTTAGTACTTCAACTTTAACTAAACAAAAATGAGGAAAAATTGTAATGGCAACTAGCTAGCAGAAATAAATTACATTTAAGTTTTTTATATTTTATTTTAGTTCATGTTTGTTTATTTTAAGTAATGATTTTTTTAAAATGGTTTTAGTTTTAATGACCCTGGTTCAAATCTGCTCAAATCTCAAGCTCTATTAAAATTCAAATATAATTGAGGCATTCTCAATTCAATTCTGCTTGGCACACAACCCTGTTATTCAGAGTAAACCAGCCTTGACTAGAAAGGAAATATTTGTGCTGTTTTAGTCTTTTCAGTTTGTATATTGGCCCACTGCACCCTAACATATCCTCTGTCCTTCACCACTAAACCCTGACCTAATGAGAACTACACTCCTCATGGAAGTATCCTATAATCCTCCTCTCTGCTTGTGTCAGGGCACTGGATCGGGTGCAACTAAGAAGCAGAGTCTACAAACTCACAAAGGCGATTATGGACTTATCCAATTTTACCTCCATCCCTGACTCAGCCCCCCAAACAACCCCCCCCCCCCAAAAAAAAAAAAAAAAAGAAGAAAAAAAAGATGTTTTGATTGAGTCAGTGAGGCAGTGAATTTGATGGAGTTTTTAAAGCCTGTGATCTCCTGATCTAGCTTGGCTGAACATCAGGCAGTGACCATGTTTAGAAGAAATAAGACAAACACATTCTGAAGTCTGCACACTCAGCGGGGGTTTGCTGTCCTCTGAGGGACATTGTTGCTAGTTAGGTCAAGGTGACCCAAACCGGCATGCTGTACGCCACAAACTCATATCTCCCAGGGGTCTACATGCTCTCCACACTGCTTCCAGGCAGCAGATAGAAGGTTTTGATCTTGATTTTAAAGCGTGACCGATATTCTTGCAGGAATTCAAGTGTCACGCATCTAGAGATCCTATAGAGTTTTAAAGAAAAACAAAAAAAATAAAAGTGTTATATTCCCAGCAGCGTTAGTAGTAACTTACTAAAAGTAGCAACACTACTAACTTAACTACAGTACATTTTTCATTTATGCTTTCAGAAGGTGCCTTTATACAAAGTGACATACAATGCATTCATGGTTTACATTTACAGTATCAGTATTTTTAGTACACTCTAAAAAATGCTGGGTTAAAAACAACCCAAGTTGGATTGAAAATGGACAAACAACAAAAAAAGTATTTTATCTCTGTATTGAGCACAGCTTTACAACAGAATGAGAGGAGGCAATAAGCGAATATGCTCTCCAAAACTATCTTCTCTCTTGTGGCATTGGAAAGTCTGATTCTATCAAGTAAATCAGTTTGTGCGGGCAGTTCATAAATGAGCTGATCTTACATTGCGTTCAAAAGTTAGTACGCATTTAAGAATGCATTAAATTGATCAAAAGTGACTGTAAAGACTTTTACATTGTCACAAAAAAAATTGCTTTTTAAAATAAATGCTGTTCTTTTGAACTTTCTATTCGTATTCATCAAGGAATCATTAACATACAGGGTTTGGACAATGAAACTGAAACACTGGCCAATATAGTGTTGGAGGTTTCACTCCTATATGCGCAGCCTGGTGGCCAATCTTCTCTGATTTTACATTCCATCAGTAAGAGCAGAGTGTGAAGGTTGAATTAGCAGTGCAATAGCTGTACATAAAATATTGTAATCCACACAGCATAATGGGAGACATATCAGAGTTCAAAAGAGGACAAATTGTTGGTGCACGTCTCGCTAGCGCATCTGTGACCAGGACAGCAAGTCTTTGTGGTGTATCGAGAGCTATGGTATCCAGGATAATGTGGGCATACCACCATTGCAAGCCAATGTTGAGCAACCTATTCACACGGCCACATATTGTGTTTGAAAAGGTACACATATCCTCCTTTATGTAGTATGCTGTAGTTTTGGTTTTTACCAGTGTGTCTACAGATCTGAAAAAGGTACCAGTGCTCTATCGACCAACAGCAGTGGATGCGAGGCTGCAGTAAATGATGCTTTTATATGGTGCTTCAAATTGAATTAACTCCCCCAATGGATTTACAGCTTCTAGCATAATGAAGCCTGAGAGCAGACTCTCCTGCACAGTAAAACACCTGATCTAATCTCTGTCGTTCCCTTCCCCTCTCTCTCCTTCCACAGTGTTCATTTATTCTTTCTTACTTTTTATTCACCACACTAGCCTGGTGATCTTTTGTGTGTGGTTTGCTCTTTGACCAGAATTTGCTGGCAATCATCATTGCGGTTTTTGATATACATTTATGACTGATTTAAAAGTGTTTTAATGGAAAGTGCTGTATTGTTGAGCAAGTGTGCAAGTCTGATAGGCTCTGTTCAGAATAAGAATGTCTATATGCTCAGATAAGAATCTCCCTCGTTCAAACCAACCTCTGCGGCCTCCTGCTTTTGTCAAAATACTCAATAAAGGATTTCAGAATAATGATGTTGACTTATCAGTTGGCCGTCTATTAAAGGAGGGTGATGTGATAGAGCATGTCCTTCCCATACGTGAACTGAAAAATACACCTAAACCCAATCTTTCAGCAGTTACAGAAAGTCATTCTAATTAACCTTGAATAAAAGCAACAGCACAAAAGCATTTTGAAAAAAAAACAGCTACTTTGTTTGAAAAAACGACTCTCTACTCCCTTCATTTCAGTCCATGAAGGCAATGTGAAAGGACACTCTAAAAGGAGACTCTAACGGTGAAATGATCTGGGGTCTTTAAAAGTCAGTGCACAGCATATGGACCACATCTCTGCATTCATAATAGCAGTCACTCATGACCATTGAGTGCAAACAGCAGCAAAGTGCTATTTGCACATACTGTGAATAGCATGAGGTGACCATTTTCATTTAGTGTGAATCACACGTATTTTATAGAATTCATTTTGTACAAATAGTTTCTGGCTGTTAATTTTCATTTCAGGCCCCATGTGCTGTGAAAAGGTACATTAGGCCAACTATGAAAAAACATAAATTATAACAGATTATACATCCCTTTATTTAAAAAAAATAAAAAAAATAAAAAATGTGAATTTGCAGAATGTAATGTTAGAATTACAACATTTGAATGTATAGTTCTGCTTATTTGTAACTGTAATTCTGCATTTTAAAACAGGTAATTTCATAATAGCTTTAGTAAAACCCAATGCTCAAATTTTAACCTTCACTGTGACCCAAAATGAACATATTTATGGTCGTTTCACAACTTTTATGTGCCTGTTAAAGTACAGTCATTGTTGAAGAGGGAATGGGCACCTATGGTACTGCAATAAATACTTGAAACATCTTCATACCTTCCATAGCATTTCATGTCTTTACTTTAAAACACACAACTGTTATCATCATTTGAGTCAGACTATGATAGAGTTTTGAGCACCCTTCTAAAAAACTAAAATTGGACATCACAGTCTTGTGGACTGTTATTTTTAAAGGTATTGTTTAACAAAAAAAATGAAGATTGTCATCATTTACTCACCCTCAAGCTGTTCCAAACCTGTGTTGCGTATGACTGACTTTCTTACCTGGAACAAGATTTTTTTTTTTTTTTTTTTTTTTTTTTATATATATATATATATATATATATGAGGAATCAGATTTTTGGTCGAGTGAACAGAAATAGAAACTAATCGCAATGCAACAAATTAAGTTGTTGTAAATGTATTAGTATATTGTTCGTATTGCAATGAGGTCCTATATCTTCAAGCAATCACACAACCCACAGGCACTTGTTAGGAAAGAAGAAGAGACTAAAATTTTGTAGCAGCTCAGCTATGACATTTTTGGGGCCTTTTTGAGCAGTACTGATTTCCATAGTCTTTCATTCAGTCAGCAAAATCCCTCAGCTTTCTGTTCCATACAGTGACAATGCCAGAGAACATAACGTTCATCGCTCCACTCTTCCCTTCTTCTAACTCTTCTCAACAGATGGACGTTAGAGTTGGCGTTCTTCAGACAACTTGCTTGTTTATTTGAAGGTAACTGCTCAGAGTTTCTACTCAGTTCTGTTTGTTCCTCTAGCCACGGCACCATTTACCTCAGAGAATTTATTGTCTATACTCATCAGCAAAGTCACACACTAGTGTGCAACTTTCAGGGAAAACCTGAAAAGCTGGCCTAATATGACATATTCTGAATTACTATGCTAAAGCACTTCACTCAGAGCAGTTTCCTTTGAAATCTCAGTGAAGGTGAAATACAGGTAGACTGTTGATGTATTTCATTTACGGTTGTCAATTTAACACGGTAATTTATTGTGATCAATTGTAAATAATAATAATAATAATAATAATATTTAAAAATTATTTAAAAAATAATATTTATATACTAAATGATTGATAATAATATGAAAATATACATAATATAAAAACAATTAAATTTTTGTAAGACTGTCATCTTTGATTTATCTTCATTTCAGGGCCTTTTCTTAGCAAATATCGAGATATATATATATATATATATATATATATATATATGTGTGTGTGTGTGTGTGAATAATTCAATTAATCAGCATATCATACAACAAATTTGATTAACATTTTAATCGATTGACAGCCCATAATTTAATTTTGTCACATAACAAGACTGAGAATAGCAGTCAATTAGGCCTGCAATATCTGCCACATCAGGCCTCTTCTGAATAAGACTTATCTAAAAGACTGAAGCTCAATTGAGCAGGGAGAATTCAGCTGGAGAGAGGAACTATGGATGAAGCAGTGGGCCTCTAGTTAGATATACAAGCAGTGCCTTTCTCTCTCTCTCTTGCAGTCTCTCAGTCTTTCCCTTGGGTGGTAGCACAGGGAGAACACACACTGACACACTGTGTTCTGAGCAAAGTGAGACTGACAGCTGCTGGAGCTCACCTTAAACACACTTTAATTGAATTACCAGCCAAGCACATAGCCAGACACGTTGGATGCACTGACTGAAAATGTGGGGGACAATTTCTAATTTCATTTTCTAAGCGGTGCAGAAAGCTTTGCCTGATGAATTTCATGAGCTGGAATTTGTGCCATGACTGCTTCATATACATTGCATACAAGCAAGCAGACTTCTTATGGAATGATTTGAATATCACTGTCTTCAGTGAAATTAGTACCTTGATATGTGTGCCGTGAGTATGCTATGTATTTAATAGGTCAAGGTGTAATGGTAACTGCACCTGCAGGCTCATACACATTTCAAAAGTTCTGTAAAATACATATTTGTTCAGTTAAGCATTTTAAAATACTGTATAATAGTGTGTGTGTGGCAATGTAAATGATTAAAGTTAATACTGTAGCTAAAAATGATAAAGTGTTACCTATTTTGCTTGTATGTAAAATGGACATTTCTTTTATTATACCATGTCATTTGTTATCTGTGTTTAGCAATGAACAAAGGCTGACTTTATTCAATAAAACCGATGTTACTGTATAATACTGGTTGGGCTCTAGGCTACCTACACAATAATGCAAGGCAGCTTGATTTCAAACTTTCAATCTTATTTTTATTTCAACTCAAAATGAAAAAAGTACAATCCATGATATAGCAATTGTTATTGTTATCAAGAAAGTTTCATTCATAATGGTTGCATCCGAAAGCTTAGGCAGCTGAATTGTTGGTTGCATCTGAAAGCTGAAAAATGCTGCCTTCAGAGGATGCATTCCAAGGTAGGAAACCTTCATCTGAACGATTTTTAAAAGCAGTACAAATGTATTCTTCGCTGCCTTTGATATCCCACAATCCCATGCATTCTATTCTGTGACAGTTAAAGGAAAAATGAAAATTATCCCATGATTTACTCACCCTCAAGCCATCCTAGGTGTATATGACAAACTTCTTTCAGACGAACACAATCAGAAATATATTTAAAAAATATCCTGACTCTTCCAAGCTTTATAATGGTAGTGAATGGCGCTCCTGATTTTGAAGTCCAAAAAAGTGCATCCATCCAACATAAAAGATATCCACACAGCTCCAGGGGGTTAATAAAGGCCTCCTGAAGTGAAGCGATGGGTTTTTGTAAGAAAAATATCCATATTTATAACTTTATAAACTAACTAGCTTTGGCAGACAACCAGACCATGCAAGTCGACTTGCGCCAAAAGAGTAACCCCTGACGCGATGTATGACGTAGGATGTAGGAGTAGTGTAAGCTTAAAGGTCTTTCGCAGTTCAAACAAATAGGGCTGGGCAACAAACTCAAACTCCTCTTCTCTTATATCAAAATCCTCTGACATTTCTCTTATTTTAGACTTCTAATTTGTGACCGGTGTTTTGTTTTGCTCTATCTTCTGCGCTTCCACATTCATCATTGCGTCATGTGTCGGGTCAGGGGTTACTCTTCCACCTTTACTCGATTTTCACAGGCCGTCTGCCGGAAGCTAGATTTTTTAGTTTATAAAGATTTAAATATGGATATTTTTCTTACAAAAACCCATCGCTTTACTTCAGAAGGCCTTTATTAACCCCCTGGAGCCGGGTGGATATCTTGATGGATGGAGGCACGTTTTTGGACTTCAAAATCAGGAGCGCCATTCATTACCATTATAAGCTTGGAAGAGTCAGGATATTTTTTAATATAACTTTGATTGTGTTCGTCTGAAAGAAGAAAGCCATATACACCTAGGATGGCTTGAGGGTGAGTAAATCATGGGAAAATTTCCCTTTACGCAAAAAAATAAAGATGGTGTTTGAACGTTGCATTCAGCTGTCTGTTTCTGTGTAAATGTAAGGTTTTTTTTACTAACGTTTTTGCACTTTTTGTTATTTCTAGGGAGAAAGTAGTATTGTAGTAATTAAATATTTGCTTAGTTATCAAAGCTCGCTCTATTTTGTTGTACTTCATTAAACCGTTATGCTGCCTAAGCTTTCGGACACAGCCAGTAGCCACGTTTACATGTACACTTTTTTGTCATTCCGATTAAAATCATTCCATTTGAAAGATTCGGTGGACTGTTTACATGAGACGTTATCTAATCCGATATGTTGTTTACAAGTGCCGGCGCTTTCACTCAGAATGACTTTGTGACATGCGCACATTAGCCTATGTCCTGTTTGCCGCCTTTTATTCCTGTCAACATGGAGTTCCATTATTTCTAATGCGCACTATTTTTATGTAAAGTGTTGCTCTTAATCAAGCAACAGCATGAATTTGTAGCATATTACTGCTTGAAGGTATGAGGAAAAGACGGGCGCAGGAAGCTGACCTTTTTGGTGGCTGTGCATCTCTAAGGAGCATCTCAATACTATCCCTCCCTCCTCCAAAAAGCAGAAGCGTGTGGATGAAGGTCTGTAGTAATAATACCTTCAGTTCCTTCAGTGTATTTAATAAATGTGTTGTTTCAGTTTTACTCCATTTTAATTTTGCCGCCGCAATTGTGCATTCTGACGACCCCTGGCCTCTTGATGTGATGACGTAGACGGAAAGTAATCGGTTTAACGCGTTTACATGGCAGAATTTTTATTTTGTTCGGTTTATAGAAAGGTTTATCCCACCCCTCTCAAACGGATTACAATTTCATTCAGTTTGGGCATTTTTATTCCAATTGAGGTGTTTATATGGAGCATTTTCATTCGGATTGGACTTTGAAACCGATTACAATGCTCCATGTAAACGCACCTACTGTCTCGTTGCCCTATCAGGCACTGACTTCAAAACTAGCACCCAAAACTGATTTCAGACACTGACTTCTGAGGCAGCATAATGGTCTAATGATCTACAACATAATAAAGAGCGCTTTGGTGATAACTAAGCAATTATTTAATTACTACAATACTAATTTCTCACTAGAAATGAAATCAGAAGTTGAAAAAGTTGTTCAAAAACACACCACCAAATGCAACTTTCAGACACCATTTTATATTTTAGCTCAACTGTCACGAAATCAAACGCACAGAATAGTGGGATATCATAGGCAGTGAAGGATACATCTATGCTGCCTTCAAAAATCTATCAAATGAAAGCATCTCAGTAAACAGGATGTTACACAATCATTGGATCCAGACATGCCTTGTTGCCGTCCTAATTCTGTTTCTCAGCTTTCAGATGCAGACAGTGTTTTCACCTTTTTTACATCATTTATGCACTTGGATTTATCATCCATTACTCTGATGAAGGGGGAACACACTAATTAGATGTTCTCAAATGCAAATTCATAATGATCTGAAAAGTGATTATACTTGTAACCTTTCAGAAATTAGGCATTTCATGTTGGTGCTTATTACCTGAAATTATGCTTATTAGCATGACTAAACACCAAGTAGTTTTTATATTTCTCAAATGCAGACATCAAATTACCTAAAAATGAAAATTCTGTCATTGTTTACTCAACCTCACGCTGTTCCAGCCAGTATGACGTTCTTTCTTGCGTGGAGCATACATCTTTCAATATAGGCTAATGAAAGTGAAGGATGACAACAGCTGTAAAAAAGGACGCAAAAGCACCAGGAACGTATCACTGATGAGGTCTGTATGACACATGCACAAGGTTTGTAAAATTATTTGATAATTTTAATCTTGTTCTGTGAAATGGATCAACTGATTCACTCTAAAGATCCAATTCAAAAGAATGATTCATTCATGAATTAGACATTGCTACTTTTCACATATGTGTCCTATGAAGAACTCTGTATTTATTGAAGAAATCCAATTCAAAAGAACGTTTCATTCATAAATCAGAAATTGCTAATCATTTCATGAGTCGTAAGAAAAAGATCAGACTCAAAATAACAAATTATTCATAAAATGTATCGCTACTTCTCTCGTGAGTCGTGTGAACCACTTTATTGTGCTTTCATAATGCTCAAATTAATTGTAAAGGACATTCTTCAAAAATTAATTTGAAGTGAGAAAGTCACATGGATTTTCACATTTGGGAGAACTATTCTATCAATTTGTGTATTATTTTTGTGTCAATTTGTGTACAATTTAAATCCTACAGTCCCATTCCCTCTCAGTTCCTGTCATCTCTCCTTTCCTATAAGTAAGAAAAAGACCAAAACTAAAATCAGTTACAAGGAACCATCCATCCCTGCTTACAAAATTGCTTGACTGAAGGATGTAAGGCACTAGTAAAGCTGAAATTTCTCCATGTCTTGAGTGGACAATTTTCTCACCTTTTACTGTGGCCTCATCCATCTCCTAAATAACACAAGATCATTCCTATAAATCTACACTGTGTGACGACAGCTGGAGAAAGCCCCTATCAACAGCAGTTCTGCTATCTTTTGTCTATACATGTATATGTGTCAAGCACAAGGCTGAAAGACAACATCAGGCACCGGTGACAACCCATGTGTCATCTGAAAAAAATATCTGCCCTTAAGAAGACTGAGCTTGAAAGAGACACTCTTTTGCGGCACATAAGTCAGCCTCTGAAGGTAAACAGGACTACTAAAGCTTTCCAGGACTCACAGACTGAGGCATAAAAAGGGTGAATGTAAAAAAAAAACTGAATGCCACAGGAGGGAAAAAAAATAGGAAAAAACTTCTCGTTTCTTAATGTACACCATATATGATACATTTGTGATTAGTGAAATGTGAAACTTTAATGTAGGAAAATTACATTTCCATTGAGAACACATATGCTGATGAAATGTACCTTGATTCAAAGTTTACACCAAGGACGATAAATATAATGATAAAGATATATTATTAAAAAAAAAAAAAAAACTTTCTAAATGTAGTTGTCCACACGACAACTATAACGATAACAGCACAGGGAAACGACATCACTGGAATCACAACAATTGTTTTTCAGCAGATGAATGATAAAAACTTTGACAGCCAATCAGAATCTATCCTGAAAGAGTTCCAGCATTTAAAGTGACAGATGTCAAAACAGTGTGCTTATAATAAACAGAACAATATTTCTGTCAGGACCACTATCGTCAAAGAAGATTGACAGTTAGCATACAGTTTGGATTGGTGGCATGGTTCTGTTCTGGGCAAGAATTCCCTGCCCATCCATGCAGCCTAGCATGGATAAGAGCAGGGAAAGCAATGATAACCCCCCTTAGACTAAACAGAATTGAACCAACATTGTAGATATCATTAATGTTCAATAACTTAATGTACAACATAATTAAATTAATATAAATTAGTCTGATTCAAAGAGGAATATCAGAAGGCCAAGTCCTGACTGAGCGAGAGGAGGAGCTGGGGATGGTAATTAGCTTCTAAACAACGCGATAAAGCTGCTGATAATATTGACTGGACCTTAGGGATTCTGTGATAGGCATCATATTCCTATAGGTAGACGTGGATCAGCTGGAAGTCAGCTGATGCAAGCTTGACTGACATGCCCTGCCAGAACTAATGCTACGCTTGATTGTGCGTTGGTCTGGACACTAATATAGTTCTTGATAGTTATCTTTACAGTTGTCGTTCTTGGTGTGAACACGATGGCTAAACACCGTAAGCTCAAAGAAATGTCACACATTTACAATTTTTATTTATTGAATATGCTGTGTAAATATCAAATATGCTGTGTAAATATTCACAGTGCATGTTTTAAAAAGAAAGCATCAACCTTTGAATACGCTGATCCTTCTTTAGTAGCAATTAGCTCAGTTTTTATAATTGTGTACAAGACCTACACAATGGTCAGGAAGAATCTTGCAGCTTATTTCACTTTGCAAAACAGCTTCAGTTCAGCAAAAATTATATACTTTTGTAACCTTTTCCACCTGTATGCAGGTCAACAATTCTTAGTAATAGCTGTTCTTTGAGCTGCTTTAATCAAAGCATGGTTTTTGTGAATAGCAAATTCTACATTTGCAGGGCTTTCAAAATGCTTAGAGAACCTCGTACCAACACCTCTCTGATCTTGCCTCACTGATTGGACTCTAGGTTACTGACTCCAAGCTGCTTTTAGAGAAGTCATTACCCTAGGGATTCCCATACTTTTTTTCCACCATGCACTGAGAATGTATACTATATAGTGCGTTTAATAAGTAATAAAAATGCATTATTTTTTAAGCAGACTACATTTGCTGATTTTTGTAACTTAGCTGAAGATCAGATTCAAGTGATTTGTTTTTTTTTGTTTTTTTTGTTTTTTTTTATGACCAATTTATGAAGAAATCACATATTTGTCATATACTTTTTCCTGCAGTTGTGTTGACTGATCTGAGAAAAAATAGTTTATGCATTTTATGTTCTGTATTTTCTCATTTCACAGGCATGGTTTTGTTTTCATCAAATGTGCAGAATCGGGCCACAGTTAATATAAGGGGAGCACATTATGACTGTTCTCTCAAGCACAGGGCTGAAGGATCACATCTGAATTTGTCATTTCATCTGCAACGGTTTGAAGCCGTTCTGTCGATTACTTTTGCAAACCTTACAGTGTCTAAAGGACTTAGGCAGCAAAACCTGAAGCAAATTTTTGGTGCAGGCTGCTTTCAAAAATATGATTACAGCCTCTTAACTTTGAAATTCTGACCCACTACTGTCTGAAATTACGTTTTACCACCTCTCTGGACCAAATGTTTTGGATTAAATGTAAGTAGATTTATTGCTTCTATCTTCTCAAAAACAAACAATGTGGTTGATCCACATTTTTTGTTGACATTTAGGCACAAAGAAAGCACAGTAAATCGATTGCAGCTCCAAATAAGATGACCTTGTCCTAAGAGAGACAGGGATTGATCAATACCTACACTGAGAAGGTGACCTCTTACTTGAGTCACCTGGGCACTAGCTCTTCAGGGATGTGTGCTGTACATCTGAATGAGTGGAGCATGTGCTCTCCCAAAGAACTAATGACTTCAGCTTCAAAAATAACCCCCTTGAAACAATCCGTCACAGCTGGAGTTGAGCACGGTTCAATCTGCGTCCCGGTTTAGAGGTTTATTTCTGCTCTGGCTCATACACTCTGGTGACTATATGACTGGCACTGAGCTTTCAGCACACCTATCAATCAAAAAATGTGCATAGAGACCAACATATCTATCAATGAGGAGAGAGCTGCACTAGTCCATCAGTTCTCTTCTAATGACCCCCACCTGGTGTAAACATAAGGACTGACTCGGCTCGCTCTCTGGTTCTCTAATGGTGTGGACACTGGCCAGCTCAGTGGTGTTTCCATTAGAAGTTCACTGCACCTTCAGCTTTCATCCATCTAAAAGGCTTCCATTTGAAAACATCTTGCACCATGCAATAAAAAAAATCTCAGAGTGAAGGAACATGGGTGAATCCACAAAAATCAGTATTTCAGCACACAAATCTGCACCTTACTGGCAGTGTCCGAAAGCTGAAAAATGCTGTAAACAGAGGTGGAAAGGCAACAAGGCATGTCCAAATTCAATGTTTGCATTACATCCCATCTACTAAAATGGCTTCATCTGGTTGGATTTAAAAAGCACAGATTTTTGCAGCCTATGATATCCTACAGTCCTTTGGGGCATTGTATCCAAAAATTGAAAGAAGTATTTATTTATATATATATATTTTTTTATTTAAAACGTTACATATATACACTACCACTCAAAAGTTTCTCAAAATGTTTTTGAAAGAAGTCTCTAACGCTTACCAAGGCTGCATTCATTTTATTTAAAATACAGTAAAAACAGTAATATTGTGAAATATTATTACAATTTAAATTAACTGTTTTCCATTTTAATATATTTTGAAATATAATTTATTCCTGTAATGGCAAATTCTCAGCAGCCATTAAACCAGTCTTCAGTGTCACATGATCCTTCAGAAATCATTCTAATATGCTGATTTAGTGCTCAAGAAACAATTCTTATTATTATAAGTGTTGAAAACTATTTTTGTGGATATTACTGTAATATTTTTTCAGAATTCTTTGATGAAAAGAAAGTAGTGAAATACCAGCAAAGTAAAAAAAATAAAAAACAGTATTTTGTTGAAACAAAACTCTTTTGTAACAATTTAAAAGTATTTACTGTCACTTTTGATCAATGTGATGTCCTTGAATAATTTTTTTTTTTTTTTTTTTTAAATCGCACTGACCTAAAACTTTTGATGTGCAATGTATATTATAAATAAATGTATTTTCAACCACTTCCAGCCACTTCAACAGATATATTTTTTATGACTCAATATCCTTTAATACTCGGGTTATCACCAAAGTGCATGTAAATTTGTTTTAGATCAATGGACTTGGCATGCCTTGGAAGCCTGTCTAAAGCAACTTGTACAAACTTCTCTATTTATTTATTTTTTTATTATTTATTTTTAACTGTCACTGTCGTGGTGTATATTTTCTGGCATAGAAAGGTAACTTCTTTTACTAATAGAAGTGGCAGCAAATGGTAAAGAGACAGTTTATTCATTGTTTACTCAATTATTCGATCCAGAGTGAACTGGAGTGCTTTCAAACGAGCTCAAATGGATCAGTACATTAGCATCAGAACGAGGTTTCTCAGCAGTAATGACACACAAACACTTTATATTGCCAAATAAAAGTCATCATACTTTCCTTCATCACATCATGCGCCTCCGCTCTCCACGGACAATCCTAACTTAAAGACTTTCCCAACCAACAGCAAGTGTAACAGTCAACAAGCAATAGTACATTTGGTTGAGTGTTTGGGTCTGATTTCTGTTCAGGACACAGTGTTATACATGCTGTGGACATTAAAAACCATCACACAAGTCACATTATCTGATATTCAAATTGTCAGCTGCATCGCTGAAGAGGCGTCGCATCACAGTTTGGTATAGCAATTCAAAATATGTCCATGCACAGTATGCATCGCTCGTTGTTATTTCCGAAAGGCCTGGGCTTTACACAATTCAGAGTCTCCATTAAAGTCCATTAAAATACAGGCAGCTAAGAGAGGGAGGTGTAGAGGTTGATGGATTTGTTCATTAACCACGCCGCAGTGTTAAAAGCATGCTGGCAGGATTAGTGACAACATTGCTTGTTTAAACAAATGCCTCGCCATTCGTGTTTTTCACTTCTATTAAGAACAATAAGGGGCAAGGTGTTTTAAAAAGACACATATGTGAGGCAGAAACACAGTACCAGCATCTCTTTTTCTTTTTCAACACTTTAGTCTCTCTAGAATCAATCAGCTATACTGCTGTGACATGACCACACAGGTCACTAGAGGGAAAGATAATTTTCATGAAAGCATACTTGTTTCTTCTCTCTTTATCTCTTCATAAAGTGGAACTCAGCAAGGGAAGTGGCAATGAAAACAAAAGCGGCATCTGGTGTATGCTCACTTTTTTGACCTTTGCTTCTCATCATTAATCAAAGATACAGCATGGGCATTTTAATGGGGAATACCACAACACACTCTGTAAAACTCTACACTGTGAAAACAGATCTCTCCAGCTAAAAAAATGTTACTGGTTGCATCTAATATTTTCTAGTTGGCTTTTTCCTTTGCATTTTTGTGATTCCTCAACGAGGATTATTTTTACATTCTTCTAAATTCAGGCTGGTTCGCTAAAGAATCATTAAAGTGCCCCTATTATGCTGTCCTAATTTCCTAATGTTTTGGAGTTCTCCTACAATAGGTCTTACATACATCCAAGCTCAAAGAACACTTTAATTTTCTCATACGATACAATGCAGCATCACCTCATTTCTCAAAGTCCCTGTTTCCACCTGGTATTAAGATGTGATTTGGTCGATCAGATCACAAGTGGATGATGCTAAATACAGGTGTAAATGAGGTCTAAAACATTTGAGCTTGTCCACTTTCGACCACTTTCAGAGGTAGTCGAAAACGCATTCGACCACATTGATTTCGTAGTGTAGATGCTCATGTGGTCAAATGTGTTTGAACAGCCACAAGAGACTGCCTACTAAGCGCGCTAGCCAGACGGGATTAAAACTTTGCCGACTTTAGACCCAAGTTTGGTTTGAAGACGAAAAACGTACAATGTTGTCTCACCATTCCTGATTTTCTTGTAGTCATCTCCAGTCACGTTCATATGTAAATTGCGCAAGCTTTTTTTGTCCATTAGATCGAAACATCTGAAAAAACCCATACATTTACCCACCCATAGACCCTCCCCTCGAAGAAATCAGGACAGAAGTGGTTGAAAATGGACAAAAGAGAAGGATTAAAATACCAGGTGTAAACGGGTACAGTGCATCTGGAAAGTATTCACAGCGCTTCTCTTTTTCCACATTTTGTTATCTTACAGCCTTATTCCAAAAGGGATTATTTTCTTCAAAATTCTACAAACAATACCCCATAATGACAACGTGAAAGAAGTTTCTTTGCAAATTTATTAAAAAAAAAAAAAAAAAAAAATCACATGTACATAAGGCATAACCTGATATTGCTGAGTTCAACATGTTCCTGGGTCAACATTTTTGTTGATCCTGGAACAACATTCAAATCAACCAATCAGATTTGAGGGACAAGTTTACAGATTATGTCAAGTTTAGGCTTAAAATCATGAATTGGTGCTTCTACATCAATGTTATTCATCTATCATTTCCCTCTGATTTTTGGGATAACTTATGGGTAGGGTTAGGTTTAGGGGTAGGAATGGGGTTAAGACTAAATTTTCAGACTAGAATGTTGTTCTAGGATCAACAAAATATGTTGACCCAGGAACGCATCTAACTCAGCAATATCAGGACGTGCTGTACATAAGCATTCACAGCCTTCGCTCAATACTTTGTTGAAGCACCTTTGGCACCAATTACAGCCTCAAGTCTTTTTGAGTATGATGCTATAACTTGGCACATCTATTTTTGGGCAGTTTCTCCCATTCTTTTTTGCAGGACCTCTCAAGCTCCATCAGGTTGAATGGGGAGCGTCAGTGCACAGACATTTTCAGATCTCTCCAGAGATGTTCAATCGGGCTCAAGTCTGGGCTCTGGCTGGGCCACTCAAGGACATTCACAGAGTTGTGCCGTAGCCACTCCTTTGTTATCTTGGCTGTGTGCTTAGAGGTCGTTGTCCTGTTGAAAAATGAACCTTCACCCTAGTCTGAGGTCCAGAGCGCTCTGGAGCAGGTTTTCATCAAGGATGTCTCTGTACATTGCTGCATTCATCTTTCCCTCGATCCTGACTAGTCTCCCAGTTCCTGCCGCTGAAAAACATCCCCACAGCATGATGCTGCCACCACCATGCTTCACTGTAGGGGTGGTATTGGCCAGTTGATGAGCGGTGCCTGGTTTCCTCCAGACATGACACTTGTTATTCAGGCCAAAGAGTTCAATCTTTGTTTCATCAGACCAGAGAATTTTGTTTCTCAAGGTCTGAGAGTCCTCCAGGCAGGCTGTCATGTGCCTTTTACTGAGGAGTGGTTTCCATCTACCATACAGGCCTGATTGGTGGAGTGCTGCAGAGATGGTTGTTCTTCTGGAGGGTTCTCCTCTCTCCACAGAGAAACGCTGGAGCTCTGTCAGAGTGACCATCAGGTTCTTGGTCACCTCCCTGACTAAGGCCCTTCTCCCCCGATTGCTCAGTTTGGCCGGGCGGCCCGCTTTAGGAAGAGTCCTGGTGGTTCCAAACTTCTTCTTCTTTTTCTGTACCCTTCCCCAGATCTGTGCCTCGATACAATCCTGTCTCGGAGGTCTACAGACAATTCCTTGGACTTCATGACTCGGTTTGTGCTCTGACATGCACTGTTAACAGTGGGACCTTATATAGACAGGTGTGTGCCTTTCCAAATCATGTCCAATCAACTGAATTTACCACAGGTGGACTCCAATCAAGTTGTAGAAACAGTGGAAACAGGATGCACTTGAGCTCAATTTTGAGTGTCATAGCAAAGGCTGTGAATACTTATATACATGTGATTTTTTCGTTTTTTATTTTTAACAAATTTGCAAAGATTTCTAACAAACTTCTTTCACATTGTCATTATGGGGTATTGTTTGTAGAATTTTGAGGAAAATAATGAATTTAATCCCTTTTGGAATAAGGCTGTAACATAACAAAATGTGGAAAAAGTTCTAAACTCCTCCTTTCTGAGAGCCTACTCTGCTCTGATTGGTCACACGGCCCAGTCTGTTGTGATTGGTCTACTGCTTACAGTGCGTCAGAAACAAAATGCCTATTACCACATCTGAATTTCAGCACTGGATGCTTCCTCATAGCTTAATACAAAGAGATATGCACAATGGCATCGTTTTTCCATATTAATTCACCATTTTAAAATTTCCTGAAATTTCCTGGTTTTCCATTGCTGTGGGAGCACAGTGCATAATGATTGATAAAACATACATTAGACATACAAACTGATAACATTTTCCTATCACTATTTTCATACATTATGTTGTACCTACACTTCTTTCTTGTATTTCAATACATTAAACTTTTACAGCATACATTATTGAGCACTGATCAGCTTGACCCACAATGAACCCTACGCTGGACCGACCACCGGAGTAGATAAAGTTGAGCTAGTGCCAGAATGACTGTGATTTACCAAACCTAGAGATCTATCACAACACTAAATGACAGCACACACACATTCACGCTTCTTTCCCTCCGTGTCAACACACGCATCTACACACTCCAATAGCTTCTCTAATACCCTGTATTTTCCGGTTTGCAAGAGAGAGATTGGATTCTAGCCTGAGCCTTTCTTATGAGTTTGTGCACAAATAAGATTGAAAATTGTATCCGCATAATTCCAGATTGCATTACAGCAAATACATTGTATGCTCTCCTCAAGGGGCTATTTCTCAGAATATCAATGATCGTGTAAAGGACAGTGGAGAGAAGAGAACCTCGAAGACGAGACAAAGAAGAGGAAAAAAGCGAGGAAACTGAGGAGATGATATTTATAAAATGTCAGTGAAATGACCGCCATTGAGCTGAAAAACTGTATAAAAACAAAGACGAAAACAACATTCACCTCCTACATGAATTTCTGAGAAAATATTTGAACACTAGGTTCAACAGACAAATTACATTACAACGCTGCCTCATTTTGCCTGTTAACCGCATATATAAAATCCAATATCTGTGGAAGAATGTGTTCAATTTGCTCTCCAGCTCTATCTTACAGTAGGGTCATAGCAATGCTGTGAAGTGCTCCCAGACCAGCTGTGAGAACGTGATCTGTCGGTGGATCACAGTGAAAGTTCATTGACTGAACCCACGATTCTTAGTTTTCCAATAAGATATTGGTCAACACCACAAGAGCAGCCCTGAAGCAACGAGTGGGCTCAGAATCCAGCATTTCCACTGTTAATCTTATAAACAATTTATTCCCACCCACACCCTCACTCGCTTTTCTCTTCGGTATTGTGGGCTGGCTATACTCATGGTAACCGCATCTGTGAAACTGAACATGCACAGTTTACAGCATATGGAGATCAACATTTCTCTTTTAGATTTTTGAACAGCTATACTGTCATTACTTTGCCTAATTCCACTAATACAAAAGTATTAGAATCATGATATTCTTCCAAATCTTGAAGTAAAATACCATGGTATGAAAACGATAATCAGTCAGTACCATGGTATAAAAGTATCATTGTATTGGTAAGAAAATTCTCAGGAGCAAGTTTACTAAATATGTGCCACTGTTGTGTGCAGCATTTCCAGCCTGATCTCATTACACATATTCCTCATTACTCATTACACTCATTTACTCATTACACTCATTTACACATATATTTTATATGTTTGGATATAAACTGAAATGCACAATATGGAAAAACCTTTCAATGTCTATGCAAACTTTAAAAAATATATCACACTTTAATTACGATTACAGGTGATTACAAATGGTATTTTAGTGCAAAACCCAGGTCTTATTTACCAGCCACCCACAATCCAGTATAACCAGGTGTAGTGCTGTGTGTATATAAAACTTTATAAAATGGTTAGTTCCTGTCCTTGATTCTGATTGGTCAATAGCTGTTTTATTCATGCTAAGGGTGTTGTGTATCACTACACAACACCCTTAGCAACCACTATTAGCAACGTAAACTGTTTGTTCTCAATTGACATTGTTCATTAAAGCTTACTGTATTATGTAGAAGAGTGTTGTGAGAAAAAGATCGAATGAGCGAGTTTATTACCTGCATTCAGATTTAGCATTTTCCTTCAGGTCAGTCCTATGTTCATAATAAAAAATCTGTTTAAATGTCCGATGTATTATCTTGTCCTTTTAACATTTAAGGGGTTTTCCCGTGACTGACAGCATTAGTCAAAGCATTTGTCAGTTGCGTCTTGTTCCGTGTTCATAACAATTCAGTCTTTTCAATGTAAAAGTCTTCGCTACTGACTGACACACTTATAAAGACAGTCTTTGCCACCATTTAATGGCATAATAATGTAACTTCTGTTGCTGTTCACAGTCAGGGACTATTTTTTCTGGCGGAAGGAAGGATTTTAGTGATTTTACTTCATGAAAGTTGCATTGATACATATTTTTGGCTTCAATATTTGTATTGTGTGGTAACCGTTTTATAAAAGCAATAAGGTACTTGAGGCTAGTGCTGTATCGTGAATAAGTCACGGCTGAAGGGGTTGCAAGCACTCCGCTTTGCATCGTGCCTAACAATGCCATTCAGCCGTGACTTATTCACAGTACAGCACAGCCTCGAGTACCTTATTGCTTACATGTACTTTATTCCAGCTTAAAACATAACGTTTTTGTCCCAGGTCTAAATTTAATCAGCCCTGTATATACTACACCATAAAAAAATACCATGCATAATCTTATTAGCTGGGGCATAATGATTTCAGGATCATGGAATAGTACTCTTGCATGTATGTTTCATCAGAAAATGTGGCGATGAGAGTTTTTACCACAGTTTGAGGATGGTCTTGATTTCTGAAAGAACTCTACAGCAGGACATCCTCACAGTGTATTCCTAAACCAAGCTGCCTAGTAGCCGAGAGTTTTTTTTTTTCGGGAGCCCATGGGAGATGAGAGATCAATAGAGGAAGAGGGAAAAGAAAGTGAAAGGGAGAAAGAATAACTCTGAGCCCTTTGAGCACAATATGGGGCCTCAGACTGAGTTATCTAATGGATGCTCTTTGGCTATTCGAATGGAGGAAGAAAGACAGAACAATTCCTCCTCTGTTGTCATTCTTCATGATCTGATAGATTTAATGGAAAAGGGAATTCTTTTCTACAGCTTGTCCATGTAGAAGGACCCAGACTACCGGGATGAGCTGCGGTAATGGGGACCTGGATGTGATGAGATGTCAGGTCAGACTCCTTCTCTAGAGATGTCACAAAACTTGTCCTGCTGGGATTGCCGGTGACAGGGCCAGTGGGCTGCACCCAAGCAAGAGGCAGGTAATGGGACTGGCTTAATGGGACTGTCCTCAGGCGAAGTCATCGCAAAGGTCTCACAGAACCACAAACAAAGAAATGTATACACTCGATGGACGATGGACACAGGAAGGTCTCAGATTTGAGAAATCTAGTTCTGTTGCATAAACCCCAAAACTATCAGTACAGACGCAGAAGCAAATAAATGTGCGACCCAGACTAGCCTAAAGCCAAACCACATGTGATGACTTGTATTTATAAAATTGCAGGGACTGCACAATCGATACTTGCTTATTGGGAGTGTAGGATCAAAGGAATGAACAGAGATAGGCCAGAGGGAAAGTAGCTACAGCCATAATTTCAATAGCGAGTTCAAGTTTGCAATCTGAGGTGTGGGAGGAGTGCAAGACATAGAATGCATCTGGAAAAAGCTTCAAAATATGTTTGCAAAATATAAATACAGAGGTGCCCACCAATGCTAAGGTGGGTGGCCTTAAAGCTGAATGTGGGAAAATATAGAAAATTGATGCAATGTTAGGAAAACCTGATGAATGAATGTTACAGAGGGTTGAAAAAACAACATCTGTACCAGTCTGTTTTAAATAATGTTTTTCTATACAAAGGCTCACAATTAGCAGTATTCATGTACTTTTTGTGGTTTACATTATTTATATTACAACTATAGTTTCTTTTGTTAATTAAGTCTTGTACATGTGCAGTACTGTTTAGTTATTTTTTCTGCAGCCAATAATGTTTTATTTAGTATTTTTATGGATTATGGTATATGTGCCACTCAGTACTCAATTGATCAGCTGATTAGTCATCAGAAAAATTATGTATAAATCATAAAACCGGTCCTGGATGCTGATCGATACAATACACCTGTTTCACCTAATGTCACTGTACACATCACTGCAGCACCTATAGAATAACACATGGATTCTGTATGCAACTTTTTACAAAAACTTTTACATACATATATGTATGTAAAAAGTGTTTGTCTAAAATTTAGTGTATAAATTAAGGTTACACTTTTTTTTGATAGTCCACTTAAGACATTCAACAAACTATAAGTAACTTTGCAACTACATGTCAACTAACTCTCATTAATTTGCAATTACATGTCAGCTAACTGTCATTAGTAGGGTTAGGGTTAGTAGAATAAGTTGACATGTACTTGCAAAGTTACTTATTAGTAGAATGTCTAAAGTGGACTATTGAAATAAAGTTTAACCTAAATTAAAGCCCAAAAATTGATTGCCTGAAATTTACATTCAGATGTAATTTTGTTTGGTTTATATAAAAAATTAGGTCCCATTGAAATGAAGATGACACATTTTACACTTCCATACAGAACTATTTTTCTTTGCTCATGTCTTACCTCGCTTAAAGGAATGGTTCACCCAAAAAATTAAAATTCTTTCATTTATTACTTACCATCATGTTCTTCCAAACCTGTATCACTTTCTTTCTTCTGCGGAACTCAAAACAAGATATTTTAAAGAATGTTGATAACAAAATAGTTTGGTTCCCACTGACTTGCATTGTATGAAAAAAATATTTTTTTCAGAAGTAAAAAGTTTGAAATGACATGAGGGTGAATAAATAATGCCAACATTTTCATTGTTGGGTGAACTACCCCTCTAAGGATATAAGTGATCCAGGACTGCCACCTGTGGTCTCTTAAAAAATAGGTTCATGAGGCTCCTGATACTTTGTTTTAGTTCCTCAGTTCCACTTTGTGTGAAGTGGCATGGAACAAGTAAGGTGCTGGTGCTCAGTTCAGTCCATTGCTCAAAGTTGCCCTGAAACAAACTTAAAAAACAACTCAGCTAAGCTTGCCAGAGCTCCCAAAGTGTTTCCTAACAAGTTAAAGGGGGGCGACCTCAACTGTTTCTGGGTTCTGCCCAGTGTCTCTTCTGTCAGCCTAGAGGCTTGTGTTTCTAATCCAATAACCAATATATTTTTTAACCACATTGCATGCATCAACATTAGATACAGTAGCTGTGTTTCAAAACCCATCCAGCTACATTGCTGTCTACTGCCATCATAGGTAGCATCCCAACCATAAGCAATTTAGAACAGGCTACATAAGGAGCAACTCCATTTGTCATAAATAGCACTCCTCAGAGAAGGTTGCTAAGCTAATGCTCATTATGTTGCTAACACAATATCTAATAAGCATAACAGAGAAAAATGTTGGATTAAAAAGATAATTTTTAATTAGATTGAACTATATATTTAGTACATTTATATTCTACATCTAGCTATTTCCGCAACAGGGTTATTATAGTTAACTAAAACTAAAAATAACACCATTAAAAAATATTTTTTTACAAAATACGTAAACTTTATTTGGTAACACTTTACAATATGGATGCACTAATATGCATTAATTCATGCTTAACTAATGCACAGATAATCGTGTTAATGTATGACTCATGAAGAACTAAACCATTAATTAATGATTACTGCATCAGCAACTAAAAAAGAGTCTATATGATTAATAGATTAAGTAATATATGAATTGTTATTAATTAAATGTGGCATAATGTATAAATTCCTTAATAACAGATTTTATTAATTAATAGTGTAAATTAATGTGTTAATACCACAATCGGTTGAAGCCATATATTTCAACTTCAAATTATCTGCTTTAATTAATCATTAGCTAATGATTTGCAAATGTATCATTATGTTATGGCTTTACTTGTTGAGGCACATGACTATTAACTAATTGTTAATTAATATGTCATTATGGTTTTGACATCCACACTATAAGCCATGGATTTCAATTTCCAGCCATCAACAACCAGGATGCCACTGTGCCAGATGAACTGCCGCATCTAGTACCTCGTAATTCATGGCGTATGAAGGTTAAGCTTGAGGTCTAGGATGTAGCCGGGCACTGCTATTTCGTAACACTGGGTCTAGACCGGACCAAGGCAATAGAACCGATTATAGTCACCGATACTACTAGCACAACGCTACACGACACAACAAAACCCAGACAGTAAACTGATGCCATATTCTATTTCTGACATACTCCAAACTCTTGCATAACTTCTGTTATGAAGGACAAATGGACTTGCAATGGTCTGTCATGTGCAGTGTAGAGAGCTGTTGTGGCATGACGTGATAATGGTCACACACGGTGTAACAGCGGTCAGTAGTACAGATTCTGGTGTGCTGATATTTGTGTGCAGCCCAACTTACCCATCTTTCAAACATATTCTCTGACATTACACTCACTGCATGTGCAACTTTCAAAAACCCAAAAATGACATATTACTTAACAATTAATTAATAGTCATGTGCCTCAACAAGTAAAATCATAACATAATGATACATTTGCAAATTATTATTTAATGATTAATTAAAGCAGACAACTGGAAGTTGAAATTCATGGCTTTGACTAATTGTGGTAACTAACGTATTAATTTACACTATTAGTTAATAAAATATGTTATTAAGGAATTAATACTTTATGCCACATTTAATTAATAACAACTCATATATTACTTAATCTATTAATCATATAGACTCTTTATTAGTTGCTGATGCAGTAATCATTAATTAATGGTTTAGTTCTTCATGAGTCATACATTAACACATGATTATCTGTGCATTAGTTAAGCATGAATTAATGCGTATTAGTGCACCAGTATTGTAAAGTGTTACCCTTTATTTTATCTAGTTGTCAAATCAACATTTTTCATTTTCATTTAGTTTAGTTTTTTTTTTTAATGTCTAAATAATGTTTTATATTTTTTTTATTTCAGTTTTACTAAAGTACATAAAGTAAAACTGAAATAAAAAAGTATAAAAATTATTTAGACATTTAAAAAAAATAAAAATATTTATTAATAAAAAATTTAGTTTTTTCTTAATGATACTAAAATAACACTGGTCTGCAACGCATTCTGAGATGGCCTTCTCCATGAAGTATACATAACATACTGCCTATAATTTGGCCAAAAAAAAAAAAAAAAAGTTATTTCAACTTATTTTACCCTTTGGAAACAGCCTTTGTGTCGTGAGCACTTCTATGATGCCTTTAAAGGTGGAGTAAGTGATTTCTGTAGATTCAGAGACACTTTAGATGCACCCCAAAATGCATAATGCAAGAGTGAATGTTTTCAGCTGAAGCAAAAAAAAAACAAAAAACTTCACAATAATTAAAGCGAAGATGATAAACAAACGACAAGGAAGAACAAAAACCAAAACCAATGTTACTAGGCATGAAGCAGAAACAACGCAACCTCTGTGTCCATTTTCAGGCCTTCCTGCTAAGGTCTCCCAAGCACTAATTTCTAATACTAATACGGGTCCTAAAGCTCTTGCCTGATCATAACTCTTCTTTTTTTCCAGTAACATTCCTCTGACCTTTTCTCTTTTGTAATGTCTCTCAGCCATCTCTCTTTCTACAGTCTTTCTTCAAATCTCCCTCTTGCTCACTCTTTCTCTTCCCCCATCATGAGTGTAAACGCCCCCTACTGCTGATTGGCTACAGGTATGTTGTTGTTCTTGGTCCAATCCGCTTTCAACAGCGTTTCTCAGAAATCGCTTACTGCACCTTTAAATGCTGCCTGTAGGCAGCTTGCTGGGTTACGGAACAGAACTTGTATCTAGTGGCACATTAGACATATACAGAGACACCATCATTAGAATACTTTAATCAATGTGGGAAAACAAATGAATCCTTTGAGTTATTAAACTTGTCAAGACAGCCAGACATGTATGCACACAAAACCATATTTTATCATCCCCTGCATTCTTCTAATTAAATACTAATACAACAATGAGCGATTAGCTTATTGTGCATGGTATCTGTGGCATTCCACATTCCAGTTTTATACAGTAAATGAGCTTAATTATTTATGATTACAGACTCACTTTGTCTCTCTTTTTTGTGCGTGTGTGACCCTGCACATTTATAACAGTCATTCAATCGTTATACAATTAGACCCTCATTAACTAATGATTCTCTGCACCAAAAATGTCATTACCATTCGCCTCATACCTCATGCACGAAGCTTTCAATTTTTTTTTTTTTTTCTTCGCTAAACTGTATGAAAAGTGCACTTCAGTCTCTCAAAGTTCAGTTCAATTCATAAAAGCAGGCTTTTGGAGATTGAAACCATGATACTTAGAACTCATTTATATGCTGCTGTCAAAAAAACTCAATTAAAATTGCATAAACAAACAGAATGATTTTTAAAGGTTTCATATCTTGAATTTTAATTAAATATTTCAGTTGAATATTTTATCAGCTCTGAACAATGTTATGCTAACTGATGACTAAAAAAAGACAACTGATTTACCGCTAAATTACTTTAAAAAAAACAAACAAAAAAAAAAAAACAATCACGACCTACTTGTAATACTGAATGTTGAAATCATATCAGTTGAAAAGACTTGCAGAATTTACTTGTATCGATAACAAACACTGACACTTATAAAGGAAAATGACTAAGAAAAATGACAAAAAAACACAAGCAACAAACTACAAAAGACAGCACCATGAGTGGGCAATAAAAAAGGATATTTTTCAAGCATCAGAATGAATGTATATTTAAGTCACTTATTGACCAATGCTTTTAATGTATTGACCTTGAGTGAGATTGGAGCTTAGCATTCGGTAAGGTTATGAACTTAAGCAGTTTTCTGCGCTCTGTGGGGTTCTGATGGACTTCAAAGAGGATTAAGTTCTTATAAAATTAGTTGATTCTGTTCTGATAGAATCAGAGAGGGGGGCTTCAAATCATGCAAGTCAGAAAAAAATAAATGACCGAAGGGCATAATTAAAATTAGACAGATGTGAGCATGTTTGGGTTTATTTATTTTTTTGTCTCAAAAAAATAACCTATAAAGCTTGACTATTTCCTAAGTAGGCCTACCTAAAAGTACAATTTAGAATAGATTTTAATATATTAGGAAGATCACACAAGAATCAGTGAAGATCAAAGGATACTCATTGATTCCATCCTTCTCATTGTTTCTTCTATCACACATCAATAATGTGTAGATCACAGTCTGGGAGGGATCAATACAGCAACTTGTTCTTGTCACTGAGGCTTGAGATTGACATAAACGCAGATACTTGAGCAAAGCCTCATGTCTGGCCACTGCTACTGAGTGAGTGCATCGAGCATCTGTCTATCTGTCCGTCTGTCTGTCCATCCGTCCGTCCATCTCTGTCTGTCTGTCCATCCGTCTCTGTCTGTCTGTCCATCCATCTATCTGTCCGTCCGTCCGTCTCTGTCTGTCTGTCCGTCTGTCTCTGTCTGTCTGTCAGTCCATCCGTCCGTTTCTGTCTGTCTGTCTGTCCATCCGTCCGTCCGTCCATCTGTCTAATTTTGTATGGCACCTGTGCCATATAGATTTTCACCAAAAACTCAATTTAATAGACCACCATGGAAAAAGTTTATGAGAGTTCTGTAAAATTAATAGATGTATTTTATTGCCTTAATAGAAGATGTTGTTTTGTCTGCAGAATGGTGCCACACTAAAAATTGTAATACAAAGTAAACACACACACACACACACACACTACTAATAAATGGTCTGTATAGACAAAATAAATTAACTTTCAACATCAGATATAAGCCTGCAGCCGTATTTTGTGGTCTCTGAGGGTTATATGTTGCTCTGATAAACAAGATGAACCGCCCTCCTTGTCACTATGAGTTAATTGCCTCTAGGTTCCAAAACTGGACCACAAATGTTTATGCCTATTATATATTCATGTAGTTAGCTATCAGTGTTTATAATTCTCACTTTCCCAGTCCTGAAACAGATCCTAATGTTCCATAAACCCTTGAGGGTCAGGGGTGAGATCGTTGCTACTTTCTTTCAGCATGAATAAATAATTGACCCATTTACATAACATTTAGCTGCACCAGAAACATCACTCCACAAATTGTACTAAAAAAAAAAAAAAAAAAAAACTAACAAAATGTTTGTGAGCATTTTTTTCTCCATTGTACTTGAACTACATAATACTAATACATGTGCCTTGAAGGAGAGGAAGAGGGCAGTGCTGGACTGAACTGACCTGATTCATGTTACTCAGATTCATGATACTCAAATGCCTTCATCTCATTTTCATTCTCTGCTTACTAAACATCAGCAGTACTATTTGAGGGACATGAGAACATAAGGCACACACGTCTGTGACAGCACCAGGAGAGACGGATCTCGAGATGTGTTTTTATGAAGCCATAAACATCGGCCCATCTGCTACTGCCAATGATCTCAGCAGCAGAAAGAAGTGCAGGTTTATGACTTCATACAAAGCCTACAGCACTGAATATAAACGAGCATGAGAGACACAACCTGCAGGTGATAGGAGAAACTCATTTGGCAGGTGCTCATCACATGGGCTGCCTTTTGAAATCCTGATTTAAGTTTCTGAGTTATAAAACATACAGATGAGATGTCTCGTTTGACTTTTGTGAGCACAGCTGTGAATTTAAATATGCAACATTCTATGCACAATATACATGTCTGAAAATATTACCATGTCTGTTTGTGGTACTAAGAATGGCAGTATTTAATGAACTCTGGGTTCTTTTTCATGGCTTTTTGCGCTTTGGGTGATGCAAAATATGAGAAAATTATTTAGTGTGACAATAAAGCATTTATCTGGAAAACTTCAGTGTGATAGAAGAAAATTGTAGGCAATAAGGACACAATGACCTTGAAGCACTATTTCTGTTCCCCACAAAAAGAAATTCATTATCTTTTCCACAAAAAGTCAAACATCATTTTAATTTTGAATAACATACGCCCTGCCACTCAGAACCTGAGTGCATACATGAGAGGAACTTTAGCCTTGAAACTTATACGAAACACTAACTGCTTTATATCAAAAAAACAGCGACAGTAATGGCTGATGTTATGATATAATGGCTGATTTGTCAGTTCTAATTGGAGCTACAATTGTCTGAAATGGTGTCACCATTGCAGTGATTAGAAATGATACACCACTCACCCCCTTGACCTTCCTCTACAGACCACACATGCTCTCTCTTTTTACATAGCTTAATTGCATCTTGCCCACTGAGGATGTGGGTAATTCAATATAACGTCATGTTCTCACACTAGACTCGTCTGGATTAAATGTCCATCAAACTGCTGCAGTTTATCATAATACGTTTCATGGCCACAGACTACTCTAGTATTACAGAAACAATCTGTTCTATTCTAGCCACAGAGGTTTTAGAGATGAAATGTAAATGTAGAGGTTCAAATAAATCTAAATGTGTCACAAAATAATAAAACATATCCCATATTCCATTTAAAGGTCTGTCCGAACAAAACCGATATGAATTACTCCCTGGTCGTGTGTTAACTGGCTCTCTGTATTGCAGTCTAATCAAATAATGTCATCAATAAAACAAGATTTGTACAGAAAAAAATACACATTAAATCAGGTGTCAAAATGGTTCAAATATTGTCATAATGATTTGCCTCCATTTGTGGATGCCAATGTCTCATAAAAGGTTATATAAACCACCATAAACCAGATTTTACAGTTTGCTTTTTAATCACCACTGCAGAAGCAACTATAACAGTCAACATGTCTTCATCTGATCCTTATAAACATTTAAACACTAACAGTCAAAAGTTTGAACACACTTCACTGTTTGATTTAAAGGCTTATGCTTAAATGATTATTTTCATACACAAATATGAATTGTTCTTATTTTAGTATTAAAATACTTATTTAGTATTAGTATTTAGTTATTATTTTAGTATTCTATTTTTTTTAGAGAAGTCTAATTATATATATATATATATATATATTATATATATATATACACACACACACACACACAGTACTGTGCAAAAGTCTTAAGCCAGTTTTTTTTTGTTTGTTTTTTTGTTTTAGCAAAGTTTTAATGACCATCCATAATTATTTTTTGGTCTTTATTACGATACAAACAGAAAATAATACACAGGAAATATATACACAAAATGTAAAAAAAAAAAAAAAAAAAAAAAAAAAATCAGTATTTAGTGTGACCTCCTGGACTTCTTCCAGTTTCTCAAAGAAGAAAATCTGTGAAACCCCAAAAGTTTTCTTGACTTCCAGTCCTTTTCCATTCCATTTAGTTTTAAGAGAGCCAGGTTCCTAACTATTGCGCAAGTGTACACGGAGGTCACTAAATACTTGCCACTTTTGCCTATAGAAGTAATTTTTTTCTGTTTTTTAATGCTGCATTCACAGGGCTTGACATTAACACCCGCCAACCCGCCAAATGCGGGTAGATTTCAGCTGTGGCGGGTAAGACAGCCACTCCCACTAGCCACTTCGGCGGGTTGAATTTAATTTCAGTCTACAGCCTAATCAAAGGTTCGTTCGAACTACCCGAACCCCCCCTGCCTACGGGCATGTAATACGCATTCATTTACTGTAGTAACATTATAAGCTACTGCCGGTCTTTTACGTTAAATATAATGTATATTGTGTCTATGTATTTGAAACATTTAAATGGACTGATAAAGGGAGCTGTAAAGTATTTTTGTTGAAGTACAATGTCATTTTGACCATAATAATGTACCAAATCTAACTCGTATATTGCAGTAGTATAGAAAAATACTATAAATACATTTATAGGTAAAATCGAACTCTGAGCCTCCTGTACCCATTCTGTGACGTCAAACAACTTCCCTGTGCAAAGGATCACGGGAGCCCGAAGTGTCCATCAGTTGTACCCTTCGAAATCCTTCATTCCGAAGGGCCCTTTGAAGTGGCCAGTTTTGAGCACTTCGGTTTGGAACGACCCTTCAATATGGCGGTCATGATTGTATTCACTCCAAAGTGCCCTTCGGAGGGCGATATATCCCGTTTGGAACGCACCGACAGATGTCAAAATGTCCATCGTGTGGAGTATCTCGCGTGAATACTGTCGGTTATGGCTTAAGTGGACGTAAACAGGTGGGTAAAAACTGGATATATGTCAGTATATTACGTATATGCATTCAGCAGCCCAATTAAATACCTGTCTGTCATTAATGTTAATCAAACAACAAAAGATCTTAAATAAATGTTAAATAAACCTACTGTATCTGAAAAAAAAGAGTTTAGGCTATTTAATTTACTATTGTATTTGTAATTTGCTAATTTGCTTCTTTGTTCTTTTTATAGCCTAACAAAAATAACTTATAAAATTATAAAATTTTTCATATTATGGTCATATTACCCACCCCTTGCCCACCCATACCAGCTGATACCATGTAGGCCTAGTCTTGATCATGTTCTTGATTTGGGTGGTCAATCTGCATTTGAAAGTTTGAAAGGGTTTTAAATCTAGCCAATCAAGTAAAATGACTCAAAATCAAGTAATTTTAGCAGCTCAAAGTCGACTTTAATCATATAAAATGTAATTTCCCAACAGCAAAATTGTGGCCAGTGAAAATGCTGAGTGGCTAGTAACTTTGGAAAACCACTAGCCACAGTGGCTGGTGAGCAAAAAAGTTAATGTCAAGCCCTGCATACAAATGTCCAGTATTTTCTGGTTATATTCTAATAAAGAGAAATAATTCTATATGGTCATTATACCATTGCTAAAACAACATCTAATGGTGGCCTAAGACTTTGGCACAGTACTGTATATATATATACACACACACACACATTTAAATACATATATGAAAATATAGCTGTGGTCCCATGCTAGAGGATCATATTTGTGGGTCCTTGTTATTTAAGAATTGGAAAACCCCTGATCAATGCTACATGACACTTACCCATAAACAGACATCCTGCTATAGATATCAAAGAACATAAGCTGCAAAACACACATTATTGAATAGAGCTAAGCTAACTAAATAAATTACTGTATCTTGCACTGGAAAAGGAACTGGAAAAAGATGCCAATAACATTAATTTAACTTTATTTGAAACATGAAAAAACTTTCCCTTTTTCACAGTCCTGCTGAGAGGCATCTGAAAATAGAGGCAAGATGTCACCAAGCAGTGATGACTGATCATGAAAGTGAGTCTGACTTTTTGAGCACAGACTCATGTGGAATGATGTGAGCGTGTAATTCAAACTTTAATTGCCTACCCAGTGTAACTGTTCCCTCTGGCAACAAGGTGTAGTGTCTTCAGAACAGAGCACCCAGAGCCATTATTTCTCCTCTCTGTTCTGCAGATACAATATGTCCCACTGTACAATATTAGTGTTGGCATGTTAATATGAGGTCATTTAAAAGCGCCCTTTAACACGCCAATAAGTGGCACTACAAATATGAACGCTCTGCAAATGAATAGTGAAACTGTGTCAGATATCTCTATTTAAAGCATCCAACTGACATAAATTACTTCTTAGGTATGAAGGGATTTAGACCAACCATTGAAGTGTTACAGAACATATGAAATGAGAAGTAAAATAAACGGCCAATCAAAAGCCAAAATCGTATTTAAATGCAACTGCCATTATGATTCTGATGTGTTTTATAGGCTGTACTCAAATGTCTGACAGGTTATTCATTACAAAAGGTTACAGTGTGAGAATTACTGTCAAACTGGTCAGACTGACAGTCCCTTGCAGTATACTTGGATTAAAACCCTGTGTGGGGCATATATGACTCAGAGAACAAACAGTGTGTTTCTTATGTCTAAATGACTCCATGTTGTGTTGAAGCCCTAAAAACAAGTCATTAATGTGCGATCGGGCAGAAAACAACAGAAAAAAATGTAAATGGAATCTGATTTAGCTCTTGGGAGCTTTTATAATGTGCATGCTGTAAAAGCAACTTAGTGGAAAAAGATGGCCTCTCCTGAAATAACATCAGTTAATGCTTCCAGGAATTAGTCATTTGTTCAAAAGTCATTCAGAGGCCTGCGCAAGACTTTAAATAAACTGTTCTCCTTTTACATTTTCAAAGACACCTGCGAGGTCACCATGATTTTGCCAAGTAAGACATGTTCCTGGATCAACAAATTTTGTTGATCCTGGAACAAAATCCCTGTCTGCAAACATAGTCCTAACCCTACTCCTAAACGTAATCATAAGTTATCCCTAAAATCAGAGGGAAATTATAGGTGAATAACACTGATAGAAGCACCTTAACCCCTGGTTACAAGCCTAAACTTTATTAAACTGTGAATCGCCCCTCAAATCTGATTGGTTGATTGGAATGTTCTTCCATGTCCATCTTAAAGGGGACCTATAATGCCCCTTTTACAAGATGTAATATAAGTCTCTGGTGTCCCCAGAATGTGTCTGTGAAGTTTCAGCTCAAAATACCCCACAGATCATTTATTACAGCTTGTCATATTTGCCCCTATTTTGGGTGTGAGCAAAAACACGCCGTTTTTGTGTGTGTCCCCTTGAATGCAAATGAGCTGCTGCTCCCGACCACTTTCCAAAAGAGGGAGGGGGCTTAACAGCTCGCGTATCGGTTGCTCAACAACAACAAAGCTGGAGAATCTCACACAGCCAAAATGACGATTGTCAGTAATGGTGTTCAGCCTTACATTGTTCAAACCAGAGTCGGACACTGATGGAGAGACTCAGGAAGAAGTTACAACTTTTAGAATACAACTGGACATTTCTGAATGGTTAGTGAATAAATTTATGTAGTTTCTGTGGAGTTGATTCAACTCATCGACTAGCATGTGCCGTCATGTTAATCTTTTGCACAAATCCAGCGTTAAACTGACCCTCGTTTGTGAAGCAGTCCAGCGTAAAATGATGGCATGGCAACAACACTCTACTATAACAACTCTTCCTCTTCTCTAAAGCAGCCGAACATGGCCTTGCCCCCTCTGTTGCGTGTTCTCGGGGGCTGGATTTATGTAAATTTTAGGGTTTTTGATGTCACAAACCCAGGAAGAAGCTCGTTGTAGTTCCTACCAGCCGTTTGTTGTACTCCTTAAAAAGCAATTTCTGTAAAAGAAAATATCTCCCTTTGCATTGAACTTTGAGCATCGTAACTTTGCAGATGTTGTTTATGCTCTAAAAGCAACATTACACACTAACTAAAGTTAAAAAAGTGAAATCAAAATTTAAAAATGCAGCGTTGATGGTGTACAAAGATCAAGAGCTTGTTTGCATACACAAAATCTTGACGTGATACTAAACATCTGTGGTATATTGGTCCTCACAGACACCTGAAGTATTTGTCTCTTCTCAGCAAAGTCTCTGTTGCATTGGGTATTGAGAAACTTTTACTGTGCAGATGTTGCCAAAGGTTTCAAGGGGCTATTCCAATTTTTCACCTCTGAGACTTTTATAACACTTGCATGGGCTTATTGGAAAAACTCAAACTGTTACCTAGGCAACTGCTGCAATACTTAGAGATAAGTTAACAACCTCATGCAGCGACCTTAACCATTCAGTGAAATCCAGTTCAACATCACAATCCATCTTAGACTTTAAACAATGTTCCTTGCTTCTCGTTGCTGAAATAATTCAAATGAAATGCTTAATGCTGTGTTCTGATTAGCTGTGTCAGTGAGCTTATAATTGCTAGCGGTCTTGTTTTAATTCAGAGGAAGAACTAATATTGCAGCATGATGCAAGTGCTCCCTCAGTTGATTTCAAATGATACTGCATGCCCTTGCACAGTCAACAAATTGGGCTTAATTCATTTACATACACATTTATATCAGCAATTCCCCAAAAGGTTATCTGTTTTTACCTTGGAAAGAAATTTATTAAGAAAAACTTGAACGTTAGCTTCACAAAGCCTTATTTTAAAAAAGTTTTAAAAAATTTAAGGTTAAGGTATGACGGACGGACGGACGGACGGACGGAGACAGATAGATAGATAGATAGATAGATAGATAGATAGATAGATAGATAGATAGATGGCATATTCCATTCAACTTTACATTCAACTTTACATTCATGAACTAAAAAGACTAGTTCTTCAGTACTGAATTTTGCACAACCCTGTTAGTAGTTCTTATAACTTTTATGGCAAGAACATATCAATGCGTATGCACTTTATATGAAAAAAGATTGCTGTGCTGTTGTTGAGTAAGGGATCTCATTCAAAACATGTTGTATGAGAGATGTGCTGAGTTGGCCTGAGCACAGCACCTCATGAGACCAAAAAAATGCCTGGCTTCTGACAAGACACCGATCTTTTGCTAAACAGAAACAGTCCAATTCTATTTAGAGTCTACACAGAGATATTCATCAAATGTCATATTATTTCAGCATAAGAGAGAAGAGTTGCCCCCACCATTATGGGGCCCTGGAGTCATGAAGGACCATCTACACCTGATGTAATGTTTCTATAGTTCTCTCACTGTGGTCTTACACTGCCCCCTGCAGGAAACTTTTGCCATTACTTGTGCATAAGTTTTTTTCCTCAACTAAAACACATACATACTCATGTTCACACAGATTATTTGATTATGAATTCCTTAATCAAAGAGCACCAGAGGCAAAAATTACAAATGATGCAGACACAAATTATAAATGCATTTCCTGCCTAAATGCTCAAAATCAGTGTCATTCAAGATTTGTTGTTGTTGTTGTTGTTTGTTTGTTTTGGAGGGGGGTACCAGTTCTGACATTTCCACCTAATATTGTGAGTAGTAGTGTAATTTTATAGCATGCATGGGGGGCAGGTTCAAATACATTCATTTATAATTAATATATATTTTTAAATTATATTTTATTTAAATGAACCAAACAAAATTGAAATTGACTCGACGGCCAGTGATTACCCTTGCATTTTCATGTAGGGCCTATGGAAAATACAAATAATATTAAATTCAGAATCCATCTGTCTATCCAACCACTGATCTATCTATCTATCTATCTATCTATCTATCTATCTATCTATCTATCAGAAAGCTGGTGTGAATGTGAATTCAGTAGGATGACACTAGATGCCGCTCTGTGCTTGTGCATACAGAAACAGACGAGCGAAGAAGTCTTGGGGGTCCTGTTTCATGTGTTTCTGGGATACTGGAGGACTGACTGTGCTGTGAATGTCATGGCGACCAACAGCGAGCAACTTTCTCGTGGTTTCGTAACTGAAACCAATCAAGAAGTCAACAACACAGGTGAGTATTAGTGAGTGAAATATTTCTCAAAAATAATGTCTGCTTAATTTAAGAATACGACGGAAATAACTGAGCTGAAGGCTGTTATAACAGACGTGCGTGGCTTGTTTGTTGTAAAGCCTGTTGCGAGTGGGATGCTAAGCTAATACAAGCTAACGAGTCTTTGTCCGCGTGCTCCGAGAAACGCTCAAACAACAGTATTTCTCGACGGGTTACTGCTTTATACGCACACATAATGTAATAGTATACAACCAAACAGATTAATTATACAGTACCTGTAAATGAGCAGCCAACGCAGTTTGCAGAACACGCTTGAGTTAGCCTTTGTAGGGTGCGCGTGCAGAGTTAGCCGCGCGGGAGGCGAGTATCCATTCTCTCTTCTGAATGAAACAACGCGAAAAAATAATGTAAGTATTATATCCATATACATCAACAGTAAGCATGTTTATGTTATATCGACATTAAAGCTTACATAAAACTGTGTCGTCTATTCATGAGGTGAATAATATCAATCATATCAATAATATCATGTCTCGTGCACCCTCTCCACCGTGCTAATCGGCTTGCTCAACTGCGTCTAGCACTCATTTAATGTAGTAAAATGAACTATTTGTAAAATTACGAATCTGAGTAGCTGTTTGTAAAAACAGCACTGACTGGGTAACTATATTCTGGGTATACCAAAACTATATTATACTGGGAATTGTATATTCTAAAGTGCAGCTGGTTGCTACTGTCGGTTGTTTACAACCCGTTAACGACGCACTTTAAAAAAAATTTTTTTTTAATTTTTCATTGTATCCAAGATTATCTTAATTGGAATATTTCGCTATTACAGTGTCTCAAGACCCAGCTATATACTTTTGATTTATGAACCGTAGCAAGAACCTACATTAGGCTAACATACTGATGTCTTTACTGTCGCTGTTCTAGAATATTAAGAATATTGTATGTCCTGCATCGTTTCAGTCTTCCACGTATTACAGCCTATTTATATATCTATGTCTGAGATATTTAAGCGTTCATAAAAATGTGTCGTCTATTCAGAAGGTGAATGATATCAAAACAATCAAGCGAACTGTCTCGCGCACCCTCTTCACTAAGCTAGTCGGCATGCTGCGCCTAGCACTGATTTAATGTGGTAAAATGCAATATTTGTATATTTGCGAATCTAAAATTAAGTATATTTTTATACATTTACAGGAAATCCATTTAATTTATTGTGATTTTCACAGTATATGGTTAATTTTGTTAGGGTTAGTGATTGGAGAGAATGAGGAGGAGGTCTTGTGCTTTTACAGAAACATAACTATAGTATTTATGTTAATTTGGGTTTGAAAGACAGCTAGTGATAAGTCAACCTTCAGCTGAGGGATGCATTTATTTTTGATCTTTCATCTAAGTTAGTTACTATAATCGTAGTTACTATCCTAGTCACATTCAGTATGCTATTTCAGTACCCTCCTGCAACATCATAAATTATATAAAAATCAGGCCTGATTCACTGGTTGAAAAGTCATCTGTTTGTTTGTTTGTTTTAATTGTGTGAGATTCAAAAGTGATTTGCCAGGCTGATATTATGCAACAGCCCTGCTTATTGAGTGCAAAGAAGCTCTATGTGTTCAGCCAAGTGGGTCAGATATTATGTAAGAAGCCCATGAAACATACTTTCAGTCTTTATATGTCAAATATGTTTTTATTTATTTATTTTTTTTAAAGGTTTTTGGCCCAGCCATTTAAATTTGTATTTGTACTTCCAATATTTTCTGAGTGCATTGCAAAAAAAAAAAAAAAAAAAAAACCTGTATATTTATGAAGCTATAACTTAAACACTTGCTTGTAAACAATGGTATATGGTGATTTGAGCCCATTTAAATTGATGCCTCCCAGGACTATCACAAATCATTATTGCAGTGGTGACTGACAATCCCATCTCACTGCTTTGGTGACATAAGCAAAATTCACAACAATGCATCACAGAAAACAAATAGTTTGCATAAAACATTTTTATGATCACAGCCATCCTATTTCTTGAGCCATGCGTGTGTTTGTGTTTAATGACAATGCATGTGTATAGCTTAAATGTAGACTGAACAGTAAGCTATGAGTAAGGGTAAAGGGATAGTTCATTCAAAAATTAATAATCTCACTCATTTACTCACCCACAAGTTTTTGTAAACCTGTATGATTTTTTTCTTCTGCTGAACACAAAATATATTTTGAAGAATATGGGTAAGCAAACCAGTTGATGGACCCCATTGACTTACATAGTATGGGGGGAAAAATACCATGGAAGACATTGGAAGTTAATGGGGCCCATCAACTGTTTGGCTATTGACATTCTTCAAAATATCCTCATTTTTGGGTGAACTATCCCTTTAAGTTAGTTATATATTTGTTTTTCCTTTCAGAGTGAAAACTGAGGGTCAACGCATTTTGTCCTGATTTACAGAGCAAAGGCAACAGAAATTGTCACCAAAACTAAGATTGGGAATCAATTAAACCACTTTTTGAAATGGAGTGTGCAGTGAACACCGGTCCTGGTAAGTTACTAAGTTTTAGCCCTTTATACAGTCACAGTGTTAGCAGTTTGCTTTAAACATGTGGAAAGTTGATAATGGCAAAGTGATTGTTAGTAAAAGATTGTGAGCTTTCCATGTCTTCATATATTCAAACAATTTCAGAAATACCAAATGTTATTTATCTGATAAAGAAAGATGGTAAGAGATGGTAAAGTCTGGATTGTCTTATAACTTTTAAATATAATTTTCTTAAAACTGTTAGAATACACTTCTTTCATAAGGTAGCTATGTTCAAATAAATATGTTTGTAAACATTGTGTCTTGCCTCCACAGATGATGAGCCCTCTGAGACTGCTGTTCCCTATGAAGTCATTAATGTTAAGGATGGGAGTGAGACCCCCAAAAAGAAAAACAAGAAACATAAGAAACACAAAAGTAAGAAGAAACGTAAGAAGCGTAAGGGTGAAAAAGACAGTAGCTCTGAATCTGGAGTTGAGTCAGATGGCGATTCCCGAACAAGAACAAGGTTAGATTTTGTTTGGTTGTGTGTGTGTTTTTTTGTTGTTGTTGTTGTTGTTTTTTGTTTTTTTTTTCTTCCATTTATGCTTTTAGTGTCTTTTATGTTAAAAGTTTTGTTTTTTTTGTTTTTTTTTCTTTCTACAGTGTTAAAAAAGATGGTTCATCTAACCCTGAGACTGAAGCCACAAAAAACTGTACAGAAGGTATATGCATATTTTCTCGTCAGGCAAATTATTACATACGTATGCACAATTTTGAACCAATTTACCGTGAATTCAATGAGAGTTTTAATCTGAAAAGTAGACATACAATTATATGTGTCTTTACAGACCTCAGTGACATGGAAGCTGATTCCAAGGTTAAAAAGCAAAAACATCGTGTTGGGAAAAAGAAGAAGAAAAGAAGGCGGAAAGAGGAGGAAAAGCAAGAGAAAAAGTCCTCCTCTCGCTCAAGATCGGGGAGTAGCTCAGTGTCAGGGTCAGAATCGGAACTGGACTCCAAACAATCACAAAAATTGCAGGTGGAGTCTTTAAAGTTGGACAGGAAGTCACCTATCACTGCAGCTAAAGTTCCAAAAGACAAATTTAAAGATGGCACACCCCAACTGGAAGATAAAAAGAGAGAGATGACTTCTGATCACAGTGAAGAAGAAAGTTTCAAACTAGGAGGGAGAAGAAAGATGTCTCCTGAGCCTGCACATGCACTAATTGCAGAGAGGGACATAAAAGTGGAAGCTGTTGGCGAACATGAAAGTTTTGTTAAAGCTCAAGAACTTCCTGATATTATCCCTAAGCTGGAGAATGTGCACAAAGAGCAAGTTGTGCAGAAGGACATCTTAAAGGAAGCAAATGGGAGTCAGAAAGAAAAGAAAAAACAGTCCCTCTCCAGGTCAAGGTCAAGATCACTTTCAGACACTAAAGGGAAAAAATCCAAACATAGTCGCTCCAGAACCCCAAAGCAGTCAATGGGTAAATCAGGACGTCATAATGACAGATCATCTTCAAGGGACAGGTCTGTGTCTGCCTCTGGTGGGAAGGATCGAACAAAACGAAGAAGCTCAAGGTCTCCATCGGGACGGTCACCATCTAAAGTAACAAAGAAAGCTGGACGCAGGTCAAGGTCGCTCTCTGGAAGAAGAGGGTATCGCTCTGACTCAAGGTCTCGCACAAAGACCAGAAGATCCAGGACCAGGTCCCCACGGCGTGGTCATCGCTCAAGATCTAGATCAACTGGAAGACCAATACGTTCACGCTCAAGATCAAAACAATCTGTTTCTCGGCGGAAGAATCGGCGCTCAAGAACGCGGTCCAGATCTGTACGGCGAGGAAGACACTCAAGGTCTCGCTCTCGAAAGAGGACACCTGTTTCTCGGACGAGGCGGTCCAGGTCTAGATCTGTCAGAAAAACAAGACGAGCACGCTCAAGATCCGTTGTGGTCCTTAGACGATCTAGATCACGCTTGAGAAGAAACAGAAGATCCAGATCAAGATCCGGTCGTAGAAGATCAGGTTCAAGAAGCCCAAGGCGTAGAACTAAGTCTCGGTCCCCTCAGCGCTCCAGGCCCTCTGAGTCACGTTCTCCTGCAGTCCGTCAAAGGAGGACAAAATCTAGGAGCCCTCGTAGCACAAAGTCAGAATCAGTATCTCCTCAGCGACGTAAAAGATCAAAGTCACGGTCATCCTCACATAATTCAAAGTCTGAATCCCCAAAATTGAGAATGACTAAAAAGCAAAAAGGTAAACGGTCAAGGTCAGTTTCTCAGAGAAAGACATCAAGATCTAGATCCATTTCCAGGGAGCGACAATCATCAGATAGAAGTATGTCCCCTACTAAGAGAGCACACTCTAAATCTCCCACTAAAGAAGATGAGTCCTTAAAGGATCAGAGTTTAAAAGAAACCTCAGAGACTAGACTGCAGGTTTTGGATGCTGTGGAGGAAAATTTGGAAGTAAAAGGGACAGCAGGGTCAAGTGGATGGATACCAGTGACTACTGAATGTACATCTGTGCAAAAGCCATCAAATGAAGACGTAACATCATCAGAATGTGACGCACAATGTAAAAAAATCGAGGAGCCTGAAAATCCCTCTGAATGTGAAGGAAGACCAAACCGATCCAGATCATTGTCCTCAGAGCCAGTTCCTCAACACGGTACTGCAGGGTCAGATGAAGATGATCGATCAGGGAGCTCACGATCACCTTCACCAAATACAGTAAAAGAATCAAAGTCCTCCAACAGAACGTCTCCTGTTCGAAGAAAGCGCTCCAGATCAGCTTCTTCCACCAAGAAGAGGCGGTCCAAGTCGAAGTCTGTCAGCAGCAAGAGGAGGTCAAGGTCTCCTGCCAGAAAACGCAAGTCCAGGTCTCCCTCACATAGTCGTAAAAAAAGGACAAAGTCTCGGTCGCCTGTTCGGAAAAGGAGATCACGATCGAGATCAGCCAATCGAAGGGCAAAATCAAGGTCTAAATCTCACACAAGGACAAAGCGCTCGAAGTCAAAATCCCCCAAGCGGAAACGGTCAAAGTCTAGATCACCAGCCCGAAAAAGGAGATCCAAGTCGCGTTCCCCTGCTAGAAAGAGAAGATCTCGTTCACGGTCAAGGGCCCGTCAGTCACGATCCAGAAGGTCACGATCTGTCTCACGCCGGAGGAGACCAGCATTTCGAGGGCGATCTTTTGATAGACGAGATCGATGGAAACGTGAACCAAGCCATTCCCCAATTTTGATTCTCCGTAAGAGGAGGTCCACCTCAAGATCTCGACGCAGTTCTAGCAAGACGCCACCGCGTCTCACTGACCTAGGTAAATATGCTTTTTGCTTGGCTCCCTCTTCTTGTTAGCATGAATAAAATAAATTAACTTTAAAATAATAGCAAGCAATGTCTGTCTACATCACAACAATTTTAATTACCTCTCCCTTCAGATAAAGATCAGCTGTTGGAGATTGCGAAGGCAAATGCTGCTGCAATGTGTGCTAAAGCTGGAATGCCCATACCTGAAAGTCTCAAGCCGAAGGCAATTCTGCAGCTACCCCTGCCAACCCCAGCTCCAGCACCCTTGTCTTTGCCTCTGCCACTGCCCGTGCCCAATTTACCTATGAATCTGCCCATGGGTATACCAGGTATGCCTGCAATGCCGAACATGACGATGAACGCTGCCGTGGCAAGTATGACTGCGGCAACCATGACCGCTGCTCTCTCAAACATGGGTGCCCTGGCCGCTATGCCCCCGATGCCTCCCCTTCCTACAATTACAAACAAGCCCCCTCCAGCACCCACACCTAATCTTGCAAGTATTGAGGAGGTGAAGAGAAAAGTGGCTCAACAAGCTAACAGCATTAGCATCAAGGAGTTCACAGAGGTGAGATTTGTTTTTGTTGCCAAGTGAATCATAGATTATGAATACATGTATATTGGGGACAGTAAGATTTTCTTTTCTTTTTTTTTTTTTCTTTTTTTAAAGGAATCAATACTTTTATTCAGCATAAATGCATTTAATTATACATGGGACATGTTCAGTTCACTTATTTTTGTCATGGCCATAAGATATTAATTAGTGGGAACATCATATTAACTTGTGGGAATGTGTCATTTTGTCAAGGTAACAAAATTTTTTTCTTGTGGCCATGAGTTTAATGCACAAACAAACCTGCATGCAAGATGAGATCGAGTGTAAAATATATATATATATATATATATATATATATATATATATATATATATAAAATCAGTCAATGGATTTAAAAGACTTTGGGATGAGAAGAATAATTATTTTTATTATTATTTTTTAATTTAAATACTCTTTCAACATATAGCCTTTTAATAATAACAAATTATTAGAACTTTATTCGAATGCTGTCATGGGCATGAGGTAGCCTATCTATACATTTGTAAATGAAAACGTCTCATTTATCGTCACATACTGGTGTAGCCTAGAGAAATACTGTCATAAAGTCAAAACTTCAATGGCATGATTGGGCATTTACAAACTTGACTTTAAGTCACACAATATACAGAATGTTAATAAGGTAAAGAGATATATTAAATGAAGGAGAAATGAAAGCAATATGTATTAAAAATATAATCAATAATAATAATTTACAAATATGAAATAAAAAAGAAACGATCAGTGAATGGATTTAAAAGTCTAGGATGGAATAGATAAAAATGTTTTCTTGTAGGCCTGTATTACTATTTTATGTTCTTACATATTCTTTTAACAGTTATTGATAACAAAAACTTGATTCGAATGCTGTATATAGGCAACATTGTGCACAATATAATATAGGCTGATAGTATAATATAATAATTTCTTAATTTTGCATTTATTTTTTTTTTTTGTCATTCTTAATTCAAAATAAAATATTGATCCCAGGTTGCTGTGGTCACACTGGTTTGTTTACGAAAAAAAACTCATGGTCACAAGAAATAGATGTCGTTTCCTCAACAAAGGATCTCGACCTTCACATCATGTGACTACAACATAAGGATGATGTTACCTCGACAAAATGATCTCGTGGTCACGACATATCACGTTCCCAGGAATTAATCTCTTGTGGCCGCAACAAATCTAATTGAACCAAACATGTCCCCTATTTTTTGATTAAAAAATTAATTGATAATAAAAATTGATAGACCTTACATTGTTAGGAAACACTTCTATCTCAAATTAATGCTGTTCTTTTTAACTTTCAATTCAGCAAAGAATTCTGAAACTTGATCAAAAAAATATTAAGCAGTTTACTGTTTACAACAGGGGTGTCCAAACTTGGTCCTGGAGGGCCACTGTCCTGTAGAGTTTAGCTCCAACTTGCCTCAACACGTCTAACGGGAAGTTTCTAGTATGCTTAGTAAGACCTTGATTAGCTGGTTCAGGTGTGTTTAATTGGGGTTGGAGCTAAACTCTGCAGGACAGTGGCCCTCCAGGAGCAGGATTGGACACCCCTGGTTTACAACATATAATAAAAGAAATTTCATGAGCATCAAATCAGCATAACTAGAATGATTTCTAAAGGATCACGAGACACTAAAGACTGGAGTAATGGCTGCTGAAAATTCAGCTTTGCAATCACAGGAATAAATTACATTTTAAAATATTAAAACAAAACAATTATTTCAAATTGTAATAATATTTCACAATATTACTGTTTTTACTATATTCTTTTGATCAAATAAATGCAACCATGGTGAACAAGTCTTTTAAAAACTTAAAAAAAAAAAAAAATTAAAAAAATCATTTTGACTCTAAACTTTTGAATGTTATTATATATAACTCCTTTTATTATCAGTGCTGATTTTTTTTGCAAGTCATCTTTTTTTTTTTTTTTTTTTTTTAGAAATGTAAACAGATTGCAGAGAGTAAGGAGGAGATGAGTATTGCACGACCACATGTTTCAGACGATGAAGATGATGAGACACGGGTGAATGTTCTGTCATTTTAATTGAATTCTGTCATTTTTGATTTAAACCTTACTTGGTCTCGGTTGCTTGTATTTACCTCCTGTTTATGTTTTATTTTAACTATTTTGCAGTAACCCACTGTCCTTCTACTGCATCTCGTATACAATCCCGATGATAGACACCTGTGGCCCACATTTGGGATAAAGGATGAACTCTGCCAGAGGCCTGTTTTTGTCATGTAAATGAAGCTTTCGTTTACTCACAGGAGTTCAACGTTTGAGCATTTGGACACTTGAAGCTACATTGATTTCAGTGGTTTATTTCAACAGTTATCTTTAAATTGTCAGTTGTTGGAACAACTGCAAGCTACAGGAACCTTTTTTACCATAGACTACCAGATTAGGCCATTCAATATGTCTACCTGCCCAGACTGACAGTGAAACGTTTCACTTTCAGGCTTGTTTTTACCTTCACTACATATGGTGCCTCTTGATACCATTAAGAAGGACCTCTGGTAGATTTAACTCAGATTTATAGGTGTAAGGGGGGAAGGGGGTGCCGATTTTGGGGTGCAGCTTGGATCACATGTCAGGTCTGTTGGTCCACACTTAACATAGAGATGTGATCCTTTTAGGAGTATTTTGTTTTTCTTGTCTTTTAAAATTCATTAAGTGTTAATCACTTGTTTAAATACATAGATGAAGATAATTGTTTTTTTCTTCCTTAACACTTTTGTGAACTTTTAAAGCAAATTAAATGTTAGGGTTCAGAGTTGTGGCTGTACTTGAGTGCTATATTAATGGATGATATTTGCATTGTAAGGGTTCTGACCACAAACTTTCTTTTAGTTACATCGGTTAAACCTTGCTGTGCTGCTTTCTGTGGACTGACGTTGTGGTCTGGCTTTATCTAAAAGAATTTTCACAGAGAATGACACTCATTGATGAGATTGTTTTTTTTGTTTTGTTTTTTTTTCTTCTTTTTTTTCTTCATTTTTAGTCTATCATACAGTGCATCCTTGTAAACAACAGTTCATGATGCGGTTGTGTGGTAAACAATGCTGTTTTTATCTTTGTGACTGAAATATTTGACCCAGCAGAGCTGCAGGGTGGGATGCTGTATTTTCAGTAGTAAGAACCGTCACCCATCACCATTCTAGATGGAGGTGATTAAAATGCGTATGATTTACATAAGATTATTGTTTAGACATGTACTGTAAGATGTACTGTATACTGTGTAGGTGTTTTGTCAGTTTTGTTTTTACCTCTCTCCCCTCCACTGTTTTTTACTATGGCGGAGATCACTTTCCCCATTTATCTAAGAAGAAATGTGATGATGGCACAGATACTACTAATATACTTAGAAAATGTTTAACTCTTAAGGTAGACACATAAAGGTTAACAGTATTTTCAACATGAAGGGATGATCCACACTATGTTAGCTTTAGATTTGGCACTGTATTGTAGTCCACAGATAAGAAGTGATAACTTTTGTCCAGAGCTTCTTTCACCTTGGATAGATGATATAGTGATTATGGAATAAGTTTAAAATTCATTAATATTAACAACAGGTTTCAAACTGGAAATATGAAGCATTGTGAATGGTTTCATTTTGCCATTGTTCACTCAAAGGGATAACCCCCCCCCCACCCCAAAAAAAAACAATCTGTCATTTACTCACCTTCATTTATAAACCTCTATGACTTTCTACTGCAAAACACAAGATTTTGAATGACACGAGGGTGAGTAAATGACAGAATTTTCATTTTTGAACTATCCCATTTTTGAACCATTTAATTGGATAACTTATGAAATGAGTATGGCCATGTTGAGGTCTCCTTGAGGTTAGTCAGGAAAAGTTCTGCATCTAAGGTACAAGCCCACATTCCTTGCAACATCCTCAGTTATGACAAAGCATTTTTTTTTTTTTTTTTTTTATCATCACATTGTGAAACATAATGGCACACTTTGTATATAATGCAACATCAAATATTAAAGGAAACAATCTAATTGACTTTGAAAAGGTGTTTATTATTATTTTCTCATTTCATATGTATTGATCAAAATAGGATTCTCCTTTCAGTAGCTATGCCAGGAGACGGCGGCAATATGAATGTGACCTTTAATAATAAAGTAAGTCTTGTCTTTATGGCAGAAATGGTAAGAATACTGTTCAGTTTTTCTCTAGAATTTTTTTAGTGACTTGGCACATGATAGACTTTACAATGTAAAAATATCATTACTAAACTAATCAGTATTAAAGTAATTAGATTAATGTTGAAGGCAAATTAAGGCCTAATCCCTTATTTTAGGAAGATATAGTCACTTAAATCTTTAACAATTAAATTGTTAAAGATTTAAATAAAAAAAAAAAACAATTTACATGGTTACATATCTTGAGATTTTTGATATATTTTGTTTAATCTGGGTTCGTTTTGACATCTCCAGTGTCAAAAATGCAATGTTTCTTTACATATAAAAACTCTTACAGTACAATTTTTAAGAAGTGCAATTTAAATGCACATGTGTAAAGTTTGTAAACTTAACATGTAGGTTCAAACTTTTTGTGTCAATTTGTTGTCAAAAAGTATTTGGACATGTAGGCTACACCTACAAAATGTGTGAATGAATTAGAAAATTTAAAACGTACATGTAGCATATGGGACATTTCAGCAAGAATATATAAAATATAGAGGCACATTGCCTATGCTTTCATATATTTTGGCCAGAAAATGTCGTTTGAATTTATTAATATCAGAAAATTTCAACATGACGCGTCATTTTACAGTTTGTTCTCTTTATGATGTCAAAGAGAGTAGCCTATGTACCAGTGATCTACGGCTCTGCTAGTTCAAGGCCAGCATATCTTCGGCTACTTAGTACATGACCGTAATAATCTCTTTTCAGGCACAGTAAATGTAGAGTCTAAACTTTCATGGCAAATGTTTGCATGTCACATATTTTGATAAAATATTTTTTCAGTTCCTGTCATTTTCAGGGATGTCTTACCGCCCCCTGCTGGAATCATTGAATATGTTAAAAAAGGAAACGGGAAGTTGTCTAGTACGTACGTCGACAAAGCTAACTGTTTTCCGCAAATGATGGTTAAATCGAGGTTATTTATTCTTATAACACCCAGCTTAAAAGACAAACACATAGTTTATAGTTAAAAAAGATCAACTGAACACGTCAATGCCTATTTATAAATCGGTTCCTAAAGTAAGTGCGAGCCGTTTAAGGATGATGACATTTTCATACAGTATAGACAGATAGCTTGCCACGCCATATGATTTACACACAAATTCAGTAGGAATTAAAGTTATTTTGCGACCTGGACAGTAGTTTCCTATCTGTTCCATATTTACATTATGCAGCAGTCAAATGATGACAGCGAGGCCACCGTGGACGTGCATTTTACCGACCTGACTGATTCACTGGTGGCCTGGAAAGTTCCTGTGGATGTTTTTGCCATTGAAAGCCCTTTAAGAGTGAGTAATACTGAATTCATACTCCTGTATCCCTCTCATGAATCTTACTTAGACCTGGAATGCATATATAACCGGAATATATAGACCAAAGATGCATTTATGCACTGTATATGTTAATATAGCCTACTCTTGGACTTTAAAATTGCCATTGCATTGAACAAGAAAATATCGAGTGGTATATATTTTCTAGAAAGGTTGCACCAGCACACTTTTTAAACATTTAAAAAAAAAAAAGTATTATATAGCAATAGATAAACTTTATTTGGGCACTTTCTTGTGAAAGAATATATAATATATAAAGAATACATAGCAAACATGTCCATATTTAATGTGATGAACTACAGAAATATTTTTTGTTGTTGTTTTATATGTTTTCTTGATTTTACATTGTGTTATCAAATGCAAAAGTTAATGGTCCATATTGACATGATAGCAGCAGTTGTTTGTTTTAGAGTTGTTGGCTGCACATTTATGCTGTGAATGTGTCATTCTACTTTGTCCAAAAGATGCTCTGTTGGATTGAGATGTGGTGATTGTGAACTCATGGAACCAGAGATAACTTGCTCTGTGACATGGAACTTTATACTGCATAATCTTCACAGTAATCTTGTTTAATGAGCCATAAGCAGATATAATCTTTCTCCTAATTATATGATGCAATCATAATTTGATGATTAAGCAGTCGAGATATGGTTGTATAAGTTGTTGTGAGGTAAGATTTTAATATTCTGTTGATGGACTTGAATGTCTGAAACTTGGAAAAGACTGGCTTTTTTGTTGGTATAAAGTGTCACAACTAGTAAACCTGGAGTTTTTCGAATATTTATGGAGATTTGGACGTCAGTGGTGTTACTTTAATTTCCCTGAGAGCTTCTTTCTTCCTCATTGTAAAAAGGAAAATAGGAACTTGGGGAAATAACATTCTCATTGTAAAAGTTTTTGACTCATTCCAGAATTTTTGTGTGGTTTTGTTCCATATGGTTTATCAAAATGAAACATGTCAACCATTTATCTTAGTGCAACTCTATGTTCTGAAGGTGTCTTATATACTCCTGCCATAATTTGTTTAGTGGCAGCTTATGATGTATTGAAGTAGTAGCCGGTGCTTTCAAGAAATGGAAATTTATTATACTCCCTTGCATCCCTTGAGTTTAGGTCTGAAATATTGGAGTGCTTTACAAGTCAAGTAGCTGAGTGAAAACAATAAATAACAATGCATAATGCACTCATTTGTTTGCTTTTTTCCCTACAAGATTATTATGACATTGGAGTGTTGAATAGGTGTGTTTGTCATGGCTGAAGAAATTTTCCACTTGACGTCATTTTTGTTGAGCTGTTACACAAATCCTTGTCAACAGACAACCTTAAGTCAAGTTGTAGACATTGTTATTAATGTACTAGAGAAATGACCTGTTGTTTCAACTACCCTTTTTTATACAGTTCAGCTTAGAGATTGATTTACCACAGTGACGCACAGCACAGTTTTTGTCAGTTTCTCTCATGCCTGTTGATAAATGAACGTTTGTTAAAAAGACTTTGGGACATAATACACACAATAATGCAAGCATTGATATCCAAAGTCTAGAAGTTGTGTATAGCACAAGTATATATTTCAGTTCAGGCAATATGTGTCGGGTGTGTGCAATTTCCTAATAGGGTGGAAACCTTGAGTTGAATGGAAATGGGATGAGAGCATAATAGAGATTGGAAAATAGTCTGCTGTTGAGAATGGAGAAAATGGAAAACCTGTTCCATTGTTTTTTGCAATGTGGAAACAGGAAGCAAGTTCTAACATTTATTGCAATGAGGATGGTTCTGGTTCTAAAATATGATTGGAAGAGAAGGTCATGTAACCACCATATACATTAGCTAAATTTACGTGGACAACTTTTGTTTCAATCATAATGAAATCGTTCTAATTGATGAATATGAATGTGAAAAAGTGTTTACATGAACGCTAAATAAAAGCCGTTTACACCTGGTATTAAGATTTTTGCATTTTTGGTCGATCGAATCACAAGTGGACGACAGTAAGTACAGGGGTAAATGGGGTCTAAAACGTTTTGAGCTTGTCCACTTTCAACCACTTCCAGAGGTAGTCAAAAACGCATTCGACCGGATTGCTTTCATAGTGTAGACACTCATGTGGTCGAATGTGTTTGAACAACCACAAAAGACCACCTACTCTCTGCCTACTGATTTAATGTGTAAACATTATGGGAAGCGCGCTAGTCAGACAGAAAAGAATTTAAACTTTGTTGGCTGAAGACCCAAGTTTGGTTTGAAGATGAAAAATGTACCAATTATCTCACCATTCCTGATTTCTAACACGCACTCATACTGCGTTTGCCGTGGTCTTACGGCTATCACAAAAAATGAAGGCTGCTGCTCTTCATGTGTTTTTCCGTTGTCTCTGGGCACGCTCATATCTAAATTGCATAAGCTTGTTTTGTCCATTAGATCAAAAGATCTGAAAAAACCCACACATTTACCCACCCATAGACCCTCCCCTTGAAGAAATCAGGACAGAAGTGGTTGAAAGTGGACAAAAGAGATGGATTAAAACAACGGGAATGTGTTTCCCTCATCTGCTTGTGATCTGATCCATCAAAACGCACCTTAATATCAGGTGTAAACAGGGCCAAAGAGATCGGGTTGGTGTGCACGTTTATATGTCACAATCGGTATTTCGATGGCAGATTCTTAAACATTTTGGTCCTCTTCATTTTTAAACATTTGTTTACGTTCTTGCGGTGGAGCCATGTATGAAACTGTTATAAAATAGCTGAAATATACTTTTGTAATTGGATAATAAATTGAATTCTATATAATATATAATTATGCTGCCAGTGTGGTCCTATTGTACACACTTAAAGGGGAGTGATGCACTAAAATTTCAGGCAAGCAAAAATATTCTGCCAAAAAAAAAAATTCTCTTTTGGCTAAATTTGAGTTTTGAAGAGCTGAAATTGTTGACCGACACAATGACTTTAATAACAGGTAAACACCCTTCACCGTATGGATGCACTTCACCGGGACCAAAAATGAAGCACGAGTAGCAATATGTAAAATTTGTTAGGCTGAAATATCGAGAGGCAGCTCATTGCCGAATAACTCAACTACGACTAGTTTAATTTAGAACACGACACCCTGAACAGTATAAAGAGTTCAGTTATCCAATTACCTCAGTAAAAAAATCATTTTGATACATCACTACTTAAAGGGATAGTTCACCCAAAAAGAAAGTTTTGTAGTCATTACTCACCCTCATGTCATTCCAAAACTGCATGATTTTGTTCCTTCTATGGAACATAAAATATATTTTGAGAAATGTCTAGGGTTTTTGTCTATACCGTGGAAGTTAAGGGTCACCAAAACTGTTTGGTTATGAAGATTCTTCAAAATATCTGCTTTTGTGTTCAGCAGAAGAAGTCACAGGCTGGAACGACATTAGGAGAAGTAAATAATTACAGAATTTTCATTTATGAATGAACTGTCCCTTTAAATGTGGTAAGCCACACAAACACTTTAATTGGCTGCATGTTTTTATGCAGAAGTTCCACTGGAATACACAGTTTCTTTTTGCATTTTCAGCAGTTCTTTGCTCTTATTTTGACTTGGCTTCTTTCTTCTTCTTCTTCTTCTTCTTCTTCTTCTTTTTTTTTTTTTTTTTTTTTTAACCTCCGTAATGCAGATGATCATCATCTCCGCCCCAGCAAACAATCCCAATTTCAGAACTTATCATTGTAGTATCATCTTCCACCCTCAGTTCTTTGAACTTGCCTATTTACATTGGCACAGTCATAAACAAACTAGTGCAGTACATGCAGTTTTGTGATCCACCTGGAGCATGCTGTTTTCCATCTGTTTTCAACCCAAGCTAATGACAATTATCAGTGTGTGAGGTCTAAAGTCTTAAAGAGATAGTTCACCCTAAAATGAAAATTAAGTCATATTAATCACCCTGGTGTTGTTCTAATGCCATATGCCCTTCTTTCTTTTATGGACCACAAAAGGAGAATTTAAAAAAAAAAAAAAAAAATGTCATGTTCTAACTCGTCCATATAATGTCAGTGAATAGCGACCAGCATCAAGCTTTTTTAAAAAAAATGACACAAATGTATCACAGAATGATCCCATGTGACACATGTCGTATATTCCAAGTGTTCTGGGGGTATACGATATGAAATTTAAGCCCGGTTTCACAGACAGGGCTTAGATTAAGCCAGGCTTAGGCCTTAGTTCAATTAAGACATTTAAGTAGCTTTTATAAACATGCCTTAGAAAAAAAAACATTACTGGTGTGCATCTGAGACAAAACAATGGCACTAACATATTTATATTTTAAGATCTGTCAGTGCAAGTTGCTTTTAGTTAAAACATCTCAAACATGCATTTTAGTCTGGGACTAGGCTTAAGCCTTGTCTGTGAAACTGGGGGTTAATGTATTATTTAACAAATCCTGGCTTTGGCCATTGGTCTGTGTACAGCTACACGATGTGCACGTTCGTGTGACTCTATTTGCTCCGCATTTCACTCCGTCTCACTCAGAAACAGCACACAATTTGTGAGAAATCAAGATTAACAAAAACACGACAGAATACAACACCTAGAAATCCCAAAAAAGTATCCATATACTTTCTTCACTGAGTTAAATATCTCTGTTTGTCTGATGACAGTCAGAATGACAGTTGACAGTTGTAAACGATAACTTCTTGTTACGACAAACACAAAGGATATATCCACCTCAGATAAGAAAGTACATGTATTGTATATCGTGTTGCATTTTTGTTAAGCTTAATTGCTCTCAACAGCCAAAAATCGTTCTCCTGCCACGCACCATATGAACGTGGCAGGAGAATGATTTTTGGCTGTTAAGCTTATAATAGAAATTTTGTTCAAGTTTCCACATGTACAAAGTTGGCATGTTCACGATATACTTGAAGATCAAAGAAAAGGACATAAGCATGTTTCATTTTCATCTTCTTATAAGGCTTTTTTTATGGCTATATGTGTTGCAAACAAAGAAGTTTTTGTAAATGTGAGAAAGTGTTGTGTAGTTTAGGCCATTGAAAATTGAAATAGGCTTTATTAATAATATAAATTAAAAGTGTAATTTCCAAGGCTCTTTTGAATTTATTAACTCAAGCATTGAATGTATTCTTTGCTACCTTAGTTCAAGTAGTTAACTAGTAATCCTTTTCTGGAATGTTTTACTCTTAGTTTCACTGTCTATTTTTTTCTAGAGGCAATGAATGTCAATGTGTGTGTGTGTGTGTGTGTGTTTTTTGTTTTTTTTGTTTTTTTGCAGGATTATTCACATGTCAGCTGATTGTCTCATGATGAAAAAATGCACTTTGGTGACTGCTCTTTCTGTGGAAAGTCTGGAATGAGTTTTGACACTTGCTCTGTGCGACATGAGCCCTCGAGCTGTCATAAACGCAGCTGGGTGTCTAGTCAGTGGAAAATGTAAGCTGTTCTCTTAAATGTGTCAATTCACGTTCCCTGAGTAAACCTATTCTGATATCAACCACAACCAGGGTTTTATAAACAAAACACTGACTCATTTAGAAACTTTCTTGGAACCCACTTTCTAATTGGTGCTTCAAAACATGAAGCGTGCCATTTAAGTGGACAAGTGAGTGATATCAGCCTGTAAGTGATGCTCATAATTTTTGAAAGCTTGAAATGGAGCCAACTCCTGACCTTAACCTCAGGTCAGTTTTGACTATTATTATCATGTAGGCTAATAATATGTATGTGCTCTAGCCATGGCCCACTTTCCACCTTTACACATATTACTAGATGATGAATTCATTTACCGTGAAATAGATGGCAGATAATTTTATTTTCCATTACATTGATTGTAGATGATAAATTCATTTGCTGTTACAAAGACAAAAAATAATTACTTCATTTCCATTAGGGTTAGATTAGAATTTTTTGGTAACACTTTATTTTAGGGTCTTTTAAGTAGTTGCTTATTGGCTTGCATATTACTAGAATATTAACTGTTTATTAGTACTTATTAAACACATATAATAATGCCTTATTCTACATTCTTAATCCTGCCCAATACCTAAACTTAACAACTACCTCACTAACTATTAATAATCAGTAAATTAGGAGTTTATTGAGGGAAAAGTCGTAGTTAATTCTGAATATGTGTTCCCTATACTAAAGTGTTAACAATTTTTTAATTTGCCATTTGACTAAATAATGTCCTGTTACTTGGACATAATAATTTTATCCACCATTGACAGCAGATAAAGTAATTTTCAAGTACTTTATTTACCAATACATAAATGGTAAATATAGAATTGAATTAATAATTATTATTAATAATAATAAAGTAACATCAGATTAAGGCAAATTCAGTTTTAAAATATTATTATAAATACTTTTAAAAAGTTTATTTGCTGTAGATTATAGGCTACTTTTATTTGCTGTAACTTTTATGTTTGATAATCCTTATTTGCTGTTACATAAATGGTAAATAATGACCTAAGTTTGTCATTACAGTGACGGTAGATAATAACATGATTTGTCATAACTATGATGGACATAATCTACATATTTTGGATCCAGTTAGCTATTTAAAGATGAGGAATTTAACTGCATTTACTGTTTTTGTTGTACGCTTCTGACTGGAGCGGAATGTTTTTGTGTGCATAATAACACCTGTCAGATGCTTTCCACCCGTATAAAAGCATACACAAAGTACAGCAACATAATGCTGCTCTGTTCACTATTTTCCATCCTGTATTCCTTCCACTTTGTTATAATTTGGTTTCATGTTTTTTTGCTTTTCCATTCCCTAATAAGAGGCCTTGTTCCACTGGAACTGGATTCCCAGCTTCTGGACTAAAACATCTGCACACATGACTGACAGATGCCTATGGCTAGTGTAGGTCTCTCTGTGCTTATCTCAAACAGGAAAGCTTTTACCAGATAGAGAGGTGGAAAGTTTGAGTGAAAGGTATGGGAAGAATGTTCACTTGAAGGGTTGCACGTTATACCGGTACTACGGTAGTATTGTGATACTAAAACTTTAAAATACTGGCAATGCCACTGTATTTTTTTTTTAACTGTAGTACCATCAGTACGGTAGTACTATAAGTAATGTTGTATGTGCAGCAGTTGCACTATTTAAAACGTTTGAACATGCATGTATGCAAGAACATTACAAGAGAGTCTCCCTACCTTTCTGCTGTGCTGTGTTGCAAATGCTGTGTATATGTTAAGGTCAAGGTTTTATTTAATTTAAGAAATATCATTTGTCAGTTAATAGAGATAAAAGAAATGTGCTTGTGATTATGTGCATGGACTGAAGAATAGTTAGTTATGTTCTGTCCAGTTTTGGATGTTAAAATCCATTTGTTATCTGTTTTTCATGGTCTCCAGCATCCCACAACTTTTGCCAGTGCAGTTTCTCCCTGTTCTGTCCAACATTTTCTGTGTAATCTCTACTCTCCTCTGTAATAAAATGTCAAAAAAGTGTGTGTGTGTGTGTGTGTATATATATATATATATATATATATATATATATATATATATATATATATATATATATATATATATATATATATATATATACATACAGGTGCTGGTCATATAATTAGAATATCATCAAAAAGTTGATTTATTTCACTAATTCCATTCAAAAAGTGAAACTTGTATATTATATTCATTCATTACACACAGACTGATATATTTCAAATGTTTATTTCTTTTAATTTTGATGATTATAACTGACAACTAAGGAAAATCCCAAATTCAGTATCTCAGAAAATTAGAATATTACTTAAGACCAATACAAAGAAAGGATTTTTAGAAATCTTGGCCAACTGAAAAGTATGAACATGAAAAGTATGAGCATGTACAGCACTCAATACTTAGTTGGGGCTCCTTTTGCCTGAATTACTGCAGCAATGCGGCGTGGCATGGAGTCGATCAGTCTGTGGCACTGCTCAGGTGTTATAAGAGCCCAGGTTGCTCTGATAGTGGCCTTCAGCTCTTCTGCATTGTTGGGTCTGGCATATCGCATCTTCCTCTTCACAATACCCCATAGATTTTCTATGGGGTTAAGGTCAGGCGAGTTTGCTGGCCAATTAAGAACATGGATACCATGGTCCTTAAACCACGTACTGGTAGCTTTGGCACTGTGTGCAGGTGCCAAGTCCTGTTGGAAAATAAAATCTGCATCTCCATAAAGTTGGTCAGCAGCAGGAAGCATGAAGTGCTCTAAAACTTCCTGGTATATGGCTGCGTTGACCTTGGACCTCAGAAAACACAGTGGACCAACACCAGCAAATGACATGGCACCCCAAACCATCACTGACTGTGGAAACTTTACACTGGACCTCAAGCAACGTGGATTGCGACAGCTGAAACCCATGTCTTGCATACGTCTGTGCGTAGTGGTTCTTGAAGCACTGACTCCAGCTGCAGTCCACTCTTTGTGAATCTCCCCCACATTTTTGAATGGGTTTTGTTTCACAATCCTCTCCAGGGTGCGGTTATCCCTATTGCTTGTACACTCTTTTCTACCACATATTTTCCTTCCCTTCGCCTCTCTATTAATGTGCTTGGACACAGAGTTCTGTGAACAGCCAGCCTCTTTTGCAATGACCTTTTGTGTCTTGCCCTCCTTGAGCAAGGTGTCAATGGTCGTCTTTTGGATAACTGTCAAGTCAGCAGTCTTCCCCATGATTGTGTAGCCTACAGAACTAGACCGAGAGACCATTTAAAGGCCTTTGCAGGTGTTTTGAGTTAATTTGATCATGCATTTATTTGATCAAAAATATAGTAAAAACAGTAATATTGTGAAATATCATTACCATTTAAAAAAAAAAGTTTTCGTTTTGTAATGTATTTTATGTAATTTATTCCTATGATTGTAAAGCTGAATTTTCAGCATCATTACTTGAGTCTTCAGTGTCACATGATCCTTCAGAAACCATTATAATACGCTGATTTGGTGTGCAAGAAACATTGTTTAATTATACAGTACTGTGCAAAAGTTTTAGGCCACCACCAGCTTTGTTGTTTGGTTACACTTTATTTTACAGTGCTGTAGTTACATTGTAATTACTCAAATAAGTACTGAGTACTATTGTTTAACTACATGTACTTGAGTTACAGTTAGGGTTAGGGTTTGGTGTTAGTTACTTGTAATTATGCATAATTTACTGTTATTACTATAGTAAGTACATGTAGTAACGTGTAACTACGGCACTGTAAAATAACGTGTTACCTGTTGTTTTAGCAATGTTTTAATGACCATCCATATTTATTTTTTTTTGGTCTTCATTACGATACAAACAGAAAATACAGGAAATATGTACACAAAATGTAAAAAAAAAAAAAAATCAGAAGAAAATGGCTTCTTTAAGCAAAAATCAGTATTTGCCTCCTTGACTTCTTCCATTTTCTCAAAGAAGAAAATCTGAGAAACTTCTTATCAGATTTTGAAAGTTTTCTTGGCCTTCCGGTCCTTTTCCATTCCATTTAGGTTTAAGAGAGCCGGTTCCTGCTATTGCTCAAGTGTACGGGGAGGTACTAAATACTTTCCACTTTAGCCTATAGCTAAAGTTTTTTTTTTTTTTTTTAATACTGCATACAAATTTCCTTTATTTTCTGGTTATATTCTAATAAAGAGATGGAGAAATAATTATATATGGTCATTATACCATTGCTAAAACAACATCTAATGGTGGCTTAAGACTTTTGCACAGTACTGTATATCATAGTTAAAAATAGCAGTGCTGTAGAAACCGTGACCCATTTTTTCAGGATTCTTTGATGAATTGAAAGTTCAAAAGAACTACATTTATTTGAAATAGAAATCTTTTGTAAGATTATATTGTGTCATTTTTATTTGCGTTTAGCATTATTTTTTCCTCAATGCTGTCCACAGACCGGCAACACATTTTTTGGGTAAAGAACTGCTGTTATCAACCCTATAAATATTCCCAATTTTAATTGAAAGGCCACATGTGTTTACCTTTATAGAAGATTACAGTTAATCTCTGTGCATCAGCTGTACCGTCATCAGTTTCAGTATTCAGTAATGGTCTCGATGTTTACACAATCAAGAGGGAGAATGTGGATAGTGTTTATAATACTTGCTAGACTCGGAGAGAATAACGTCATGCAGATCGGTGTTAAAAATAAGCCTGACATGCGACAACTGAATGCCACTTAAACGGATAGCAAAAGAAAAGCTGCTCTTCAATAATAACTGGACAAATCCACTGCCCCTGGAGTCAGACAGGAGAAAACGAGGGGAATTAACACCCATGGAAAATATGCTGCGGGGAAAGCTTGATAACACAGCTGCCCTTCTGCCCAGCTCAGCTGATTTAGATTTTCCATAAAGATGGGAGGGGCAGCATGAAAGAGACATACTGTGAGATGAGCGATACAGATCATTGTTTTACCACACTGTGTGTCCTGAAATAGTGTGACTGAATTGAGCAGAGATTGGCTGAACTGAATCTGAGCTGCATGGAAAGCAGTGGCACATAGTTTCCAGGACTTGCACTCTCAGGGTGTGTGTGTGTGTGTGTGTGTCTATGATTAGTCAGCAGAGCCATTCGTTTCAGTACAGAATGGAAAAGTGAGGCGGAGTCTGCAGGCAGAGGCACCCCTCCCCTGCAGTGGGCGGAGCCTGTTGTTGTGCAGCTGAGAGGGGCCTTTATATAAAAGGAGACGGATGAGTGAGCTGCAGTCTTACGAAGCTTTCAAGACGTTTGATCGGTGGTGCAGGAGCACAGACTATTCCAGAAGATTCTGTCTCAGCAAAGCAGTGTTACGTGACCACAGAACGAAAACTCAGGGGTTATATTTTTTTGTACATTGCTCAGTTTGACCCATTTCCTTTCTGAAAATGCTCAAGGCTCTCTGCTGGACTGAGACCGTCTGAGAAGAACAGGAAGAAAAGCATCAGCAAAGAGGTTGATTTCGAAGCATTTGTTTCCTGAAGCAGGCGTCATTCGTGTCCTCACGCTGGGGAAGGCAAAACGGACACGTCTCAACCCCTCCTGCCCTTTACGTTCTCTAACCTCTCAAGTCCTCCGGAGGATCCGTCAACGGGCTTCAGTCATGCACCTGAAAACCATGAAGTGCAACCCTTTCTGCCTTATCGCTTCCTTAGAGGATCCGGATATTTTTAACAGACCTGAGGAGAGGGTAAGGCTTCACTGACATGGTGCCTTACAATATCAAATAGCTTTACACTTTAAATAAATACTGAAATAATAACATTAAATTGCTGGAATACAGTTGCTTCAGCCATTAAACAGAATGAATTACAAAATGGATAACAGAAAAAGATCCAACAGCCCTTTGAATACCTCATATAACCTTTTGTCTTTGATGATAACTCTTGATTTGTGCTTTATGTGTGGTTTGTGGTTAACTAAATGACCTACTTATGTATCATTTTTGTATGTAGCCAATGATCTAGTTTGTTGGTTGTGGCAGTAGTGCTTAGATGATGAAATAACCACTGTGGGAACATTTAATGAGTGTTTGGCTGGACAGTTTGGGGCTTTTGAATCTGACGTAAGCTCTTACGCACATATTCACACACAACACTTATCCACAATAGAAAAAAAACAGGATTTATGGATCATACTCTACTAAATCTCTGCATAGCTTGAAATGGTTCATCAGGACTGTCTGCATGTTCACAGCGTGCAGTAAGTCTCTGTTACCTTGGAAACCAATATCTTTGTCGAGCACTGACAGACGTGGTCATTTTTAGGATGTGTATTAGATTAGTACTATGTGCGTCAGTACGGTTTAATATAGAAGCGTTTACTGAATATCAATCTGGCAGTATCCCCAAAACCAAGATAAATGGATTCAGCACAATGATGTCTTACGAGCGCAGTCTCACCACAGGGTGTGTGGTAATCTAGTGGTTTAGGCTTAAGGCTGGTTATAAAGGTTGCCAGACTGAGCCTAATTGGAGGCACACTTTTCAAACACTTGACCTCAGATTGCTCCACAGGGAATGTTTATTTGTGAGGTCACCAGCAAAATACATAGTCAAATGTATTAATTTGAGATGCTTTCCTCTCATCCACAGGCTAGTTTTGAGGATCTCTTCCGTGCCTTTGACCGAAACGTCACCTTCCAGTTCTTCAAGAGTTTCCGTCGGGTGAGGATAAACTTTACCAATGCTCTGGCCGCTGCAGAGGCAAGAGCAAAACTCCACAAAAGTGACTTCAACGGCAGGGAGGTGCGACTCTATTTTGCCCAGGTATGTCATCTTAAAACTAGCCTATAAATATATCTATCTCTGTGTATGTAAACAAAGCAACTAAATAATAATAATTAAATAATTAAATAAATAAATATTTTTATTATTATTTATTAATATAAAATTATTATATAATTGTATTATTTAATAATAATATCTTTATTGATGATTCTGATTGGTCAGTTGTGGCATTCAGATGTTAGTATGTTATTAGTATGTTAGTAATGTCTTTCCACTTTCCATCAGGGTTTATTTTACAATAATGATGAACTGACTGTATAACTGTATAAAAGAAACTAAACAATAATAATAACATTGTTATTAATTAGTTGTATTATTTAATAATAATTGTATTTTTTTTTTCTATTATTAATGTATGTGTGTGTGTGTATGTATGTATGTATGTATATATATATAATTTTTTTTTTTTTTTTTTGCATTTCTTATTTGATTCTATGATTCTGGTCAAATCATTGTGTAATGACTGCTAAACTGTAATAACTTTCCACTTTGTGTCAGGGATTATTTTGCAATAATGACCAACTGACTGTACAGTATTCCTTAATTATTACTGTTTATTGCATCACACCTAGTTATTTGTCTGCCTTTTGTGTACTGATTATCACAAAAAATGTTCCACCTTGCCTTCTTTCTAGTCTGTTCACATTGGCAGTCCACACCTGGAGCCTCCTAAACCAGATAAGCAGTTCCTCCTGTCCCCTCCGCCGTCACCTCCTGTGGGTTGGGAGCAGGCAAAGGACGCCACACCTGTCATTAACTATGACCTTCTGTGTGCCATCTCCAGACTAGGGCCAGGTACGACACACGTAATGTCTCACATTCTCACTGAATCTTTTTTCGGATTGGTCCATACCTCTAAAATAGGTCTGTGATTAAATTAATAATTTCATTTGGCCTGCTTTGAACTTCTAAAAATAAATTCTCTCTGTACGGCAGGTGAAAAGTATGAGCTCCAGCCAGGAACTCCCACCACTCCCAGCGTGGTTGTTCATGTTTGCGAGAACGATCAAGAAAGCTCAGGAAATGAGGAGGATATGGATGGTGGCAGACGTCCACGTCCAAAAATCATCCAGACCCGTCGTCCAGAATACACTGTCACGCAGTGAGCCTAGGGAACCACTCATTGTGCCATAATCTTTGCTTTACTATCACAGGACCCTCTGAGGGATCTGCCGAGGCATGCAGTTGGTTCTCCAGACCACTAGAGGATGCCTTAAGACAGAACCTCAGCCCTGTGGAGAGAGACATAATGTATATGTCCACTATCTCATAGGACAATGGGGTTCACTGCATGCGTTCGATGGTAGAGTGACTCATTTTTCTGCAGGCTGGGGGTTTTCAAGAGTGCTTTCATTGGTAACTGTGGCCATAGAGAACTTGAGTCTCCTATTGTGTAGTGTTTTTTGTATCTTGGGAAGCATGTTGAATCCCAGTCAGTGGGTGTGTTGATATGATTAGTTTGTATTTCCTTTTAGTTTAGCTTGATATTTTCAGGCTCTTATTTAATTAACATGTGCAAGATTATTGGAACTTGAACTAGAGTAAATGCTGACTATGAAGTAAATATTTATGTCATAAAATTTGGGGTTTTATTTTTCCCATTCATTTGGCAATTGTATGTCTCATTCCACCATGTGCCTCAGCATGTTCCTAAATTACCGAATCACGATTAAGTGCTCTCATATGACTAACTTTTTTATTTGTCTAGATATCTACAGCTTAAGATTTCTTTTATTTTTTTTTTTATTTTTTTTTTTTCTGGGGGAAGGTGAGGTAGGGTATACGAGAATCCATTGTTTTCATGTTTTTAACAAAACTGACTTTTTAAAAAAAAAAAAAAAAAAAAAAAAAAACATCCCAGTAGTAGTCCTTTAAGATCAATTTAGGATGTACTGAAAGGCATGGTCCTCAATTTCATGCACTTGAGTCATTTGTAGGACCATAACACTGTAATCAGTTTTGATGGAGGACTGTTACACTTTACGAGGATGAACATCAATTGATTTTATTACATGAAGCTTAATAATGTATTTCTGATGCCTTTTACTGTTTGTAATGTCTGTATATAATGGTGTATGTTGTTTTTTTTTTTACTTGGTTTTGAAAATGTCACTGACTTGGAAATGGCTTGGGTGTTTGTCTTGTCATAAATAACAGCCATAACGTCATTAAAATAAGTTGTTTTTCTTCACAAAGTTGTTCTGTCCTTTTTACCTTTTTTTTTATTTTTTATTTTTTTTTATTTTGAAGCAAAACTGTATTTTAGTCTGCAATATTGTGAGAGTTCTGACTTTCAGCCCACATGCCTCTTGAGTTTTATGCATTTAGCCATTTTCAAAAGATGACTCAGCATTCATCCAGTATGCTGGTATCGCAATGACGCAAGTCGAGGACTTTTCAAGGTGATGTCTCTTTTTTTTACTTTGAAATAAAATCCGTAAGTCTCAAATGCCTGCCTGCCTCCCTGCCACAATGTACACCATTGTTCAACTTGCGTGTGGAGTTATTTAGCATCAAGGTCAAGCTGGCCGAGGTGATAGAAATATCTACAGTCCCCAGTGACTCATGCTCATCTCCACCAACATATCTTTTAACTAGCTTGTTAAAGTCAAAAAGATACATTGAAAAACATCGCTCTGTCCTACATGACTATTATTTATGGCTGGGGCTGATGAGTGGTCATTGGTATCATTGGTCAGCTAGGCTTTGTTCAGATCCAGACTGTTCTCCCTGAAGAACCTGATGACCTTGGCTTGTTTTAGATTCATTAAAGCTGTTGACATCTTGAGAGGGTTGGATCATTTTGACTAAGTCTCTCTATGTTCATAATGGGGTGGAACCATGATCTCAGATAATATACTGTCTTCCTTAGTCTATTTTTTTAGGTAAGATACAAGAGGACTAGCAGGAAAGATTCACAACGCAATTTTTGGCTTCTCTTGCAGTAAACCAAAAGGTCCTATTACCACCAAAGACTATAAGGTATGTTTGTTATAATTATTTTATATTATATACCTTTCTTACTTAAGATAAATATCAGTTTGTATATTTTATATATATTCCGAATAAAATACCTTATGTTTGAGTATTATTTATATGTTATTAATTATATTTAACATATTTTAATATATAATAAAATGTAATTTATTCCTGCGATGGCAAAGCTTTCCAGCAGCCAGTACTCCAATTTTCAGCGTCACACGATCCTTCAGAAATCATTTTAATATGCTGATTTGGTGCTCAAAAAACATTACTTATCAATATTGAAAACCATTTTGCTGCTTAATATTTTTGTGTAAACTGTGAAACTTTTTCACAATTCTTTGAGGACAAGTACGTTCAAATTGAGCAGCATTTGAAATATAAATATTTTGTAGCATTATAAATGTCTTTAATGTCACTTTTGGTCACTTTAATGCATCATTGCTGCATTAAAGTATTAATTTCTTTAAAAAAAATTCTTACATATCCCAAACTAGTGTGTATACATAAATAAAAAAAATAATTTTCCAACATTTAGGCTTTAGCATTTAGATTGAAATAGTAAGATAATGAGAAGCAATTTCAGTCAAAGGATCAAACATTTGAGTGGTTATATACAGTATATTTGGCTATGTAAGTCTTCCATCAAATACTGTAAATTAAATAAGTTATGAAAAATACTAAAGATGGATCCTATATCTGTATTTATATATTGAGTTCCCTGTCTGTATCAACAGTGGGAAGAATGCTACAGCAGAACTACACAGACGTGCATTCTCTGCTGGTATACTGGTTGCAGCAGTACTTTAATGAGACATGGGCAATGGGTGCAGCCCCATACGTGCCGCCACATCATCCACCTGTGCATCTGAGTGGAACTCCGGTCCATGATAAAGGTCATGGCATGATCTACATCTGTCTGATGGTGGGACTCTTTAGTTTCTTTACCTTTGGCATCATGTTCAGCTATATTCGCTCAAAGAAGGTGGAGAACTCACAGGATCCTTATCATCAGTATATAGCTAAAGACTGGGATAGTATAGCATCTCCTGTGGTCATCAGCAACCCGTCTGCTCTGGGCCACCTTCCAGGGTACAGTGGAAGAGACCAGGAATGGGCCTAGATTACTGTTGTTGACTTCTGGAGTATAAATTTGATTTTGTTTCATTAAATTGGAAAAAAATAAGTATATGTCTCTGTTGTTCAATTAATTGAATTCAACATTCAGTTTTGTTTTATAAATGTTACAGGTTCATCTCAACTGCAGTCTTAAGGGTAGTTCACAATGTCCCAACAAACACCAGCCTCCAACAGTGGTGGGATTTAGTTGGATCTCTGTGTTATTCCTGTTGGCATTTGTTGTCACCAAATGAACATGTTTAGTTGGCTTCTGTAAGGTCATGGAATGTTTGAGTAGTCTGGTAGGATTTTCCAAGAATACCTTCTTACATAATCTGACTGGATCATGAATGATTGGCATGGCAATGAGGTAAGCTACCAGCTCCACAGAAACCAAAATAATTACTCTGCCCTCTAGAGACTGTGGACAAAATTACTAGTGTCTCAAGATTAAAAAAAAAAAAAAAAAAAAAAAGGAATTCCTTTTCATTCACAGAGATTTTAGGCATCTTTTGGACAAATTCTTAAGTGTAAAAAAAAAAGCCAAGACTCCTTAATACTACATTACTATATTACATTAATAATTAAATGATTTAATTTAATACATTATTAATGTATATAATTTTTCACCCCAAAATCAATCTATCCATCCATCCATCCATCATCCATCCACTATCTATCTATCTATCTATCTATCTATCTATCTATCTATCATGTGCGAGGATTGGATGATACATTACATTTATCAAAACACTTACAACAAAAAGTCCAAGTAAATGCTGTTCAGTTTTTGACTGTTCCTCAATGAATCTAGAAATGTATCATGGTTTTAACAAAAATATTAAGCAGCACAACCGTTTTCAAAATTGATAATAATAAGAAATGTGTCTTGAGCAACAAATCAGCATATTAGAATGATTTCTGAAGGATCATGTGACACTGAAGACTGGAGTAATGATGCTGAAAATTCATCACAGGAATAAATTACATTTTAAAATATACTCAAATAGAAAACCATTTTTTATTGTAATAATATTTCACAATATTACTGTTTTTACTGTATTATTTTGTAATTATTTTCATATCAAAAAAGTATTTATACATCACCAAGATACTATTTATTGCCTTTAATCTCCTGCTAGTTTTTAATAAGCAAGACAGTAGTTTTTCATACTTTATTACAGTTATAATAAGAACAAAGACATTTTAATCACACTAATAATAGGCCAATAGGTGAATTACAGCTCCGAATTTTTAATGCAGCTTCATTTAAGTAGATTCTGCACCCATGTGATGAGTCCTTGTCTGGTGTGCTGAGATGTTCTTGCTGTCTCCATCTGCTCCTTTTGCTCCCTTTCTTTTTCTCTTTCCTTCTCCTGCCTGAGCAGCTGATCAGTTTTCAGTATTTTCTCCAGCTCTCTCTTCAGGCTATAATGCACCATCTGCCTGCTCATTAAAGGGACAATCAGGTTGAAATTGTCCACTTTCTTATTGAGTTTCCCCAGTTCATCAGCAAACACAGCGCAGTGCTCCTTCCACTGGAGGGTTTCAGAGTGTCTCATGGGTTCCCCCAGCCTGGCCCTGACCTCCTGCAACCTCTCCCTCATTTTAGCAATGGTTTCCCTGATCTCCTTCTGTGCCACAATCCATTCAGGCTGGTAACCATTGTCGATGAGTATTCTGTTGAGGTTGTGCGTCATGGGGTCCATATACGGGTTATGATCAAACTTGTTGAGCGGTTTGCCGGTGCCACTGAGGTTCTGGAAGTCTCCACGGGCCATAGACTCCTGGATGAGGTCCTCAACCAGCCTCTCCACCGCCTGAGTGATTTTGATCTGCTTGCTGCGCAAGCGTGCATCCCGGGTCACCATGGCTCCTTCTTCCGCTGCCGCCTTCTCCATCTCCTTGCGTCTGTACTCCAGAACTTGGTCGGTGGCACGGTCAACGCGAAACTGCCGGTACTGTCGTTCTCTTTGACTGGGAGTGCCAGAACCAACTCCTTCAAAACTGAGGTAATGTCTGTGTTGAGGGGCATTACCTTTAACTTTATCTTCCTCTTCTTCCTCCAGCGATTGGGTGTACTGTGAGGCCGACTTCTGCCGGCCGAGGTGGGCAAGCACAGCCCGATAGGCCTCCTCTATCTGGGAAAAAAGAGCCGCATCTGCCGTGGGAGCACCGGAATCTGGATGGTAGAGCTTGGCCATGCGTAGGTAAGCCTCCTTGACCTCTGTAGGGCCGCTGGCTCCATCGTCAGGCAGCTGCAGCAGACGGTAGCTCCCTTTCAAGCTGCGGCTGATAGCTCCAGAGCTGAGGGCTCGCAGGCTGAGGGAACAGCACAGAGGCAGGAGGGAAATGCGAAGGTCCCCGCTGTGTAACCGTAACAATACCCAGCAGCTCATTGTGCCTATGTGCAAACAGCACCTGAATATACTGAAATCAAATTACAAGATAAAGCTAAATCGAGTTGAACAATTTATGGCACAAAAAAAAAGAGAAAACATTAACATTTGAGTTACTTTTATGTATCAATTAATTGCTTTAGCAAGGAACTATCAAACCAAACACTAACAAGTGTCCAAATACTAGAAATAGTTTAAAAATGTATTTTTTAGTTTTTTATTTTAGTTTTAAAATTTGAATAGTATTAAAATGCTAATTTTACTAGCTTATACTTTTGGGATAGATTTTTTAAAGCTCCAGGTTTGCTGTACTTGTTTTGTTTGTAGGGCTGCACAATTTGGCCAAAACAATTGTGGTTATATATCAATATAGATGATAAAATAAAAATAAATAAATAAAAATAAGAAATATTACTATTGTAATACTTCACTGTAAAAAAGATATTATTAATATTATTTAATCTTTTTTTTCTCTCTCTCTTTATTTTCTTTGTAGTTTTGTAGTGTTTGTAGGGCTGCATAATTTGGCCACATATTGTAGTTATTTATCATGACTATATTATTATTATTATTATATTAATAAGAAGAAATGTTATACAAAATAAATATTAATACTGTAATATTTCACTGTAAAACAAGATTTAAGAAAAATATAATAATAATAATAATAATAATAACAATAAATAATTAATAAATGATAATAAAATTAAAATTACAGCACTAAGATTTATTGCTGTGACATTTTCAAACGTTAAATCATCCAGCTTTTTTTTGGGCCGAAAACCTTCAGTCAAATTAGGGCTTATTTATATTTACATTACCTATAGCTAGTGTTATGACTTGTTAGCTAAATCATATTAGCTTCTTGCTACATCAGATTTTACAAAGCGTTGTCAATAACTCGTGCGCTATAGTGTTTCTAAATGGTTACGATAGACATATTTGATCATTTGTCCACAAAATACTCGAGTGGTATTAGTCAAATTTGCTGTAGCATGAGAGCTAATGTTCAAAACTACATATCAAACATGAACACTTAGGATCATTCGCTCTAAATACAATACAAACAAAATATAACAAGGACATACTTCAGTGATTTAGCTCGGATTTCTCCACTACAGCGTAAGGTCGCCATGTATTTTGGGTTATGAATGACACCGTTTTGAAGAAATGTACTGGTCTTGTTGTTATATATTAATGTCGAACAGCTTGCTGGGAAATGTAGTCACTGTTTTCACGTTAAAGCGCGTTATCGAATTTGTCCTTTAGATGGCGACAAAAATCAACAGCCGAATTGTAGAGACATTCATTACAGGCTTTTTTTTAAGTACATTTTTGACAATTCACCGTTTCATCCAATGTGCAGGACATATCTGCTGCTGTCCTCTTTGTACAGTGATTTAGTCTGGAGAAAATGTGGCCGTTCTGGAAACAATCCAGAGGTGTGTTTCCCAAAATCGTGAGCTAAGTTGATCGTAGAGACCACTGATAGTTCTATGATCTGCTTAGGCTTACGATGCTTTGTGAAATGCAGCCCAGTCTGGTTTGGGTGTTTTTTTTTTGTTTGTTTGTTTGTTTTTTCAGCAGCGTTCATCATTTGCTCCTTCTAATTGCATAAATTGCAAACTATTTATGATGTTAATGAGTTGGTATTGCACTGCCTTAATAATTAGCCAGACCCAGATAACATTAGTTCACTTTCTCTCCACAACTGACTGCAGAAGGTTAATGGGTGGAGTGCAAGTGATTGGAACAATGTTTTTCCATATTGCGATCACGTGACCTCTTCTAAATTGTACTGTGTAATATGCCAGCCAATTCATGCACATGTAGTGAATTCTGGTGAATGAGCTTATTACATACTTAGGAACACAAAAGTCTGTAAGTGCTTCTATTTTGCAATTTAAAAATAGAATTTCATTTAATGCAACATATTTCATTACAAATTATCAACATTTTATAACAATGTTATATTTGGTTTTGTCCCTCTCTTTTTGTAATGACACTAGCACTAAAGCTGCATGAACTCATTGTATGCCAGAACCTTTCTTTGTTTTTACAAATTTTTAAAATCCCAAACTTTATTTGCAGGCTTAATAAAATAAAATAAAAAATCCCAAGATTCAAAGCGGTCTTAGATTATATCATATTTATATTTCAGCACAATTTTTAGAAAGTGTTATCTAGATGTTTGTATATACCGCCTACATCTAATGAATGCTAGATTAAAACTAAACAAATGTTTACATTTCAAATTTCTCTATGAGTGTGATCTGCCATGTGAGTAAGCAATTGGTGAACTCGTTTGCCCAGAGGAACATGGCAGCTTTTTAGCATCTCAGAAATCAATATTGTGAGATCAATGGCTCTCTGCTGAAGTGCTTTTCCCTCGTGCAATCTGTGTCACACGTACACTGGGACACAAAAGAACTGCAAAAAAGGAACACAAAGGCCTCACATCAGGCTCTGCCACTGGAAAGAAGACTTAAAAATAGCATTCAAAGAAAACTCTGATTCTAAGGATAGACTGCAAAATGACCAACTTCACAGATGAAGATCTGGACAACTATTTGCAAAATCAGGTGACCTACTTATGCTGTCATGGGTTTTATTGAGTACTGAGATCGGAATAATTAACTTTTGTTGATTTATGGTTTTTATTTTATTTTAATATTTTAGTTTATTTAATTTGCAATTAGATAGCTTTGGATAGCTTAAAGAATTTTATTTTATATTCATTTAGTTCAGGTAGCTTAAAGAAAAAGGACATTGTTTTGGCTTGTTTACAAGATAATTTTGTTCTTCTGTATTAATGGAGGTTGATGTGTTATTGTCAGGTTGATCTCAGACATCGGCTGGTTTCAAAGTCTGTAGAAGATGTGCAGAAAATCATAAAAGATCTTACGGCTGAGGTCAGCTCAAAGGATGCTCGTTTCCAGTCCATTGCAAACTCTGGAGTTCATAATGCCAGCCTCAAAGTAATACTTCATGTAGGCCTCTTGTCTATTATACAAATAATAACTGTATTTCATGGATGCTTTTGTAACATCGTAATTCCTCTGGTGTCCACAATCCGATTTAGGACCAGCCAGCTTTAGTTTCAAAATGGTCTGCATTACTCCGGGGAAGATGTGCATACAACCCCGCCATCCAAGTAAGCAACAAAACTGTCTGCTGTAGTATCATTTTAACATGAATCTACAAGTAAACATTGTACAGCTGCTTTTTCATTGCTTTGTGGATATACTGATAGATTTATGGCTCATTTTGGCAGGTGCTCAGTCCAACTCTGTACCTGATCTCGGTGCCTCTACAGGGCCTGACGGGTTATAAGGGGAGGCGAACACGTCAGTGGCGTTACTACACGCTGAGTGGGTCTCGTCTCCTCTCACCGGTCCGTGAGCCAGAAAAGCTTTACCAGTGGCTGGAGCTGGAGAGTTTTGTCAACCCGAGTCAGGAGTGGCAGGATTCTCGCATGACCATTGAGGGTGATATTGTGCCAGCCAAGGTGGTGAACGTCTTCAAAGAGCATCTGGAGACATCCATAAAGACCTGCGGACTAACAAGTTAGTGTTTTTATAGTGTCCCCTTGTTTACTCGCACAGCAGGAGAGATAAGACATTTCTAAATTAGATTTCTATCCATTTTTTGAGGCTACTTTTAATTTTTTTTTTTTTTTTTTTTTTTTTTTACACATTGTCTGGTGAATAATGAAAAATCTCAATAAAATTCTATTGATATGCAATACTGTTCTGGGATTACAGCTCCATCCATCCATCGTTTTATTGTTTTGATTGTTTGTTACGCTACCTACAATCTTAATATCTTACAATAGATTCCATAACTAGCCATTTGCAAGGGTTTTTGCTGACAGTGGTAAAATACTTGCTGATATCTCCCTAATTTATGACGTTTTATATACAGTAAGGTTTGAAAGTCCACACTGAAAATCTGAGATCCAAAATATAATTTAAATCTGAAAATGTTTTAGAATGCTGGAATATGTAATTAATATAATATGTTAATATAAGTTGTTAATATAATATGTTAATATAAGTTGTTTATATATATATATATATATATATATATATATATATATATGACCCTGGTCCACAAACCCAGTCATAAGGGTCAGTTTTTTTTAAATTAAGATTTGCTGAATAAATAAGCTTTCCATTGATGTATGGTTTGTTAGGATAGGACAATATTTGGCCGAGATACAACTATTTGAAAATCTGGAATCTGAGGGTGCAAAAAAATCAAAATATTGAGAAAATCGCCTTTAAAGTTGTCTAAATGAAGTCCTTAGCAATGCATATCCACTCACAAAAATAAATTTTTGATATATTTACAGAGGAGATTTACAAAATATCTTCACTGAACATGATCTTTACTTAATATCCTAATGATTTTTGGCATAAAAGAAAAATCAATAATTTTGACCCATACAATTTGGCTATTGCTACAAATATACCCGTGCGACTTATGACTGGTTTTGTGGTCCAGGGTAATATATATATATATATATATATATATGACAAATGGTTTAATATTCATTTAATAATCATATTATGTTAATTTCTGACATTAGCCACATTAACAGCATTGTTTAATTGAACTTTTCTCTCAAATTGTTAGAATATAATTTGTAATGAAAAGAGCTGTATTACATTAGAAAAATGCAAGTGTTTTCAGACTTTTGGATCCCACTGTAAGTATTTTGATTGCAATCATGAAAGCTTGTTTGCAGCTATTAGTGGAGATTCCATGAAAGGAAATCTTTAGAATGAAATAGTGTGAAGTTTAAAAAGCTCCTGATTTGACAGACAGAGCTTTTAAAGTTTTTTTTTTTTTTTTGACCCGCAGGTTCAATGTGTTGATGGTAAACACATTTCTGCAAACACATGGACACCATATAGCACAACGTGATGTTAAAGTTTGGATCAACATTCCTACCTGAGAAAAAAAAACAAAAAAAAAAACAAGATCAATGAGAAATGATTGGTCGATGAGAATGTTGCTCAAGCCCTTAACCCTGGTTCTACCCTTAAACTTAATCCTAAAATCTTCATGGTCGATAAGGATGTGGATCCAGAAATAAATCCTTTTTGAGTAAATCATGTTAAGCATAAATGTGCACTAAAGTGGTTCATTCAACATTTCTTTTGTGCCTTTTTTTTCACAGGTAAAGTGAGTATGCTGGAATCAGTTGGATCAGTGGTGCGTGTTGCTGTGGAAACATCAGAGGCACAAATTGAGGTGGAACTGGTTCCTACAGTGGAGCTAATGAACTACTGGCCGAGGAGGGCTCGGTGGCCCCGGCTCTTTCGGAGATGGCCTTCCACAGAGCGCGCTCGCTGTATTAAGGTCAGTGGGTGTATATATGAATTTACATATATAATTTATATATAATACATTTTAGGTAACAATTTATTTTACTGTGACTTTGTTATATGTTACATGTACTTACTACAGTAATAACAGTAAATTATACATAATTACAAGCAACTAACCTTAAACCAAACCCTGTTATTACACAGCACTTGTACTGTACTGACACCTTAAAATAAAGTGTAACCAAATCAAGTTTAACCTGTTTTATTTTCATATTATATTTTTTACAGAGCTATTTTGTGTTATATCTATCTATCTATCTATCTATCTATCTATCTATCTATCTATCTATCTATCTATCTATCTATCTATCTGTCTATCTGTCTGTCTGTCTGATGTCTGTCTGCACACTCATATATAATTATATAAAAATAAAAAACATAAAAATTACAAAAAAATCACACACAAATATATATATATATATATATATATATATATATATACACACACACACACACACACACTCAAAATAGATTATCAAAATAAAATGGAATAAAAAATTAAAACATATAAAATAAAAATATATAAACAAAATATAAATTCGAAAATATATATAATGTAACTTTTTAATATTATTTTATTATTAACTATTTATCAATTATAAACTGATTAGTAAACAGAAAATGCCCTGAGTACTGTATACATACAATTCAATGTTGATCTTAATAAATTCCCTGCAGTCGTTTGGATTCAATCTAATGGCCACATCAAACTACCACTGGCTGCTGTCATTCTCACGGGCAGAGCAGGTGCTGTTGAGTAATATAGATGAGGACGGCGGTTGCCGCAGGAAGTGTTATTGGGTGGTCAGACAGCTCAAGGAGGACATCTGGTGCCCTGGAAGCAAACCTGTCATCACTGCCTACCATCTACAGGTATACCAGCCCAACTGAAACAGCCTCTTTATCTGTTTCCTATCATCTTTCCTGTGATTTAACTTAATGTGGCTGTTGAAACCATACTGCTTGTATACAAAAGCAAGTTTACACACTTTCCCACTGTCCTTACCTCATCTAGACGCTGCTTTTCTGGACATGTGAGAAGTACTCCTGCACCAGGGACTGGAAAGACTTCAGGGTATGCGTATTACGGCTGGTGCAAAAACTATATAAGTGTGTTAGCCAGCATTATCTCCGGCATTACTTTGTACGATCCCACAACCTTCTGAAATACAGCAATACTAATGAGCTTGATGACGTGGCAAAGAAGATCAATAATTTCCTGGACAACCCAGGAACATACGTTCATTAGAAGCTTCCTCTGTGGGTTAGATGGCATAGATCTATGTTAGCTGTGCTCTGTTTTGACTGCATCATATTGATGAGATGATCATGGTAATAGGCTGTGGTTGAGTAAAGTATGTATGTCTTTCCTCCTTTTGTCTATTTTATCCTGAAATTTTCACCAGAATTATGATGTCAGCTTTTTTACAGTAGGCCAACGTTGTGAATGAATGGCATAAGAGACACTGAATTAAATAATTCAATTAAATATTTTTCTCATCAGCAATGCGCACTTTTTATTATTTCATTTTATTTTATTGGTAACACTTTACAATAAGGTCTCATTTGTTAACATTAGTTCATGTATTAACTAACTTGAACTAACAGTGAGAAATGTATTTCTTACAACATTAATCTTTGTTAATGTTAGTTAATTAAAATACAGTTGTTTGTTCATGTTAGTTCACAGTGCGTTAACTAATGTTAACAAATACAACTTTTAATTTTAAAAATGTATTAATAAATGTTGAAATTAACATTATTATTAAATGCTGTAGAAGTATTGTTTATTGTTAGTTCATGTTAACTAATATTAACTAAATGAAACATTATTGTAAAGTGTTACCATTTTATTTTATTTTGTGTTTTATTTTATTATTTTCAAACCACCTATCATGTCCCTATGCTTTTTAGAAAATAGCCCTGAATAAAACCTTCTCATGTGGCCTATTGAATAAGAAGATCTGTTCAAAGAGGATATTTTACATGCTGATCTTTCATTACATCCGACAGGAACCCTTAGTTCTGTTCTCCAGCAGAGGGCACTGTGATTACAGCAACATGTGTTACATTGTAAACACGGCCAGCCAGGTAATTGCAAAAGTCAGTAACAAAGAACTGTTATTTTCAGTTTTAGCACATGATATGTTCTGATACAAAAATGTAACAAGCTAGATTAACTGAGACAGTGATCTAGCATGTGTAATTTCAGTGATGGTAGGCCTATGTAAGTTGTCACAGTAGTAAGTGAATCAGAGTACACATGCAAGGATTAGCTTCACCCAGAGATGATTTCTGTCATTATTTACTGACCCCTATGTTGTTTCAAACAAATATGACTTTCTTAAAGTAATAATAAATAAATAATAATCAATAGGGGAACATTTATTAATAAGCAATGTAAGTTTATTGTTTAATTAATATTTATTAAACATATTAATAAATGTTCATTTCCAACATATTTTGGGTTCATTTTAAGCAAGCAATACAGTCATTTTTAATCAATAGTTGAGTTAAATAAAACTACCCAGCAGGTTGGGCAAACATTTAACCCAACCGCTGGGTTAAAACAACCCAATTGCTGGGTTTGTCCATTTTCAACCCAACTTGGGTTGTTTTTAATCCAGCATTTTTTAGACTGTATACTGCCAAAAAGCACTGTCCTTTGGATGAGATGTTAAACTGAGGTCCTGACTCTCTGTGGACATAAAATAAATCCCAAGATAGATGTCCTTCGAAAAGAGTAGGGGTGTAACCCTGGTATCCTGGCCAAAACTTGCCCATTGGAGTCTGTCCATCATCACGGCCTCCTAATCATTCCCATCTATGATGACTGACGCTATCTCCTATCCACCAATAAGCTGGTGTGCGGTGGGCGTTCTGGCGCACTATGGCTGCCATCGCATAATCCAGGTAGATGCTGCACACTGGTGGTGCTTTGAGGGCAGAGAAAAGCGCTATATACAATGTAACAGATTATAAAAACATTTGTAAGTTTCGTTAGTAGGACAAAAATGGTCCTAAACTTGTATCTTAAAAGCATTTAGTCCTGTTACAAATCAGTTAACTATGTATAATGGGTGTTTTATGAACAATTAGTTCTTGCACAGTTTACAATGCCTTAATCTAATTCAGTATTATAGCAGAGACAACAGATGCTTGCTTCTGTGTTTTTGATATTGTTAATTTCTAAGCAAACAGTCTCTTGTTCAGCGGATATTAAGAAATCAGGTTACATGGTTACATAGTGTTTACTGAGCGTCAATACATGTAACTACAAAGCTGAATTCTGCACAAAGTAAATTGCATATGATTTTCGCAGCGATTCCATAAAAGAACCATTTTTTGGTTCCCCAAAGAACCTTTCAGTGAACAGTTCTTGAAAGAACTTTTTTAATTGTGTGAAGAACATTTTAAAAATCTAAAGAAACATTTTCCGCAATAAAGAACCTTTTGTGCTTTGGAAAGGGTCTGTGGATGTTAAAGAATTAGTTCACTAAAAGTTCAGTAAAATGAAAATTACCGCATGATTTACTCACCCTCAAGCCATCCTAGGTGTATATGACTTTCTTCTTTCAGACAAATACAATTGGAGTTATAATAATCACCCTGATGCTCCAAAGCTTTATAATGGCAGTGCATGGAAACCACCTGTTTGAAGCTCAAAAAAGTGCATCCATCCATCATAAACGTGTGCTCCACACGGCTCCGGGGGGTTAATAAAGGCCTTCTGAAGCAAAGCAATGCATTTGTGTAAGAAAAATATCCATATTTAACACATTATAAAGTAAAATAACTAGCTTCCACCAGACCACCTTCCATATTCAACTTACGGAAAAAGCGTAAATGATTCGACGGAAGGGAATACGGAAGGCGTAGGACGTAGCGTAAGCATTTTGAACTGCGAGAGGAGTTACAATTTCTTTGTAACTTGAATACAGAAGGTGGTCTGGCGGAAGTTAGTTACATGTTAAATATGGATATTTTTTTACACAAACGCATCGCTTCACTTCAGAAGGCCTATTTTAACCCCCCGGAGCCGTGTGGAGTAACGTTTATGATGGACGGATGCACTTTTTTGAGCTTCAAACAGGTGGTTTTAATTAATCAACAAAAATATTTAGAGAAGACAGTATTTGGTTTTTAATTAATCATAAATGTATCAGTACTTACATAATCAGACATGCTGCATGTTCATGACACAGGGTTTCTTGAGTTTGTTTATCGTTATTGTCTATATACGAGTGTATATTTTTGAAGAGCCAATCCCCCTTTAAGAGCTACTGTAACCTGACAATAACAGTTCAACGTATCTGTCAATATATCCAACAGCCACCCAGAACATTTTATGAAGTATTGAGTAATATACAACACCCTGCTTAAAGCATTGTTTTCTGTGTTTTTTCAGTGCAGAAATCCATCACTGAAGTTGATATGCAGGGTAAGTATACGGAAAACTGGGGCTGGGAGCCATAAACTGTCTTGTAACAAAAAATTATCTGTAATCTAGCTTTTCTCAGCACAAATTGAATATGTTTTATCTCCCTGAGGTGACAGGATGGTATAATGTCAGATTTGTGAGTTTGTGAAAACTAAACATCAGACAAGTTTTCCTTCTATAATCAAACAGCTCCATCATCTGTCTGTTACATCATATTTTTTATATATCTCTTTCATCTTTAGCTTAGCAGTAATCTTTCATTCAGAAGGACATTTCTGTGATATAGATGTGAGTGATTGAGTAGCAAATTGACGCCATCTTGACTAAAAACAAAATAGCTAGCAGCAGCGGCTTACGCTAAACTAAACAAACTAATACATGATAAAATACATGATATTACTGTGTTTTACTCAAGGTAGTCGGTTTTAAGCTTGTTAGCTTGTAGCCTTCATCAGCAGAACTGAGAACCAATACCAACTAAGCCCTCACCAACTAAGCAACTACTTTTAAAATGAATTGTTACAATAGATGGCTCTCTCCAGGTAGAGTCATTAGTTAACATTAGTTGATGCATTAACATGAACATTAATCTTTGTTAATGTTAGTTTTAAAATTTGTCTTCCTAACAGTTCTGGAAGGACTTCCTCGCTCTTATTCTCTTTCAATCATGTTGGAAAGTTTTGCCCTTTGGGCCTGTTTTGTGCTTATAGCTCCTCTTGTGTTTATATGTTGTGTCATGTGTTTTAATGCAGTTTTTTTCACTCTCAGTGAATTTCAAGAAACAAGCGGCTCTTTGTTTAGGGTGCCAGGCACCCTCTCATGCATTAAAATAGACTGGGAGACCCTCATCCTACCACTATCTCTCTTTCACCCTTTCTTTTTCTCTCTATCATTCTGTCTCCTTTAGTCTCTCTGTTCCAATAATGATTGGTTACCATGATTAGACTAGTATCCAATAAAAGTCACATGTGCATGGCTCATGTTTTGCATCAAGTACATGAGTGCTGAGATGAATTACCATTGAAGTAGGTTGAGTTCAGTGAGTGCACACAAAAAGTGGAGAACCCTGCAACTGCCTCAGTGAATGGTTGAGGGAACATTCCCTTGGATGGCGGTAAACATAGTGACCCTCTCTTTCACTCTTTGTTAAGCGCTTTCTTTCACGCTGGCTTTGAAAAGGGACAATTGTGCGTAACATCCTGCTGGTACGATGGCATAATGGTTTCAGTGTGAGACAGCTTTCCCTGGACATTCTGTCATCTGGGTGGCATGAGGTATTATGTGGAGCCTTGAGGAATAGCCTCGTTTCCCATAAACATGACAAATGCAAACATACTTTCTGCTACAACTATTAACCAGATGTAGTATAAACATTACCACTGAGTGCAAGATAGCTACCATAGCTATCAAACTAAGAGATAGATTGCCCCAAATTTTAAATTTTGTCATTATTTAATCACCCTCATGTCATTTCAAACCTATATGCTTTAATTTCTTCATATAGATCTGTTCCATTTGACCATTTGTAATGACTGCTGGCTGTCAAGCTCCAAAAAGCACAAAAAAGGACCACAGAAATATCATAAAATTAGTCTATACAACTTGTGTGCTGTATTTCATAGCTTTTGAAGCCATATGATGTCTTTGTATTATGAAAAGATCAAAATTTAAATCATTTTCCACTGACATAAATTTAAAAAAAAAAAAAAAATGTAAATTTCAAATTTTATCTAAATTATCTATTTATCTAAAATTTCAAATGCCGAAATATATTACAAAATGTACTTAAAGGTGAAAGGCATCTGGGTAAATGCAAAAAGTATTTTTTAAATATATTTTGCACAACATTGTTTATACTGCATTGAAAATATATATAAAAATTTGGCCAAAATATAGGAGTGGAAATAAGTTTAATATTTATAGGTTTAAATATAAGTGTACATCTTACAACTAAGTAAATTAAATTAAAAATATTTATGTAAATGTAATAATATAATTTATGTAAATATAATATTTTCTTGTATGTATTGCTAAATTGCTAATATAAATATGTATAAATATATTTATTAATTTATTGGCCTTTTTGTATATTTTGTAAATATTGAAATATATGAAAATATATATCTGAATATATTTTGCCATTGTTAGGACTTGGAATGTAGTGCATGATTCAATGCTTTTAATGAAATGGAAAACAATGAGCTAAAAGCACCATAAAAGTAATTATACATAATACTTCCTGTATTCATGTATGATATTTTTTGGAACTTGACAGCTTGTAGTTACTATAAACTGTATGAAAACCTTTCTATGTGAATATTATTTTTGTGTCTTTCATGGGAAAAACAGAATACAGGTTTAGAAAATTGTGAGGGTGAGTAATTTCAGTTTTGAGGGAACTATTCCTTTAATGTGACAAAAGTGGATCATCTGTTACGTTCAGTGTTGAGATACTTTCACATCTGTTGCATCTATTTAGAGCTAGAGACAGAGCTAACATCAAAGGGCTTCGATCGAAGATGTTCAGCATCAAGATAAGATTGAGTGGCACAGTCTGAGAGAGAGACAGACAGTAGTGACAGGTGCACTGATAGAGAGAAATGCATGGAGTGCAGAGGAAAGAAGCAAGAAAGGCTGGCGTGACAACGGGACTGACGTGAAGATGAACCGTCTGTCGCTGACACAGATATAGACTGACAGTTACAGATATGCAAAGACAGACAGAAACTCAGAGTAAGTGAGGAGTATGATAACTGGAGTATGAAAGCAAAGTTGGTGCTTTGGGAAACCCAGCCCATGTTGAAAGAGATAAATATGGAAAACCAAAGAGATTTTTTATTTAAATGCTTAGATTGTGAGCAGAAGATCATTTTTCTTTTTCTTTTTCTTTTCTTTTTTTTTTTTTTTTTATGAATTTTAGATGCCAAGATGCCAAAGTCTGTAGTAAAAAGTCTGAGATTTCAATATGAACTCAAACATTCTCATTAGAATTTTCCAAGACGTATGCTAACAACTAATTTGTGCCTATTTTTATTTTCCTAAAAACATTTTTTGGCAAAACATCTCATCCAAAGTCAATACTTGAAAGGGTAGTTTACCCAAAAATGAATATTCTGTAATTATCTACTCACCCTCATGTCAATCCAAACGTGTTGGACTTTCTTTCTTCTGTGGAACATAAAATAAGATATTTTGATTAGTATCCTGCCATACAATGGAGGTCATTGGTCACCAACTTTGTTTGGTTACCAACATTCTTCAAAATATCTTCTTTTATGTTTGGCAGAAGAAAATACACATTGGGAAAGGCCCAAATTTGACTTGACTGCAGTCAATTAGTATCAAAATTTATAGTTGTAAAATATGGTATCCCATAATAGCCATTGTCACCAGATTTTTTACAGTGTATTTTTAGCAACTACAGCTGCCAATTTTCCACTGTAAATTTAAAAGGATATTTTTACAATGACCCTCTAACCAATAAAATTCAACACTGACATTTTGGATCCAACACTATATTAAACATATTTACTCCATGCCTTTAGGATTCAATTTATGTAATTTCCCATTGTATATTAAATGCAAAATAAATAGCAGTTCCACCTTATGCACATTTAAGCATCTGTTTTGCCTTAATAAAGATGGATTTTGTCAAACCTGCTTTTTGATATGCCATGTTAATATGAAGTGCCATTCTGTTTGCTGTCATGCCTAAGGTCACATCCCCAATCATTCATTTTCTCATTGTCTAACAGATTTTGACACGTCATTATAAATAGGCATCAGTAAAGTGAGCCACAGACAGAATGCCCACCAGAACTAGTGCTCTTCTAGGAAAGAAGAAATGGCTTGTCCATCAACCGACAGGACCGTTACAGTGGCCATTGTATCTCAGTCCAGGGTACGGATGGTGTTATCTGAAAGCGTGACACGTTTGTGTTTGTTTATAATAGGATCCATGAAAAGACAGTGTACCTAACCTGTTTAAAAAGGTGCGTCCGGTCTATATTTGGACTTCTATGGACATCTGAAATGGGGAGATGGTGAATGCTAGCTGGATGGAGATCAAGAGAAAACGGAGCTGGTCTTTGATATGTCCCAATGAGAAAAAAATACCTTTAATGGATTTGTGATCAGATCAAAGGGATTGAAAGGGGAGAATTACAATGCATTTGTCTAAGGTAGCATCTGTGTCCCTTTGGCATAAACAGATAAAACACCAAACAGAGGCTTGGGTGCTTGTGTGATATAACCGTTTGTAATCACAGGCTTACACATAAAATAAAAGTAATGCATCAAATGAAATTGGAAAACCCATTGAAGTGGCCTTGCTTACACCATTCGCAGCTCTTTCTCTTGCATGTGACATTGATATTCTCAATATTCTCAATGTTTAAGAATGTTTGGTGTCAGAAAAGCGTGGCTTAGCTATATACACAGAATACCAGCAAAGCTCTTGCATAATAGGTCCTAAGACCTCATGTTAAGCATTCATAGAGCAACAGCTTTAAAATGCAATAGTATTTAGACATAAGTTAACAAATTATTGCATAATACCAATAATGTTATAGGACATAAGTTAACAAATTATTGCATAATACCAATAATGTTATAGGACAACTCCAAAACTACACGGCAACCCCTCTTTGCACTCACTGGCTCCAGCTCAACACCAGGGTTGTTTCCTGGCGTTGTTCTTGGTTTCCCACATTGCAGGGGAGGCAAAAGCAACCATTGATGAAAAGTTTGAGGAATGATGAATTTGATTTTTTTTTTTTTTCTTTTGTTGCTTTTAACAAAAATAGTGATTCCTTTAATAGAACAATATGATGATGAGGTGAAGACTTATGTTTAAAAAATAAAATATATTTTATTCTATAAAATCTTTGCAGTTTTTGTCCACCAACATATACTACACACAGACATTATTCCATGTGTTAATGTTTCAGGAACATCTTTGTATTAAAGGGATGGTTGATTATGATTTCACTTTTTAAACTTTAGTTAGTGTGTAATGTTGCTTTTTGAGCATAAACAACATCTGCAAAGTTACAACGCTCAAAGTTCAATGCAAAGGGAGATATTTTCTTTTAAAGAATTTGCTGTTTAAGGACTACAACAAATGGCTGGTAGGGACTACAACGAGTTTCTTCCCGGGTTAGTAACATCACTAACCCTAAAATTTACATAAACCCTGCCCCCGAGAACATGCAACAAGGGGGTGAGGCCATGTTGGGCTGCTTTAGAGAAGAGGAAGAGTTGTTGTAGGAGAGTGTTGTTAGTTACCTTGCCGTCATTTTACGCCGGACTGCTTGTCTGCTTCACAAACGAGGGTCAATTCAACGCTGGATTTGCACAAAAGATTAACATGACGGCACATGCAAGTTGATGAGTTGAATCAACTCCACAGCAACTATATAAATTTATCCACTAAATTCTTTCTATTCATCCTGAGTCTCTCCATCAGTGTCCGACTCCGGTTTGAACAATGTAAGGCTGAACACCATTACTGACAATCGTCATTTTGGCTGCGTGAGATTCTCCAGCTTTGTTGTTGAGCAACTGAAGCGTGAGCTGTTAAAGCTCCGCCCTCTTCTGAAAAGCGGCCAGCAGCTCATTTGCATTTAAAGGGACAAACACAAAAACGATGAAATGATCAGTGGGGTATTTTGAGCTAAAACTTCAGACACATTCTGGGGACACCAGATACTTATATTAAAACTTGTAAAAGGGGCATTATAGGCCCCCTTTAAGTTGTTTTGTGATCTAAAATATATGAATTATATACAGTTATAAAAAATAAAATGAAAAAATTTTGGTAAAATGTTTTGTTTAAAGGTAGGGTAGGTAATTTTCAGAGAGGCTAGCAATAGCAAGCTAGCTTTGAAAGCATGAGATTCCACCCTCCCTTCAGAGCGCTCTACAAAGCCACGCCTCTTACAAAACACATGAATGCGTACAGCAAGGAGCAAACAAAAGCATCACGAGAGACGTCATTAAAGTCTCAAGTCTTAAAGCACGTAACATTACAATAATAATGAACATAAACAACTTAAAGAGCACTGACCTGTACTACCTGACTTCTGCAGATTAATTTCGGCATTGATAGTGTTGCCATTGAAACGCATAAATTTGAGTCATGAACCGCTCCACGTAACGTCACATACGGGTTTCCATCTCTTCCAAATTACGGTAGTTATGGCATGAATGCAGCATACGCTCGTTGTTTTGGTTAAGAAGGAACTGTAAAAGGTAGCTGCTGTTTCGTTTGCAGTGTTCGGTGACTAACGTCTGTCTAACTCCTTATAGCATGAAACACGCTGATGACGTGTGATGTCTGTGCAAGCAATGTGCGTGGAGGTGTGGAAATACATATGCTGACAGGCAGGTAGGACATTGGACCGAATGCAATGATTGGACGAACATTTTATGGTCTTATGCCTTCCACAGATTATACTGTATATAAATACATTTAGACCACTTAACTTAGTGACTGTTATCAGGATTTGAAGAGACTTTCAACCAGCATAACAAAAAATGTTTCTGGAACAAATCACTAACTTGCCTTTAACATTCAAGTAAAAGTTGATTTTATTCTGTTCTATTTATTTTATCTCAGACAAGCTATTTAAAGTGAACTTTGTCATATTCATAATTATTTGAGTAATTATAAATGCTTAGGGGGATAAACGTTCTCTCAGTGGATTCAAGCCTTAGATTTTACACTTCTCTTCTCTTGTGCACACACACAGGCCACACACAGTTTGCTCTCTTCCTATTGGTTGTTCAGTTTCTACACAGACTCGCTTATGAGTTGAGCTGCAGCAGAGTTGCTGCTGATTTGATGCTCTGCTCCTGACATTTGAAAAGGGCTTTGAAAGTGAACATAAAGTAGCACAGTCGCCGTTCACAAGCAAAAATGGGAGTTGGGGTAAGTAAAATATGTTTTAATAATATTAATTCGCGTTTTATGTTAAGCATTTTTGATATTTAATGGATGTCAGGATGTGTTTATGAAAGTTATTTTCGAAAACTAAGGATTATAAGATCGCTGGTGACAAATACAAGCTCTGAACTAGACGTTACCACGGTTTGTGTTATCAAAATATATTTAGCCTACTTTTTATATTGAATATTGTAGGCTTTGTAGGCAGTTTCAAAAACTGAATAGAAAAAAATATATTTTATATTCTGTGAAGTCATCATTATGTTGTCTGTTGTTGGGTTGTGGAGTGATTTATTGTTTATTATTCTATGACGGCATTGTATATTTCAGTTTGAAGTGGGAGTGTCGTAGGCTGTAGTATGACCTGTGGAGTGCTTGCAGTACTCATTACTATTCATCACTATTTCCGGCCATATTAGCATACTCAGTGTGGAATCATGATTTAAAACCGTGCTTCCACTGTTTTGCTAAAAACTTTATACTTTATTGTAATTGTTCTTGCGTAATGTAATAGTTGCATATGTTCTTACTTTCTAATACTAGTTCTACAGTCACAGGTTGTTGTTTCTAAGTGGAGTTTTCTCTCCTCCCCTTAACAACATGGTGTGCCTTATCTAGGTCAGTACACCAGAATTAACACAAAACTTCCTAATCCTTTTTAATAAGAATAGAGGAAAGATGTCAACATGTAGCTGTTTTGCCTCCTAATGTGCTGTACCTATTTTCACAGTGTAGACTCATGGGTTCTTTTACTGTACAACTAAGCAGCTGTGTTTAATTGGGTGTTAAGTGGGATTATTTGCAACTGATGTGACTTTGTTTGAGATCATTCAATGAAATCAAAACCACTGTGGAAAGACATTCTCAAATCCATTTTTCATTCTCACAAACAGTTGCTCCCGTCACACTCCCATGTGTCACCTTGAAGGTGGCATAACATGTTTGCCTGAGGCAACAATTGCAGTGAACTCTGCTTGACTGGACAGCTGAATAAAACATGAGCAGTCTTTGTGTGGGTGTTTATCTGTTGCGTGTTTACGAATGTGTGACCCTCACAGATATTCTGAGATAAACTAATGATACTCCCACCTTTGCCTACTCATGTTCTCTTTTGGAAATGAAATGTACTGAGGGAAAGAGCTTTGTTGATTCTGCTTATTTCTTTTCGTTGGATAGAGGCCAAGATGACATTGTTGCTTATATGTCCCTAGTTGAGACTGGCTCTGTGCCACAGAACATTATTAGACTTGTTTGTTCCATGTAGCAGATCATGTCAAGAGAAACTGATCCCTTTTGAAATACATCAAAGACCCGAGAGTTTAGGAGGTTGGCAGTAATTTGAATATGTTTTAGTAATCAGATAGTTGGGCTTGCCCTCATCTTCACCACATGAGATATGAGGTAATAAGTGACTATGGAAACATGGGAAAAACATGGCTTTAATGCACAGTTTGCATTATACACTGCTTTCTTTTATTTATTAAAAAAGGTACAGTTGACCAAAAATGATAATTCTGTCATTATTTACATCGACCTTCATGTTGTTCCAAACTTCTGTGACTTGATTTCAGCCACAGAACTCAAGAGGAGAAAATTTAAAGACTGTTTTCCAACTTTTTTTTTTTGATGCAGTGACAGTTAACAAGACCTAAATCGTTCACACTTCAAAAAGGATCTAAGAGCACCATAAAGGTATCATAAAAGTGGTCCGTTCAACCATTTTCTGAAGCCATACAAATAATTATTTTGGGCCAGATCTTTCCAGTGAATCTGTTGAACCGGTTACCAGAATCAGTCTGAAATTAATTATTAATATTTGAATCGAACTGATCTGGTTCTCGAATGCAATTCACTGATTCAATTATCTAATTGCAGAGATTAACAGCCAGGATAATATTATCCATGAAAAACAGAGTAAATGTCAATCTTTTTCTCACCTAAATATATAGTAAGTCTTTTGGCTGCTTGGAATATAGCGCACTAGCTATATTCCAAGCAGCCAAAAGTCTTACTATATATTTCTTAATTCTTACTGAATGAACCACTTTCATGGTGTTTTTGAATCCTTTTTAGAAGCCTGAAAGCTACAGAAAGCTTTGTAATTTCATGAAAAAGAGCATCCAGCACAGTCTTCAGAATATCTCCTTTTGTGTTCCACTGAAGAAAGAAGGTTATACGGGTCTGAAACAACGTAAGAGAGTAAATAATGACATAATTTTCTTTTATTTATTCCTTGCGTGAATTATAGCCTAACTTTTGCCACAAAATGACTCAGTAAACAATTGTCACAGCCAAGATCTCCTAAAGTTAATTTTTAATGTTTCAAACATCTATTTCAGGATGGACGGGACCAGTATGAGCTGGCGGCAACGTCAGATCAAGGAGGGAAGAAAAAGAACAAAGCCAAAAAGAAGGAGAAAGATATGGATGAGCTGAAAAAGGAAGTGGATTTGGTAAGTCTTTACTTACAGTTTTGTTTCAGTATAATACACTCTCATAATTTTTCCAAGGCTGAATCTTTCGGTATAATATTTATTTCAGGATGATCACAAACTGACTTTGGAAGAGCTCCACCGTAAATATGGTACAGACTTGAGCAGAGTAAGTCCTCCAAGTGTTTTTCTCTTTTATAAAATTACTCTTAATAGACTAAACATAGTCTTCTCTGTGACTTCATCAGGGTCTTACAAGCGCCCGTGCAGCAGAGATTCTGATCCGTGATGGACCTAATGCCCTCACTCCACCTCCAACTATCCCAGAATGGGTGAAGTTCTGTAAGCAGATGTTTGGAGGTTTCTCCATGCTATTGTGGACTGGTGCCGTTCTCTGCTTTCTTGCATATGGCATTCAGGCAGCAATGGAGGATGAGCCTGCCAATGACAATGTGAGAGGGAATGCTGAAAAATATGTGTGTTCCTTTCTTGGATGTATTATATCTAATCTTGACTATCTCTTTGTGCAATGCAGCTGTATTTGGGAGTTGTGTTATCAGCTGTGGTGATCATCACTGGATGTTTCTCGTACTATCAAGATGCTAAGAGCTCAAAAATTATGGACTCTTTCAAGAATTTGGTTCCCCAGGTACATATTTCTTCCTAATTTCAGTCCTAATTTTTTCCATTCATTTGACCATTTTTGTCTTTAAACCTAATAAACTAATCTACAAGCTTAAATGCATTGTATTTTTGTCTTCTTATGTGTTTTTTGTTCAGATTATAAACTTTTTTTCTTTTCTAGCAAGCATTGGTTGTCCGTGATGGTGAGAAGAAGCAAATTAACGCTGAAAATGTGGTGGTTGGTGATCTGGTGGAAGTAAAAGGTGGTGACAGGATCCCTGCTGACCTGAGAATCATAGCCTCACATGGCTGCAAGGTTATTATGAGCCTCTATTTCTTACTTTACCTGATCAGTGTAGTGTGAACTTCACATTTCCTTTCTGTGGCAGTGGCATTTTGTAAAAATATCTTTTAAATTGGATGTTTTAAGGTGGATAACTCCTCACTGACTGGAGAATCAGAGCCTCAGACACGGTCCCCGGATTTCTCAAATGATAATCCTCTAGAGACCAGGAATATTGCTTTCTTCTCCACCAATTGTGTAGAAGGTATTTTATATTCTCATTTCCTACAGATGTTCAGTAAAGTGTTTCACTTCTATTGTAATAATTGTTAAGATTTCATTGTAAATAAATTCATACACCTTTTTATTTTTATATTGACACTTTTACTTTTATCATTTATTACTCATTATACCATTAGGTGGCAAAAAAGTGACTGTGTTTATGATGATATTATTGACTTAACCAATTTATTTAAAAACATTCAGAAATGAAACAAATGACTGACATCATGAGTGAGTCATTGAAACATTTTATTTTCTGATTGGATTAATTTAACAACTGTGATTCATTCAGGAACACCAGTGGTTAATTCTACTGTGGTTTTATTTGGAACTACTTTTTGTTACCAAAGCAAAAACAAAGTAACTGGTGATATTGTGTCTAAAATGTAATTTACTCAATATTAACTTCTTGTTTATTGAACTGTGGTATAAAAGGAGTATCATATTTAAATTGTGTCATATGTAAATATGATATATTTTACATACACTACTGTTAAAAAGTTTGGAGTTGGTAAGATTTTTTGATGTTTTTGTTTTTTAAAAAAAAAAGAAGTCTCTTCTGCTCACCAAGGCTGCATTTGATCGAATATACAGTAAAAACAGAAATATTGAAAAATATTATTACAGTTTAAAATATTATTATAGTTTAAAAAAACTTTTCTATTTGAATATATTTTAAAATGTAACTTTCAGCAACCATTACTCCAGTTTTCATTGCCACATGATCCTTTAGAATTAATTCTATTATGCTGATTTGGTGCTTAATTAAGATTTCTTCTTAATAACAATGTTGAAAACAGTTGCTTAATATTTTTTGTGGAAACCATTAAACTTTCTTTCTGGATACTTTGATGAATGGAAAGCTCAAAAGAACAGCATTTATTTGAAATTGAAATTTTTGTAACATTAAATGTCTTTACTGTCACTTTTAATCAATTTAATGTGTTTTTGCTGAATACAGTATTAATTTATTATTTTTTTAAAATACAAGCCTCAACTTTGGTGTCTTCTGTTTCTTGCAATACTTCACATTTGTTTTAGGTACTGCACGCGGCATCGTCATCAGCACCGGTGACCGTACTGTAATGGGCCGAATTGCAACACTTGCGTCTGGTCTAGAGGTTGGGCGCACCCCCATTTCCATTGAGATCGAACACTTCATCCACATCATCACAGGCGTGGCTGTCTTCCTGGGTGTCTCTTTCTTTATTCTGTCTCTCGTTCTTGGTTACTCCTGGTTGGAGGCTGTTATCTTTCTTATTGGCATCATTGTGGCCAATGTACCTGAAGGTCTTCTTGCTACAGTCACGGTAAGTTAGTTCAAACTTACTTACTATTACTTACAAAGTTAGGCCCTTATATTTGCATGACACCTACTCTCTGTTTCTCATTCTGTAGGTTTGTCTCACCCTCACAGCTAAACGTATGGCTAAGAAAAACTGTTTGGTTAAGAACCTTGAGGCCGTTGAAACCCTGGGCTCAACCTCAACCATCTGTTCTGATAAAACTGGCACATTAACACAGAATCGCATGACTGTGGCTCACATGTGGTTTGATAACCAGATCCATGAGGCTGACACCACAGAAAATCAGAGTGGGACCTCCTTTGACCGCAGCTCGGCCACCTGGACTGCATTGGCACGCATTGCTGGGCTCTGCAACAGGGCTGTGTTCCTGGCCGAACAGACCGATGTGCCAATTCTGAAGGTTTGTTTTTGATGTGATGCACAGCAGTTATACTATACTTACTTACTATACTTATACTAACCTATGTCACAGGGTATATGTTCATGTATGGGTCATTGCACAAGTTATACAGTAACTTTTGGTGGGTGTATGCTTTTTTAAAGAAGCATATATATATATATATATATATATATATATATATCACACTTTCTACAAAAATATGAAGCAGCCCAACTGTTTTTTAACATTGATAATAATAAGAAATGTTTCTTGAGCGTGAAATCAGCATATTAGAATGATTTCTGAAGGATCATGTGACACTGAAAACTGGAGTAATGACTGCTGAAAATTCAGCTTTGCCGTCACAGGAATAAATCATATTTTAAAATAGAAAAGTTATTTGAAATGATAATAATATTTCACAATATTACTGTTTTTACTGTATTTTTGATCAAGTAAATGCAGCCATAGTGAACATACTGCAAGAGATTTATTTTAAAAGCTTAAATAATCCTACCGACCCAAACTTTTGAACTATTGTATAAAACCATAGATAGATAGACAGACAGACAGATAGATAGATAGATAGATAGATAGATAGACAGATAGACAGATAGACAGACAGACAGATAGACAGAAAGATAGAAAGATAGATAGATAGATAGATAGATAGATAGATAGATAGATAGATTGATTGATAATATAAGTATTATAATTTGTCAGTGTACCGTCCAATAATGATCCTAATGAAAATTGAAAAGTAAAAACATGTATGTCACCTCTTCATTGTGAACATTGTTTGTAAGATTTTAAACGAAATATCTCACTTTTGTGTTTAAATGTTTAGAGAGATGTTGCTGGGGATGCGTCTGAATCTGCTCTGCTGAAATGCATTGAGCTTTGCTGTGGATCAGTGAAAGAAATGAGAGAAAAGTACACCAAAGTGGCGGAAATCCCTTTCAACTCTACAAACAAATATCAGGTACTGGATGTAGGATCTTACATCTCTATATGGATTCTTATTTGGAATGCAAATAAATAAAGAATTTCAATTAAAAAAATAATAAAATATGGAATATAATTAGTCAAATTAAATGGGTCTGTGTTGAATTGTGGATTTGTGGCCAAAAACATAAAGCTGTTATTTCAAGACTGGTAGAAACATTCCTTTGTGATTTTCCTAATTAATCACACTAAATAAACATGCTCAGTTGACAGCCTGAATTTTCACGTACTACTTATAAAATGCATCTCATCATTATCTGAAATGATCTGATGCATGCATTGATAGTTGTCAGTGCACAAGAACCCAAATGGTGGCACAGAGTCTAAACACCTGCTGGTCGTGAAAGGAGCCCCGGAGAGAATCCTGGACCGCTGTGCTACTATATTGATACAAGGGAAGGAGCAGCCTTTGGATGATGAAATGAAAGAATCCTTTCAGAATGCTTATCTGGAGCTTGGGGGCCTTGGAGAAAGAGTTTTGGGTAAAAGAGAAAAAAAACTGCTTCTTCAAATAAAAGTTGTGAGTTCACCTGGACTGATCATTCACATTCTTTTCCAACAGGCTTCTGTCATTTCTACCTCCCTGATGAACAGTTTCCAGAAGGTTTCCAGTTTGATACTGAGGATGTGAATTTCCCTACTGAGAATCTGTGCTTTGTGGGTCTCATGTCAATGATCGACCCTCCACGTGCTGCTGTCCCTGATGCTGTAGGCAAATGCAGAAGTGCAGGAATAAAGGTAAAGCAGAGATACATATCCAGCATATGTGCTGAATTTATTATATAATTATAGTTTACACATATATTTCTGAACTATTAGGTTATCATGGTAACTGGTGACCATCCAATCACTGCAAAAGCCATAGCAAAGGGTGTTGGGATTATTTCTGAGGGTAATGAGACTGTGGAAGACATTGCTGCTCGCTTGAATATACCTGTCAATGAGGTCAACCCCAGGTATCACAGTGTGTTAGTTTTACCAAAAACGTTACTGTAACTTGCCTTGACATGAATCTAATAACTCAGTGAATGTCTCTTTTCAGAGATGCAAAGGCCTGTGTGGTTCATGGTGGAGACCTGAAGGACCTCACGGCTGAACAGCTAGATGATATTCTGAAGTACCACACAGAAATTGTGTTCGCCAGAACGTCACCACAGCAGAAGCTGATTATTGTTGAGGGGTGTCAGCGACAGGTAATGACTGAACTTCTGAATATACCTAAACAATGGGTTGTGGACCTTTATACTTCAATTAGACAGACAGCTTAGAACAGGGGTTTTCAAACCTTTGGATTCCATGGACCCCAAAATTTGATCCCCACTTGTGAGAGACACCCTTTTTAAAATAAAAAGGCAACTAAGTATTATGTACATTTAAAATTTTGGAATCAGTAAGATAAGCACCACTGTTTCCAACATTACTAATAGTAATAAATGTTTCTCGAACAGTAAATTAGCATATTAAAGGGTTAGTTCACCTAAAAATTAAAATTCTCTCATTAATTACTTACCCTCAGGTCTTTCCACACCCGCAATACCTTCGTTCATCTTCGGAACACAAATTAAGATATTTTTGATAAAATCCGATGGTTCAGTGAGGCCTCCGTTGACAGCAAGATAATTAACACTGCCCAGAAAGGTACATATTTAAAACAGTTCATGTGACTACAGTGGTTCAACCTTAATGTTATGAAGCGACGAGAATACTTTTTGTGCACCAAAAAAACAAAATAACGACTTTATTCAACAATATCTAGAGATGGGCGATTTCAAAACACTGCTTTATGAAGCTTCGAAGCTTTACGAATCTTTTGTTTCGAATCAGTGGTTCGGAGCGTGTATCAAACTGCCAAAGTCGTGTGATTTCAGTAAACGAGGCTTCATTACACCATAAGTGTTTCGAAACGTTTCGAAATTTCAATGGTTCACGTGACTTTGGGAGTTTGATACGCGCTCCGAACCACTGATTCGAAACAAAAGATTCGTAAAGGTTTGAAACTTCATGAAGCAGTGTTTTGAAATCGCCCATCACAGCATTTTTTTAAATGAATAAAATTTACTTTTGCAAATAATTATAATTTAATTGTTTTATTTTAATACCCGCTATTAATATTTAATAGATACGCCTGAAGAGAATTCAACAATTTATTTATATAATCTTTTTTATACATAAAAAAATTAATAGCGAAACACTGTTAAGCATCTTTACAAAGAATATTGCCTAAAAAGAAAAAATTGGTAATGAGGAGAAACTATAATCACATTTTCATCACAATTAATCACAATAATCACAATACATTTTATGATTTCTGACCAGTTTTTTGAAGCCGAATGAAAAATAAATAAAACAGTATTAATATTAACTTTGGGGTTAAAGGGTTAGTTCACCCAAAAAATGAAAATTCTGTCATTAATTACTCACCCACATGTTGTTCCAAACCCGTAAGACCTTCGTTCATTTTCAGAACACAAATTAAGATATTTTTGATGAAATCCGAGAGGTATATGACTCGTCCATAGACAGCAGTATAATCAACACTTTCAATGTCCAGAAAGGTAGTAAAGACATCATTAAAACCGTCTACGGTTTTGCAGTGGTTCAACCTTAATTCTATGAAGCGACGAGAATACTTTTTGTGCGCAAAAACAAAACAAAAATAACGACTTTATTCAACAATATCTTCTCTTCTGTGTCATTCTCATACGTTGCTTACGTCCAGCGCTTCCAGGGTCTATCTCAGAACGCCGACTCATTATTGGCCAGCTCCTGTGTCAGCATCACACGCATGCTGTGTCATACTGCTCACATGATCAGCGTCGGCCAATACTGAGCCGGCATTCGGACGTAAACACTGAAGCCTTCACTGTGCTTACTGTGTCACCTGCATAAGGATAATGACAGGGAAGAGAAGAGATTGCTGAATAAAGGTGTTATTTTTGTTTTGTTTTTGCGCACAAAAAGTATTCTCGTCGCTTCATAAAATTAAGGTTGAACCACTGCAGTCACGTCGACTGTTTTAATGATGTTTTTAGTACCTTTCTGGACCTTGAAAATGTTGATTATATTGCTGTTTATAGACGAGTCATATACCTCTCGGATTTCATCAAATATATCTTAACCTGTGGTCCGAAGATGAATGAAGGTCTACAGGTGTGGAACGGCATGAGGGTGAGTAATTAATGACAGAATTTTCATTGTTGGGTGAACTAACCCTTTAAGCTTATTTAACATTTTTCTATTTTATCCTAATATACAAATACAAGTTTTCCACTGACCCCTTAGAAAATGGTAAGAAAATTGCAATTTTGAGTTAATGTTAATAAATCATTTCTGTTCCAAAGGGAGCCATTGTGGCTGTAACAGGGGATGGTGTGAATGATTCTCCTGCACTGAAAAAGGCTGATATTGGTGTTGCTATGGGCATTGCTGGCTCAGACGTGTCTAAACAGGCTGCTGACATGATCCTGCTAGATGACAACTTTGCCTCAATCGTCACAGGCGTAGAAGAAGGTACGGGAGACCTTTATTCATATCTTCTCATTTTTGTGGACTCTTTTATTAGCGTTTTCTCTCCACTCTAGGGCGTCTGATCTTTGACAACTTGAAGAAGTCCATTGCTTACACCCTGACCAGTAACATCCCTGAGATCACACCCTTTCTGTTCTTCATTATCGCCAACATCCCCTTGCCTTTAGGAACTGTTACCATTCTGTGTATTGACCTGGGAACAGACATGGTCAGTGCAGAACACATTGGGTTATTTTCTTTTTCACACTTGTATTTGGTCTTTCTACCTCTACAAGAGTTGACAGTTAATCATTTTGTTTTGTTTTGTTTTCAAGGTCCCTGCTATTTCTCTGGCATATGAGGCTGCTGAGAGTGATATCATGAAGAGACAACCCAGAAACCCTAAAACAGACAAGTTGGTGAATGAAAGACTTATTAGCATTGCATATGGGCAGATAGGTAGGTGGCCATTTTGTGTCTTTGTTCTAGTAGCCTTAATTGTAGAGAATGGTGGTAAATATGCTAAGATTGTGTGTTTGATTCCTGGCGAATACATACATACTAATACATATCTTAAATGTAAAAACATCTGCCAGAATGCATACGCTACCGTTCAAAAGTTTTGAAAGTCTCTTATGCTCACCAAGGCTGCATTTTATTTGATCAAAAATATAGTAAAAACTGTAATATTTTGAAATAGTAACTTTTCAAATAACTTTCTATTTTAATATATTTTAAAATGTAATTTATTCTTGTGATAAATATTCTTCTGACTTTTCAGCTATTTATGTAAAATAGAAATCTTTTGTAACATTAGAAATGTCTTTGTCATTTTTAATGCACATCAACTTAATGCATCATTGCTGAATGAAAGTATTTATTCATTCATTCATTCATTCATTCAAAAAAATCTTACTGACCCCAAACATTTGAAGTAAATGTAAATAAACTACTGTCAGGATCCAAAGAGATTGTCAGTTTTACTGGTATTCAATCAGGTGCTAAATTAGCATGTTGAGAATCCCATTCCAAGTTTTTGCTGACTAACATGCTACCATACTTTATAAAGGCTTCTCACAATAGAATATGTCAATATTGCTTCACAATTAAAAAATTATTTTAATGCAAGATCTTGTCTGGTTCTGCAGGTATGATTCAGGCTCTGGCTGGATTTTTTGCATACTTTGTCATTCTTGCCGAAAATGGCTTTTTACCATCAAGACTACTAGGAATTCGTGTTGGTTGGGATGACAAACATATTAATGACCTGGAGGACAGTTACGGGCAACAGTGGGTAGGTATTATGAATTATGTCACAGTTGTGAACCATGATTTGCAACATGCTAATAAGGGGGAGGGGCATTCTCATTCCACAGTACCTATTGCTCTATTTTCCCAGAAGAGAAAGAAGTTTTTCTCTTTTTAAAATAAGTCTCTTATGCTTACAAAGGCTTTATTTATTTGATCAAAATATAGTAAAAACAGTAAAATTTTCAGCAGCCATTACTCAAATCTTCAGTGTCACATGATCCTTCTTCAGAAATTATTCTAATATGCTGATTTGGTGCTCAAGAAACATTTCTTATTATCAATGTTGAAAACAGTTTTTCAGGATTCTTTGATGAATAGAAAGTTCAAAGGGACAGTAAAAGTATTTATTTGTAACATTATAAATGTCTTTACTGTCACTTTTGATACATGTAATGCATCCTTGCTGAATAAAAGTATTAATTTCTTTAAAAAAAAAAAATTACTGACCTTTAAGCTGAAGTGTACATCTGCTAAAACTGAATCTTGTCAACATTTAGGAGTACACAAGCATATAGTTGTATATAGCCTCAAAAGTCTTCTTAAGTAAAACTTAGATTAGTATTTTACCAAAACAATTTTATGTTTTTCAGACATATGAACAGAGAAAGATTGTGGAGTTCACTTGCCACACAGCGTTCTTCGCCAGCATTGTGATTGTGCAGTGGGCCGATCTGATTATCTGCAAGACCAGGCGTAATTCTGTCTTCCAGCAGGGAATGAAGTGAGTCTGGGAGAACAAATGAGCTCTGAATGAGCATAAGCCATGTTCTTGAGGAGATTTTCATTCATTTATTGTCTATTTACTACATTTTTGATCTACAACTACAGGAACAAAATCCTGATCTTTGGATTGTTTGAGGAAACGGCACTAGCGGCTTTCTTGTCTTACTGCCCTGGCATGGATGTGGCTCTCAGAATGTACCCACTCAAGTAGGCTAAAATTGATTTGTATAAAACAAACATACAGCTATTTCTTGCCTGCTTCTTTGGTTTATGTTCTGCTCTCTATATACAGGCTCAATTGGTGGTTCTGTGCCTTGCCATACTCTCTTCTCATCTTTATTTATGATGAAATCAGAAAGCTTGTCCTTAGAAGGAACCCTGGAGGTAATCAGGAAACTGCACCCGTGTTCTAAGCAATTGCACTGTATTGTAGAATTTAAATGAATACGAATGTATGTCTATGTACTGTATGAATGCATCATTTTCTATTTTTATCTGTAAAAAATAAAACATTTTTCTTTCTTTGCAGGTTGGGTGGAAAGAGAGACGTACTACTAGACCATCATGTTAGCAATACTTTTGTGAGCTATCTTTGTGGCGTTACAGTAGTTTCTCTCTTCTGAAATTAACCTGTAAATTTTCAAATATTTTTATATAGAACAATTGTAGTACTGAGATCATGCTGACACTACATGCCGTGCTTAGACTTGAAAAACTTGAAAAGTTTTTAATTGTGTAATTTGAATAAACTGTCGACTTCACTAAAGATGTGGTCTCATTCAGTAACTTCCTGTCTTGTAAGTGACAGTAAGATTTCTGAATTTTTTTGTACCCACATGTTAATTATCTTGGTAGGGTATGGACGGGATATCCATATTGATGTTTTTGCAAGTCTGTACTGCGTATTATAGTGTAATTAATTAATTTCTAAATAAATATATTTAAGTGTATTATTAAGACACATCAATATCAACATAGTCCCTATGTTGCTTGTTATATAGTTTGTACTAAAATGTGTTTTTCTGTCTTCATTCAATCAACTTTCTCACTGAATGGTTCTTTCAAGATGGCTAAGAGCCTAGTAACCCAGAAGAATAGAATCATGTTGGCATGGATACACAGCAGTAGCCCTAAACTATTTCATTTAGAATTTAAGGAACAGAATGTGCCTGTATTTTCTCTTAGTTTTTCATTCATTTAGAACCCACTGGAATGTTAAACCACTCTTTGCTTTTTGTTATTCTGCAATGGTGTTACCGGGTTGATTTGGCTTAACACGCACACACACGCACACGCACACACACACACACACACACACTAAGCTAACCACTGCACAAAAATTCATCTTTCTGAGCTACTTTTTTGATAAATCATGACTGCATGATTCATTTTGAGCATGAGCAACATGAAAGGGCAGTGACTTCTAGATCAATACTTTTCAGCCCACTATAGATAAATCGTGTCCATGCTTTTTGTTTTTGCAGACAAATAAATTACTAAAATTTATCTCAGTCAAACTTTCTTTTTGTGAATGTGATTAACAGATTAACAGATTCAGTCTCTGACTGAATGTGACAAACAACACTCAAACACAAGACAATATATTCAAACCACATATATAGCTTATATATTTGAACATATATAGCTTACATATTGTTCAGCAATATCTTGGAAGTCAAGGTGACCCAAGTCCTGCTGATCTTGGTCCAGATCCTGACAGAGCCAGATGGGTCTACAGTCAATATTACTCTCATTCATGTCAATTCTGTCTTGTTTAATTGCCTTTTGTTTTTTACTTGCATTTATTTCCTTGTCAACCTTCTTGTTCCACACCTATTTAACCTATTGAGTTTACACCTACGGCTTGTCTAATCCTTTTTCAGTCAATGTGAGCCAGAAACCCCATTTTGTGAGCCATAATTTACTTGCATTTTGTCATTGTTTTCCTGATTTCCTATTGAAAGAAATATTTTTTTTTTTAACCCAAATGCAGACAATTCATATTCTAAAATATTACCTTGGCTAAGCGAAACATGCAACTTCATATGCATGCCAGTTGCATGCTTTTGTAGGCTAATGCAATGTGATGTTCTTTTTGAGATGGAAAGTGTTTGACTCCAACCCATATGAGAAAGTAACTCTTCAAAGCACTAGAAGAGGCCTGCAGAGATATTAAGGAGTGGGAGGTATGCATGCAAAATTCACAGTGTTCTTTTCTTACAAAGACTGAGAAACATTGTGTGATGTGGATGAAATTATGGAAATTAGTGGTGTGAGGAATAAATTCAGTGGCAACAACAGCAACAGTATCATAATTGACAAACAAACAGAAATTTCAAAATAGATGTGGGAAAATGATCTTCACTGTGAAACTTTATGATAAACATGTTTTTCAGTAATATAGTTGTATATTTATAGTGGAACATGTAATAATAATAATAAAAACAATTTAAACGTTTTGGTGTCAGTATTTAAAAAAATATTTAATAAATGCGATGACTGAAAAGAATGGATGGGATTTTATGTATTTTCTTTGTGTAAATATAAAATGCCCCAGGAGCATATAAACAGCTAGGTTTAATACCATCTGAAAACGTACAAACCCAACTTTTCACAGAAGTCCATCACTTTTGCATTTGTAAAAGTTGCCAAACATGATAAGGCCTAAACAAGAAACACGTTTGGCCTGAAAGCTTGCAATTCTGTTGCTCATATCCACAATATTTACAACTATGTAAAGCATATATAAATTTAAAAATTAATTATTGTGAAAATGTAGGCTGTAGTGTAGGGCATTAGTAAATACTAATTATGTTCAATTGCAATATAAAGAAGTATTGCCCATAACCAACCAAATAATTCTTAAAACAGTTTAAGCTCAATGTTCTCAAATATCGATCTTTTTCATACATTAATTTTTTCTCTTTCATACATTTATGTCTACCGCAATGATACACTCCAGTACCAATACGTTTTACGTAATTTAAGTTCCACAGCTTCGCCTTTATCTCCTTATATGGTGTTGACCGCGTTCACTGCTCTGCTCTTATGTAAACAAACAAGCGCTATCTCGTGAGCCAGAGAGATTCCAATGAAGGAAGGGCAAGATTTTAAGTGGACAACGACCTAAATGTGGGTCTGTTTTGACATAAAGCTTATGGTTTCAGACGTCATGGGATATAGCCCACGAATCATACAGACTTCTTTTATAGTGGTTTAACAGTTAGTTACAAACAATCACCATCCTTTCATCACTTATTATTGTGTTTCATGGAAAACGACATAGCCTATTTGGAGCAACATAAGGGTAAGTAAATGACGAACTATTTAGGTGAAATATTCCTTCACATTTTATAATTAAAGTGTTTTATTGTATATTTTTGTAGCACATAAAGTAGGCCTACTGGCATAGAGGTCATCTGAGTGGAACTGTAGTGACCAAGACTGATGCTTAAGGCTATGCATAGTGTAGGACATGTCAAAAAGGATCCTGCATTTTCTTCTCCAAAGTTTGCAAATAATATTCATAATAACAGTCAGGCCTATAGCTCATGATTCACAAGTAGCCTACTGCTGTTATGGTATTTTTGGTCCTTTTTGGATCTTGACAGCTGTGGTCACTTTGAACTGTTGTGTTCCTTTAAAATTTTGTGTTCCTTTAAATTTGAGAAGGTCAGTGAACTTTAAAAAAAGTTGGCATGAAACAGAAGTTGTGAAGTTTTCTTCTCTATTGTGATTTGTGTACTTTTGAACAAGGAAAAAAAAAATGTTGCGCTAGTAAACACAGTGAATGTCATTTCACCAAGTAGCACAGCATCTTTGTTGATCCTGGAGCAACATTCCAATCAACCAATCAGATTTGAGGGACAAGTTTACAGTTTATGTCAAGTTTAGGTTTACTTACAACCAGGGTTAGGTGGTACTACATCAGTGTTATTCACCTATCATTTTTAGGGATAAAGGGATTTTAGGGATAAAGGAATAGGTTTAGGACTACATTTTCAGACAGGAATGTTGTTCCAGGATCAACAAAATATGTTTATCCAGGAACATGCCTTACTTGGCAAAATCATCGTGACCAGTAAATACGTCATCAAAGAAGAGATGTCATTGCAACAGGAAGGGGAAGTTATTTTAATTAAATATTGCGAGGACACATGATTTAAAAAAAGAAAGAATGTGCAACGATAAATCATTTATAACAAAAGCTGCAATATTTCATAAGGAAAAATAAAAACTGTCAATTATGATTTCATGGTGACTTTAAAGCTTTAAAAGACCTCAAGAGCTTTTTCCCACTGTGTGGGTCAATACCTTTATTAACCCAAAGCATTGAGTCTAAGTGCAAGCTTTTGTCTTAATCAAAAAGTCATACATTGTTTTCCACTAAATGTGACTTGGCGGTAACAGCATCACTCTGCTAGCCTAGAGAGAATAGAGCTTTTGTTGGGCTGAAAATGGGACTTGATTCAGGGACCCACTGCTCCGTGACAAGAATAAAGTGCAGCTCTGAACAAAAAGCTCAGTGGTGAAATTGTAATTTATATTCTCCGCTTTGAGACAACCACATAATCATGGAACAGGAAAGCACAGTTTTTTTCATGAAGCTCATGTAATCAATAGCTGACATATTGCCAATACTATTATAATAATGCTGTTTTTGCTTTGAAGGATTATCACTGGAAAGATCAATTCAAATGTTGTGCTTCTAAGCAATAGGGTTTTGGTAGTATATTTGGTTATTTTATTGCTTATATGTCCTTTTGTGTTATAAATGTGAAATAATGGGCTCTTGAATGGTTCGCAGCGTAGGATGAGGCAATAGAATCATCTAAGGTACATGTACAGACTGTAACAGGTTTCATGGTCAGGTCCAGGTCACACTGTAAAAAAAAATCCAAATTTTACGGAAAATAACTGATTTTTTTTACAGTCATTTTCTTTTATTTTAAATTATACTCAAAACTCTGTAAAATTACAAACAATGTGTAAATTAACAACTCGGCTGTTATTTTATGTATTATGACATTAATGAAAAATTACAGTAATTCACATTTTTTACTGTAAATATTTAAAATTTACTGTATTTTTTATATAGTATTTTTTCTGTTTTCTTAAATTACAAACAAATGTATGTAAAATTACAAAAATAATCAGTAATTAAACATTAACAAAACAGTTAAATGATAAAACGGTCAAATGAATGGAAGCCAAAAAACCCTGTAGAATTAAAGTAAAATATCCTAATTTAAATAAACTGACAAACACTGTTATTTTACAGGTATTTCCTGAATTATTACGATCAAATACCTTCACTTTAAAAAAATCTTAAAAAAACGGTCAATGACTGGCAGCTACGGCTGCCAAACAAAGACCGTAAAATTAAAGTAAAATATCCTCATTTAAATAAACCGAAAAACACTGTTATTTTACAGGTATTTCCTGAATTATTACCTTCACTTTAAAAAAATCCTAAAAAAAAAAAAAAAAACGGTCAATGACTGGCAGCTACGGCTGCCAAACAAAAATCATAAAATTAAAGTAAAATATTCTAATTTAAATAAAGTGCAAAAAACTTTAACAAAAATTTTCTTTAAATGTTAAAAAATACTTTTATTTTACAGGTGTTTCCTGATTTGATTCAAATGACTGGCAACAACAGATCTCTCAAGATCTCAGCATCTTCACTTATTACAGACTTTATTTCTTTTATACAAAGGTTCTTATTGAGAATTAACAAAGATTTAGATGTTGATGTTTTATTGAAAAAAAAAGTTTGATGTCACCATTATGGAGGTAAGCGTTTGCTTTAGTTGGGCTCTTGACCCTTGCCTTTTTCCATGTTAGTTTTTCTTTGACTGCTTTAACTGTGTGTTTCTAATGCATGTTTGTTATAGCAAAAAGTGCAGGAGAAGCTCTGATTAGAAAGTTTTGGCTGTTTATTGATGATATAGTTATAATGAAGTGGCCTGATTCACTGATATCACATAGCGATATATGAGTATATTAACTGTTTGTTTCATATGATTTAAAGTGGGATCATATTATGATAACCTGGTATTCAGATTTTCAAGTCATTATGCAGAAAATGTTTTCAGCCTTTTTTTTTTGGGAGCACAGAGACATCAATTATCAACATATGAACCTCAACAATGGTGACAATCAACAAAGCTTTTTTGTGATGATGTGAGTTGATCTGAATTTTTTTTGTTTTGTTTTTTTGTCACCATTGTTGAGATTCATACGCTGATTCTTGATGTCTGTGTGAGTCTACTAGACACAACATTTTCTGCCCAATGATTAAATAAAATTGCTTATTGTGTTGTAGCACTGTAGTTGCGTTGGCATGTTAAATTGCAACTGAAGTATGTGAACTAGAAGTGTGTGAACTAAACAATTTAGTCAGAGACCAGACTCTAATATCAGTGAATCAGACCACTTTATGACGACTATACCATCACTTAAAAAGGGACCAACATCATGTGATCTGAGTTTTTCTTGCTATAACAAATGTGTATCAGAGACACACAGATACAGGAGCCAGATAATTACTAGTGTTAAAGAGTCAATGGTCAAGAGCCCAACTAAAGCAAGCACTGACCACCAGAATGGTGACTTCAAACTTTATTATTTTATTCAATAAAAATCAACATCTAAACCTCTGTTAATTCTCAATAAGAACTTTAATATGAAATAAAGTCTGGATTGTAATAAGTGAAGATGCTGAGATCTTGAGAGATCTGTTAGTGTTTCATGTTCTGTTGGGATTTAAAGGGTTTCTGTGTCGTCTGTTTTGTGGGTCACCATTGTGCTGGAGAGTAGAGCCTGTGCTTCAGTCCAGGATGAGCCAGAAAACACTGGTGTTATGTTGCATGTTGCTTTATTTCAGAGGCAGTAATATGTAGTTATGTTAATTCATTTGTGTGTGCCCTTTCTGGTTAAATACAAGAGATTCACATTTTACAGTGAATGTGTTTTGATAGTAACAATTCAGGATATATGTGTAAAACAATGTTTTTTCTGTCAGAGTGTTTTGCACTTTATTTGAATTAAGATATTTTATATTGATTTTACAGACTTTGATTGGCAGCCGTTGCTGAAAGTCATTTGACTGTTTTTTTTTTTGTTTTTTTTTTTTTTTAAGATTGTTTTGCAGTGAAGGTGTTTTATTGTAATAATTCAGGGAACACCTGTAAAATAACAGTGTTTTTCTGTTTTTTCTGTTAAAGTTTTTTACACTTCATTTAAATTAGAACATTTTACTTTAATTTTAAGGTTTTTGTTTGGCAGCCGTAGCTGACAGTCATTGACCAATTTTTTTACGATTTATTTTTTTACAGTGCAGGATATATTTAGAACATGAGCAGTTCAGGTATTCTGTGTATTGATCATATTTTCTGTCTCCTGCTGGGTCGTGTAAGAGTAAGACTAACTATGATGGATACTGAGAGAAGAGTTTATAATTAAACCTGATGGATTCTGACAGGGATTCGAAGAGCCTTGACCCTGTCCTGTCATGTATGGAAGCACATGTGTAGCAATATTCAATTTAAAATGTAATATGCAAAATGGCAATGCAATATGTAAAATAGCAATGCATTTCTGTATTTAAATTTACAATTTCCATACCATATGTGCAATGTTGGAGCAAAATGATCATTCAAATTCAATATAATTTACATTTGCTGTTTCCTACACTAGTTTTAACATATAATTTAAACATATATTTTAACGCTTTATAAGTTGCAAAATTAAAATGAAAATGTATTACAGAAATGATTATATATGTTTAAAATGTTCACTCACAGTAAAGACACTTGCGATTGCATTTTCATTAAATGTCCCGCAATGAATGTAGCAAAATTCAGTGTGGATTTGAAAATGCATTCTGAGCTGATCACGTCTCCGCCCTGCCCTGTCAATCACTGCGTCAAGGCGGGGCCAGGTGTTGGAAACATGGTGGCAGCAGAGCTAGGAAGAGCGAGGCATAAACTGGCAGATGAAGCTGAGCAAGAACAGAGAAATGTCAGTCATAGAACCAGTACGTTTTTAGAAGCATAGATATTTATGGTTAGGGCGACTCGTAGAGAATGCGCCTGGCGCTCGTGCACCTTATTGTGAGGTGAGCGTGCTCACGTGTCTGTAAAAGTGCTGAAACAGACGCGTCGAATGAGTGGTGCTTTACAACAGGTTACTTACTCATAGAAATAATCATAGACAAGATGTCTGAGATTATTGCTTGCTCTATCAGTATGGTTGTATGTTTGTCTCTTTTTATCATTCCGATTATTGTTTATGCATCATTCATAGGCCTATTAATAAAACAATGTGTAGCCTAGTCAACGTGGATGCTAATGAGTGTTATTTATAGCCTAATAATAATAATGATAATAATAATAGTAGTAATATTAATAATTTTGTTCCCAAAAATAACTAAACCCATCTAAACCCATCTTTCACACACTAGAAAGCACTTTGGTCTGATGTGAACAGGTGCTGGTGGTGTGATGTTGTGGAGGATATTTTCTTGGCACACTTTGGGCCCTTTAGTACCAATGGACCATATGCACGGAGTGTTCTTTAGAACTTATGCAATAATATAAACAAGCTGGAAAACTTCCCGTGAAATGTCACTTGTTGGTGTGTCGGTATCTTCAATGTCCTGAGGTAGCTTTAACAGCATCAATAGTGTAATACTTAGTTTATAATCAGAATATAGTCACTTAAATAGTCAGGCTTAGTGTTAATTTAGGCTAGTTATTCAAATGTAAGTCAACATAAAAAAGACACGTCCCTCAATGTTCCTCATCAAAATTCAAGTCGATCTGTTTTCACACTTGTTAAAAAAACAAAAGCGTCAACATACTGTAAATTAAGGATTTATTGTGCACTTGGATTCATTGAACAAAATGAGAGCTTGTGTTGCACTGACTGACAGCTTCAGTAAGTGAGGGAGAGCGCGGTTTTCTGTGTAATTCGAGCACAAGAAAAGTTATTGTTTTTCATGAGACTTTGTGAGTACTTTATACTTCACCTTGACAACATTTATTTTTAACCCTATTAATTTTATGTTTAATATTTATTCAAAAGCGAAACGTGTGGAAAAAATATTACAGAAAATGTCTAATATGAGCCAATAAATGCTCCTCTGCCGCCATCTGCTGGTTAAAGTGGTAATTAATGTGCTCTTTATTTTTAAATGATAGTGTTTTCTATCAAATGTTGGATTTCCTACATCTTGAAACGTTTGGTTGTACAAATGGGGACAGTCTCAGAAGGGTGAACAAATATTTTTGGTCATCACATTTAAAAATAACAAGTGCTGGAAAAATGTTGTGTGCGTGTCCAAATACAGACACCATGTTTCTTATTCAAACGTTCCCATTAGCTTCATCTTTATTGCAATCAGTAAAACTGGTTTATTGGCAAATTAGGTAAGTGTGATAACTGCATTAAAATATAAATACAACATTAAAAAAGGCAACCATTGATGATGGTTTTGTGTCGATGTTCAGCGAGTACAGAATGATCAGCTAACAGTTCAATGGAAATGCCAAAGCTGCAACCAGGAAGTAACTGTGTATATAGTCAATTGAACATCATTTAAACACCACAGCCTACCTGAGTATTGTTGCTGACCATGTCCATCCCTTTATGACCACATTACCATCTTGGCTACTTCCAGCAGGATAACACACCATGTCACAAAGCTCAAATCATCTCAAACTGGTTTCTTGAACATGACAATGAGTTCACTAAACTCAAATGAGCTCCACAGTCACCAGATCTCCGTCCAGTAGTGCCTTTGGGATGTGCTGGAACTGGAGTTTTGTGTCACGATAGCTTTTGTACAATGATGAAAAACATTAACAGTTGAGAAGTTTTAAATAAAATGTTCATAAATAAAATTATGTAAAATGAAATTGTTTCATAGAAGAAGAAAAAAAAAACATTTAAAAAGAAGAAAAAGAAATAGGCCTATGTAATCCATTGCTGTGACCCATAAGAATGACCCTACTCTGTGTAGCTGTCCAAAATATTTCTAAAATAGAGAAGAGAGAAATTTCGACATCACCAGACCAGAGTCAATTTTAGAAGCATTAGAGATGGGCTGGATGGGGTGCTTTTTTTACTGTTTGAAAGAGGGGTTTAAACATCATTATTTTTGGGAATAGAAATTATTATTATTATTATTATTATTATTATTATATAAATAACACTCACTAGCATACAGATGGACTACACGTCGTTTTATTAATATAAATGATGCATAAACAATAATCAGAACGATAAAAAGAGAAAAACATACAACCACACTGATAGAGCAAGCAATAATCTCGGACAGCTCGTCTAAGATTATTTCTATGAGTAAGTAACCTGTTGTAAAGCACCGCTCACTCGACGTGTCTGTTTCAGCACTTTTACAGACAAGCGAGCACGCTCACCTCACGATAAGGTGCACGAGCGCCAGGCGCGTTCTCTACAAGTCACCTAAACATAAATATCTATGCTTCTAATAACGTACTGGTTCTATCACTGACGGACGCGCATAATCTTCAGGAACACTGACATTTCTCTGTTCTTGCTCAGCTTCATCTGCCAGTTTATGCCTCGCTCTTCTTAGCTCTGTTGCCGCCATGTTTACAACACCTGGCCCCACCTTGACGCAATGATTGACAGGGTGGGGCGGAGACGTGATCGGCTCAGAATGCATTTTCAAATCCACATTGAATTTTGCTACATTCATTGCGGGACATTTAATGAAAATGCAATCGCAAGTGTCTTTACTGTGAGTGTAAATGCAATTAAGAAAAATAACATTTAAATGGTCATTTTGCTACAATTTTTGCTTGAACATTTTAAACATATATAATCATTTCTGTAGGCTAATACATTTTCATTTTAATTTTGCAACTTATAAAGCGTTAAAATATATGTTTAAATTATATGTTAAAACTAGTGTAGGAAACAGCAAATGTAAATTATATTATTGAATTTGAATGATCATTTTGCGCCAACATTGCACATATGGTATGGAAAATGTAGATTTAAATACAGAAATGCGTTGCCATTTTGCATATTACATTTTAAATTGAATATTGCTACACATGTGCTTCCATAGGTCATGGTAAGATTTCACAAATATAGGGTAATTCTCGGGATTGATGCATTTCGTCTGATAGCCACATTGCTGACTGACATTTTACATATGAGCTTTTAACTAATTGTTTTTTGCTCGATTTGAGCAGGGCTCGATTTGAGGGGGGATGCGGAGGGATGGCATCCCCCTTGTAAAAAAAAAAAAAAAAAAATGACAAAAAGCATCCCATCTGTAAAGCCACCATCCCCCCTTACCATCCGCTTTAGATTAACAGTGTTATGTATTATGTAAATCTTATCATGTAAACGAAATTTTAAAATTCTCTGTATGATAATTAACAAACTATAAATAACAGCGATTGACCAATCAGAACTCAGTATTGTAACGCACTGTGCACAGTCACGCCAGAACTCTGATTCAAGCAATTTCATTATAATATTTCAGTGACGGTCGGTTTTGTTCAGTTTGCGAGATTTTAATTGATTTCATTTTGCTACAAGATTTCAATGACGGTCACTTTGTTTTCAATAGCAGTCAGCTACATATCTTTACGAGATCTTAGTGACTGTCTCTTTTGCTTTATTACGAGATTTCATTAACGGTCAGTTTGGTTCCGTTATGAGATTTCAATGACAGTTGAATTTGAAACAAATCAAACAGTCGGTTTTGTTTAATTACGAGATTTCAATCATGGTTAGTTTTGTTCAGTTACAAGATTTCAATGACGGTCGGTTTCGTTTCGTTACGAGATTTCATTGATGGTTGGTTTTGTTCCTTTGCGAGATTTCAATGATGGTCTGTTTGTTCCATTACGATATTTAAATGGCGGACGGTTTTCATTGTCAGTCAGTCAAATTTTCATTTGTTCAGTTACGAGAACTTAATACGGTATGTTTTGTTCTTTTACGAGATTTTAATGACAGTTGGTTTTCATTGTCAGTCAGTTTTGTTCAGTTACAAGATCTCAATAAAGTAGAGTTTGTTCCATTACGAGATTTCAATGATGGTCGGTTTTGTTCCAATACAAGATTTCAATGACGGTCGGTTTTATTCGGTTATGAGATTTCAGTGACGATCGGTTTTGCTGGGTTATGAGATTTCAACGACAGTCAGTTTTGTTCCTCTAAAAGATTTCAATAATGACCTTCTTTTCCATTACAAGATTTTAATGTCACTCAGTTGTGTTCCCTAGTGAGATTTTAATGACAATTGTTTTTCATTGTCTGTCAGTTTTGTTCAGTTATGAGATCTCAATAAAGTATGTTTTGTTCTTTTACGAGATTTCTATGATGGTTGGTTTTATTTCTTTTCACGAGATCTCAATGATGGTAGGTTTTATTCCTTTGTTCATTTACAAGATTTCAAAGATTGTCGGTTTTGTTTTTTACGAAATTTCAGTGATGGTTGATTTTGGTCCTTTATTAGATCTCAATGACAGTTTTGTTTCTTTACGGGATCTCAATGGTTGACGGTTTTGTTATGTTATGAGATCTCAATGATGGTTGGTTCTGTTCAATTGTGAGATTTCAATGACGGTCGGTTTTGTTCCATTAAGAGATCTCAATGATGGTCAGTTTTATTCCGTTACGAGATCTCAATGACAGTTGACTTTGAAACGATTCAAACTGTTGGTTTTGTTTTGTGACAAGATTTCAATGAGGGTCAGATTTCAGTGCCAGTTTTGTTCCATTACGAGATTTTAAAGACGGACGGTTTTGTTTCTTTACGAAATTTCAATGATGGTTGAAATCTAGAAGCGGAACAGAACCAATGACAGCTGGTTTTGTTCCTTTATGAGATTTCAATGATGGTCGGTTTTGTTTGGTTACGAGATCTCAATGACAGTTGGTTTAGTTCCGTTATGAGATTTCAATGACGGTTGAATTTGAAATCTCGTAATTAAACAAAACCGACAGTTTGATTTGTTTCAATCATGGTTAGTTTTGTTCAGTTACAAGATTTCAATGACGGTCGGTTTCGTTTCGTTACGAGATTTCATTGATGGTTGGTTTTGTTCCTTTGCGAGATTTCAAAGATGGTCTGTTTTGTTCCATTACGAGATTTGAATGACGGTCAGTTGTCATTGTCAGTCAGTCAAATTTTCATTTGTTCAGTTACGAGATCTCAATACGGTATGTTTTGTTCTTTTACGAGATTTTAATGATAGTTGGTTTTGTACCATTATGAGATTTCATCAAAAACAATGACGGTCGGGGTGTCACGTGACTTGTGAGCATGATGGCAGCTTAGCGTTGTGACTCCGCTAACCCTACACATTTTCATTTATATATCTAAGTAATTTTGTCAATCGCTCTACATTTTGTTTTATGTTTTGACAATGGGCATCGAAAGGTTGACTTCTTGTCAAGGAAAATCGGCCGGCAAGCAAACGCAGTGCGAACAAGCACACGGTTTTGCTGGGTTACTAGATCTCAATGACGGTTGGTTTTGCTGGGTTACGAGATCTCAATGACGGTCGATTTTGCTGGTTTACGAGATCTCAATGACGGTCGGATTTATTCGGTAATGAGATCTCAATGACGGTTGGTTTTGCTGGGTTACGAGGTCTCAGTGACGATCAGTTATATTCGGTTATAAGATCTCTGTGATGGTCTGTTTGTATTTGGTTACGAGATCTCAATGAAGGTTGGATTCTCTGGGTTACGAGATCTCAATGACGGTCGGTTTTATTCGGATTTATTTGGTTACAAGATCTCAATGACAGTCGGTTATATTCGATTACAAGATCTCAATGGCGGTCAGTTTTATTCGGTTACAAGATCTCAATGACGACCGGTTTTGTTGGGTTATGAGATCTCAGTGACGGTTGGTTTCATTTGTTTTTGAGATTTCAATGATGGTCGGTTTTGCTAGGTTTCTCGATCTCAATAACGGTTGGTTTTGCTGGGTTATGAAATCTCAATGATGGTTGGTTTTGCTGGTTTACGAGATCTCAATGATGGTCGGTTTTATTCAGTTATGAGATCTCAATGACGGTCGGTTTTGCTAGGTTACTAGATCACAATGACGGTTGGTTTTGCTGGGTTATGAGATCTCAATGACAGTCGGTTTTATTCAGTTACGAGATCTCAATGACGGTCGGTTTCGCTAGGTTACTAGATCTCAATGATGGTTGGTTTTGCTGGGTTATGAGATCTCAATGACGGTCGGTTTTGCTGGTTTACGAGATCTCAGTGACGGTCGGATTTATTCGAGATCTCAATGACGGCTGGTTTTGCTGGGTTACGAGGTCTCAATGACAATTGGTTATATTCGGTTACGAGATCTCTATGACGGTCTGTTTGTATTTGGTTACGAGATCTCAATGAAGGTCGGATTTGCTGGGTTACAAGATCTTATTTATTCCGTTACGAGATCTCAATGACGGTTGGTTTTGCTGGGTTTACTAGATCTCAATGATGGTCGTTTTAAATCGGTTACAAGTTCTCACTGACAGTCGGTTTTATTCTGATTTATTTGGTTACAAGATCTCAATGATGGTTGGTTTTATTCGATTACGAGATCTCAATGATGGTTGGATTTATTCGGCTACAAGATCTCAATGACGGTCGGTTTTATTCGGTTACGAGATCTCAATGACAGTTGGATTTATTCGGTTACGAGATCTCAATGACGGTCGGTTTTCTAGGTTACGAGATCTCAATGGCGGTTGGTTTTAGACGGTTTTGCTGGGTTACAAAATTTCAATAACGATCAGATTCACTTGGTTACGAGATCTCAATGAGGGTCGGTTTTGCTGGGTTATGAGATCTCAATGACGGTTGGTTTTATTCGATCATGAGATCTCAATGACGATCTTTTACAGGTGCTGGTCATATAATTAGAATATCATCAAAAAGTTGATTTATTTCACTAATTCCATTCAAAAAGTGAAACTTGTATATTATATTCATTCATTACACACAGACTGATATATTTCAAATGTTTATTTCTTTTAATTTTGATGATTATAACTGACAACTATGGAAAATCCCAAATTCAGTATCTCAGAAAATTAGAATATTGTGAAAAGGTTCAATATTGAAGACACCTGGTGCCACACTCTAATCAGCTAATTAACTCAAAACACCTGCAAAGGCCTTTAAATGGTCTCTCAGTCTAGGTCTGTAGGCTACACAATCATGGGGAAGACTGCTGACTTGACAGTTGTCCAAAAGACGACCATTGACACCTTGCACAAGGAGGGCAAGACACAAAAGGTCATTGCAAAAGAGGCTGGCTGTTCACAGAGCTCTGTGTCCAAGCACATTAATAGAGAGGCGAAGGGAAGGAAAAGATGTGGTAGAAAAAAGTGTACAAGCAATAGGGATAACCGGACCCTGGAGAAGATTGTGAAACAAAACCCATTCAAAAATGTGAGGGAGATTCACAAAGAGTGGACTGCAGCTGGAGTCAGTGCTTCAAGAACCACTACGCACAGACGTATGCAAGACATGGGTTTCAGCTGTTGCATTCCTTGTGTCAAGCCACTCTTGAACAACAGACAGCGTCAGAAGCGTCTCGCCTGGGCTAAAGACAAAAAGGACTGGACTGCTGCTGAGTGGTCCAAAGTTATGTTCTCTGATGAAAGTAAATTTTGCATTTCCTTTGGAAATCAGGCTCCCAGAGTCTGGAGGAAGAGAGGAGAGGCACACAATCCACGTTGCTTGAGGTCCAGTGTAAAGTTTCCACAGTCAGTGATGGTTTGGGGTGCCATGTCATCTGCTGGTGTTGGTCCACTGTGTTTTCTGAGGTCCAAGGTCAACGCAGCCGTATACCAGGAAGTTTTAGAGCACTTCATGCTTCCTGCTGCTGACCAACTTTATGGAGATGCAGATTTCATTTTCCAACAGGACTTGGCACCTGCACACAGTGCCAAAGCTACCAGTACCTGGTTTAAGGACCATGGTATCCCTGTTCTTAATTGGCCAGCAAACTCGCCTGACCTTAACCCCATAGAAAATCTATGGGGTATTGTGAAGAGGAAGATGCGATATGCCAGACCCAACAATGCAGAAGAGCTGAAGGCCACTATCAGAGCAACCTGGGCTCTTATAACACCTGAGCAGTGCCACAGACTGATCGACTCCATGCCACGCCGCATTGCTGCAGTAATTCAGGCAAAAGGAGCCCCAACTAAGTATTGAGTGCTGTACATGCTCATACTTTTCATGTTCATACTTTTCAGTTGGCCAAGATTTCTAAAAATCCTTTCTTTGTATTGGTCTTAAGTAATATTCTAATTTTCTGAGATACTGAATTTGGGATTTTCCTTAGTTGTCAGTTATAATCATCAAAATTAAAAGAAATAAACATTTGAAATATATCAGTCTGTGTGTAATGAATGAATATAATATACAAGTTTCACTTTTTGAATGGAATTAGTGAAATAAATCAACTTTTTGATGATATTCTAATTATATGACCAGCACCTGTATATTCGATTACATGATCATCGGTTTTGGTTTTTTTTTACGAAATTTCAATGATGGTTGATTTTGGTCCTTTATTAGATCTCAATGACAGACAGTTTTGTTTCTTTACGGGATCTCAATGGTTGACGGTTTTGTTATGTCAGGAGATCTCGATGGTTGGTTCTGTTCAATTGTGAGATTTCAATGACGGTCGGTTTTGTTCAGTTGTGAGATCTCAATGACGGTCGGTTTTGTTCCATTAAGAGATCTCAATGATGGTCAGTTTTATTCCGTTACGAGATCTCAATGACAGTTGAGTTTGAAACGATTCAAACTGTTGGTTTTGTTTTGTGACAAGATTTCAGTGAGGGTCAGTTTTCAGTGTCAGTTTTGTTCCATTACGAGATTTTAAAGACTGACGGTTTTATTTCTTTACAAAATTTCAATGATGGTTGAAATCTAGAAGCGGAACAGAACCAACCATCATTGAAATCTCATAAAGGAACAAAACCAGCTGTCATTGAAATCTAGAAGTGGAACAGAACCAATGACGGTCGGTTTTATTCGGTTACGAGATCTCAATGACGGTTGGATTTATTCGGTTACGAGATCTCAATGACGGTCGGTTTTCTGGGTTACGAGATCTCAGTGGCGGTTGGTTTTAGACGGTTTTGTTGGGTTACGAAATTTCAATAACGATCAGATTCACTTGGTTACGAGATCTCAATGAGGGTCGGTTTTGCTGGGTTATGAGATCTCAATGACAGTTGGTTTTATTCGATCATGAGATCTCAATGACGATCTTTTATATTCGTTTACATGATCATCGGTTTTGGGTTTTTTTACGAAATTTCAATGATGGTTGATTTTGGTCCTTTATTAGATCTCAATGACAGACAGTTTTGTTTCTTTACGGGATCTCAATGGTTGACGGTTTTGTTATGTTATGAGATCTCGATGGTTGGTTCTGTTCAATTGTGAGATTTCAATGACGGTCGGTTTTGTTCCATTAAGAGATCTCAATGATGGTCAGTTTTATTCCGTTACGAGATCTCAATGACAGTTGAGTTTGAAACGATTCAAACTGTTGGTTTTGTTTTGTGACAAGATTTCAATGAGGGTCAGATTTCAATGTCAGTTTTGTTCCATTACAAGATTTTAAAGACGGACGGTTTTGTTTCTTTACGAAATTTCAATGATGGTTGAAATCTAGAAGCGGAACAGAACCAACCATCATTGAAATCTCATAAAGGAACAAAACCAGCTGTCATTGAAATCTAGAAGCGGAACAGAACCAATGACGGCTGGTTTTGTTCCTTTATGAGATTTCAGTGATAGTCGGTTTTGTTTGGTTACGAGATCTCAATAACAGTCTTGGTCCTTGGTTCTCTTTACAAGTTTGCAAAGGCGGCCAGTTTTGTTCCTTCACGAGATTTCTCTGACAGTCAGTTTAGTTCGGTTACAAGATCTCAATGACGATCGGTTTTATTCGGTTACGAGATCTCAATGATGGTTGGATTTATTCGGTTACAAGATCTCAATGACGGTCGGTTTAGTTCGGTTACAAGATCTTACGAGCGGTCGGCTCTGTTCTGTCATGAGATTTCAAAGACGGCCAGTCTTGGTTGTCTTTACGAGATTGCAAAGGCGGACGGTTTTGTTCCTTCACGAGATTTCACTGACGGCCGGTTCAGTTCGGTTACGAGATCTCACAGGTGGTCGGCTCTGTTCTGTCATGAGATTTTAAAGACGGCCGGTCTTGGTTCTCTTTATGAGATTGCAAAGGCAGCCGGTTTTGTTCCTTCACGAGATGTCACTGATGATCAATTTAGTTCGGTTACGAGATCTCACAGGTGGTCGGCGTTCAGTGGCTGTCGGCTCTGTTCTGTCATGAGATTTCATAGACGGCCACGTTTCTCAAACATGGTTCTCTTTACGAGATTGCAAAGGCGGCTGGTTTTGTTCCTTCAAGAGATTTTACTGACAGCCGGTTTAGTTCGGTGACGAGATCTCACAGGCGGGCGGCTATTATTATGTCATGAGATTTCAAAGACGGCCGGTCTTGGTTCTCTTTGCGAGATAGCAAAGGCGGCCGGTTTTGTTCCTTCACGAGATTTCACTAACGGTTTAGTTCGGTTACGAGATCTCACGGGCAGTCTGCGTTCAGTGGCTGTCGGTTCTGTTCTGTCATGAGATTTCAAAGACAGCCATGGTTCTCAAAGACGGTTCTCTTTACAAGATTGCAAAGGCGACCGGTTTTGTTGCTTTACGAGATTTCACTGACAGCCGGTTTAGTTTGGTTACGAGATCTCAGGGGTGGTAGGCGTTCAGTGGCTGTCGGCTCTGTTCTGTCATGAGATTTCAAAGACGGCCGGTCTTGGTTCTCTTTACGAGATTGCAAAGGCGGCCGGCTTTGTTCTTTCACGAGATTTCATTGCTGGTTTAGCTCGCTTACGAGATCTCACTGGTGGTAGGTATTCAGTGGCAGTCAGCTCTGTTCTGTCATGAGATTTCAAAACATGGCCATGGTTCTCAAAGGTGGTTTTCTTTACGAGGTTGCAGAGACGGCTGGTTTTGTTCCTTCACGAGATTTCACTGACGGCCAGTTTAGTTCGGTTACGAGATCTCACGGGTGGTAGGCGTTCAGTGGCTATCGGCTCTGATCTGTCATGAGATTTCAAAGACGGCCATGGTTCTCAACGATGGTTCTCTTTACGAGTTTGCAAAGGCGGCCGGATTTGTTCCTTCACGAGATTTCACTGATGGTCGATTTAGTTCAGTTAAGAGATCTCACAGGCGGTCGGCTCTGTTATGTCATGAGATTTCAAAGACGGCCGGTCTTGGTTGTCCTTACGAGATTGCAAAGGCGGCCGGTTTTGTTCCTTCACGAGATTTCACTGACGGCCGCATTAGTTCGGTTACGAGATCTCACGGGCGGTTGGCTCTGTTATGTCATGAGATTTCAAAGACGGCCGGTCTTGGTTCTCTTTGCGAGATTGCAAAGGTGGCCGGTTTTGTTCCTTCACGAGATTTCACTGCCGGCCGGTTTAGTTCGGTCATGAGATCTCATGGGCGGTCGGCGTTCAGTGGCTGTCAGCTCTGTTGTGTCTTGAGATTTCAAAGACGGCCAGTCTTGGTCCTTGGTTCTTTTTACAAGATTGCAAAGGCAGTCGTTTTTGTTCCTTCACGAGATTTCACTGACGGTTTAGTTCGGTTACGAGATCTCACAGGCGGTCGGCTCTGTTCTGTCATGAGATTTCAAAGACGGCCATGGTTCTCAAAGATGGTTTTCTTTACGAGATTGCAAAGGCGGCCGGTTTTGTTCCTTCACGAGATTTCACTGACGGCCAGTTTAGTTTGGTTACAAGATCTCACAGGCGATAGGCGTTTAGTGGCTGTCGCGCTCTGTTCTGTTATGAGATTTCAAAGACGGCCGGTCTTGGTTCTCTTTACGAGATTGTAAAGGCAGCCGGCTTTGTTTCTTCACGAGATTTCATTGCCGGTTTAGTTCATTTACGAGATCTCACTGGCAGTCGGTGTTCAGTGGCAGTCAACTCTGTTCTGTCATGAGACTTCAAAACACAGCCATGGTTCTCAAAGATGGTTCACTTTGCGAGATTGCAAAGGCGGCCGGTTTTGTTCCTTCACTAGATTTCACTGACAGCCAGTTTAGTTCGGTTACGAGATCTCACGAGCAGTCAGCATTCAGTGGCTGTCGGCTCTGTTCTGTCATGAGATTTCAAAGATGGCCATGGTTCTCTTTACGAGATTGCAAAGGCAGCCGGTTTTGTTCCTTCACGAGATTTCACTGACGGCCGGTTTATTTCGGTTTCGAGATCTCACGGGCGTTCGACGTTCAGTGGCTGTCGGCTCTGTTCTGTCATGAGATTTCAAAGACAGCCGGTCTTGGTCCTTGGTTTTCTTTATGAGATTGCAAAAGCAGCCAGTTTTGTTCCTTCATGAAATTTCACTGACTACCAGTTTAGTTCGGTTACGAGATCTCATGGGCAGTCGGCTCTGTTTTGTCATGAGATTTCAAAGAGGGCTCTCTTTCCGAGATTGCAAAGGCGGCCGGTTTTGGTCCTTGGTTCTCTTTACAAGACTGCAAAGGCGGCCGGTTTTGTTCCTTCACGAGATTTCACTGACGGTTCAGTTCGGTTACGAGATCTCACGGGCGGTCGGCGTTCAGTGTCTGTCGGCTCTGTTCTGTCATGAGATTTCAAAGACGGCCGGTCTTGGTTCTCTTTACGAGATTGCAAAGGCGGTCGGCTTTGTTCCTTCACAAGATTTCATTGCCGGCTTAGTTCGGTTACGAGATCTCACGGGCGGTCAGCGTTCAGTGGCTGTCGGCTCTGTTCTGTCATGAGATTTCATTGCCGGCTTAGTTCGGTTACGAGATCTCACGGGCGGTCGGCTCTGTTCTGTCATGAGATTTCAAAGACGACAGGTCTTGGTTCTCTTTGCGAGATTGCGATGGTGGCCGGTTTTGTTCCTTCACGAGATTTCACTGACAGTTCAGTTCGGTTATGAGATCTCACGGGCGGTCGGCGTTCAGTGTCTGTCGGCTCTGTTCTGTCATGAGATTTCAAAGGCATACCTCTCTGTCCAGTCAAATTTGAAAACTATTTTCTTCATCAACTTTCCTTTTCCTGGAAACATCCTCACCCATCCAAACGTCTGATTACTCACTGGATGTCATGACAACGTCACGCGGGAAAACTTTAATTATCTCGCCTTCACTTTCATTTCGGACCATCTCCAAAAAGACAAAACTAAACAAATGATTTACAAGTTTAACATGCGTTTATCAAAGTAGGAAATCCAGACTTTCAAAGTCTTGACTTTGAGATCCCCTGCTTTAGGAGATCTTAATAGCAGTCAGTTTGGTTCCTTTACAAAATCTCAATGACTGTCAGTTTTGTTTCATTACGAGATTTCAATGACGGTCGGTTTTGTTCTTTTGTAAGATTTCAATGACGGTTGGTTTTCTTCTGTTACGAGATTTCAAAGACAGTCAGTTCCGTTTTGTTCTGAGATCTCAATGACAGTCAGTTTTATTCCTTTATGAGATTTCAGGTACGGTTGGTTATGTTCCTTTACGAGATTTTAATGATGGTCGGTTTTGTTTCGTTACTAGATTTCAATGACAGTCAGTTTTGTTCCATTGCAAGATCTCAATGACAGTCTGTTTTGTTTTTTAACAAGATTTCAATAACGGCCGTTTTTTTCCATTACAAGATTTCAATACCACTCGGCTTTGTTCCTTAACGAGATTTTAATGACAGTTGGTTTTGTTTCGTTACAAGATTTCTATGATCTTTTAGTTCAATTGCGAGATCTCAATGACGGTCATTTTTTTTCAGTTACCAGATTTCCATGACGATCAGCTTTGCTCCATTACGAGATTTCAACAACGGTCGGTTTCGTTTCGTTACAAGATTTCAGTGGTGGTCGGTTTTGTTATATTACAAGATTTCTATGATCTTTTTGTTCAATTGTGAAAAAAAAAGTATTTGGGCAGTATGTGATATGCTGTGCGGAGTATTTTACACCAGGGTGACACCCTTTATGCAGTACAGTTTATTGTGACCGTTACGACTCTTCCCGCAGCTACCCAATTTCTCAGAAGATCTCCCATTCAGATATAGATTAGAATCAAAACTGCTTAGCTTCAGTGGGTGTGCAGGTGAAAGCTTCAGACTGACCACTGCTGGGCTTTTTCAAGCATTTTTCCAACCATAGACCCTCTTACATAGAAATATAAATCTCAACAATGGTGACATGCTTCATGCCGCAATACATTCTATAACAGACTATTATTATAATAATGTTTCATTACAAGATTTCAGTGACGGTCGGTTTTGTTCCTTTAGGACAGGGGTTCTACATTCAGAGGTCCAAATCTGAATTTTCATCAATGTCAAAGGTCCAGAACAATTGGTTATTACAAAACTTTTTTTCAATAAACATGCATAACATGCATAACAAATCAACAATTTTTTGAAAAAATAAAGTGCCTTTTGCATTCAAAATACATTAATAACAAGGGCAAAAGTGGCAAAACAATTAATTTAAGTGTCAGTGTTTTTTATGAACAAAACACAAAAACTCTTTGGAATGTTTTGTTCCAATATGAGATTTAAACGACGGTCAGTTTTGTCCCTTTATGAGATTTCAATGTTGGTCAGTTTTATTCTTTTGTGAGATCTCAATGACAGTCCATTTGTTTCTTAACAAGATTTCAATAACGGCCGTTTTTTTTTGGTTTTTTTTTCTCCATTACAAGATTCAATACCACTTGGCTTTGTTCCTTAACGAGATTTTAATGACAGTTGGTTTTGTTTCGTTACAAGATTTCTATGATCTTTTTGTTCAATTGTGAGATCTCAATGACGGTCGTTTTTTTCCGTTACCAGATTTCAGTGACGATCAGCTTTGCTCCATAATGAGATTTCAACAACGGTCGGTTTCGTTTCGTTACAGGATTTCAGTGATGGTCGGTTTTGTTTCGTTACAAAATTTCTATGATGTTTTTCAAGATTTCTATGATCTTTTTGTTCAATTGCAAGATCTCAATGACGGTCGTTTTTTTTTCCGTTACCAGATTTCAATGACGATCAGCTTTGCTCTATTATGAGATTTCAACAACAGTTGGTTTCGTTTCGTTACAGGATTTCAGTGATGGTCGGTTTTGTTCCTTTGCAAGATTTTAAAGACGGTCGGTTTTGTTCCATTATGAGATTTAAATGACCTATAACAATACACTACTGTTCAAAAGTTTGGGGTCAGTCATTTTTTTCTTTCTTTTTTGAAAGCAAAATTAATAATTTTATTCAGTAAGGGTTAAACTGATTACAAGTGATAGTTAAGGTTTATATTGATAGAAAAGATGTCTATTTTGAATAAATTCTGTTCTTTTTAACCTTTTATTCATCAATGAATCCTGAAAAAAGTATCACAGGTTCAAAAAAATATTAAGCAGCTGTCAGCTGTTTCCAACACTGATAATAAATCAACTTATTAGAATGATTTCTGAAGGATCATGTGACACTGAAGACTGGAGTAAAGGCTGATTAAAATTCAGCTTTGCATCACAGAAATAAATCATATTTTAATGTATATTAACATAGAAAACCATTACTTTAAATTGTAATAATATTTAACAATATTACTGTTTTTCTGTATTTTTGATCAAATAAATGCAGGCTTGATGAGCATATGAGACTTCTTTCAAAACTAAAAACCAAATAAAGTACTACCTCATTTGTGAAGTGAATCTAAGGCCACGTTCACACAGCAGCAGAATACGGCTGTCCGTCCTGTATTTGAGTCCTTAATACGGTTGCGTTCACACGCAGTACGGTTATTTACGGGAGTGACAACCGCATTCTATAACCGAACTCACACCTGTAAATTTTCAGGACTCACAACCGCATTCTCGGGATATTCGCGCTGTGTGAACGGAACAGGATTGGACAACTAGTTGTCTGTCATGTCATACAGTGCGAGAGAGCCGCTCTTCTAAGGTGTTTTGTGTGTGGTTTCACTTTCAGTAATTTACTGCGACAGAGATGTGAGCTGTGCGTCATCTTAAGGTGTTAGATCCAGTCACTGTTCTCCACCGGAGCGGCTCATGTCAGTTTTGTGTTTCTTTTCAAATGCTGTGTCATGTGCGAGATGTCGCAAAGGACGTGGCACGCGTGTGCTGCGGTTAAAGTCTCCGGCTAGTGCGTATTTACATGCTGCTGTTGGTTAATGAAGTTTTGATGGATGAACTCGCGGTTCAGTTAGTCTCTTGTCATGTGAAAAGTGATAATACTTTTCAGTTTTATGGACGTCACCATCTTTAATATTACGTTGATCACTGTCGTCATGGTTACTAGTAAGAGAATACGGGCTTGACATTCACTGCACGTTCATACAGACAGTGTTCCAAACGCTACTGAAAATTGCTGTGTGAATGAGACATTTCGAGACTCACACCTGTTAAGTAAATGCAGTTGTCAATCCCAAAAAATGACTGTGTGAATGTGGCCTAACTAACTATCTGCATGGTAAGTAATGTAGGGATTATTTTTGCCCCAGGGTTATACCCTTTATTCAGTACGGTTTATGACGACTGTACCGGGGCATTGGGCAGTATGTGATGTATGGATTATTTTACACCAGGGTGACACCCTTTATACAGCACAGCTTATTGCAACTGTACTGGGGCATTAGGACCCACGCAAACCACAGGTTGATCAGACCCGCTGGCCTCTCTAACACCTCTTCCCGCAGCTATCCAATCATCCAGAAAGTCTCCCATCCAGACAAAGACTGGGCTCAACCCTGCTTAGCTTCAGTGGGTGTGCAGGTGAAAGCTTTGGGTTGACCGCTGCAGGGCTTCTCAAGCTTTTTTCCAACCATAGACCCTCTTACGTAGAAATATAAATCTCAACAATGGTGACATGCTTCATGCCGCAATACATTCTATAACAGACTATTATTAAGTTGAAATTAACTGCATTACATCTACATGATCAAAAAAAACAAAAAACAAAAAAAAACCACTCTGTGTAAGATTAGACCACCAGATGATCATCAAGTTGTCAGCATCACCTGACCATATTTTCCCTTGCTATTTTTGCCACAGCTAACACAATTTCAGCAGCAAGAGAAAAACTAACACTAAAGGTATGTTTACACAACAACAATGTACTAAAAACGGAAAAGTTTCTTCTTTGTACAGATGACAGTAACTAAAATTCATGCCGCAATGCATGCTGGGAGCCATGGATGAGTTTTAATTGGTGCACCCAGAATGCACGGCAGCATGAAGCTTTTTGTTGATTGTCACAATTGTTGAGATTCATATGCTGATTCTTGATGTCAGTATGACACTGTATTTCTAAACTTACTGTCTAACATGTTTTTTAAAAATTCATCAAAGGATCAGATTGCCCTGACACTGCTGAAACAAATGCTGCAGTAAAAGATCAGTAGAATGTTTAGAGGAACTAATAACACTAAAACCTCACAATCAGTGATGAGGTTTCAGATATTCAGCAAACCACTTGGTGATGCTTGCATCATTAACCTCTTAACTGTCACGATCCCGCTGGCAGGACGCCTCCCAGCCCGCACACCCATGTAGTCCCCTCATGGTTTAGCCCAGATGAAATGAAAACTGCTCAGTGTGCACACTACAGGCTGTTAAATGTAACACTGAATTAGTGTTGGAGTTAATGAGATAATTAAGTAATTAATTAAGTGATGACTGAGCATTATTGAAGATAGCTGTTAACAAGGAATCAACGAAGGAAAGAGAAACAACAAGAACAGAAAAAATCGAAACACTAGAATTACAACTGACTTAAGCCGCAGCCTTAGAGGAAATTAACTGAAGATAAAAGAAGACATTAAATCTCTCAAGATCTCAGCAAAGGAGGATTAAACAACTCCATATACAAAAGCTCTTATTGAGAATTAAGAGAGAGAGTTTTTTTGTTGTTGATTTTTTTATTGAAATTTGTTTGGTTTTTTAAGTCACCATCATGGTGATCAGTGTTTACTTTAGTTGGGTAGTTTGACTTGTCTTTGTAATGTTAGGGTGTGTTCACACTTGTAGTTTGGTCTGTTTGGTCTGGGCCAAAAAAAAAAACAAAAACATTTAATTCTGGTCCGATTAACGTTCAGATTGACAATTTTATTACCAAACCTAAAGGCATAGGCATACGTTCACAACCTGATTGGTCGGATTTTATGACGTATTGCCAATTCTGAGATGGAACGTACCAAACATCCAAAACAATGCTGTGTGCTGAGGTAAATGCATTTGTTGTGTGTGTGTAGCCTGCATATGATGGTATTTTGGCCAGCTGGGAACATGTGAAGAGCTTATAAAATGTGTAAAGGAGTCAAAACAGCGGCGGGAATCCATCCGTCACACACACAAACGATCTGCTGCGTGGGAGACGCGCGTCTGATGCCTGTCATTAGCAAACTCGCGACTATAACGAAAAACCCATATGCGTGAGGATTCTGTCGTTTTTAGGGTATCATCTTCCTGTTTTTGGTTCGTTTACATGTCTTTGGTCCGTGTTGCGTTCATATATCATTCGAACCGCACCAGAGTTCGTTTGGAAACGGAGACCCATCTTTTCAGCGGTCTCAGTCCGCTTGTTTGGTGCACACCAGGGTCCGGATGGCAGCGTTCATATATGTTCAAATGAACCGCACTAACAGAGCAATCGCACCAGGGTTCATTTTAATCGAACCAAACATGACAAGTGTGAACGCACCCTTAGAGTTTCACTGGTTGTTGTAACTGAGTTTGTTATGGCAAGAAAAGCAAGAGAAAACACAATCTGATGTTGTGGCTGCTTCATGATAAGAAGATAATCATTATGTAGTGGCTTAATTTGCTGATCTTATGACTGAGTTTAATATGATCAACATCTTACTAACTTTGTTTTATTGTGATCCGTATAAAGAACCAGCACATTTTTAATCAGAAAATCTGAAAGAGTTTTAAAACAGACTATACACTAAGCACTTTAAACTACGGTGAGACTTACTCACAAACATACATCTAGAATCAGCGTATGAATCTCAACAATGGTGACATGCTTAATGCCGCAATGCATTCTTTTTTGCATGATGCACCCAGAATGCATTGTGGCATGAAGCATGTCACCATTGTTGAGATTCATACGCTGATTCTAGATGTCTGTGTGTGAGGAAGTTTTGCAGGAGTTTTAAAGTGTTTAGAGAAAAACACACTAAAAAAGTCAAGAGTAAAACTGCCTAACTAAAGCAAACCCTAACTTTTATAATGGTGACATCAAACAAAACTATTGTTTTCAACAAATCATCAACATCTAAACCTCTGGTAATTCTCAATAACAACTTTTGTAGATGTATGTCAGAAATAAAGTCAGTCTGGTTAGTAATAAGTGAAGCTGGTAATGCTGTATGTGGAGTTGTTTGATCAGATCTTGAGATATTTAATGTCTTTTATCTTCAGTTGATTTCATCTAAGGCTGTGGCTGAAGTCGTAGTTCTTGTTGTTCCACTGTCCTTCAGTGATTCTGCTCATTATCACCTAATTATCTCATTAACTCCAGCATGTTTCAGTGTTAAATTTAACAGCCTGTAGTGTTCACACTGAGTAGTGTTTCATCTGGGCTAAATCATGTGGGGCCTACATGGGTGTGCTGGTTGGGAGGCGTCCGGCCAGCGGGACCGTGACAGTGCATCTGATTTCTGGCTTTTTTAAACACAGTGCTAAAGCAGCCAAAAAAAGTTAACTTGAAAATTCAAGGATCAGGAGCACAACTAAATGAAACGCTAGAAATGAAATGAAAAATGAAAAAGATTGCAACGAAACATGGCTGAAACATTTGAAATAAAATAATTATTTGCAAGTGACATAAGAACAATTTAAATATATATATATATATATATATATATATTATTAGGGCTGTGACGGTCGGCATGAAAACCGCTCCACCGCGGTCGTGGAGTGTCACCAGCGGTAGTTTGACATAGCCTATATAGGTATATATATCTCATTGGTCGCGTTAACCGATTTTTTTTTTTTTTTTTAAGCAGTGACGGAAAAAATCTGAAGCCCGTCTGTCATTTTGACAGATTACTGATTAAATGTGTTTCCCACCCCTGTCCAGTTGGTGGTGAGTGCGCTCCACTGTGTCTGCAGAGCGCGAATTCAGTCTCCAGAATAAAATGATGCGTATGATTACACACAGGCGAGCACCCAGTTTAAATCCATTTTATAATAATAAAGTTATAAAACTTATACTTGCATAAAGTTTCTAATCCAGTTCGTTTTGTTATTTTTCTTGCTGACTATCAACTTTATTGTCAACGAATGGCTTTTCTGAGGTGTGTTACATGACATTGTTTGCAATAGCTACTGACTGAACTGACGATTTCTGTAAACTACTGTCTTTCAACATATTTTCTGATTTTCATTCATTTTTATTTCGTTCTGTAAAGAGGAAAGTATGATCGCGTTCACTCACGATCCGTGACAAGTGTTCAAGATGAAAACTTAAAAGTGACGCAGTCTTTGTTCAACTTTCTTTTCATAATATAAATAAATACATAGCCTAGGCCTATTTACTTATCCTGTAAGCTCGTGAATAAAAAGTGAAAATGTGGACGAAATCAGAAGCTATTAAATGTCTTATCATTAAAATATAAAAATTAAAATGACGTGTAATAATTGATTATGATGGTGCGAAAGTTTAACGCAACCTCTGAGATAGGCTATATATATATAAAATACCAACCAACCCCCCCCACCACCGGTTGTTGGTGATTTCCCACCGCGGTAGAAAAAATTGCCACTGTCACAGCCCTAATATATACAGGTGCATCGCAATAAATTCGAATATCATGAAAACGTTTTTTTTTTTTTTCTTTTTTTTTTCTATAATTTAATTCAAAAAAGTTAAACTTAAATGTATTTATTAGACATAAAGTAAAATATTTCCAGACTTTTTTGTTTTCATTTTGATGATTACAGCTTGCTGCTCATCAAAATAAAAAAATCAGTATCTCAAATTATTAGAATATTTCATTTCAAGTATAAATACTGGGTTTAGTTCAGTAATCCCAACAGCTGTCATGGGGAAGTCTGCTGACTTGACAGTTGTCCAGAAGATGATCATCAAGACCCTCTACAATGAGGGTAAGCCACAGAGGGTCATTGCTGAAAGAGCTGGCTGTTCGCAGAGTGCTGTGCCAAAGCATATTCATGGAAAGTTGACTGGAAGGAAAAAGTGTGGTAGGAAAAGGTATACAAGTGAAAGGAATGACCGCAGGCTTGAGAAGATTGTCAGGCGAAGCCGATTTAAGAACTTAGGAGAGCTTCAAAAGGAGTGGACTGAAGCTGGAGTCAGTGCATCAAGAGCCACCGCTCACAGACGTCTTCAGGAAATGGGCTACAACTGTCACATTCCACGTACCAAGCCACTTCTGAACCAAAGACAACGTCAGAAGCTTCTTACCTGGGCTAAGGAGAAGAAGAACTGGACTGTTGCTCAGTGGTCCAAAGTCCTCTTTTCAGATGAAAGTACATTTTGCATTTCATTTAGAAATCAAGGTCCCAGAGTCTGGAGGAAGAGTGGAGAGGCACAGAAACCATGATGCTTGAAGTCCACTGTGAAGTTTCCACAGTCAGTGATGATTTGGGCTGCCATGTCATCTGCTGGTGTTGGTCCACTGTGTTTTCTGAAGTCCACAGTCAACGCAGCCATCTACCAGGAAATTTTAGAGCACTTCATGCTTCCTTCTGCTGACAAGCTTTATGGAGATGCTGATTTCATTTTCCAGCAGGAATTGGCACCTGCCCACACTGCCAAAGGTACCAAAAGCTGGTTCAATGACCATGGTGTTACTGTGCTTGATTGGCCAGCAAACTCGCCTGACCTGAACCCCATAGAGAATCTATGGGGTATTGTCAAGAGGAAGATGAGAGACACCAGACCTAACAATGCAGATGACCTGAAGGCCGCTATCAAAGCAACCTGGGCTTCCATACCACCTCAGCAGTGCCACAGGCTGATTGCCTCCATGCCACGCCGCATTGATGCAGTAATTCATGCAAAAGGAGACCCAACCAAGTATTGAGTGCATAGAAATGAACATACTTTTCAGAAGCCTGACATTCCTGTTTAAAATATCCTTTTTTTTATTGATCTTATGAAGTATTCTAATTTATTGAGATAGTGAATTGGTGGGTTTTTGTTAAATGTGAGCCAAAATCATCACAATTAAAAGAACCAAAGACTTAAAGTACTTCAGTCTGTGTGCATTGAATTTATTTAATACACGAGTTCAACAATTTGAGTTGAATTACTGAAATAAATGAACTTTTCCACGACATTCTAATTTATTGAGATGCACCTGTATATATATATATATATATATATATATATATTTGGTTTAACTAAGAAATAAGTCAAATTAGGTTAAATGAACATGAGCTGTGGTATTGAAAACTTTAAAAAAGAAAGTTCATTTTACTTTCGTAAAGTTATTCCAACTAAACTTTATGTTCAAATAACTAAATTTGTCAAGTTGAAAACACTTAAAATTCTAAGTAAATACAACTTAACCGAGTCAATGTAAAAAGATAAGTAAAAAAATTTTTTTTTTTTTTTACAGTGTATGGCCTGCTTGTGGCTCAGATCTGGTAAACAGGAGCGGTCCGCCCAAGTGCCATCATTCCACGCCACATGTGGCCTAATGTCTTCTTAATCAAACACACCTGATTCAGATCATCAGCTCATTAGTCGAGACTCCAAGACCTGAAATGGGTGTGTCAGACAAAGGAGACATGCAAAATGTGGAGTGTGTTTGGGAATGTGTTTGGGAACCCCAGGCCTAGATCATCATACCACGCGTGGCAGATGCGGGCTGGATTTGGGCCAGCACAAAGTTGCTATCTGGGAAGTGTCATATGGAACTCATTTATAGAGTTATTTTTATCAAAAATATATGTTGATAATGATTAAACACTTCAGTGCCCTCCAAAGGCAACATTTTAGGTAGCCTGTATAAAGGGATGGATTGTGTGTATATGTGAGAGAGAGAGTCTGGTGGTCAGGTTGAGTCAGTCAGGTTGCATACTATGTGGATAAGATTCTCCAGATTCATTAATGTTCAAAAGTTTAGGGCTTTAGGCAAGAATTTCTATTTTAATATAATTTAATTCCATTTTAATATATTTTAAAACGTAATTTATTCATGTGATGGCAAAGTTGAATTTTCAGCAGCCATTACTTAAAGGGATAGTTCACCCAAGCTATTCTAGGTGTATATGACTTTCTTCTTTCAGACGAATACAATCAGATTTATATTAAATAATGTCCTGTCTCTTCCAAGCTTTATAATGGCAGTGAAAAGAGGATGAGATTTTGAAGCCCAAAAAAGTACATCCATCCATCCATCATAAAAGATATCCACTCCGGCTCCGGGGGATTAATAAAGGCCTTCTGAAGCAAAGTGATGAGTTTGAGTAAGAAAATTATCCATATTTAAAACTAAAATAACTAGCTTCTGGCAGACTTTTGATCAATTTAAAGTGTCCTTGCTGAATAAAAGTATTAATTTCTTCCAAAAAAGGAAGTGATACTGACCCCAAACTTTTGGGCAGAAGTGTAGATAAGGACTCCTTTAGGTCACTTTATATGTAATTTAGTGCAATTATTTACAATGAAAGCACAAAATGAGAAATTGAACTTTGATTTCTTATTGAAACAAAGCAGGAATTATGGCTCATTGGTTGCGTTATTTTTACAGGAACAAACTGTAAAAATAAAGTTTAAAAACAAAGGTTCCAAAAGGGGGTTTTCACAGAGATGCCATAGAAGAACCATTTTGGGTTCCCCAAAGAACAGTTCAGTGAATGATGTTTTATTAACAAAGTTCAGGAGGAGCATGTTCAGATAATCTACCCAATCAGCATGAGGAGGCCTATATAGAAACAGACGACTCACCTTTGTCCCATGACAGTTTTCCAGCATCCATCCTCCACCCTAACTCCTCACTCTTATCTGTTCTTATCCCAGCCAGGGATATGAGGGAAGTACTCTGGGTTCAGGTCACATTCTGAGCACGGTACCCTCCCCCTGGACAGCATGCCAAATACACATACTCTTTACTTTATTCAAGTGTGAACTTGTGAAACAGTTCTTAAAAGAACCATTTATTCTTATTGTGAAGAACATTTTAATAATCTAAATAACCTTTTTCCACTATAAAAAAAATCTTTTGTGTTCCCTGGATGTTCTTCATGGAACCATTGATGCCAATAAAGCCTTTTATTTTTTAAGAGTGAAGGGTGTAAGAAGAATCCAGACCGCGTCTCTTCTTCAATGAAGGGTTCATTGTGTTCACGGAATTCGTGTTTTTGTACTGTTTGTTTTACAGTTCAAACTGTACTATTGCACACTGTCCTATTATTTTAATATAGTTTGAGAGGGCACATTAAGCTTTCACAAAGTTACGTAAAGGATGAAAGATGGAAACAGTATTTGGTCTTTGTTTTGGACCTGTTGCTTTCAGAAATAAATCCTGTTGTTAAAGGGATAGTCCCCTTAAAAAATACAATTATTAACTCATTAACTCACCCTCATGTCATTCCCAACCCATCTGACTTTCTTTCTAGAATACAAAAGAAGATATTTTGAAGTGGATTGACCACTGTTTTTGCCTATAGAATGAAAGTCAGTGAGATCCAAAACAATTTGACAGTTTCATTTTTGGGTGAACTATCCTTTTAACCTAAATTAGATCACACTTAGTTGTGTGGTTCAAGTTAAATGCTTTCTTGTGTACAGTAGCACTATATGTGAAAACGTTGGATTGAATTATTCGAAAGATATGCTTAATATTGAGTTATTTACCATTAAGAGGTCAGATATGGCCATTTCAAAACATATTAAGTCAAGGTTTGGGTGAGGTAGATATAATTGTCTGCATTTTTCTGAAAAATCCTTACCCTATTCAGTTTCTTTACACTCTGTTGCCCTCTGCTGGCAATGGTATATCATTCCCTGTTTATAAAAATAAAAATTAGACTATGTCTGGATGACATCTATACAGACACTGTTTTCATTCATACATTCACTGTCCAGTCTGACATACACCTGCTTTTTCATAGCTTTCAATTTCACTTATATTTTAATATTTTGCAGTTCAAATAGACATTTCATTTTGTCCATGGTCACTATGAATCTTTGACACCCTCCTTGAATAAACTCTCAGGGATAGAAGGAGGTATCCAAATCCTTCAGATCCCAATTACTTTGAATTTTTACACCCCTGGCTGAGCTGAAGTGCCTGACACATCTGCAATGCAGTTATCTTCTGAAATGATACTTCCAGAGAAGTCATTTTCTATTTGTTACAGAATAGACGCTAAAGAATTGCTGGTGGATGTCACACTGTAAACAAACACTTATCACCTAAACACACAGTCATTAACCTGTCAGGCATTAACATGTGCTTGTTAGCAGAGCGAATTATCATAAACTCAGAGAACAGCTGAGGCACAGAGATATTACAGTATACATTACAGCTTAAAATCCTGACTAATAGAGCTGCTTATAGTAAATACAAACCGAAATGCTTAATCTAAATGCGACAAAAGCGAGAGTTTCTAGAGCTCAGTGCTTTATTCAAATGAGGGTGGTATGTTGTTTTTTTCCCCAGTGCAGGGAAGTTTTGCCACCACAATGACACATTTCTTTTTGCAGCCCTATCTGTACCCTCAAAACATATGATATATATATATATATATATATATATATATATATATATATATATATATATATATATCGTGTGTTACAGTTGAGTACAGAATTTCTATAAGGAAGAGTTCTTAGGGTCCTTCATTTATCTGTAGAAGTAACTTAAGGGAAATGCACAGAAAGACTGAGAAATGTTGGGTGAAAGTTGGATAAAAGGATATTAAATTGAGGTACTTGGCTGTCCTGCATTTATATAAAAATATGTTTTTCTTCACCCTTTATTCAAATATTATTAAAAATGTGTTAAAGCATTTTCGTAAGCATATTGCATGGTTTGGCCTGGCAGTCATACAAATAAATTATGAACGCATGCAAAAACAAAAGAGAACCAACGAAAGAGTAATAACTGATTATGCTGTAGTAGTCAATGAATGCTTTTTCTTGAGATTTTTGTTTGTCTATGCATTTTTTTTTCATTGTAAAATAAAGCAATAAACTCCAAGAAGCCGTGGTTTACAGTGAATTTAGGGGTGTTAGGCACGACGTGCCTAAAACCCCCTTAGCTGTTATAAATTCACTGTAAACCACGGCTTCACGGGGCTTATTGCTTTCATAAAACGGTTACCAAACAATACAAATATTAAAGCCAAAAAATATGTATCAATGCAACTTTCATGAAGTAAAATCATTAAAAGCCTTCCTTCCGCTGGAAAAAAAAATAGTCCCTGACCGTGAACAGCAACAGAAGTTACATTTATTACGCCATTAGATGGCGGCAAAGATTGTCTTTATGAGCGAGTCACTCAGTCGCAAAGACTTTTATATTGAAACTTCTGAACACGGAACAAGACGCAAATGACAAATGCTTTGACTAGCGCTGTCAGTGTCAGCAGGGCACGGGAAAACCCATTAAATGTTAAAAGGACAAGATTGCAGCAGATATTCAAACAGATTTTTTTTATTTTGAACATAGGACTGACCTGAAGGAAAATGCTAAATCTGAATGCAGGTAATAAACTCACTCACTCGATCTTTTTCTCACAACACTCTTCTACATAATACAGTAAGCTTCAATGAACAAAATCAATTGAGAACAAACATATGTTTACGTTGCTAAGAGTGGTTGCTAAGACAGACGCAGCAACATACACATTCAGTGCGCAGCGATACTTAGGTAATGCGGTCAGCTGTATGTTTTCAGGAATTTTACAACGGCTTCGAATGCAGCTCAACCAATCAGAATCAAGGGCCGGAACTATCCGTTTTATAATAAAACTTGTAGCTGTTGTTTTTGCCTTTTTTGCCAAATAATTTTGTCAGATAAATACCAAGTTTAGTGTTTTGTTCTTCCCTCATATTTAAAATAGCCTATTTAAATAATATATCAAATATTTTCCTCATATTTTGATGGTTTAGTAAACTTGTAGGGTCATTAAAAACAGATATCACCTCTGGCACTTTTGGCCACTACTGTACTCGATAAAATGTGTTTGATGATCTTTTTTTTTTCAGGGGAGCCTATTTTTTTTATAAAAAAATTACAATGATTATGTACCACTGAATTTATTAATATAAGCTGTAACATTCAGTATGAATTTACTTTTAATAGTACAGGGTATCTGCGGGGCATTAAAAAGCATTAAAAGTCATTAAATTTTATTCCTACAGGCACTTTTCAGACCCCTTTTGCAACTTTTTTCCAAGAAAGCGCATTGTGACGAATATACTTGTTAACCTGATCTAGCTTCCGAGACTCCCCGGTACTGCCGCACGAGCACGAGGTCTTGCTTTCCTGCCGCAGGCGTACCTGCGTCTGCTCTGTTCAGTGAGTGGCTGAGAGGAGCAGCGCATTCAGTTGAGGATGTCAGAGAACAAATAAAATAGATACTATTGCTTCTAACCTGAGTGATCATTTTATGTGTACATATAGCCAAAATCACAGCAAATGTCTTTATATTATGTGTATGGTGATTTTGTCAGACAACGTCTCGATTATAAATCAGGATTTTAGCGCTGGTTTAACATGTCAGGGCTCGACACTAACGCTTGTCAATTAGTCCGGGATAAATGTATTTTTTGAAGGGGCAAGTGAAAGAGAATTTTACTCTAGGACCTGATTAAAACGTCAATACCAAAAAACAAAACAAAAAAAAAAGCGAGAATGACTGATTTTATTACATTTAGTTTAAGTGGTGATAGGCTGTATAATGTAGTGATGATAACAAGGTTGCGCTGTTGAGGCTCGCGCACCATCTCGAGGAGAAATGGAAACATGAGCGAAGCACACACAAAAATAAGGTTTTAACTTGATACAGGTAAGCAAAATCACACAACCAAGAATGCTGTTTTCCTAAATAGGCTACCGTCACGATTAAAAACGTGACATTGATTTCATACAACTGTTCAGTTAACAAATAGTTAATATTAAGTCACTTACATTTTAGAAGGAACATTGACTGTTTTATTCTATTTTAGCAGCAAAAATAATTTCAAACAAAGATCACAGCAGAACCAAAGCGCAACACTCAGCCTTGTTTTCATTACTGAATGATTAAGCGTTTTGAATGAATCGGTTGAGTCAAAGATTAAATGACCCATTCATAAACAACTGCCTCATTCTTGAATGAATGAGCCATTGGAATGAATCGTTTAAATGAATGACTCACTTATTAAGACGGTTACTTGACGCCACCTACTGGTGGTTTAGTTTAATTTTTAAAAGTATAATTTTCCCCCCAACATTTCTTACATTCCCATAACATTATTTAATGCAGTTGTAATTTTTTTATTGTAAATTTGTAAATTATTTAATTTGATTGGTAACAGCCCTTAGTGTCTTATTCTAATTAAATTTATTGATCGAATTTAAGAATTTAAAATGAAAGATGAATCATACATTTTACATGAATCGTACAAGAATCGTACAAGTGAATGAAAAGGCTTAGTGTCGAGCCCTGTATGTAGTCGTAATGGGCCGCGTTTCAGTCTCCATTTCATATTGTCTGACAACAAAAACAGAAAAATATATAGATGAAACAATTTTATTGGGAATTTGGCTGTATTAAAATATATTATGTGAGCAAAAAGGGTAGCACCAGAGAAGCAAACAAATGTAAAGGGCTGACACTTGGCAGAATGCGAATGCAACAATGACATGATGAATATTCTAATTGCCTTATGACGTCGACATTTACCGACATATATATATATATGGCATTAAAAATTTAAAAATTGTCATTAAAAAGGCATTAAAAAGCATTAAATTAGATTTGATGAAACCTGTAGAAACCCTGTAGTATTACTGCAATATAAATTCCATACAGAACAGATTTATTGTTATTGTATATTATCCATATCCCTTGGACTGGTGACGTGGACAAATGCAGCATAAAGATATTACTGTTGTGTGTGATTGCCTACCAGGAGCTGGATAAAATTATCCATAGTTTAATTAAGTTACGTCTCTTCATTCATATAGTGTTCATTATACATATGCAGAAGATGTGAAGAAGGTTATTAAGACCACCTGAGGCTACTAACCATTACTGCTTTATTGTAATTTACATTTTATGATATTGCCTCCTGACATTAAAAAAATGAAGCAGAAATTAAATCAAATAAAATGTATATTGTACATCCCTATTGTAGTTTACAGAAGAAGAAAAAAATGAGTTGCTAATTTATTGCACCCTCTACTGGTCAAATTTAGTGACAGCGCTGACAATTTGTTTGCTTTATCAAACCCATATATCATGCAGACAAATGGGTGAGTAGGCTACAATTCTCATCTTCCTGGAACATAATTGAAAATAATTGAAAAGTTCACACCAACATATTCAAGAACGTGGGATATGGAAATACAAAGGAGAGTGATTCTGCTGCTAATATTTACCACGATCCATCAATATCAGACATTACTTAGTAGATGAAATTATTTCTTAGATGAAGGAGAGCTAGTTTGTTAGGGTTGAGTGTAATGAGAGAAGAGCCAGTGAGTTCGGCAGTAAAACGTAGAGGACACATTATGTGTAATAGGATGCATTTGGATGAGCAAAATGAGCCAAAGGCAGTTCAGCACCCTTACAACAAGCTTTGATTGATCTCCGTTACACTGCTAGGAGACAGAGCGACTGAACCATAGAGAATGCATGCAATAAAACATGGGAACTGTGAACCCACCAAAAATCCTTTCCACTATAGAGAGAGGAGAGCCAGTAAGCCAGTCTCTGTCAGAAAGTGTACTTCAGCTTTTAAGGTCTAATCCATTAGCACATATTCAGAAAGCACAAAGCTGTATCAAAGATCTCGAAGAACACAAAAAGAAAGCTGTCAGGTGAACAAGAATATTCTCTTTAGCTTTGACTCCTTCAATGGGGACAGAGAATAGAATTGTGTCAAAATCAGAACCCCCTTGATTACATGGAGCAGGCTTTCAGAAAAAGTTTCATGTGCAAAATAAAGAGGGTAGACCGTGATTATGGCCTTGCTGCGAATTAGAAGTCTTTCATGGATTTGCGTAATGCCTTTGATTATGTTTAAGTGGTGGAATGGGAATAGGGCTCATCTGGAAAGCTGGAGGCCGTGTGGGATGAATGTGATTGAAAGGGAGAACTGAACGGCACGTCAGAGGAAAAGCACACATAAAAGCAGGCGAACATGTGCCATTGTGGATTTCAGTAATTGCTGTGAGACAATGAGGAGGCCTATTCTTTCGAAACACACTGCTTTTCAAAGCATGAAATCTATGAAATGCATGACATGTATTGGTGATTAGTCAGTCAGGCCCGCACGGTCAGAGCTCTAATGGCTGACCATTAATTCTGTAAGATTTATTGAAGATAGGAGAGCACCGAAATGAAAATTTTGGGCTGAAACCGAGACTTCTGGATGCATTTGGCTGAAAACTGAAACCGAAAATGATAATTCATTTCTCATTTTTTTTTTATAATTGTATTATTATTAGACTTTTTAATTAAATTCAATAATTTAACATACTTTTCGGCTTATATTTTAGTCCTTTTTTTCTCTTTCGGACAAAAACCGAAAATGGCATTTTCGGTGGATCACTGATTGAATATATTGTAATTCATACTTGACTCTGGTCTACATTTCACAGCATATGGATATTTCAATCATGACATCTCTCGGAATAGTTTTAGCATGCTATGGCAATGTTAATGTCTTTGGTCTTGGAGGACTAGATCTGTTACGCTGCTGCTGCAGAGCAAGTATGGACTTGCTACTGTCAATAGATACACAGACACACTGTTGTGAGCATGTAAGATATGCTGCTGCTGCATAAATAGACGTACATAAATTCTGTAGCAGAACTAGGCAGGTGGAGGTTTCAGAAAATCTCTGATAGCACTTCAGGACTAGCTCCCCACTTAAAAAATATATGCTCCCAGAACGTCCCCACTGATGTTAAGAACACTGACTAGCAACATTCCCAGTACATTATGAAACGGTCACGACGTGGAGTTCTTTTAAAGATTGGGAAATGTTATTTAGCAGACCTTCACAGAACGTTCAAGACATTGTCTGAACGTTTAGAAAAACATATTTTACAGGATTGTGTAGACACACACAGACATCAAGATTCAGCGTATGAACCTCAACAATGGTGACAAAACTTTCAGGTAAACAGATTAACTCTGAGCATCACAAAACAAGCTACTATAAAGTCACAAAAAAGATCATTCATAGTCATCATTGTTGAGATTCATACGCTGATTCATGATGGCTGTGTGAGTCTAAAAGACACTGCACAAAACTCTATATAATGAATAAAAAAAAATAAAAAAAAACTAACAGTTAACACTCTCAGAGTTCAGACTCTGGAGAGAATCAATGAATCAGGACACACCATGATGATTGAATCACCGTCATTAAATAACCAAATTCATCTGATCAGAACTTTTCTTGCCATTGTTGCTGTAACAAGTGCATTTTGGAAACACAGTTAAAGCAGCCAGAGAAAATCTAACATTAAAATGTCAAGAATCAAGAGCCCATCTAAAGCAAACGCTCACCTCCATAACGGTGACTTCAAACTTTATTATTTTCTATAAAACATCAACATCTAACCTCTCACCTGGTAACGTTCCCAGAACGTTCAGAGACGGTCACGATGTGGAATTCTTTTAAGGCTTGGGGGACATTATTTGGTTGACCTTCAGTAAACCTTCGGGAAGTTCTGGGAATGTTTAGGGGACTATTACTATAGGACGTTCTGTTAACTTCCCAAATGTCCTCTTTGTAACGTTCTTGCGCGACCATAAAATAACCAAAATAGAACGTCCCCCTAAACTCATATCAGGAACGTTATTAAATGACCGACAGAGGACTGTGTGGGAACGTTCTGTTAACGTCCCAAATGTCCTCTTTTTAACGTTCTTATGTGACCATAAAATAGCCAAATGTCCCCCTAAAGTCATATAAGGAACCTTGAACTGCAGCACTTTCATTACCAAAAGAGGACGTTTTAGGAACGTCCCTAATGTTCTGTAAAGGTTCGGAATTTTCGTCACCTTTAGAGAACTTTTAGGGAACATTGCGCAAGGTCACGAGAACGTCGCCTTCTATGTGGGTACATATATATTATAGCACCATAGTCCAATACTGACAAAAAGGTACTTTTCACTAAACATTTTTGAGCAACAAAGGAAAAACATTTTTTAAATTAAATTAAAAGTCTAAACTTTGTCTCAATTTTTTTTTTTTTTTTTAAAAAGGCAATATGAGTACTAAAAGTCAGCTTATCATCAAGCCAGATACTAAGATATTTGTAAGATGCAACCCTCTCAAGCTAAGTACCATCAGAAGTTTTAATCATAAAGTCCTTAAGTCCTAATCTGGAGTGCATGAAAATCATGTATTTAGTTTTTTTTTTAGTGTTCAACACTAATTTTAGGTTATCAAGAAAAGTCTGAAATGAATTAAAAGCATATATTCAATGTATTCAGAGGCATACAGTAAGTTTAAGTAACAATTAAATGTATGAATGTCATTGGATTTGATAAAATCAAGTTTCCAAGCAAAACATGGTACAAAAAAGAAGCAAATGACAATATTTCTGGTTGTCAAATGTAAATGTCTGGTGTGAGTTCTGCGTAAAGATATTGCATCTGTTTGCAGAAGCTATACTTGGTTTAATATTTTATAGAATGCAATGAAATTCCAACATTTTAATTGTGACAATTGTACAGAAGTGTCCAAATATGTTTGCAATGCATAACATGTCTGTTAGAATGTAAGAGATAATAATTTTAGTGAGGTTTTTGCTTAAAATAACTAAAACAATCTTCCATATAAGAAGACTTAATACATTTTATTTGAATATTATATTTATATTAGAAAAATTGTGAACCATTCTCCAATTCAGCACTAGAAATAAGCCATAGTCAGTGTACCAGAGCAATGGCATTTTATAATGTCACATAGACGATTTTGCATTATCTCTCCAGTCAGGTAAGTAGTTAGCATTTACAAGCTTCATTGTTCGTCTGCCAGGCTGAAGGATTATGCGTGTATGCCTGAGTGTGTTTTCTTTTTGCAAACTCCATTGAGTCATAACAAGTGGAAGAAGTTTTTGTTCTCTTTGTGTATCGTGTCTATTCTTTTCCTGTGCTCTGACACATCGTGCCCGGTAATCACTCATCACTGAATCCAATAATTCATGCTTTTATGACAGATGAAACCATTTGGAGACACATCTCATCAGCAGTCAAGCATGGTCTGCAGACCACGCTCATACTGATCAGATAGCTGATCGTTATTTCAACGTGGGACATGTCGGGGAGTAATATTTCAATTTAATGAGTACTGCATTTAATTGGGCACACCCTATTAATCACACAATAACCATAACTCTGTCGTTGTCTTACTTTGTTATGTTTGCTTGAATGAGGTGCATATTGGATGTCCTGATCAATGCTCACTCCAAGTCATATGTTTACATGGACTGTAGCACTACTGACACAATTATGATTATTAAGACCGGTTAATGAATTGAAGATGACAGAGATACACTTAAAAGTGATGCCACTGCTGCTAATTGCTAGGTGATTTTAATTAAACTACAGGCACTTTAAATGACTAATCAAACCACTTTACAGGCTCGTTCCTACAGTGACGAGGCTTGTGTATTTTGCTCATGCAAGCGTTTCTTTATGACAAGGATGCTTAAATGGGCACAGCTTAATTAGAAAGGGACCAATGGTGAGTCGAGGAGAGGGGAGTGCGTTGACATCTGCTCTTGGTGAAAGAGTGCTGGGTCAGCATTTCCCCAGCCTGCAAGGGACAAAAATGCTAAGGGATATGTGGAATATATGGAAAATAGACATTTTAGCCTCCCTTAACACTCTTCAGTGAGATGATCATCCATATGAAATGTTCCGGCTCTTAAAAGAATAGTTCATGACAACCAAAAGTATAGCTAAAAAGGATTATATAAGTGCTCCATATGACTTAGATTTTTTTTAATAAATCAGTCATTTGGTCAGGGTCCAAAGTGGATAATATTACTTACAATTTCATTCTAATTTAGAGACTGATCAGAAGTCATGATAATATTGTGATTTATTTAATTCTATTGACATAACTAAACCGTATACACTACCGTTCAAAAGTCTGGGGTCGGGGTTTGATGCTCCCCGATATCAATTTAAAATAACGGTTTTCTATTTTAATATATTTTATAAATAATTTGTAATTATTTGTAATTTATAAAATGTAATTTTTACATCAAAGCTGAATTTTCAGCAGTCATTACTCCAGTCTTCTTCAGTGTCACATGATCCTTCCGAAATCATTCTATTATGTTGATTTGGTGACCAATAAATATTTCTTATTATTATTAATGTTAAAAACAGTTGTGCTGCTTAATATTTTTGTGCAAACCATGACATTTTTTTCAGGATTCGTTGATGAGTATAAAGTTCAAAAGAACATAATTTATTTGACATATAAATGTTTTGGAACATTACATTTATCAATTTAATGTTGAATATAAATATTAATTTCTTATCAAAATCTTAATGACCCCAGACTTATAAATGGTAGGAAGGTTGATTGGGACACCAAAAAAGTCATTCGGTGTAACCACAATTTCGGTTTTACCAAATGACACTTTTGGTTATACCGAATGACAATATTTTCAAAAAATGCTAACAGGCTAATATCTAGGACAATCAAACATTTTTATTTAGTACAAGTTTTTAAAATATTACAACATTTCCCATGTCTTATAGTGGTTGTACCGAATGACCTGATGTTTCAGGACATGCGTATGAGCAAGTGAAAACATTAATTTTTCAAATAGTTAAGAGAGAGTTAGTTACTTTGCTTCACGACCATGTGGTCCTTTGCAGCTGTCTGAATGATGTCACATCCTGTCACGTGATATTGACCGCATGACTTGATCAAAAATGATCCCTTTATATTGGTTACTCCGAATGACATCAATGAAATTTATTTTTCCGTACATTCTTTCTCATAACAAAGCAACGACTTCTACACATAATTTTAATACCATTTTGCACAATGTTGATATATGATGTTATAAAATCATGCCAGAATAAAAAATACATACATTGATTACATTTTAAGATATTTTAATCACAAATGAAATGGCTGTATTGGCCTTTGGACGGTTAAACCGAATGACTTTTGACACTTCAAAATCTTTAAAATACCTTTATATGTAGCAAAATATAATTAAAACCTTTTGGATTCAATAAAAGAGATCTAGTTGTACTACCTTACATACTTTGGATGTCATATCTTTTTATTATTATTATTATTATTATTAAGGCATTTGGACAAAAAAAATTACCTGTCACATCATTGACCCATATATATATATATATATGCTGTTTAATACTGTATATCAGCATCTCAGGGCATGTACTGTAACAAGCAACAGTTCGTGTTTCACAGTTTATATTCCCCTGCTTTGAGCTATGTGCCTGCTCGGACTCCATCCTTTGTTTTTTTCCCTGCATTGCTCGCGGCTGTGAGTTAATGGAGGAGTAGAACTGCATTCAGAGGCAGGTTGAATAGTAAATGACTTGAAAAGGTATCATATGCAGAGTACAATCTGGCCACCTGGTGGCAGACACAGCATTCTCAAATGCAGCATGTTTACTCATTACAGGTGTTTTTTTTTTTTTTTTTAAGGCTGACAAGAATTCATGTCAAAAGCACTACAAACCTGTTTTTTTATTCAAACTAGTGGTAATTGGGATATATGTTGGTACTTTCATGCAGACTTTATATTCCTATTTTTCAAAAAAGATTTTTTTTGTTTGTGTGACACTGTTGTCCTATATTTCTCCAGTTACCATTAAACATGTCATGAGTAGAGCTACACAAATTAAATTGTAATGAAATGTGCACAATGAGTGTGTGTCATAATGCAGCAGTGGCAACATGTCTGAATATTACATGTGTTTATATTTAGCCAAGTTGATTCACTAAGAATGACTGTTCTCTTGGGCTTTCTTCTTCTTTTGTAAAGGACGTTTATGTCAGAAGCTGGGCTGCTTTCATTTCCTTGTTCCTTTGAGCATTCGCGAAAACTCTTTGAATTGAATGCCAGGTGTGTGAATTGAATGCTCTTTCTGTGAATCCATAGGATTTTCCTGAACTCAAGCGTGAAAGAGTGAGGGTATGCTCTGGAGAACAAAGAGACACAACAGGATGAACGCTGAGCCAAATGTAGCTAACACCTATTTATTTTCTTCTCATGAATCCCATGAAAATACATATCGACTTGAATTATAGGTGTTTTCTTTTGCTTCACACCCAGTTCTCACCACCCACAGTGATGTATATTGAACACAAAAATGACAAACTGGCAAGCTCTAATTTGATTGACAGGCTACTATGAAATTTGGTGCCCAAGCCTTATGTCACAGTATAGTTTTGCTTAATATTCAACCCCAAATTGTACTTTATATTATATAGACATGTAATATCTATTTTCAATAATTAAGTGGAAATTTGATGTATGCAAACCAAAAGATGAGATTATTCACAACAAAAGAATAAGTCTGTTTAATATATTATATGCATCCTTGTCATAAAGAAAAATATATAAACTCAAAAGTTTAGAGGAAGTAAGATTTTATTATTATTTTTTTTTAAAGAAGTTCTTATAAATGCTCACCAAGGCTGCATTTATTTGATCAAAAATACAGTAAAACAGTAATATTGTGAAATATTACTCCAATTTGAAATAACTATTTTAATTTATTTTAAAATGTAATGCATTCAAAGCCGAATGTTCTGCAGCCATTACTTTAGTGTCACATAATGCTTCAGAAATCATTCTAATATGCTAATTTGGTGCTTACTTATTATTATCAATGTTGAAATGAAAACAGTATATGTGTGAGAGCCAGGATACATTTTTTTTCAGCATTCTTTAAGGAATAAGAGTTAAAAAAAAAAAAAAAAAATGTTTAAAAAGCATTTATTTGAAATTGCTTTGTGAAAGTCTTTACTGTCACTTTTGATCAATTTAATGCATCCCTGTTGAATAAAAGTATTAAATAATAATAAAAAAAATCTTATTGAACCCAAACTTTTGAACGGTAGTGTATATTAGATATATACCAATATATTAAATATGACTGGATGAACCATATTTAACAGTATTGAAAATGAATCTTCTATCTACTATGATAATTTTGTGTTTTATTATTGTTTGCTTCTTTTCATCAGAACAGCTATGTTTGAATGGCCTTTATTAGAGAAAGATGCTTTCAGCCCACATAATAGTGTATAGGCCTAATAATAAAGTAGAATAAAATATTTACAGTATCTAGGGCTAACTGTTTAGCCTAACCATCACTGGCCTTATTGATCGGCATGTAAAAACCAAGGAAACTGTGATTGGTCACATGACATGTCAATCTCTTACTGTTTAAGCGGGTGATTCTTGGCCTGGATAAGTTGCAAATGGGGACTGAAAAGTTTGTGAAATGTAGTCAAAAGTCTGCAGCCCATCTTTACAGAAAGAGAAAAAAAGGACATAATGAATTTGGAATGTCATTATAATCCACAAGCCAATCAGTCTGTCAAGACTGTGGGTGTGTGCAGTGTAGGTGAGTTTAATCAGATTCAAGTTCGTTTTGACATTCACAAAGAATAAGATTCATGTGAGGACTGTAAACTTTGAAAACAAAATGACGAAATGAATTTCGTTCAAGGCCATGCTTTTCTCCCCCACATTGTCAGTCACTGGTGCTAAGAATGCATAAATTATTCATGACACTATGGTATCCTTACACATGTTGTAGGGACAAATTAGTGTTAAAAAATAGCCTTAAGGCCAGTTAGAGAGTTTCCGTGCTTGTGGAGAACAGCCCTCTGTTCTGAGCAGCAGTCCATCACCCTCCTGACGGACAGTGTGGGTTATTGATTTTACGAGAAATGCTCGACAGGGATTCTAGGACTGGCATGGAGGAGATCGAAAAGGGTCCTATTGCTCCACACCTACATGCAGCATCATGCTTCACTTTCCTGTCAGGTTGAGATATACTTGAGTGCGGTGGAGGATGCCAGAATAGAGCCAATGGTTTTTCACATAATTTCACGTGGTTTGAAAGCTTATTTCGAGTCGGAACATGCCAGTGCAAGCCAAATCATTCTTGATATACATGTTACAGTAGGCTGTATGAAATTACCTCATGATATCACATGCATTCGATGCATCTAACCCCTCATATATTTCCTGTCACTACATCGAAAAAAATGACAGCTATATAGCAGCTTGTTATTGCCAGGGTCACTCAGTGGATGACGTCAGAGTCTCTTTGTTTCTCGTCTTGCACTTATTCTATTCCTTTCTATTTTATAGATTAATGTGTTAAATGTACTTCCTATTCCCCAGGGCCTCATATCCAGGATCCGCTCTTTAAAAACTAAGTGTTTAATCATTCTATTGTCCTGATTATGGCCTTAATGCAGCCATTTGCACCCACTGAGCAGGGCAAAGCACCCCAGGAGAGCATAACTGTAGAATCAATTGTGGGCAGTGCGGTCGCAAGATTCCTACTCAGAAGCTTAGCAAGGAAGTGTGTGTTTGGCATTAGCATTTACTCTTATTTTCTGTTAAAGAGAAAACCACTTTAGTTTAGATACACTATATATACACAACCAAAAGACATTATGAACAGCAATTGCTGTCAATGTGAACTTAACTGTTATCTACTAGTCATGAGTGAACATTTTGCTAACTGTGAACATATATTTCTGTTGCATTGCACTGGGTATTGGTGAGAATATCATCATTTAGCAGATGATTTCATCAGCAACTGTCAAATTAGGAAATTAAAGGCCTGTTCACATCAACAAAGATAACTATAATCAGGGTGTGATTTGCTGGGGGGGATGGAGGGGTTTCGCCCCCACCTCTGGTCTAAATAACCCTGCCTCTGCTGAATTATTTTTTATCATCGGTGGGGATAAAATGTATCCCCCCTCAACAGTGATCAATGCTACTTCACCAATAGAAAGATAAAATAAAATAAAATAAAGATTTAAAATATAAAGTAAAACGCTGCAACACGCATGTTTAAACAAACAAAAAAATAAATAAATAAATAAAAATAATAATAAGAAGAAATGGACTTTGACCATCAGTGCTTCCGCTCATGTGATGAGAGATGACGTTCACTTGGATTTTTTTCTCATAACACCGGAAAGAACTTAAAATACTCTGTCGTTTTTGGTCATACAGATAAGAGTAAGCCATCAATCAAAACTGTAAACATCAATCAAAACTGTCTTCTTTTATTTGTGTACACTCACAGTAACAACAAAACGTGCTTTTGTAAAATAAAGAAAACAAACCGGATGCACTTTCTGCCGTCCGGTCTCTGTGAACTGGAACGCATCACAAAAATGAACCGTAACTTAGTTTATATTTGCCTCAGTCACAATAAGAAATATAAAAAGCTTAAAATGTGAAATTTAAATAAACCAAAAAAACTAAAAATGGATTAAAATATTCCTTTGTCGAAATGTTCTGATATTGTTTCATTAAAGTTCATAATTATTTTAGAAATGTTACTTTAACATCTGCATGAAATACACACTGTGGTTTGTGATTTATTTTATTTTCCGACTATAATGATAACTATAACATTTTAATAATTGGTCTAATTCTATAAGAAAAGGGAAGGCCACACTACAACTATGATAATGAATGTAGATGCAAACAGCAATTAAGGGGCGGAGCACAAATGAGGCATAATGAGGACTTATAAGACTGCAACAATGAGTAATTCAAAACATTTTTACATCATTTTTACAAAAATCATAAATACAACCACTAATATGATTTAATTGATTAGCAGTTTTGACCGAAAGGTGGAGCCGTTACCAAATTGATGTTGTGTGGTCAGTGTGAGGTGATAATGACACATACAAAGTTTGGTGTAAATATGCCAAAGCATTGCAAAGTTACGGCCTCAGAATCAGCTTGGCACCATGCCATCAAATTCGTTGATGCATTATTCGAGAACGGTTGGGTCAATCAAAAAGCTTTTAATAAATTTTTGCCGGCATGGTCTCACGATAATCTAAGCCCATTTTGGTGAAAGGAGGAGGCGATTGAAAAAGTAGGTTTTCAAGAAATTTTAAAATGGCAGATAGACATTTCAACCGACTATGGCATAATTGGTATCATTGTTCTTGGTATGACTCAAGGAATCTATAAAAACCATTTTCATTATAATTGTTGATCACAAGGCGCTGTCTGTAAACTGTATGAGTATGTTTAGGGCACGGTGCCAATGACCCATACCAAAGAATATACACTAACAAGAAGCGACACTCAATAGAACGTTCCATTGCAACACCGGCGCCCAGCAGCAGCCCTGCGTTTCCGCCATTTTGGGGTGAAAGCGAGTCGGCATCCCACTAGTTTCTATGGCAATATCAGCTGCTTTGTTAAAAAAAAAAAAACGTACATTAAAGCTGAAATCCAACCTGAATGATGACAACACAGAATAAAATACTATCACTAGTGATCATCAAATCCTTTTTACAATTTATTTTACACACTTTGTGTTTAAGTCTTCCACTTTTTTTAACAAAACCTTTGCTCTCTAGAAACCCAGTCAGTTTGGGTTAAAATTCTCTAAAAGGCTTATAAACAATGAATTAATACCAACATATGAAATTATTGAAGTAAAAGTGTCCAAAAGTGGGAATTATGCGATAACGGACACAGCAATGCATCACGTATTATAAGATCATTATGTTTGTAGCGTGATCCATTAAAACGTAGGCTACAATATAGCCTATTTCAATTCAGACCTAGATACTATTACTATTACTCCACTAGGTCTGAAATATATTGTTCGCTGCAAGCATGATGATCTTAAATTTACTAATTATTAATTTACTATTAATAAATGTATAAAGTTGCATAAAATGGAAATACTCAATAAAGTAGGCTAACTACGTTACCTCAGATGGTTGAATGGTTGGATTCCACAACTGGTAAAATAAAACATGTATAAGACAATACAACATTTACTGTAGGAGCCATACAATTTACTGGTGACTTAATTTTAAAAAACTGTTCTATTGCGCTTCTGATTTGGCAGTGAAATTCGCCGATTTTGGGTGCGTAAGATGTGAAGGATTCTGTGGTCCAGTTAGTAGGCCTATTTTCAGCCCATAATGGCGGCCGCGCTACCGGAGCGACATCTAGTGGCTGTTACCCAAAAAGTATCAAAGTGTCGCCTCTTGGGTTCTAAGCTCTTTGCCCATACTGAGTTTCGTAACGATTCACTAATGTATTCGTAAAATACAGCATTTTACGACAAAACTCAAAATGCTGGCCAAAATGGGACACATGGGAAAATTTTCCCAACATGGGAAAATTGGATATCATCCGACTCAGTATGCTGCACTGAATATAAAGAAAGAGACCAGTTAAACTTTGACAGCCAATCATAATGCACCCGATTTAAAGCGGAAGACGCATTTAAAGCTGTCGCGCATTTAAAACGGAAGACAACAGAACTGTAGGACATGCTTAGAATAAACAGAATTTTATCATTCGTTGGTGTGGACACTAATATTGTTATCGTTATAGTTATCTTTACAATTATCATTCGTGGGGTTTTTGGGCCTTAACCAGTTAACTGTCAGTGTCACTTGGCACACTCTTATTAGCACACATTTATTGCCTTTTTTCCCTATCACATATTTTAGTAGCTAATCATCAAGTATCATAAATTAGGTATCATTCTGAATCTTAAACACTCAAAATTCATCCTGTGAAAACCTTTTTGAAATTGGACATCCTTTTAGAGGGCTTCTCCAGTAGGTGGTCTCATGTTTAAAATGTTACAAAATTGACAACAATTTTTTATAATCACATTTTTTAATAATCATTTTTATTTTATTTTTTATTTTTTTGGTATAGCACCTAAGTAAGGTACCTCAATGTTTGTGATATCAACTTCAAATTTGGAATACCACTTGGTTAGACAAATGGTTTAGATTTTCTTGCAATTATATATATATATATATATATATATACTATATGTTATACTAGCCTATATATATATATATATATATATATATATATATATATATAGTATATTATTAGTGCAGTATATTTGCTTTACAGTAAACTAGAACTTATACTTATACTAAAAGAGTCTGCATTCCAAAGGATTCATAACAACCAAGTTCGGATAGTGGATTTTCATGTGCTCAAAAAGGGGGGGTGACAGTTAACAGAATTCAAAAATATAAGCGACTCATCCTAAGAAGGCACTAATGAAAAATGAAGAAAATTATAAAAGTGTGAAACAGTATCCAAAGTATATAATAATTTAAGATTTTTTTTTAACGATTTTTTTAAAGTGTTGTGTGTTCAGAATGCATTAACCTTTATGAGTCACAGGAGAAGTTTAACTAACTAACTATTAATTAACTAACTTTATTTCATGCACATTTGCTGGAACTTTCCTTTAATTTCAGAGTAGTTTCAGCCATTTTAGAAAATCCAAAAAAAGCAATCCAACTACTGATAAGCACATCACTTAAATGCCCACACTCCACTTTTTTTGTCTCTGTCTTTTTAATGGTGATGTGTCTGAACTCATCAAAGTCAAGTGCAATAGCAACGCAATCCCCACTCAGGGGCACGAAACAACAGTGGAATGTCGATACCATTTGTGTCGTTAAAAAACAAAGAGGAGGATGTTTTTAAACCTATATCAGTATGTGGGCAGAAATTTAAAACCATTGTGCAGATAACAGGCTGCTTACATGGCTTAGGAGAGGTGCAGATACCTGAGGGAAGATTAGAGGACAGAAGGACAAGGTTTGGACCACCTCCTGAAAGCCACACTAAGCCAACTGAGGAGATGCCTTCATCTTTATGTAAGCACACACTGGGAATTAGGATTAAGAGTGGTTTAAACAGAGCCGCACTACTCTAATACCAAGGTTAAATGAGAATTTGGTGTTACCCTATGTATTGCTCTACAAACAGCGCTGGCTTGTGTAATGAAGGCGGTGAGTGTCTCTTCAATGGCATAGGTCAAGCACTTTGCCTGTCCTTGACCTTTGTTGTGCAGCTGTGTTAGCCAGCCTGATGTCATTAGTATTCATATTATTAACTGTGATGTTTAGATGTATGTTTTGTTTACAGTGTTGATGTATTGACAGCATCAAAAATGTAAAGGTTTTTTAATGTATACTACCTTTCAAAAGTTTAGGGTCAGTAAGATATATATATTTTTTTTTTAATAAATTAATACATTTATTCAGAAAAACAAAAAAAGATTTAAAAATGTTTAAGCAGCACAACTGATTCAAAATTTCATGAGCACCAAATCAGCATAATAGAATGATTTCCGAAGGATCGTGACATTGAAGACTGAAGTAATTGCTGCTGAATATTCAGCTTTGCATCACAAAAAATAAATTACAATTAAAATATATAATCTATATAAATAACAAAAAGGTTATTTTAACTGTAATAATATTTTACAATATTACTGTTTAAACATGAAAAAAATCTTGCTTATATTTTTATTAACACTAGGGATGCTTCAACCAAGCGGCCGCAGATCAGTATCGGTCGATAATCTTGTATTGCTGAATTCGGAACCGCATACTAGTTCTCTTATTATTCATGCCATAGAAAGATATGGTGAAAATTTTAAGAGTAGTATACTAGTATGTGGTTCCGAATTCAGCTTATGATTCGATTGGTAGTCACTTAATATGGCCGATCTCACGAACCATCGCAATTTGATGACGTAAAAGCATAAAAGGTTGCTGTGAATGCAGTTGCATGTAAACAGTATCAAATGAGGCTTTTGCACCACATTCTGCTTTGTAATGTTGTGAAACCATAGTAAATCGCACATCTTTATTTAGAGCAGGTTGCCTCGATTCAGTAAATACACATATAATTAAGCCCCTAACCCCACCTCTATCCTAACCACTTCTTAACAACAATACAAGATAAATGTACAGTAAGTTTAGTTACAATATATTATTATATAATAAAGTTTTTCCTTTACATTTATCATTTATTGCGTGTTTGTCTTTTTTTGTTAGCTGCAGCTGTCCCATGGCAAACACCATAAGATTATATGATTAAATTATGAATTTATTTTTAAATGTTTTAAAGTTCCGTCCTATTAATTCCATGAATTTAATATTCTATGAACCTTCTGTTCATACATCAAATGCTTACATTTTAGATGCTGCCAATATGGTAATAAATATAATGTGCATGTCTGTGCCTATGCAAACATATTAAACTGTATGTGTGCTAGAAATATGCTTTATGTAAAAATACCTACTATTATTAATGAGATCAAGTTGCTGCAGCACATAGAAACAAAAGAAATACATTTACATACACTTAACAGAAAGTATATGCGAAACTTACGGATGTTGATTACTTTTAGGATATTGCTAGGAGATATTAGAGGTTATATTTCATACATTATGCTTACGCAACACTTATATTTGCTAACTGTTTGATTGATTCAGGATATTTGTTAGACTCTTTCACTCATTTTCAACCCAAGATATTCACCCTCGGATAAACCTTTCAAAAGAACTGATACAAGATGTTCACACATAGTAAACAAGCTTCTTAAAGACTTGATATGAAATAGCCAGTGACACATAGACCTGCTATTTGTGGTTTACACAAGCTCTCAAAAGACTTCATTCATCCCTTAAAGCAAAATACCAAAAAACTCAACACTGTGACATTTGAAACTGTGAATGCGATAGGGCTCAGAGGAAAGCCCTGCAAGACGGCCAAACCTTTGACAAGAGCAGTTAATCTGAGTGGGAGAGTGAACTGCAGTGAAACAGGTCCATCTTATTCAGCAGAGATCATGTATTTTCTCTCGAAGTCATGACGTGTGGTTATGCTCTCTCTAGCTATGCATTAACCCGCTGCCCGTGAATAACTAGCATATGTCGGCCCACACCAGCTCAGACACGTCAGGCACATTCATCCTGGCTTTCCACATCCTGTTTCTCAAATGCACCATAACCTGAGCCATCTAAATGGAAATGACTTTTAACACCGCTCCAATCAGAATGCAGGACAGGCAGAATCATATGCAATGGGAATTTAGTGAATGTTCTGAGGCTATTGTGAGTGAACTCATGTTACACTCCCTTAAACTTTCTCCTCTGTCTCCATAATAGTTGACAACCGGTGTCATTAATAATGGTCGGCTTTGTCTGAAAGCTGGTTTGGGCGACATGGGCGCACTGGGGTCTGCCAGGTTGGTGCTATTGGAGTGTGTTTGAATGTTTGATGGAAGAGACTGGAGGCTGAGAGTCAATCATTGTCTGAGCACAGATGGTGTTGTGCCCTGTGATGGTAATTAAATTTGGCTTCTCTTTGCTTTCTCTTACATTGAGAGGAAAAAGCTACAGTAGACCTACCAGTTGTAGAAGTGATATATGGTGTGTAGTAGGGGTGCGGTTCGGTGCATACAGTCAGATGATGAATACAGTCGGTCACAGGCGATCCACACTACAATCTAGAAGGGGGCGCTCGGTAATGCAACGCTGTTTGCTTACCAAAACAACAGGAAAAAGAGCAAAAGAAGAAGAGACGATCTATGCACCAACCCAAAACAAAGAATAGCAACTCGCCATTGGCGAGTTCAGATGGCACGCAAGAGCTTGCTAGTAGCCTATACACTGAGTTTCGATTAATTTTTGTGATGCGCTCCACTTACTTCACGGAAAGGAAGCCGGGATGGCAGAAAGCGGCATCCTGTTTATTTTCTGTATTTTACAAAAGCACATTGTTTTGTTTTATTGTGAGTGTACACAAATAAAAATAGACCCTTTACAGTTTCAAATGATATCTTATCTGTATGACCATAAATAAGGGAGTATTTTAAGTTGTTTCCACTTTTATAATGAGATAAAATCATTTGGCATTGTGCCGATTTGTGTCATGGAAGTCTCAATACTACAGTCCAGTGATGAAATATGCATGTCCTGGAAATGGGAAGCCTCAGGTGCTGCTTCACTCGTTGTCCTCGTGGTAAAGGTGAAGTAGGCTCTTGAAAAAGCTTAATATTGAAATTTGTGCATCCGCCATTTTCACCGCATGTTAATGAACTCTCACGCGCAAAGAAAACTAATCTCTGCCCAAGTTTTATTTTTCAGTATTCTATTTATTTTGTACTTCTACAGCACAAGAGATGCTTTTCAGTTTTTTAGTTGATTTGTACCAAATACCAAATCAGCCCTACAAAAAAAATATGACCTATGCAAGAGTGCATTCTGTTTACTGTTTCGTGCTTAATAGGAGGCTGTACTGTGCCAACTACCTCAGGAGGGACTAAGTGCCGCTAGATGGAACAAACTGTAATTCGCACTACTGTCTGTTCAAAATATGAAAAGAAACCTAGCATTGGGGATTTGCTGCTTTTTCCTGTTGTACTGAACTCGTAGCAAACCGTGACCCCAAAACCGAGGTACGTATACTGAACCATGACTTCTGTGAACCGTTACACCCCTAGTGTGTAGTAGTGTTTTTTTAGCATGGTCCCATTTGCCACAACTGGTATGCCGGAACTTAGAGCTGCATGATTAATCATATTTTAATCGTGATCACGATTCCTGCTTCTCTTGATTATTTAAGCATAATCATCTGCAATATATGTGATATATCCAATCATAAATCTTGACTATATTGTTTGTGATTGTGGATGATGAATAAATGTACGTACTCTGTTCTACAAGTCTTTTTTGGTTAAACAGAAAAACATTAAAATAATTTATATTAAAATAATTTGTTTGTGCTTATGTGAAAGTGTAATAATTCTAATGAAATGTAAAAAAAGATGTTTTTCAAAAAAAAAAAAAAAAAAATCATGATTAATAATCACAATGAAAAGAACATATTTCTGCTTTGATGGCCATTCAAAAGTAGTTGCGAAATAGTATTTTTTTTTTAAATATATATATATATATATATATATATATATGTGTGTGTGTGTTTCTCAAATGAATAATTATTTAATAATTTCAAATTATACACAATAATTGCATACTAAGTGTCTGGAATTTTTAATTAAGAAAACGTTAGGAACAATTACAGAGGATTTAGGATTGTTTATGGGCCTACAGGGTATTTAGTAAGACAGTTTTTTTTTTTATATACCATTACTCCATATGGCAAAAGAAACATTTTGCAATAACTTTTAGACAGTTGGAAGTCACCAGTTTGACCTCAAGCTAAAAAATAATTGTATTTGCTGTAGCTTTACTGAATGACAATAAAATTGCTTAGAACTAAATCCAGCCCCATGATCAAATCCAGCATCTGTCCCCTCAGTATGGCCCAGTAGTCTTACAGAGTTATTTGCAAAAAAGTGCAATTCTTTAGGCAAATTAAACCCTACTGGATTTGAGCCTATAATCATAATGAAAGTGATTTAGCAATTTTATTAAACATAAGGAAGGCTTGCATGTGTAAAATGTCTTACAGCCAACAGTGTCTCGTCTTACAAGGTAGAAAATGTAGGTGTTGCAACTTGCAAGTAATCCTTGAGAATATACAAATCACTGCTATATAATCACCATTTATAGTGTTTTTTTATTTGGAAAGGCATGAAATAATAGTGTTTTGTGAACTCAATGCATTGGAAACAGACTGTTTTTGCAGACAGACAATATGAAAGTATATACTTAAGTAAAGTGTTTATTTTACCATTCATTATCCTGACTTGGAAGGAAGGCTTTCCCCTTAGACAAATAATATAGTAACAATATAGTCAACCCACTACATTCAAATTTATGCAGTTTATGGAGCTATAGGCATCCCATTTTTAATTGAATTGGCATCACACAATGCTTTTTTCCTATGGTATATTAGTATAAAACCATTTGGGCCCATCTTGTGACGTTTGATATTGTAATCCATTTCAAATGTCATGAATCCTCAGATGTTCTCGACAGAACATTGGACACACCATGTTCCAAATTCAAATCCAGCAGATCTTCATAATGAGCAAAGAGTGCATTTTCTGTAATTGGGAAGTTTCAATAAATGTAAGGCAATGAAACTGTCTCTAGATGTGGTCTCTTTGGCCTTTATAAGACTTTCTGAATTTGATTTTACTGGACAGTTTGGAAATTACCATGGGTTTTCACTGCTTCATTTGATTAAGATTGGAGCCATTCACAGGAGCTCTGTCTGGTGTTCAGAGCCTCAGTACTGAGTAGCCCGTGCAGCATGCAATTTTTCTGTTTCACATTTTCATAAATTCAGTCAACCTGCTGTTTACAAAGTAGTGTAAACAAATGTTGGCAGTGGACACAGGCGTAATTAAAAGGGCCTCTAGTGAGCGCTGGAGAGATGACGTTTGAATATATGTAAATGTATATAATGACTTTGAGCACTTCCACAGGCATGTACAGATGGCTCTACAGGCATGCAGTCCAAATGTTTTGATGCATTGCGTTGATAGATGAGGATACATATGCCACTGTTGCATTGTAGTATTTGCAATCCTTTTTTTCCCTGTTCTTATTTCCAGAATGAGGCCGAAAATTCATGTTATTCTTAAATGGTAGCTGCCATACATTCATTGACAACAAATATAAAATAAAATAGCTTTTTCTAGGCCCCCTGGGAATGTACCTATTTGTCAAATGTAGATTTGTGTAGGGTTTTTTAAAGTAAAAATGTGTACAAGAGAGTTTGTTTGTGTATATTACATATACTGTATGTATGTGTTTGGAAAAGAAACCTGGGATTGGGGAATGTCACTAGAAATAATTTCAAGTCACTCAATATATCATTAACTCAATCAATTGAATACACTCAATTGTTCAAAATACTGACTCATTCTGGAACTTAAAGTGATAGTTTACCCCCAAAATTCAAATTCAGTCAGCATTTACTCTCTCTCATGCCATTCCAATTCCATAAGACTTCAATCATCTTCGAAACACAAATGAAGATATTTTTAACAAAATCTGAGAGATTTCTGTCTCTATAACATGTGACTGTCTTTATGAGTGAGTGGTTGAATCATTAATTCAACCGATTTGTCCAAAACATTTCAAAATACACATGATTATTTGAAGCACATGCCAAGAATAACACATAAAACCATCACAAACCTAATATCATTTCTCAGAAAATATCATTTCTGAGAATTTGGTTGGGTTGAGGTTTTAAAAGCTACACCTACCATGATCTTTTTTTATGCAGTAGTGGAAAGCATGACATCCAATTAAATCATGCATTGCTTCCCATTTTTGACATGGAGTGGAGATATTAAAAATGCATGTTCTGTTTTTCATTTTAATAACAGATGTTATATTAAGGAACATAACACGAGCAGTTGTTTTGAATGTGACCCCGTATTGGGGGTCCATCCCCAGGTTTTTACAAAAAAGCTGACTAGCTAAAGATAACCATTGTTCTTCTCATCACAAGAATTAATAATGGAGCATGTCCTGAAGGCATGGAGAGCACGGAACCAAGGCAGTCTTGACAAAAAGGGGAAAGGTTTTTTCCCCTGCAGACCACTCTCACCTGCAGCTCATCACAATTATAGGTCTGACAGGGTCTGGGAAAGATTTTTTTTTTTTTTTTTTTTTAGCCCACTAGCACTCGTTCCTCCATTCCAGTAAGGTCGAAGGGGAAAAACTCCTGATCCTTTTTGACCTGGATCTTTGCTAAGGTGAGAAAATTGGTCAATTCAGGGGACACAGGTTGTCCCAAAGGCCTTTGGGTTGCATTGTGCTGCGTTTTAAAGAGAACATTTGACTTTTTTAGTATCACCTGGTGGCCTGTCACAATGTTCATTGGAAATCGATAGACTCAGAGAGCAGTGTTACCATATGTGAGATTAGTTTTACTCGCATAAAGACAATTCTAGGTTGTATTTGTCTCTATTGTCATTTGGATATTCATTTTACATGGATATACAGTTGTTTTCAATTAAAATTTAATGTTTTGGCTACGACATGGTGACATAAAACCTGTAATTAAATAGCCTACTAAATTTAAACTGGAAAACAATTATGAAAAACAAAAAAATAAGACTTGTGTTCTGTGGTAAAGGAGTCTAGAACAAGAGAGAATGAAAGCAACTGAGAGAAATATAAGGACTTCAGGAGTACATACTACAAATTGTACCCGCAAGATAGAAGAGATTTTCTTTTTTCCTACCATATAAAGTTAAGAGTGTTCAACACAGAATGCATTACTAGAACTCCCATTTCCATCCACCCTGGAATGAAAGTGATAGATGTTAAAAATGTCATGAATATGTAGATCACAGAAAATTCCCTCTCCCACAGCTGTAAGGTTTCACGTGTTCTAGTTTCAGAGCTGAAGAGGATCCAAAAAATACAGGACATTCCAATCCTTTGCAAATGGAAGATAATGTTAGCCTGTTTGCCATCTGAAGAGGCCACAAAAAAACCCTATATTGACATAATCTACTCAAACAGGCACAATGACTGCACTACGATTTGTCCTTCAGGAATAACATCTCTTCATTTCTAACACTTCTACTCCTACTGTTACCTCTTCTAACTCTCCCACTTCTCTTTCTATCTCGCTTGCTCTCCCTTTCTCTGTAAAATGCAATCTGCAATCAGAACTACATGGTTCACATCAGGATAGCACCTCTGCCAATATCATTTATATGCTGCTTGATTGAAATGAATATTTAAGTGGCTGCATATAAATGAATAAAGCTTCAGCTCTCTCCTCCGGAATGTGACCCCTTGCATGGGGAGCTTCCTGGACCCTCATAGACAGTCTATTAAATATGCAAAATAATGTAAATGTAGGACTCTAGATGCCAAATATTTGTTTAAACAATAATGTAGAGTTCCTCAAACATAATATTCTAAAAGGAACATGCTCAAAAAGAGTTAATGTATTCCGAATTATTGAACAAACCTGACCGACTAAACCTTTGCAGTAGCTCAACATTTCAGGCATAGAAAATACAGATGTATTGATTGCGAACAAGATAACCTAGACGTGTAAGTGAGCACATTAAGGGAAAATGTTTAATGAAAATTATGAATAAAAGATCATCCTCTCTATATTCATGCTGTTCTGACGTAGTAGCATAAAAAAGGGATACATAACCTATTGCCTCTCTCATATTACTATTATTGTGGTGCTTTGATATGCTGATGTTTTAATTTGAACTCATCATAGTGGCAAATGTGGTGTTGAATGTTTATTCATCCAAACAAACTGAAAGCATGAAAACTGAATGGCTTCACTACATTTTTCATAAGTGAGGTGGTAGCACTGCTACTTTTGAAATCACATAGCTTTTTAGAAAATCTAGTGATTATGTTGATGGGTAGCATTGATAAACACCACTATGTTCCATTTTCCCTGACAATATTTAAGCAATCAAATTGAGTGTCTGGTATTTTCTATTGGCTGCTTAGAATCAAAACTGGCTATGTCTGATTTGTAGCTTTTCAATAGGCAAGTTATTTATTTAACTACATATATTTTAGCAATCAAGTCGGGCATCTGGTATCTACTGTTCAAAATGCAAAACAAATTTTATATTTGTAAATCATATGGAGTAGCTTAAATGTAGAATGTTTCTTTTGCCATGTAGCATAAAGTGTTGCTATTACTTTCTTAATCTTTTTGACTCCACAACAATATCCAAAAGCCAAATGGCTTTTCCTTTTGTTTGTGATTTAATGAATTAAGGATTAAGGATAAGGTTTTTTTACACACAATTTCTACCTGATAAAATGATTTAGAGGTTGACATAACTAGAAATAAAAGAGTTAGTAAAAGTGTTATATAAGCAATATCACACTCATAGCCATGCATTATTGCTCTATATCAGCACGGCTGTGATTCGGCCGTAGGTAATCATAGCCATGCTGATATAGAGCAATATCGCACGGCTGCGAGTGTGATATTGCATTTATACAACAGTTCGACAACACAAGTGTGTAAATAAATAAGAAACAACTATGGATTGTCTTTAAAAAACCTCTTTTGTGAGGAACTACTTCCTTCCACCACAGATTCAAATCTCAAGTTGACAGTTTAACAGTTGAGCCCAAGCCTCCGTTACTAATTCTAAAAAGTCACTTTAGAACTAGTAACGAAGGAACGCTGAGTCGCTTCATTGAAGCTCATTGTGATATGTAGAGTAGAGTATTATGAGAGAGAGATCGACTAAGCGAGTGCATTACCTGCATCTAGCTGATATTCTTCAAGTCAATCTTATATTCATACTCACAAAATCAATTTGAATGTCCGCTGAGGAAAGCAATGTCTTTGTCTTTGTCATTTTAACATTTAAGAGGATTTACCATGGTAGCGCTAGTCAATGCATTTGTCAGTTGCGTCTCGTAAAATGTTGTCTTCAAGTAAAAACATCGTCCTTGTTTTCATTGTTTCAGTCCATTTTCAATAAAAAAGTCTTTGCAACTGCCCGTTTGACATACCCAAAATTAATTATACCTCATGTTTAAACACTATCTACATAAGAGCCAGCACCAAATTCCCGAAGGACTGGCCAAGATGAAGCTATTCTCTGTGGGTATATGAGCTCTGAACGGTCCCTGACGGCCTGGAGCTCACATCTCCGAAAGCGTCTAAACAAATTTTCAAATAGGCGCTATATGTTTACATATAAATCACATATCTGAGGTCTAAACAACTACATTCTCACCTAAAAAACCATTAAAACTACATTCCGTTACAAAATTACAGTAGTATCTATAAAACATATGGTGGGTTTGCTCGTCCGCCATGACACTCGCTGCGAGAAAGCTGAAAGCGAAGTGATTCAAACGTGAAACAGTTCCCGTGGTGATACTGGTAGAATATCGCATGGCTGGAAAGACCTCTCAGCCAATCAGATTTGAGAACTAGAATGAACTGTTGTATAAAATATTTGAAGAATTCAGATGCAAAAGCCTCTAAGTGCCATCTGAAATTTTCTTCTAAAATGAGGATTTTTATCAAGCTTGTATGTTTATGTTCAGTTATTTCACTTTAATGGCAATGAAAAGGACCTATTAATTGCCATTAAAGTGAAATTACTGAACCTAAACATACGAGCTTGATAAAAATGCTGATTTTAGAAGAAAATTTCAGATGGCACTTAGAGGCTTTTGCATCTGAACTCTTCATTTTATTATGACTTTTCTATGTCTAGAAATTACACTTTTATTTTTCTTAAAAGAACCAAAAAAAAAAAAAAAAAAAAAAAATTGTGAGGGTGGATTAAAATAGAAAAGAAGTATCTTGTTTAATCTAATTTGCAGATTAGTTGGTATCTTAAATAGCTACATATTTATCTTGCCCAACACTACTGGATTGTCTTTTTCTCCTTACCATATGTTTCATCCTGATCCACAGTATGTTTTGGAGAAAAAGTCAAAAGCCAAAACCAATATTGAAACATATTATACTTACTTTAAAAAACTTTGTGTTCAAGGCAAAGGAAATTAGCCGAAATTCAGACCGCTTGGAGAGATTCTATCAAAGGTTTTCATCTTTAATAAAGCGGTCAATTCACAAGCTAATTGTTTTTTTGTTTGTTTTTTGTTCCAGTAAATCCTCTTTTAGAAGATGGTTGTGTGCTGAAACTTATCATACTGTGTTTGATGAAATGTTATTTGATACAGGGCTGATCTTGGCTGATTTGTGCTCTACTGGTGATTTTAGGTAAATTTATCAGCACTGTATGATGTTTATTACTCGTTTAGGTTGAATGAGAGGAATGAGGACTTTGCTTGTGAGATACTTAGTGCGCATTAAGAGATTAACAGAACAGAAGGGAGAATTTTTGTGGAGGAAGCTTGGTGCTTTGCTTATACAGTGGAATTAAGTTGGATTTTAGCGCAGGATTTACTTCCATATCTTTCACCATTACAGGCGCATCCACAGTCCTGTGGGATTTGATCTGGCATTTACATTTGGCAAACGAACAAAAGCATTCTGTGTGTCTGAAGCGTAATGACTCCGGTTTTGCACAATGCATTTTTTACGCTGTGAGTATGAAAAGTCTCTGTGAAGTTGCACAGGCAGTGTGAAGCCTGGGATTTAAACTATAGACTCTCTGTCTTCACTTAATTTTTTTTTTTTTAAAAACTCTGCTTTCCTTAATACTTAAATCGGGAGACCTTGAAAGACATATATTTGAATGAGAAACAGGCTTAATTTGCATTAGCTGGTGACATAGATTCTCGTCTCCGGCATGATTGCTTCAACAGCTTTTCCCTGGGACAGAATAACTGCCGGCATTTTATAGCATCATGTCATCACGTCCAACACCAATTAATGGTCCGCAGACTGTTCATAACGAAATGCAAATCTCATCATTTGCAACTGACAAGTGGGACATCTTATTAAAATCAAAGCATTCCAAAAGCCATTTCCTGCAACTCAATAGCGCTGAGTATCTGAAAGAGTTTCCCTTCCATAATAGGCCTCAAGACTAGTGGAGAGAAGTGGACTCTGTCACATTTGAAATGGGAGCATATCTAAAGAGTTTCTCATTGATGCTAGTCATGTTCGACATGCCTTTGATACATAGATCATACTTCACCGGCTTAAGTTTGAAAAACTACCCAACAACCCTTAATGCTATTATGAAACCTCTGTTAAACAAATGGAAAGATATTTAGCTCCTGAATTTACGTTGAAAAAGATTTATAATTTTATTTACAGTTTAAAAAAAAAAATGTTATGATGTAACCACGATGAGCGCAAAGGGCTTTGGATGATTTTTTGTCACTATAATTGCCAGTACATTAAAATTTTGGTAACACTTTATTTTAAGGTCTTTTAACTAGTTGCTTTTTAGCATGCATATTACTAGAATATTGGCTGTTTATTAGTACTTATTGAACACATATTAATGCCTTATTCCGCATGACCTTATTCTACATTCTTAACCTACCCAATACCTAAACTTAACAACTACCTTACTAACTATTAATAAGCAGTAAATTAGGAGTTTATTGAGGGAAAAGTCGTAGTTAATAGTTTATAAAGTGTTACCAAAATTTTTCTTTTACAACCACCCTTTATCTACAGAAATCACTGTTGGGAATACTTTATTGTTATGAACACATTATTTATACATGTACATGTTAAGGAAAGAATTCTACAAATACATAATTTTCAGCATTACCGTTTTGATTTTTTTTTTTTCATTAATTCCCCAAGTAATGATGAAAGATGCCTTTCTGACACAAGCAGATTAATCATCACCATCATGAAATGATGAAAATAATTACTGTTCCTTTTGATTGTCTCAGTGCCTGTCAAGTGAACTGGAGAGCAAACAAATGGACAAAGTAAACAGTTGAAAATAAGTTTTTCTGAAAATGCATTTTGACTCCCTGCCACCCCCTGAAAAAAATAAAAAATAAAAAATGTGTATTCGTGTCACAAAATTGCCTCAAGAATATAATGCTCTGCTCTGGTTTTTGTTTGCAAAAGTTATGTTTGTTGATGAAAAAGTCTGCCAGGATTTAGTTTGTCTTCTTTGTGAGTTTAATACTAAATGCATACAGACCCAGACTTACATTTTTCATCATATAGGCTATTTAGAAGACAAAGGTTGTCTCTTTTTAGGTTTTCATTTCTCATACAGAATTACAGTAAACATCTAGAGACAAAGTAGATAGCCTACTTCAAGGTATTTCTTTAACTACAGGCACAAAGTGTTGATTCTTGTTAAACATTTAAAATTATTTTCTGAAGGTTACATTAAAACAGTCTTGGGAACTTTTTATCATGAAATTATTTCTTTTTGCTACTTTTTAAAAGCCTGTTACTGTATGTATATTTTTTATTGTTTAACCATTATTTAACCCAGACCTTAAAGTATAAAAATCCATCAGAAAAATATTAATTATTACTTTTAGGGGCCATTTACACAACAGAGTTTTCATTCATTTACACGACAATGGCGTTTTTGGGGGCCTGAAAATGCAAACTTTTAAAAACAATACCGTTATTGTCTCCATGTAAACTACAAAAACTCAAATTTGTAAAAAACATGTTCAGTCTATAGACACTTAGTGGTTTTTTTTTTTTTGTTTTGTTTTTTTTACAAAGTGACGTCGCCAACTACTGGCCTGGCATAAATAATACAGCATTTTTTATTATTTTTGCGGATCCGTGTGAACGAGGATTGTTTTGACAACATTGTCGTCTGTATACACGAAAAACGCAAAGGAAAAACTTTTCCTTTTTTGGTAAATCATTGTCATGTAAACGTACTGGTTATTTTTTTTCTAATCAAGCTGTAACTGTAACTGAAATTATGCAAAAAGTGGGGAAAATATTGTTTAATTATGTTTAGTTTTGGATACATAAATTCTACCCAGGTAAAAAAAAGTACACTTCCATGATGTACTTAAAGTGCTCTATTTTCGCGCACTAAATTTGTACTTAATATACTAAAATTTCTTCTTTAGTACTTCTTAAGATATTCTTAAGAACATCTAAATGTACTCAACTGTGCTATTTTGAGATACCATGAATATGACCTAAAATGTGCTTTTAACATACTATCTCTGTATTTAAAAAAAAAATGTATTTAGTTACCACTTGTAGTAAACTAGTGTATGAAAGATGGGTTCAAGTGTACTACAAGTGGTAACTAAATACATTTTTAATACAGAGATAGTAAGTCCTAAAGAAGAATTTTTAGTATAAGTACAAAATTAGTGCGCAAAAATAGAGCACTTTAAGTACTTTTTTTTTTTCACCTGGGTAGCTGTGACATTACAATGGAGTGTGTTAAAATGTAATTTTAACGTGAAAGAATAAAACTTGTTTTGTTGCTAATTGTTTCAAATAGTTTACCTCTTCATTAAATTATTTGCCTTTTCTTTTTATAGACATTTTACAAACTTCTCTCTCTGTGACCTAATGGATCAGTGATTATACGAAGCTGCGTGAGTTTCTTCCCCTTCATTAGATGTGCTCCATGCTCTTTTAGCTCAAGGTCATCGATATTGAGGCAATCAGGAAGCTGACACATTGTTTTCAGGTGACTGAGTTCTCAATGAAGACTGTAATGTGAATTTGGGGCTTGTTATCATGAGAGAGGCAGAGAGGCACACACACACACACTACATTCAACAACAACATGGGTCACTAAACCAACACACTAGGTGATAAATGTTACATGTAACACACTACACAAACAGTAAAATATTTGTTTTATTTAATTGTAGCTTTTTCTACACAGACATTAACTTGATCGCAGGTGTATTGTCACAATAAGACATGGCTCATTGAGTGAGTCCACTTCCTCGACCTGTTAAATGCCTGAGGTTAGCCAAACTGTTGTCTCACTGGTGACACAAAAACATCTTTCAAACCCTGTTAAAAAGAGTTCACACAGCATGAGCCATTTAAAAAGTCTCACCATGATGTTGCAAATTAAGATGCGCTGTTCAAATTCATGTCATTATTTCCCTTCATTTATAGTATTTGACATTTTTCACGCTCTAATTTTCTTTCACAGCAGATATTTTAATGAGAATAAAGTTCAGCGGTCCGTCACTGCTCATTACGTTTCCAGCAGGCTCGCAAAAACCACATTTAACTTATTGAACTTTTGTAACGCATTACAATGATGATGTTTTTTTAAACAATGAAAATATGAAACAAATTGGGTAATTTTCAAAATGACAAAGAGGATCCTGCTCATGTTGATTCTAATGTCACATATGCAGTGTGAATGTCATCAAATATTTGACAGTGTCTCTCAAATCACACAGTCCTCTTATATAGTTTGGAATTTGGTAGGTTCGACAGCTCCTGTCCTCAGGGATTTACTTTTTTGTCAATTCAGCTCATTAGTGAGTGTTGCAAATATTTGAAAGTATGTCTTTCACATATATGCTACTCTTGGTTTTGGGAGTGAATTGTGAATTCTCAGTGCATATATTCTGCTCTTTAAAATACAACAACAGTTGAAATGCCATTTGTGCTCAACGCTTTCTCTTTGCATTTCCACTTTGCTTTGAAAATGGCCTCTTAGCTGCTATCTTAATAGTCTTGCTGAAAGAGACACCTCTAAATAATAAGCATTCCATTAGAGATGGTGTCTAGAGCAAAGATCACCGAACTCATCTATGTGCGGTACTTCTACGTGAAGTGACATGACATGTCCCTCTGTAATTATGCGAGATATCACACACGCACTGTGGGCTAATTAGGAGCTTGCTTAGAAAGAGTAGACACTGCCAGTCTGAGCTGGATATATATTAGCAATTAATTCAGTGTTTTTTGACTTTGTAATTTGGAGATAACAGCTCTTGCTCATTTGATTTTCAGTGTCACCTTCACAGGTACTGAATCTTGAAGTGGAGATTCAAAGAAATGCAAGGAGAAAGGCAGCGATGCAGGAAATCACCTCTCGTGCACATCAGGTTTGAATACGCAACATTCGCTAATATACCAACGTGTCCCTCCGGCCACAAAATGTTATTCTGCAGCATAAATACAGACCATTTGAGGTAATTTATAATTGGTGAAATATTCTAGTCCCAGGCGCTAGTTGAAAACATGAGGTACTGGTGGAGGCCCATGGGAGTATTGTCACCTCGGATTTGTTGTCGCGGAGCTGATAATGGCCTGCCCAATCCAATTAAAGTATGGACTTTTACTATGACACATTTAATATGACAAAATTCAGAGTCTCCGCCTTGTGACTCACTTTCTTACACTGGAGTCCACCGTCTCAAATGTCTCTTTGAATTTTCACAGGGGCACTTTGAAGATTTCATATGTCATTTATGCGAGTGAAACTTGCCTGTCCCAATCAGCCCTGGCCGTTGGAATTCAGTATCCATTTGACAGGTGTACCAGCCACTGACTTCATAGGGCCTTGTTTTACTTCCTAATTTCGCCGCCATTGACACGACTCATTTTCTGCCTCGGTGCAGACACAGACTTTGACAAATGAGGCCATAGGGATGAGTTACGGCCCAGCCACTGTCGTGTTCTGAAAGTCCTGTACTCTGCAGGATGTCTAGCGATTCTCTGCTTCGCGTCGTAATCCTATTACCTCACCGCCTGTACTAGCACACCAAGGCTGCGGTGCCAGTGCATTTATTGCAAAGTGAGCGAATGACATCAGTCAGAGTAGCTGATTCCTGTGAAAAGCATTACACTGTGTTTCTGAGGCTATCTGTGGAGAATCCTGACCAGTCCAAATGATACTGAATAAAAATACAGTAATAGTGAAATATTATTACAGTTTAAAATGAAATTTTAGCAGCCATTACTTCAGTCTTCAGTGTCACATGATCCTTCAGAGATCATTCTAATATGCTGATTTGGTGCTCAAGAAACATTTCTTCTTATTATCAATGTTAAAAATACATTTGAAGAGTGTATCGATACCTAGCCCCACTGCACAGCTCATCCAAGTCTTTTTTAAAATGGATGAATCTGGGGGTATAATAAGCATCATGTTTATTGAGCGTTAGCAATAATTTGTGGGAATTTGTGGAATTTGTTCCTTTTTGAGCATCATCTAGCCAATTTCACTGTCAATATAGAAACATTCCCCCAAAATCATTGGTAATATCGAAGTTGTGCTGCAGCAGTTAGCAAGTTGTGTTCATATGGGAGATGCTGGTTTAAATTCAGCCTATGTCATGTGTCCCAATCGTATTCCCTATTATTTCCTCTCTACTGTCTCTATAATAAAAATTGGCTGTCTGATAGCTACTTAATTGTGGAAAAACATAATGTCATACATTTCTTTCCTCGATAGACGAGCATTCTTTGCATGTAAAAATCAGCACTATTATTCAGATGTAAAATGCCCATTTGATGAATACGAATGAGCAGTAAAGTAGTGCCTCAGTAATACATTTTGACTGTATATAAGATTGTTTTCAAGGCATTTTCTAAAGCAGATATATGGTATTTATTGTGCCGTTTCATTATCATCAACATGACTGAGTGAAAATTACGCATTTTCAGGACTTTTGACTGCATCTTCTTCTGCAAGTACTTACTTCCTTTTTTCATCCTCAACAAAAAGAAAAGCAGAGACAGCTTTGTTTTCATGCATGATATTTTTGATTTATGAATATGCAAATTAGCTTTAAATACCATCTTGCCCATGACAGTCTCACAGTGAATAATGGTTATGCAAGTGTGGCATTCATAAACAAAAGACTTCAACTGCACATTATTGCATGTGTAAATGAACAAAACTCACTTTGAACAATGACAACAAATGAAGGAAGAAAATACAGCCAGCTTTTGAAACTGTTTTTCATCAGAATTATTCTTTAATGAAACATTCTTTTGTATTACACCATGTTGTACAACTCATTTAGAGAGAGATTCTCTGAAGCCCACAGAAAACAGTTCATAAAATACATTTATTTCCTTAATTTCTTAATCCATCACCTCAAATTGTCGCAATGATTACCAAATAAACAATTTGCTACCTCTTTTTAAAAATCCATTACTTAATATGAAGAATTTTCACACTTAATTTAGGTACTTCGTTTCTTTGGATAAATAGAAATTATTGAGTAAAGGTATAAAGCAACAACACCTGCAGTAATTGGCAGATATTGATTAGCCTAGTGATGAATGATGAAATATTCCAGTGGACATTATCTACTAAAATGGTTTGCACTTGTTAAACTGGTTGTTAAATGAGACTAGGGAAAAGAAAGAATAAGAGATAAGAGCATATTATCTGCAATAGTTATTTTCTTATTTTATCCATCAGGTTACTTGACACAAATTGACGTAACCGTTTGCAGATCAATAATGTGGTGTGTAAAAGTTTCTTCTGGACCCAAAAGCATTTATATTTTATTTTCAACTTTTTTTTAAAAGAGTTGAGTTATAGCTTTAGTTTGAAAGTTTTAATATACACAAAACAACCCCACAAAATCAACTGTGCTTGTCATTTTCCCCATCGGGTTCTCACAAAGAGTACTCTCGTGTTTATGTTGTCAACCCCTGTGGTGATGCATTCCCATAATAAACTACAGAAATACATAGATGTGCTTTTGTGAGACAAATGTAGGCACGCTTCTCCTTGGGCATTGAGTCTTTTCTTTTCTCCCATGATTCCACCACGTTGTGAGGGAGCACAAAGCGCTGCTGCTCATGGGGCTCCTTTGAAAGTGTGTTTGTTGGCGGGGTGGGGTGGGGCGTTTGGCCTCTGAGTGATGGTGTGCATCTCAGGGAGCCGGGGTCAGCAATCGATTTCTCAACTCGCTCGCTGAATGCACTAATCAGGCTCGCTGGAGCTCCCTTGAGCGGTGGAGCTCTGCCTGTGTCTTTGTCTTAGTCATCTCAGCCTGGAGTTTAGCTGCATGAGAGACTTCATACAAGATAAAGACATTTTTTTTAAGGAATTGTTTGGGAAAGTTGCGAAAGCTTAGCTGAGCTCACTTTGGGCTTATCATGCATATACATGTATAAAACCTGATTTTTTTTTTTTTTATATAATGAGAGGGAATGGGTATATATGGCAATTAAACTTTCTAAAGATATCATTTAAAAATATAATTTATATATGTAGTTATAAGGTTCGATTTAAATTTAAAGCTGCAGTCCGTAAGTTTTGCCTCTTTGTTGCCATCTCTGTTTGAAACCTGTAGTTGGAGTTATTTGCGGAATTATCATCTTTACGTGGGTCTCCTCAGTGTGGATGAATCTAATGTTTGCTGTTAGTCACCACATCGGTGTGGATACTGTACTTCGAAATTTTCGACAGATTCTACGTCTTGGAACTATGACCAAAATAAGAATTTTAACCGGAAAATGTCATCTGAACAAGTAAGCAACATGTCTGCCACTTTTGTTTTGACCAACTGAGAAAAAAAGCATAACAATAAATTTCGCCGCCAATGGTGATTAAATCTAAAGATCACTTAGCTCAGATCACGTCAAACCGTGCAAATTATTATTACTTTTATACTTTGTTCTCCAATTGTTAATGTTAATAACATCAGCATTGCATGACTATGTGTATTTAGTGTGTATTAGCGTTACCTGTAGATTTCAATTTCTGTAGCCACTTCGCAGTCTGATGTCTTTTGCTTTTGACTACGGGTGAATCTCCAGTTGTCACTGATGATTGTCATTTGGACCTTTCTGGATTACAATCCGCCATCAAAATGATAAGTTTAATTATTGCAGCTGTCAATGCTATAAATGATCCGCTACCAGCAGCATCCTCCACATGCCATATAGTCTACTAGCTTCTTCATGTAAACAGATGTGACGTAATGATGCAAAGATGAACGGCTGCATGCTCGAATTTCCCGTGGAAACCCACCAGCACCACCCGAATTAGAAAACATTATTACAAGCTTACCGTTGTGAATCGGGCTAAGTTAAGGAGATAGTTTTGAACACTGACTGGTTATGTACTTGCTCAAAAATTGATTTTGGATCATTTTTAACCAAAAAAAGTTACGGACTGCAGCTTTAACAATAATAATACTATTACATTAGATATTAGAATAATAGAACACACACAAATGTGTGTGAATCTGGCTAAAATTTTATGAGAACCTTCGCTATCATTTATTAGTGAATGAGACCCACTTAGATTCATGAGTAGCACTTATGTGAGTGCCCAAGTATAATTAATGCAAATTTAAAAGTAACTACAGTAATGGTTGTTTCATAATGTTTCCCATTTAAAGTAATATGCTTAGGATTTGACATGTTATATGATCTGACACAAGCACATCCTGGATTAAAAAACTGGTTCCAGTTGGATCATGGCAGTCATCAAATGTCCATCATAGGGTAACTGAATGCACTGGAGATGTGACCAGAGCAAGACAGTGTTTTAATGGCTATTGTTGGGACGATCAGAATGAAAATGAAAATGAGACTGACTTCCAATAATTCTGAAAGCCTGCTCCTATTGTTCCTGTTCTTTCTTCCTGTCAGGGGGAATTGATGGAGTGCACTGTGGTCTAGAAACGGGAGGAAGAACTGCAGATAAGAGAATAATGCCATAGCACTGAAGTGAGGAGGATCCACTCTCTAGGGAACACATCTCAACAGACTCAGACACATGGGAGAAATTGCAGCTTGGTCTTCGCCCACAAAATTACATTTGAGGTCCTCTGGGACATCAGTCGATGGGTGGTAGGGACAATCTATTGTTTTGTGTTTTCCGGTCACATGACCACAAATTAAATTCATATTTGGGATTTATTATTACAGAAGGCAGGAGATCCTACAGTGCCATCCTCATCAAAGTTATCACACAGTACACTAGCGAGGACCTGACAGTATCCAATAAAGTTCATTTACGCTTTACTTTTCCCTGTCTCTGAAATGCTAATGTACTATGAACAATACCTGATGTTTTCCAGCTCAGCAGGACGCAATGAATTCAGAGAATTTGTTGCTGCTAATTAGCATGGCCTAATTTACATTGAAGTAGGAAGTGAACTCCACATCTATTTTTAGGCTTTGTGCAGGTATGCATCATCATCAGCATGACTGCGTCCTGCATTTCTGTAATTTGCTTCTAATTAGATGAGGAAATCACAAGAAAAGTAGGTTGAAATTCATTTTTAACAAGATAGCATGTTGGTTCAGGCAGTTTAATAGGTTGCACAGAGGTTGCATTGCGGCGTTCCCTAAGGCGTACCCGAGTGTTTCTTGCCCACAGCGTACAGGTGGTACGGGCAAACAGAAATAGGGAACTTTTTCAAATTATGGTGAGCTGTGGAGAGGCAGGTCATGTCGATGGAACACCAGGCTTGTCTCATTACGCCCACTCAATCCCTCATTAGAAAAGCCCAGTCGCTCTGAGTGGGGCGAGACAGAGACCAAATGCATCTCGGCATTCTTTCATTACCTGCCAAGGCCGTCAGGACCACATAAACACTGACGGCTCATAATGAGATAGTGATGGAGAGAAATGACCAAACAGTGGAGTGATTGCCATGACAGGCAGGCTAATATGGAGGATGAGACCCACGGATGGCAGGCGGTGCTCTGACAAACATGGTGAAGAATTCTGATTGAAGGCAAGTGGTTGAAATTCTTTTTCCTTTCTCACCGGCCTTGTCTGTCTCAACAAAACTGTCAGGGCTGTCTCTGTCTTTCTAAACGTACCCCTACTGACTGCTCCAACCTTCCTATTTACACCCAAAGCTTGAGAGGTTATGGACCTGGTCTGCTGGTAGAGGTTTGGATATGCTCATGTAATCTCATTCAGTATTAATGCGAACAAAAATGGGATTGCAGGACGTTTCGTTCAACAGCTGTCTAGACGCCTCCGCCATTGCTCTGTCGTCAGGCATAAAAGTAATAAAAATGGTCAGAAAGTTTTAAGTGCTAGCAAAAAGGACCCTTAAGCCTGTAATATGTTTCCCAGCAAATTGCTTTGAGCAATCTAGTTATTTCTGGCAGTGTAAAAAAAGAGGTCACGTCACATGCTGCGTAGTGGTGTCGAGCTACTTTACTAGACAGGCAGTTCTGAGTTCCTGTTTTATAAAAGAACAGAAATTCGATCTGAGGCTCTACCCGTGAGCTAATCATCAAGGTAACACAAGCGACTGTACCTGAAATCTGAACAGGCAGATGACGCTCATGGCTGATGATTGAATCTCTGTCCGTGGTGCTGAAGATCCCTGCGCAGTCCTCCAGATTGATTCTGCAGTGCTCCACAGGTGCAGAACCACAGTCTGGGCCTCATTAACTGATAGTGGCTGATATGGAAATATCAGCAGGGAAAAGGTGAATCAGAAAGAGAGTTTAGATTGGGACTGTCACACAGGGACTGGCAGGGTGCTGACAGGATCTCAACAGTCCACTGTTTGTGGCAAGAATACAGAACTGAAACTTTCTTCAGAAGTTTTTTTCCCCTCGGAATCTGAATGTGAAAACAAGCACAATACAAATTTCGGTTCATAATGTGTGATGTTTTAATTACAGTAGTAGATTTCAAATGACAAAATAAAAAAAAATAAAAAAAAATCAAATAACCTTAATTTTTGACAGCTTCACAGTCTGTAACTTATTTTGGGTTGGGAATGTTAAAGGTGTGATGTGTAATTTCTTTGCAAAAATAATGACTGTTTTTTCAAAGAGGTTTGCCGAACTTTTCACCTGTCTGCCATTGGTCAGACAAACAAATAGTCCCACCCCCAAACTATGCCTTTGGATGAGCCAGTGTTGGTGTGTGTTTTCCAAAAGCATTGTTAACCAACTATGGTCGTAAGTTCCGTTGAATTGCGTTGGTAACGAGGGAACTTGCGACAAAAGTTGGCTTTGGGAAACACACCCCTGGGTAGCGTTTCACTGCAATAGTAAGATGCATTGTTGAACAAATCAACTAGCTAGTCACGACTGTTTCCCGAAACCGTATTGACCCGTATTGTCGCAAACCTGTCGTTCAGCCACGTTGGTGAATGATGTCACGCAGGTGGTGGAGTAATAAATGAATCCGTTTGAGATCGAATTAATGTTAATTCCAGATTCAATTATAGGTTCGTTCTTACATACTAGAGCACGTACGCACATGAACACTCTTCAAAAACGATGCTTAAAATCTCTTGTTAAACTAAAATATGTAAATGACATTATTCGAAATAAAAGACATTCAGTGTACTTAATGTCAGCTTGCTTATTTTGCTCAAGATAACCACAAGTCCACGTCATGAAAACAAGAAACTATGCTTCTAACTACAGCTCGAGAGCTGTCATTCTTCCAACCACACAAGCAATGCAGTTTGCGAACGTTCGTTTGAACTACTGTATGGTTTCGGGAAACACCAAATCATTTAACTATGTTAGTAATGATGGAACGATACTTTTGGGAAGTAACGTTAGCCAACTAACATCACAAGTTCCATCGATTTGGTGTTTCCCAAAACCATAGTTCTAACGAACATTTGCAAACAACATCGCAAACTTGTGTGGTTGGAATGACAGCTCTCGAGCTGTAGTTAGAAGCATAGTTTCTTGTTTTTATGACATGTGAACTTGATAAATCTTTATCTTGAGCAAAATAAGCAAGCTGACATTAAGTACAATGTATATCTTTTATTTCGAGTATATAAAAATGTAATTTACATAGTTTACATTTACAAGAGATTTTAAGCACCGTTTTTGAAGAGTGTGCATGTGCGTACATGCTCTAGTACGTAAGAACGAGCCTATGATTGAATCTGGAAATAAAGCAAAATAACTGAGAAAAATAAGAATTAGTGCTCAGATGCCATGTCCGTAATTTAGCTATAGCAAAAAATCTAGCATTAATTCAATCTCAAACGGATTCATTTAAAGAAGTTATTACTCCACCACCTGCGTGACATCATTAACCAACGTGGTTGAACGACAGGTTTGGGAAAATATGGTTTTGGGAAACAGTCGTGACTAGCTACACTGTAAAAAATGTACCCGTAAATTTACAGTAAAATACTGGCAGCTGTGGTTCCAGCCATTTACCGTAATTTTACGGTTTCAACGCCGTTTTTCCAGTTAACAGCTGTATACTGTAATTCAACAGTACCAATACTGTTGTTCATTTTACAGCTTTACTGTAATTTCACAGTAGAGTACTGGCAGCTGTGGTTCCAACCATTTACCGTAATTTTACACTTTCAACACCGTTTTTAGCTGTGCTGTAATTTCACAGTAAAATACTGGCAGCTGACGTTCCAGCCATTTACCGTAATTCTACCATTTCAATACTGTTTTACATTTTACAGCTGTACTGTAATTTCACAGTAAAGTATTTGCAGCAATGGTTACAGCTATAATTCTACAATATAAAAAAATTAATACATTACATAAACAATACATAATTAAAACCTTTAGTATAGTATATAATGTGTACAGACATGTCAAACTACATTTTAACTAGATGGAGAGTAAATAAATAAAGAAGAAATAGATTATGGGCATTGACAAATTGGCTGAAACTGACCCAAACTGAATCTCAGCATAAACACAAACAATAAGTTAAGAAAAAAGAAAATAGCACTTGCTTTAACCAACACAAACAAGAATACCTTTAAGAATTTGTTCAAAAACTAAATTCTCAATATTCATTTACCCTGATGCTATCCCAGATTTGTACAACTGCCTTTCTTCAGCAGAACACAAATGTTTTTAAAAAGAAATTCGAGATCTATAGATGCATACCATGAAAATGAATAATGAGAATAATGTGAATGCTCATTTTTGAAACTATACTGCTCTATATTTAAACAGTATGATAACAGTTTTAAGAGGAAAAAACAATGTCAAAGACAAAAGTGTAAATTGCACAGCCAATGAGAGGAAGTAGTGTGTGAATAAACCTTAAGAAGAAAAGAAAAAAGAAAAAAAAAGCCAATACATCACACCAACTTTGCAAGGATCTAGCAAGAAGTCTGATGAAACTGGTCAACACGCCCAGGTCTGAGAGGAAAACATGAAGAAAATGTTAGTGACTATATGTAGCACATGGCAAAAGATAGTTATCATATACAGTCTGAACACACTTTAAAATTAAACAGAAAATTAACTGTTTAGTAGATGAACATAATTAGAAACTTATAAAGTAAATAAATGAGGGTGTATGTTTGTTACAGTAGAGAAGAAAAGACAAAATATCATCTTAACAGAAGCAGGGGCCAAGACATGCCCAGACAGTTTAGCCATGTGTAAAATGAAGTGATTGTGTGTTTTCCAGTTAGCCAGAGATGAGTGAATAAGAGTCTGTAAGGTTGCTCACTAAATGATAACAAATATTATTGCGACAGTTCCTATTTTGTTTGTTACTACAGTTAACAGGAAATAAAATGCAAATAATAAAATGTATAAAAATTTGTTTTTCTTGTAAGGTATTTAAATATTGCTGGCCCACTTTATCTAACAAATTCAGCCAATAATAAAATACTATTTCAGTCTTTCTACTTCAATTTAATTTAGTGTGTTACTTGCTGTTTCTTTGTAGCCTAATTATTTGTGAAATTTACTAGCAATTTCTGAGTGAAAATTGTTTCAAACTCAAAGTAATACACCAGTTTGGTTTGGTGGCAGTGTCTTTACAAAATAATGTTTGAATTTTGGCTTATTTAATTGGAATTGTGTTGTCCCAAACCTCTATTTGGGAACCCCTGTAATAGTGGATCAACCCATGATACCTCATGATATAAACCACATAATTGTCTTTTTTGTAATCTTAACAAAACTTAGGGAGTATAGCCCAGTGTGTTGGGATGTCCATAGGGGGGAAAAACACACATTAATAGATGACAAGTTTACAACCTAACCTAAAAATATTGGTGGAGATTATTGAAAAGGGGAAGTTAAATAAAAGAGAACAAATGCAGGGGCTTTTTGTTTCTAATTTTACACTCTTAAATCAGTTGATTATATTATGTGAAAAAACATCACCTCAGATGTCAATATCAAAAGCCAATGCCATCTAAACCATTGAGCCATCCAAACCATTGAATGTGATTACTATAGACTTGACATTCTAACCACAACATACAATAGGAAATTTCCCAAAATTATAAAAATGTTATATTCTATAACCACACAATGGATTCTGTCTTTGAAAATTGTGTTTTTCTGTGGTTTCTGTTTAGTTTATTTGTTTCCTGAATACCTGGCCTTCAGTTTTTCCTTTTCCATTAAAAAAGTTTGAAAACTTCATCAAATGTAATTGGTCATCACAACAGGGTTGTTATTAGTCTCTCAATTAAATTCCAGCACTAATAGTTAAATAGCCCCTTTCACAGTTTGATTTTATGACTCACCCTCGAAACCCTCAGCCAATTCTGTAATGTTTGTGGGTGGCAAAGTGACAGCTTTTGTTTTCACTTTCTACAAATAAAGTGAATCAAACACACTATCACTTGAGATGTTCTCTTCAGTAGGTGGATTTAAGTGATTACATGGAAGTCCCATAAAGTAATTATTTTTCATCAAGACCAGCATCATTAAAGCGATCTTCAGAATTACACAATGCCATTAGCACCTCATTATCATACTAAAACACTGTCCGTCTTAATTGTGGTTATTCATTTAATGTTGTTCAAATGAATACAAAGAAGAGGCTTACATGCTTATTTAGCCTTTATATTTTACTATTACTGTCCTTCATCTTATTTATAAGATCTTCTGGTAACTAATTTTTGACCCCTTTTTTATCATCCTCTGAGTTACAGGTACTAAATTCAATATTACATATTATCTGGATTTGGTAAGTTCATTTAGTGAAAGACCTTTTGATTCAAATCAGTATAAATTCATGAGTCTTTTTAAGTGATTCATCATTAGAGATGATTCATAAGATTAACAAATTGTAGTTTACATCACACTCTTTGTTTTTGCATGCAGGCTGTGAGGAGCGCCGCCACTGAAAAGTGGTGCGGGTCAAGATACACTGCTGTGATCTGTGACTACCTCAAAACAATTTATATTTTGATGTCTTTACAGTTATTGGATACAACAAAATTAGACTGTCAGTCTGTGTAGTAGTTCCCCTTTAACTTTCAAGGTTCATCTCATTTGTACCGAGCTGTCTGCTCATATTAACTTTCTAACCTCTGGCAGGTAGTGGTTATGTCAACATGTTTATGATTGAATCAGACACAGTGTTGCTCTGCAGTTAATGGAATGTAAAGTGTTGCATTACAAAATGTTTATTTTAGTTCTGCTGACTAAAAAAAATAATGCCTCTGGAGATAAACATTCTGCATTTCCTGACTCCATAGGTTCTCGGCTGTAATTCATCATTTAATCATAGCATGCAAGGTCCTGCGTTTCCCAAGGCCATTGTTTTGGATTAAGGTTTGTTCAGTATAGACAATTCAGTGTTCAGTGAATTTAAATCTGTGGATAAGATGTTCTCAAAATACCTAGAATGTACTTATACTGTGTTTGAAATGATTGCAATGTATCTTAGTTGCATTTTGCACCTTTCACTGATTGTATGCTGTTGTGTAGATGGTAAAAAATACTAAATTGCTTCTTTCATAACAAATATGTGAAAAGAGATTTCAAAGCCGCCTGTGATTATACCTAAAAGAGATCCTCTCCAGTAGCACTGTGTATTGATAAAGATTTCCCAAATTTGATTTGATTCGGTTAATGGCAGTGTTTAAGATTAGTTTAAACCGGTAACTCATCTTTTTTGAACCATTCGTTAAATGCACCACTTATAAAAATTGTTAGTTTCAGTTAGTAATCTCACTACACTGGTAGCAGTGTATGTTTTTGATTGCCTAAAAACAGCCATTAGAGTCATATATTTGTAAAACGAGTCACACTGAATGTTAAAACCCACTCTCATGGCAATTCGTGACTATTTTACAGTCCGTTTTTCAAATTGGTGTCGAATTGATTTCAAAATCATATAAATTTTAATGATCTCATTCATATGTTTTCTTACTATCTGCTTATTCTCCATGGAGGGTTAGGTTTAGGGGTGGACATGATGCTTAATTTTTAAATAAAAAGTCCTACTTTTTCAAATCATATGAAGTCACACGAATTTAACAAAATGTAAAATAGTTCTGCTTTCTCATGTGATCAGGTTGGTGTGACTCACAAAATAGAACCACTTATAAGAGTCATTTGTTTGAATTGGACTATAGTGCTTGTGTCATGCAGTATGTTTGTTTTTGCATGTAGCCTTTGAGAATAGAAAAACTATGAACAAAAAACACAGCAGTGTATAATAACCAGGTCAAATTAAAAAAAAAAAACAACAAAAAAAACTAGTGGTCAAATCATGACAGCAATTACTAAGTACAGGAATCCTAGAAAGGCATGTGGGCCTAGAGTTTGAAACCGGTTTATTTATCGCACTCCTGGAGTCAACACTACAAAGTGGACTAGGCAGAGAACATAAAACAACAGGGCTAAGATTAGAAGAACGTTCTTTTCACTCTGAAAATGGCATGAGGCAGGAAACATGCAAGCAGCAAGTTGAATAAAAGATAGTGCCAATCATGGATGTGAAAAAAGAATATCAAAATCCCTGTATCAAAACACTGGGATTTATGTTATACCGTATTTCACCTAGCACTAAGATCGTGATGTTGAGCTCATTAAAGCTCATTAAAGCTCATTAAAATTTAAAAGATCATAGTTTGCTATATCTGACTGTTACATTTCCGAAATGCTTTGTTCACTTGTTAGAGTAGAAAATTGGATGAAATTCCAATTATAGCGCCTTATTGCATATGAGAGAGATGATTTTATATTCCAGACAATGACTTGACCTCAGCCCACTCATTTCAGGGTATGTGCCCTGTATTTCTTCAAAGTGTCTTCTGTTCTCTTATTCTTGCTGCTGCTTATTATTTTAACATGTTAAAAGTCTTAGAATGTTTCTTTTTTTCTTCTTCTTAAAATATAATTATTATTAATAATAACCAGAGAAATGATTGTGCATCAATGTTTGAAAAGGTAATTTAGCCACTGTCCTCTTTAATTTCGTAAAGAAATTAAGATGTAATCGCAGATATGATAGGCTGACAGTGTAGTCTAATGTCACAGTGCCGTAATAATGTTATCCAAACGAGATGATTGTATTAGCATAATTGAAAATATACCAATCTGCGTAGACGTCAGTGGGGGATGCCAAATAGTTGACAGGCAGACATGATTGTAATAGATTCCAATGACTTTGTTAGATTTGTTTTTAATCAAGGTAGAAGTGCACAAAGATCAGTAAGAGGACCCTGGATTTCATCAGGAGTGACTGTAATGACTCCATGTGCGCTTGAATTAATGATCAGGTATGTGCTCCCAAGGCACAGTGAGTCACACTGAGTTTTATAAAAGCACCTCATTCATTTCTGACCTTTGAAAGCTTAAGACCAACCTCACATTTGCATTTTGAGCAAGCTCTCAGATCATTATAAGTCGCTGCAGGATAAAAAGTTGAGTTGGCCTTTTTCTTCCCGAGACCTTATCTTTATCTTTATCTTTTTTTTTTTTTTTTCTGGCTGCATGCGCTGAGTTTGGCAATAAGAAAAATCTGTCAGGCCAAAGGCACAACAGAAGTTGAATGAAGTTAAATATACATACCACTGAGAATCCCATTCCTTATGTTACACTGTCAAAATACATTCATAAATCAAGTATTCTGAAGTTCTAGCTTTCAGGTCACACTATGCACCTTTCTCATTAAGAGATACTTAGACACTTCAAGTCAAATAGTGTAAGAGGCAAGTTGGATTGATGCAATTATATATATATATATATATATATATATATAATGTCATTCCAAAACTGCATGGCACTCTTTTTTCTGAAGAACACAAAAGCAGATATTTTGAAGAACTGTTTTTCTCATACAGTGAAAGTCAGTGGGGTCCAAAACTATACCATACCCCATGCATTAAATTTCATTGTGTGGACAAAATGTGACTAAAGTTTTGATTTTTGGGAAACTATCTCTTTAAGACAAACACTTAGCTTACCAGAGTAGCAGAGTAATTTTTTATGTGCAACAAGCATTCCCTTTTTTTTTTTTTTTTTTTGTATAGCATAGCTTCATGAGTTTTCTGAGAACCCTTGCTTTGTGTTCCAGCACTGCCTTTGACAGCAGTGAAGTCAGACACTGGTCTCTGGTAGCCATCCATTTTGAAGAAGGCTCTAATGGAACAAGATTACACATAATGATCTCTCTTCATTTGAATCCTCCAGCCGCTGTGGTGGCATGACTGGGATTTTACACAGGCAAGCCAGCACTCTGCACAAGTCAAGTGGTTTTACCATTTTGCATGAGAAGGTGGGTCCCTATTAGAGGCCAACAGACAGACATTATGGACAGATTCCCAAATCCCACAGGAGGTCATTATGCGTGTCTCAGCACAACCTTTGGAGAAGGTCCACTGAGGACAATGCAAGCGACCATGCAGCCACAGCAAGAGAAAGAAAGATTCAACAGAGCATTGACAAAGTGGCAGAAATGGACTAAATCAGTCAGAAGACTTTGTGAGAAAAAAGGCATGCTGTCAGCAAGTTGGTCCTTTGTCAGATTTTGCAATATCACAGTTTAGACTAACAATCAGCACTGTAGCTGCATATTAAAAGTAGAAAGAATCTCTCTCCATGACAGCCCAGGATGAGAGTTAGTTCACTTCCTGCCATAGATTGTCACTGTTTATTTGGGAAGACAGATCAAATTTTCAAAGTCCAAATGTCTCCCTTAGCACATTTTCAGAGATAACTCAAGGCAAGAGACAGTGTCTACTTCTGCAACTTAACTTACAGTAAGTGAACTTCCTGTTTCAGTGAAGGATGTTACTGTCAAAACGGTTTATTAAATGTAGACTATGGAAGATTTTGGGTATAAATTAATAAATTCCATTATTGATGAAAACTGCTCTTGCTCTTGGTGGTTTAAACCACAGATGGCAAAGAAAAGGTTTTGTAATTCAGCTTTAATTGACTTTTATGCATGCCGCTAAAATCTCAGTGCTACCTGAGCTTACAGTATTCTCCCATAACAAACTGTGGTTGTAAGAAAACCCTTTGTCATATTTGTTGATTATAAATAATTACTTTATATTGTAATATAGTACATTATATACATTATCAACTATAGAAAACATGACATTTTAGTATATTATATTAAATCGTAACATTTTAGTAATCATGCACTGTGTCCACCACCTTCACATCATTTAGAGTTCGTGAAGCTTTTTTAGGCCTTTAGTGTTAGATCGTATCAATATCGCTTTGTCCTGTCATGTAACATTTCCTCAAGATTTAATTTCCACACACTACACTGCACTGGATGTTGCGGTGACAACTGACGTTAAATGCTGAAACAATTATGCATAGAGTCAATTGTATTGAGACAATAGAGACAAAGCAGGCTCTTCCATCACCTTGAAATTCTATAAATGCTTCATTATCATCTAATGCTATCTTGTAATGTGAAATTTACTTTATAATCTGAATATTTGTCCTTTAAAGCCCCTGACTTTGCTAAAGCTAACATAGCTAACATGATCTTTGTCAAAGATGCATAAAAGCAAGGCCAAAAACTTCTTTGCTCATTAGTTGCATTAAGTCAAGCAACAATGACAAAACTATAATATATCTAAAACAATGGCAATAAAACATACAACTCAGGCAATATCGGGCTTAGTGGATATGTTTCAGTCAAGGCTGAATAGGGTTGTGGAAAGGAGAGTGTGATATTTGACAGACATAATGGTGAACTATGAAGAATGGTTTAGTTCGGTAGTCCTCAGCATGCTGTCCCCACCTCAGAGAGACATTTCCTCTGATATATGAAAGCTTTTCCTGGTTCTCATATCTCAAATCTCCTGCCACGCAAAGGTCTACTAGGAGAGTAATGGTCTGATATTGTATAGTGTTGGTTATTGCGTCCTTTTATATTGTCTCATCCATTGAAGTAATTAAATCATTTATGGTTACCAAATATATTTGGAGTAATTTACCCAAAAAAGAAAATTCTGTCATCATTTATTTAGGTTGTACTTTATTTCGATGGTCCACTTTAGACATTCTACTAACTACAAGTAACTTTGCAGCTACATGTCAATTAACTCTCATTAGAGTATTAGTAGACTGTTATGTTAGGGATAGTAGAATAAGTTAACATGTACAGTAATTGCAAAATTATAGGGTCAGTAGAATTTAATTTGGGGGACCATCAAAATAAAGTGTTAGTAGATATTAAGCAGACAGTCTACTAATACTCTAATGACTGGTAGTTGACATGTACTGTAGTTGCAAAGTTAGTTATAGTTAGTAGAATGTCTAAAGTGGACGGACTATCGAGATAAAGGGATCCCTTTATTTACCCTCATGTTGTTCCAAACCCACTGGACTCTCTTCAAGTGGATCCCAAAAGATCCTCTTGACAAGAGTGCTGTTGCTCCTAATATTAGCGTATTACCTGTGGCCGACTCACAGTCGTTCTATTCAACTGGCCAACAGTGATGCTGTTTTAAATACAACAGTTCAACTAGAAGTTAATATCAAGTAACTTACATTTTAGAATCACTATTGACAGTTACTTTATTTTTATTCTGCAACAAAAACAGATATTGGCTGCATCTGAAATTTCATCATTTCTGAATGAGCGAGTAATTACTTTGCGACTGTTAAAAAGTATGTTCTATGTAGTATGAATGTGTGTAGTATGAATATAATCTGGATGTACTACATTCGTCATGTTGTCATTGCCATGTGACCTGCCAGTGTCACTTGCGTCACTTCAATGCCATTCACAAATCTTCTCCTGTGGCCTCATGGGATAGTAAAGTGTCCATTGGATGCGCTTTTCAGAATCTCGTCAGAAGTAGTAGGTCATCTGGGTACTTTTTGCCTATACTGTTTTATAAATACTGTGAATTTAAACCTACTAAACCTATTTTAAACCTACCATATACTGTAGTAGGGAAGTATGCATATTCTGATGCAAACACTGCATCAAACACAGTTGCGAGGTCCTAAATGTATAATTTTTTAATGAATCTGAGTGAATATTTCCACTGATTGACTCATTACTGATTCATTACTGAATGAATCAGTGTTTTAGAACGAATCAGTTGAATGAATGGTTCTTTCTTCAGGTGGCTTTCTTCATAAGCAAGTCACTGAAAAATATCAAAGTACCCTAACATTTCACATAACATTTCAGCAACCATGTCATGTGGATTTTCTATCAGCAGTTTAGAATCAATAAATTTGCAATCAACCACTGATCTAATTTTCAAATGGGTTTGCAAAAAGGTCTTAAATTCTTTACGATTCATTGTGATTCATTCGCACAGTTCACTCACACACTCAATTGTTTGTAGGGGCTTCTCACACCAAAATAGTTATGGGATAATTTATGCAGAAAACAATGAGATAATTACCTACAGTATAGGAAACAAAAAGTATTTTGGTAGCACTTTATTTTACAGTCCTGTTCTGCATGTAAATACTATGTACTACTTACAACTGGGCAATAACTAGGTACTTAACCCATGTAGTTACCTTATAATACCAGTACTTTTTTGGGTACACTGTCTGTAACTACATGTACTGTAAAATAAAGTGTAACCAGTACAGTATTTTATAATTTGTCATCAATGAAACAGTTCAACTCAGTACTGCAAAGTGAATTTCTATACAGTAAATATATCCATAACAGTATCCACAAAAAAGAGTATCAAATATTGGGACACTTTTTTTGATGGGGGCCTGTGCTCCAGTACCGATGAAAGCCTAGAAACGCCCCTGCCCATCACCATTAATGCACTTTGTATGGGAACTGTAGATGAAGTTGTTGTATCTATTGTATGCAGTTTTGGAGGCCTTTACCTCCTCCATTCTCTCTGTATTTTCTTTATTCTTTTGATAATGACTTTAAATGATGTGGAGGAGGGGGACACGGCACATGATGGACGAGCCCCCGAGTTTGGGCTCATCAATTTGAAGTTAAACTCATGACATGAGCATAATAAAGCATGTGGGCAGAAAATTGCAGAAAGTCCCCGATCTCTTATTTTTAACAACACAAAATCAGTCTTAATGTTTTAAGCCTGAATATGCAGTTGTCAAACAAGTCCCAGCACTATAATTATTACCATCACCAACTCAATTATGTCTTTAAATGTGAAAAGATCTGCCCACAGAATCAAGTTTGTTAGTGAATCATTAGTCATGTTGTGTGACGCAGAAGTCATTTGCCAATCTGGATGTCGAAGAGTAGTCTTGCCTTTAAATGAGTAACATGTCAAGAGAGACATGATGAGGGATCGCTGTGTGCTGTCCATGATTTCCATCAGACAGATTCAATATGATGAGATATAAATGTGCTCTCAAAGATCTGCATATTTTAGGACATACTGAAAGACTGCCTCCTGTCTGCTTGGAATGAAAGCTTCACACTGAGTCCTCAGTTATATTGCACAGTTACTTGTTCTTTAATTTTATTCATCATAGTTGAGTCACTTTCCCTTGGAAAATGTTTTTCCTCTTTTTTTTGTTTTTGTTTTTTTTGTATGCATGAGATTATATATGTCTAAATGTGCTGGATATAAAATATAGTCCAGAATATTTTTTCTCCAGAAAATGCTTTACTCATTTGGATAAATTGCTAAGTATATTTATTTGGACATTCGAGTTGAAAGCCTTAAAATTGCAGATTATTGGGGAACAAAAATGTAAACCATGCAGAGGGTTATATACACAAACCTAAAAATTATTATCTGGACACAAACATAAACATTATATGTTAAATGAATGATGGCTCTGTAGCTCAATACAAAGACAGATACTCATAAGAACATTTGGGATATTACTTTTAAAGTTTTGGGAAACAGAGTTCATTCTGTTGTATATTCTGTTCTGTATGTATATAAAATGTATGTATATAAACATAATCTTCAGAGTTCCCATTTTTTTAATAAACATTTACTTAAATATTATTTCACTGCAAGGTAAGACAATTAAGTACCTGCATTCATTAACACTCAGGGGTCGGTGGTTGTGCCGGTGATACCACCTCGGTTTTTTCTTATCAGTGTGAAAGAGACTCAAAATACTCTGGCAATTTTGGACATACAAATAAGAGTTATACATTATTAAAAACTGTGGAATGTCTTCTTTTATTTGTGTACACTCACAGTAAAAATAAAATGTTGTGCTTTTTGCAAAATAAAGAAAACTAACATGATGCGCCAGCTGCAGTCTCTTTCTCAAAGTCCATTGAGACATATATCTAAAGAAACATTATGTTTGGGGGAAAGGGAATAATTAGACAGTTTTATAAAATATTGGAAGTTGAATTTAATTTAATTTAATTTAAATTAATTTAAAACTCCCATCAGATTTCAATTGTCATAGTGGTGGAATGCAGAAAGTCAGATAAATCATACACTGAATTCTTCTTAAGACCTTAAACGATATTAGACTCTAATAAATAAAACAGTTGAAAAGTTTTTCATTTAATCCGAGACCTGGAAATGTGATTTTTGCCTGAACTACAAATGAAGATAAATATCTTTTGAGAATTTAAGCACTCAGGTAAGTTACAAAAAAATGGTTCAAGTCAATACCACCACAGACAATAGATGAAGTATAAGTACATAACATAAACGTACAAGTATTTAAGAAGTACTGAATAACTCATAAGGCCTCAATGCCTTGGAGGTAAGATGTGATATACTAGAAACTGAGATACTCAGATACATCCCCATAATTACAACATTTCTAGCCCAAGTATGTAAACAGACAGACAGAAACAGAGAGTGACATACACAGGAATATATAAATGTGTGGATAAGTTACATGCACCTACATGCATGCATGAGGATAAAAAAAATATCTACAGACAGATTTATTTATGAGTAATAATAATGGTTTTTTTTTTTTTCTATATGTACCTTCATTTTTATCCAGCATCTCATCAAATTATTTTCAAAACTTCATATATCATCAGTGCATAGCGTGTACTTCAATCTTAATTCCAAAGGATTCCAACGCACCTGGCCACCCCTGGATTCTTAATTGGCTACTACTTTAATTAATTGGCTTCTCATCAGTAACTGATTGGCAGAGATTCCCTTGAATTTAATAGAGTTTAAGAGGTGTTTGGAAAAAAAGTTCTTAACAGTTTAAAACACCGTAATATCAAGACTGACATATTCTGCTGGTATTTCGACAAGCTTGTGAGGGGAGGATTAAATCATCTTAGACACATTTTGATAACCTGTCTGGCAGCTCATGGCGCCTTGGAGAATGTGTCGGCTTTGAAAAGCTTTGGGCAGGTCTGCTGTCTGAATTCAGCCTTCATTCTTAGAAAAAAAAACTATTGAGCGACATCATGTTAGTGTCAGGAAAGGTTGATACTTACTTAAGGTCACTTCTCAGAACACAGATGAAGGTTGAAGCGAAAGTGGGTACTGTGTCGAGGAAATGGCACGTTCATCTGTTGGACACACTCTGGGGGGATTTAAAGCTGCTCCATACATGTCTAAAAATGTGCGACTGGAATGTAATCAATGAGACTAATAACTGCTCAATGAATTATGCAGTAACTCCCTTAACACGAAAGTAAACAGTTTAATAGTCAGAGTGTGGAGTGGGAAAAGATTTCTTGTGACCAACAGGAGAGAACGAGAAAGAGTAAAAATGGATCAGTGGTTTTATATGCCCTAAAAAGATATTCCTACTTTAGCTTTTCAAAGGCAATCCTCCTGAGATGCAGGACTTAGTGAGCCAGGCTTCACCGATAGATCGGAGAGTGTTAGCCTTTCAGAAAATACTCCTTCAAAACCTCTCAAGTATGTGATGGAACTAATCTACTCTTCTCCATGGGGTTTGAACGGTAAACATCAGTGGCCTGACATGAATAATAAACTTATTTTCAATGCAACACTTTTTAGGTTTAGACTAAGTGGTCTGGCAAATTAACAATGGTTAAATTAACTTAAACTATAGTTAACCCAACCCAATCCCACTGGAAAATGAAACTATTTTACGAGGTGCTGATGAATTTGTACATAGTGAATTGTACAAAAATCTAAGATTTTTAGAAAAAACGTAAGCACAAAGGTCCAACACTTAACACCATAAACATAACCATCACTGCGACGTAAGCAGATCGTACGAAAATGTATTAATGAGATTGTCCGAATTAGCCACCAATTCAAAAAAATGTAAAATATACAAATTGCCATGAGATTGTGTTGGTTAATCTGACAAGACCAGTCCAGTATGAGGTACTTCTCTTACGGTTGCACTTTATTTTACAGTATGTGTACGTACAGTGTACTTACCCAAGAAAGTACCGGTACTATAAGGTAACTGCATGGGTTAAGGTTAGGTTTAGGGGTAGGTTCAGGGTTAGTACCTAGTTATTACCCAGTTATGGTAATTACTATAATAAGTACGGTCCCACTTTATATTAAGTGGCCTTAACTACTATGTACTTACATTTAAGTTAATAATTTGATACAATGCACTTATTGTGTACATTCATGTTTTTACATTGTACTTATATTTTAAAAACACCTGCATGTAATTACATCTGTAATTAATTTCTGTAATTACATTTATAATTACACTGTTGACCCATCCCTTACACCTTACCCCTACCCTTAAACCTACCCATACCACCAAAGCTTTCCCTAACCTTACCCATATCCCACCTTAATAGCAGCAAAAGTGTTTTGCAATTCAATATTAACCCAACAAGTACATTGTACTTATTTTTTGATGTAAGTACATAGTAGTTAAGGCCACCTAATATAAAGTGGGACCATTTTGTATTTTGATTTAAAGGGGCTATACGTAAGAATTTGTATGTGTGTATTGCTTTTTTATTGCCAATGTGTGAATAGCTTATAGCGAAATGTACAACCCGAATTCCGGAAAAGTTGGGACGTTTTTTAAATTTGAATAAAATGAAAACTAAAAGACTTTCAAATCACATGAGCCAATATTTTATTCACAATAGAACATAGATAACATAACAAATGTTTAAACTGAGAAATTTTACAGTTTTATGCACAAAATGAGCTCATTTCAAATTTGATGCCTGCTACAGGTCTCAAAAAAGTTGGCACAGGGGCAACAAATGGCTGAAAAAGCAAGAAATTTTGAAAAGATTCAGCTGGGAGAACATCTAGCAACTAATTAAGTTAATTGATATCAGGTCTGTAACATGATTAGCTATAAAAGGGATGTCTTAGAGAGGCAGAGTCTCTCAGAAGTAAAGATGGGCAATCTGTGAAAGAGTGCGTAAAAAGATTGTGGAATACTTTAAAAACAATGTTCCTCAACATCAAATTGCAAAGGCTTTGCAAATCTCATCATCTACAGTACATAACATCATCAAAAGATTCAGAGAAACTAGAGAAATCTCTGTGCGTAAGGGACAAGGCTGAAGACCTTTATTGGATGCCCATGGTCTTCGGGGCCTCAGACGACACTGCATCACTCATCGGCATGATTGTGTCAATGACATTACTAAATGGGCCCAGGAATACTTCCAGAAACCACTGTCGGTAAACACAACATCTGCAGATGCCAACTAAAGCTCTATCATGCAAAAAGGAAGCCATATGTGAACATGGTCCAGAAGCGCCATCGTGTCCTGTGGGCCAAGGCTCATTTAAAATGGACTGTTTCAAAGTGGAAAAGCGTTCTATGGTCAGATGAGTCCAGATTGACATTCTTGTTGGAAATCACGGACGCCGTGTCCTCCGGGCTAAAGAGGAGGGAGACCTTCCAGCGTGTTATCAGCGTTCAGTTCAAAAGCCAGCATCTCTGATGGTATGGGGGTGCATAAGTGCATACGGTATGGGCAGCTTGCATGTTTTGGAAGGCACTATGAATGCTGAAAGGTATATAAAGGTTTTAGAGACAAATCAGACACAATTATTTGTTATATTTAACAAATAATTGTTTAAAACTTACTCTGGGGTCTGTCCCCATACCCCCGAGAAGACCAGTCTTAGTTTTAATGCCCTGAAGTATGTGTGTGTTGCCACGTGGAAAAGCAGAGACAAAGAGACACATAGAAAACCCTCAAGACAGACTTTCCTGCATTCATTTATAGACAGGCTGTTCTATAAATGAACATGCATATCCATAGGACATGGCATCCATTATTACTGTTTGTGTATTATCTCTGGTTTTTGAATTCAGTATTGTTATGCATATTTTATGATAAGAACCAATGGTTAACGTAAACTCACCTATACCAAGTTTGGTGTCTATGAATTTGTATTTTGAAGATTTGAGTGTTCGTGTATAGGGTATGTCGATACCTGTGCAACATATCAGTATTACAGGAATCTTTAATAGTTTCTTCAAAACAACTTAACCAGTTAATGTGCAGATCCCCTGCTAGAAACACAAAGGATCGTAAACTTTCCTGTCGGGAGCTCATGTATCATTGGTCCACTGACCCAGAGGGGGAATGTCCAGCACCAGAGGCTAAAAGCCAGCGCACAGTTCTCCTCCTCCCTCTCTTGCTTCTTTGGATGGACTGACGCCCTGCAGGGCGACCTCTTTAGGCCAAGGCCTAAGGGCCTGCCAGGCCTGTAATCCTAAACCTGCAACCCCAGCCATGTGCTCATCTAGAAGAGTAAAAGAACTCTTTCCTAATACAAGATTCAAACTAACCATGCAAGTTTGTTATCTCTTCTTCATTCAACGCAGAAGACACCGATTGCAACTTCAGTACCATCGGACCGAATTCTCAGGACTTCCAACGGCAACAATATATCCAGACACTCTTCAAAAGGGCAGAGGCCTAATGCAAGTATCGTACGGTACATTAAATTGCTGCTAGTTAGTTAAAATTGTGATCCTCCTTTGTTACAAGAGAATTTTTATGATGAATACTGATGATTCTTTTCCTGGTTTTTGGTTTCTTCGTAGCTCCTACTGTTTCCCACTTCCGGTTTCACTCTATCATTTATCATTTTACCCGTTTATGTGTGACTTGCGTGTATGTATGTTTGTGTTTGTTAGTTAGCTATGTGTTCGTGATTTAGTTAATAAAACTTGTGCACTATACATATTTGGTTCTGACTCCCTGTCTGTGAATAGATTGCCTCTTAAATGATCAGATCTTGACTACATGCTCTGAGTAGTACCGTACAATAGCAATGTTGTTTCCCATAACCTGGAAAGGAACATTTCTTAGAATTAATAAACAATTAACACTGAGTGTTCACTGGACGAACAGGTTAATTGATTGTAATATTAATTTTATTACATTAAGTTAATTTTATTAACTGATCCAAATATTCATAATTAATTATAACTAGTTAAGATTAATTATCATATTTATTTTGAGCTAATATCGCTACAACAACCACAAACTCTTCAGCAGCTGGAAACCGATATCAGGCAAGAATGAGACCAAATTCCAAAACCAAAACTCCAGAAACCCATAACCTCGATGCCCAGACGTCTTCAAACTGTTTTGAAAAGAGAAGGAGATGCTACACCATGGTAAACATGCCCCCGTTCCAACTATTTTGAGACCTGTAGCAGGCATCAAATTTGAAATGAGCTCATTTTGTGCATAAATTTGTAAAATTTCTCAGTTTAAACATTTGTTATGTTATCTATGTTCTATTGTGAATAAAATATTGCCTCATGTGATTTGAAAGTCTTTTAGTTTTCATTTTATTCAAATTTAAATAACGTCCCAACTTTTCCGGAATTCGGGTTGTAAAAAAACGAGACCTTCCATGACTTCCTAGGTTGTCTATGAAAGCTTGTTCAGACCTGTCTAAAGTCTCAAATATACTCAAATATACAAATATAATCAAACTATCAAAACAGTGTAATTTTAATTACCTCATCTGTCGACATAATGCCGGTGAATTGCATATCTACATCGCTATGATCAGATGCTTTCTTAAGTGCTGCTTTCTCACCGCTGTCCTTTTTGTTGTGTGTTTATTTTGTTATTGAGAGGAAAGTGTGCAGCACATATTTACATATTCATGTAAGTGTCACTTTCAGTAGTGTGGATGGATTCTAGATGTTTGTTAACAGTATCGCTGCAAAGGTATTTACAAGTTTTTTAAAGACTTTTACCATGAGTATATTGGGCCTTGAATCACGTTCAGTCTCTTGTATGTTACGTGTACACGAGTGCGAGCATGACCAATAAGTTGCTGGCTGCAGTTCACTTAATGGCCACCGGTGTCACTAACAACAAGGGTTTCTGAATTCTATATATAGCCCCTTTAAATTAATATTAATATCTTGATCTTTGTTTAGCACAGCATTAAACAAGAGATATGGTGAGAGAGAAAGAGAGAGAGAGAGAGAGAGAGAGAGAGAGAGAGAGAGAGAAAGAAAGAAAGAAGAAAAGGATACTGCAAGGTACATAGGATCCTAAAAATAAGACAGGACAATTAAATGAGATGGACGTTCACAAACACAAGCATTTTATACAAACAAATGACTGAAACACTTAACTTGATGAATACAGATGGTGAAAAACTTTACAGGCATGAAATTCTTTAGCACACAATTTTTCTTCAAAAGGTTTTCTGAGAAATTATTTGTGGCTATGATGCTGTTGAGGGAATAATGAACACAATGATAAATTTGTTGACTCACCATCACGGTGGTGACTTGGGAAGCGAATGCTGACCCACTTTAGACACATGTGAAGTTGATGTATGTAAGGTGTTCAGAAAGAAAAGCATTAAAAAAAAAAAAAAAAAACAGGAAGAAAGGCTTGATTAAAACCTTGTGGGACTCGACAGGCACATTTATTTGCTCTACTTGAGTATAAGTGGATGATTAACATGTATAACATCAAAGCTCTCTCTTTTCCCTAGTTTCCCTAAACATTTCCTAGGTTTTAGCTCCAGTTTTGTGTTGCTTTGTTGTAATGTTTTAACACTTATGTAGAAGTGCAAGAACACTATACTTTTACCCTTTTTACTGTTAATTTACACAGGATCCGGAAGAACCACATACTGCGATTCAAACTCTGGTTGTGCACTTCATGTCAGAAACCTGTCCATGACTATCATTATCGTTTTTTCCCCTTTTCCCATCATGAAATAATGAATCAGTTGACTTCCTGTTTAAAACTGTAACCTCAATAAGCCACAAGTTCTTGTTTTGTAATGAGTTTGATTAATAACATTCATCACACAGCTATAGGTCCTTACAACATTTGCATTAAAAATGTTACATTTGGTGTAAAATCAATCAATCAATCAATCAACCAATCATTCAATCAAATAGCATTGCTTTAACAATGATTTTGACTTGATTTTACAAGTACAATGAGAAACTAGTTACAGATCTGTTTAAAACAAGCTTTGCAAGCTTTTATCTACAAGTACAAATGAAGCAAACATCAGTATTTTGGATGTCTTTTGTTGGTTGGAAAGTTGAAGGTAATTTTATGTTAAACCACAAAGGCCTGAATTTGCATTCATTTTTAGGCAAGAAAATAACTCTTAAGATAAAAAGGCTTTTTCTAAGATTGTTTGGAAATGTATTATAAAATTGCTGCAACCTGCCGGTCAATAGTAGAGTGATATCAAATGCCAGCTTTGTGCAAACATGACCCTTCCAATTTTTCTGTTGCCATTTCTTCATATTTGAGCTGCACATTTTAACAGCAGAGAGGGAAGAGTCACAGGGGTGAGAAAATCACTTGGAAAACCATGTTTGCTGTCCATCTTTCTTCATGGTTTACAGCTACAGTATCCTGCCTTTCAAAACACACCATTAATGGTAGCAGTAAATCAAATGCCCTCAAACGCTTACCTGCAAACATAGACTAAAATGATGAGCTGCGCGATGTTGCCATGCTTGCAAGTTTGGTAAATGGAATTAGAAGGACCAAAGACTAAAATAATGCAATAATGCATTATTTTATTTATTTTTTTATTTTTTAAAAACTGCTTGCTCAGTTGTGCAGATCCTGGGAGCATTTCCACAAAGAAGAGTCTGCATATGTTATAAGATATATAAGAATATGTCTTGCATTATTATGATTATCTTGCACTACATATTAGTGCTTATTGGGAGAATACAGTCTTTAAAAATGCAAAATGTCCCATATTTATGTTATTATTCATTTGTTGTCATTTGTTGTTTCTCTCCAAATTGACCAAGCATATGGTTTTTAATTTAGATCTGTATTTATGTCCAGATTTTCACTCAATTTTCTGTGATGTTTTACAGCTCTTTGATGACTCATGTTATGTCTGAACTGATCAAATAATATAAGGAAACAACCTTGTGCAAAAGATTGATTCCCACACACATTCACAAGCACCTCCACACAATCAATGAAACGTCTCTGCAGGTCTTTGATCTCATCATGCATATAGAATATCCAGAGTTACACTGGGATGGAGACAGGATTAGTGTCACTGTATAGTTTGATCCCACGGTAGACATAAATTTGTACCATGATGATACAGAATCCCAGACTCTCAGATGACCCGACACTGACTTGACTGTAATTTCAATGCATGATAAATGAGCTAGAGCTTTAAGTATGCTGCTATCTGTTTTATTCCTACTCTAAGTGAGTGACTGCACTGATGCTATCTACTAGTGTGTTGTCTTGCAGTTTGCATTCAGGTTTCAAATGTAGGCCAGAGTCTCAAGTGACCAAGTGTTGATCTGCTAGCCTCGACTGAATATAAGCACAAACAAACACACTGCGAACCACACACCACTAGTTAGTTCTTTAATAAATGAAATGGAAAAAAACTAAACCTTGAAGCAGTCACAGAATATAAAATATGGCTATGTCTTAACACAAAGGTCTGTTTGTTAGAGCATGAGCTGGGTAAACTGAAGGCTGTGATGTTTAAAGCAAAACTATTGCAGCTTTGGGGTTTCAGTTACTTAAATCAATATTTCATCTGTCCATGTGAAATTGCGTTTGGATCTCAAAGCACACATATTTCAGAATATGAATTGTTTCCTTCCTAACATTTCCATGTGCTTTCTGCTTGCACTCTTGTTTATTTAGAGTATGGTATGGCAATAATAACTCTCTAACTCCCTTGATATTGTCCTGAATTGCTGACATTCTGCAGCCCTTGCTGGTGATATAGACTTCCCCTATTTTTAACAAACCATAGCCAATTAATTTGTTACATCGTCATTTAAAACTTCCTGCCTGAAAAAGTATGTTTCATAACCAGTCAGATAATATGTATAAAGCCTGGGACACATCAAGCCGACGGCAAAGAATCAGGCGGTGATGAAAGCCGACTGTGTTGTCGCCTCTTGTCTGCTGCGTCTCAGCCAAAAAGCTGCACTTGAACACACCAAAAGGGACTACAGTCAAAGCACATGCGTTCTGCGCCTGCATGTATAAGTAAATATCTGTTTATTTCAGCAGGTATCAGTAGTCTATTTTCGTCATTCAAAAAGGGAAACCGAAACTAGGACTGCAGATGTACAAACCGTAAATAAAACAGCGCTTGTTTACCATTTTGAATATCAATGATGCTGATCATTTTCTTCATTTCAGTCGGCTCATGTTATTATGAAAATATTTGTGCATTTGAATGCTCAGGTAAGATGACATAAAATTATAACAGCCTTCTGTTTGTACCGTCTTATCTTCTTAGCTCACTTTCATCACTTTCGCTTTTATTCTCGTGCACTGACTCGTTCGCAAAGCTGAACAGCCAATCAGAGTTCTCTCTCTCATCGACGGCCCGACGCCGATTCCACATGCTGAATCGGCCCAAAAAAACCCAGACTGCATCCGCTAGGTGTGAAACACACTGAAAAAACTAAACTGACCGACACTCAAAAATGCCCCGACATTTCCCTATGTAGTAATGGGAAGTTCGGATCATTTTATTGACTTGGATCTTTGAATCTCGTTCATCAAAATTAACGCATCTTTTTTTTCAAGTAATTTTGTTCATTTCAGCATAATATAATGTTACATGTTAATAGCCAAATTCCCCAACACATTTACTTACGTGACGTTGATCATATTGCAAATAAGAAAAAAACTATAATGCAATCAAGGAAAAATTATGACAAACAGAAACGATTAATTCATTGCTCCAGACTATGCAGTCTGTTAGATTACTTCACATCTCGATCTGTCGTTCGTTCTTTTGTCACGTCACATCTCCATAAGCTCAAACTATGCAGTCTGTACTGGAAACATAATTGATTATTTCACCTCACGAGTCTTCGGGTTTCCTTGCAATCAAGGAAAAATTATGACAAACAGAAACGATTAATTCATTGCTCCAGACTATGCAGTCTGTTAGATTACTTCACATCTCGATCTGTCGTTCGTTCTTTTGTCACGTCACATCTCCATAAGCTCAAACTATGCAGTCTGTACTGGAAACATAATTGATTATTTCACCTCACGAGTCTTCGGGTTTGAGTCGTTCGCTCTTTTGTCGCCTGACCGCTTCCCGGTGTCCTGACATTTCATCCTACCCGTCAGATTGTCCTACCTGGGCTTACTGCGCATGCGCACATCAATATTACATCATTTTTATCGCAGAACTGTAAGAGTTTTAAAAAATTACTACCCGTGTTTATAAGGAAGTCTGGGAATTATTAACTAATTTCTGTATCCAATACAGCTGTCACGTCACGTGACATAAGAACAAACAACTCAGACCCAAAGACAGACCCAAAGGTGAACTAATCATTTCTCTTTCCAGGTAGACTGCATTATAGCCTATGGGGCTGTCACAGGATGAACTAACAACTCGAACCCGAAGACTCGAGAGGTGAACTAATCAATTCTGTTTCGTCAAGTCACTTCTTCTTGAGTCTCTCCACCATTGTCCAACTTCGGTTTGAACATAAAAGGCTGAACAGTTTCTGACATTTTCAGTGAGTCTGAGGTAATCAGCACTGCTAACAGTACTATGTGCTAACAGGAGCTCTTGAAACTCTGCCCTCTTCTTAGGAGCAGCGGATCATTTGCATTTAAAGGGACCCACTCAAAAATGAAGCGTTTTTGCTCACCCTCAAAAAGTGACAAATTTAACATGCTATAAAAAATTATCTGTGGGCAATTTTGAGCAAAAACTTCACATACACACTCTGGGAACATCAGATACTTATTTTACATCTTGTAAAAATGGCATTATACCACCCCTTTAATGAGACAACTCGAACACACCTACTTTTTTTTATGAATGAGTCATTAAACTATTCACTCAATCGATTCGCTCAAAAACAATGATTGATTCAGGAATGCCATATTAAGGATTTGTTTGAAACCATTGTCTTTGATGTTGCCAGAATTGACCAAGAAACCAATATTGTGTCTAAAATGTAAGTTACTCACTAACTTATTGTTTATTGAACTGTTAAAAGCAATATCACATTCCTGAATCACAATGATTAGAATATATTATAAGTGTGGTATTTTATGGTGCTTATTGTTGTTTTTGGAGCTTGACAGCCCCTGATCTCCATTCAGTATTCATTGTGCTTTCATTGTCTTATCCCATAGTCTTTTCTTTAAATGCAAAATAGATTATATTTTGTGATCCACATTGCCAGTTTTTAAAAACAAGCAGCAGTATATACCACTTCGGGATTTACAGGTCTAAACCTTATTTCATTTCAGGCTCCACTGAATGTTAAACAACAGCTGAAAAATCCCACACTTTTTTCATACCTCTATTTCGCCACACAGAGGTTGATGAAATCCTTTGGGTGGGAGAAACAATTATTCAGAAGGATTCTGTGAAGTTGCATGCTTATAGAGGTGCTAATTACCTCTGAGAGTTCAGCAGAAGCTTTAGGTTTTCTCTAGTGTCTTTATTAGCTTATTAATTATGAAACAATGCATAGGTGGTTCACCTGGAAGCAGGAAACTTTTTTCTGCATTAAAAACCCACAACCCAACTCTAAATCACACTGCTCATGGGTTGCATTTTATTAGAGGCAACGAAAGAAGCGTTTAAATGAAGAATGCATTACACACTGAGATAGAATTTTAAACAATATAATAACTCTGTTCAGTTGTTTGGAACAAGATACCGAAATGAATAAAATAAATACCTCCTCGTAATTTGGAGGACAAGCATACAATTCTTTGGTAATAACACGTCCCAGAAATAAATAAACGCAGTCTGCTCATAAAGGCATGCTTTTTGTCATTTTCAAGAGACGAGAAGCCTGTAAAGAATCAGTAAGATGAAATGTCTCTGGAGACTAACTCACCTGGGGAAGGATGCGGATCTTAATCATGAGGGACCCAGTTCCCTCAATGCTACCAGGCGCTCCAGCATTCCATAGAATGTATTTGCATTTTTGTAAATCTTTAAAAATGGCATCGTACCACTGCTATGGGTCAAAAGCAACCTCATTTAAATGTTTTGAATATGAAACCAGTAATATATCTTTGTACTGGCTTCTAAAATTGCTCTCTTTTTATGTGCTGTCAGTAATTCCAGCATACCAATAGTGCTTCCATCTGCACGGCTGATTTTAATCTTTTGTAATTGGGAGGTACGGATGATTCACTTTGTGGGATTGATCTGCACAGTAATTTCCTTAAATGATAATGTGCAAATTAAGTTGCCTATGTACTAGCGTACTTTAGAAGTCACAGCAAGTGTAAAGAGCCTTTAAGCTATTAAAACCTTTGCAATGTGTCATCATGTCAATCACAGAGATAACTAAAGGAGGAAACGTTTAGGATCATCTTTTCCTTACCAATTAACTTCCCACTAAATTTAAAGTGTGATATAGGCCTATCTGTGTAATCCATATTGATACCATATTTAAAGTCTGCATGAAATTATAATTGTCTCTATTTACTTTGTTAGCATACATTACTAGTCTTGTCGTGAACAATTCGTGCAAGTTAATTCACAGAAAAAAATGTCTGTAATATTTAGTGAATGACAATCTGTCTGTCTCCCACTGGCTTACATTACTGGCAGTTTAGTGTTAAGTGATTAATTTACACTAAAACAAAAGATAGGTGATTGAAGGATGCGAAGGATACATTTGATGCATCCTTCAAAATGAGTTGAATAAAGGATGCAAAATAAAGGCTGCCTTCCAAGGATCCTTTAAATTGAGAGTACCTTTGGCGGCACTTGATGATGTGGCAGTTGAGATATGCAGCCTTACTGGGATTGAGAAGCTTACTTTCCGATTGAGAAGCACCGCACGTTTTGTACGTCTCTCTGATTTTTAACGCACCTAATTCAACTCATCAGCTCATTAGTGGAGACTCCAAGACCTCAATTGGGTGTGACCAATGAGGAAGACATACAAAATGTGCAGTGCTGGGGATCCTCCAGTACAGGTCTGACGTTAGAGAACCCCTGGCCCTTACATGATCAGGTCAAGGAAGTGATTTTACAGTTTTGATCACATGACGAAGGGTGGCAATTCCTTGTATCGAAAGTGTCATGTTTATAAAAATAAAATTGGTATTCAAATAGTATAGACTCATGTTGAAGTTTTTAGCTGCATAATCAGCTAACATAAGCAGAAGCTCAACCTAACCTGAATAATGCACAAGAGCAAACTTCTTCCGGAAGCTCAAACGTGCTGCGTAACCAATGAGGTTTATTCTCGTGTGTTACGCAGCACGTTTGAGCTTCCGGAAGAGGTTTGCTCGTGTGCATTATTCAAGTTAGGTTGAGCTTCTTGATCAATGTTTACATGCAAGTAAAAGCTGAAATTAAATCTTTTAATCATAACAGGTGATCAATTCTCTTCAGAAAATTTAGACTAAATCACTCGATTCATATGGATTAGTTTTCCGAGTTCTTTATGAAGTTTTTGAAGCGTCAAAGTGGTAGTTACAAAGGCAGTCAATGGAAGGAAATCTGACAGCACTCTGTCATCAAAAAGATCTTCATTTGTCTTCTGAAGATGACCGAAAATCTTACGGGTGTGGAACGACATGAGGGTGAGTAATTAACGACAGGATTTTCATTTTGGGGGTGAACTAACCCTTTAAAGTGACAGCAGCCTAATATACCTGCCAAATTATGAGATAATATTAAAAATATCTGTATGGTAGATTTTCCCCATGGTATCGGTGTCAAAAATTGGCCTGTAGTAACTTTGGAAAACAACTAGCCACAGTGGCTGGTGAGCAAAAAAGTTAATGTCAAGCCCTGTGTATATTCTGCAACAACAATATTAACAGCAATAAATAGAGATTCTGATTCACAAACAAATAACTCTTACAAACTGGCTCATTTTGGTGAATCAAAACCATAGAGTGATTCCTGAACAAATAAATCTAAGGAGCCTTTTTTTCTTTTCTTTTTTCTTTCTTTCTTTTTTTTTTTAAAAAAAAAATAAAAATAAATAAATAACAATCGAATCATCACTAGCTCAAAATCTGGGTTTATGAACAGGGTTTTTTAAGTGAATTTTAAAAGAAAAAAAGACCATTAAATAGTCTGCAAAACATTTTTTGCAAGAAATGTTTAGATCAGAGGAAATTGTTGCGCTCTACGTAAATTGACAAAAAGTTCCTTTTCTTTTAGGTGCGTAGAGCCAAGGAAATACTTGAACATGAACAGAAAAGGTAGCTGGCCACACACTGAGTCCAATGAAGACTGAAAAAGTCAAGAAAAACATAATTTATTTTATAAATTGCATCGTGCCAATGCAATTTATAAATTATTTTATAAATTGCATTGCACTGGCACCTTTTCTGTTCACATTGCACATTGCATTTTACATTAATTTATCATTGAAATTATTAAAATTATTATTAAATTGAACAAATATTCTATGTGGTATGTGTTTTGAGAAGCATCACTTTTGTAAGTTTGATATAAAATTTCTGCAGCTAGGTGTTTCCAGATCTGTTCAACTGCAGTTTGGAGAGACTAATTTGTAATATGTCAGTCAGTGGGCAGAGAACATCTTAAACAGTGAGAAGGTGTAAAAAAACAAAGGAAGCCTTCTTCCACAAAGAGGGAGGAGAATAACCTACGCTTGAGTGGTGAAATCTGCTAATGCTGTTTTTCTCTTTCAGGATGAACGTAAATCTTACAGTAAAGCAAGATAATGGACTTCTGGGTGAGTTTATAGGAAGAACAATTGCACTCAACACTATTGCCCATTGGTGTGAGCATTCACAAATAGAAACATTCATTATATAGGATTGTATGGCACTCGAGACAGTGCTCTTCATTCTGTGGTTTGAACTAAAGGATGAATTCCACCTGACACAGTTCAGCCTCACTCAATCGATCATACAGGCAAATGCAAGAGGTGGCATTCTTTGACCACAAACTGTCAGCCTTGATAAATCTTGATTATGAATGGTAAACTGTGGCTTTCTGTTGACAGTGCGGTTTAGGAACGGCCTGCGGAGGCCTAATGAGAAAGGCCTGATTTGACACACGCACTGTAAAATCATTGTCCTAATATATTCTTTTTCCCACTCAAATTCACCACAGAATGTGAATTTCTTTAAGACTACAAAACCGAACTCATTTTGTTTGGTTCAAAGTCATATGAAGACTGTGCCCTTCATTTTGGTCATCTCTCTTCTTACTTTACACCCTGTGCTAAAAATCTTGGTGTTCTTTTTGATTGCAACCTGGGTTTTGAGAAACAAATTAGTGCAGTGGTCAAATCAAGTTTCTTCCACTTACGGCGTTTATCAAAAATCAAATCTTTACTCTCTGTAAAACAGTTTGAACAGATTATTCACTTGTTTGTTCTATCTCGTTTAGATTACTGTAATTCAGTATACTATGGTATAAGTCAGTCTTCTATAGTGCGTTTACAGATGGTCCAAAATGCTGCTGCAAGATTGATTACAGGCAGACGAAGGTTCGACCACATCTCGCCCATTCTTATTTCACTAAACTGGTTACCAGTCAAATCTAGAATTATTTTTAAAATTTTAACTTTTGTTTTTAAATCTCTGTACTGTCAAGTCCCATCATATCTCTCCGAGGCAATCTCTACTTATAAACCAAATAGGTCCCTAAGATCCAGTAATCTTGGTCTCCTCTCTGTTCCAGATCTAGGTTCCATTGCAGAGGTGATTCGCTGTTGCTGGTCCTATAGTCTATGGAACAATTTACCAGCTTCTATTAGAGCTGAAAAAATCATCTTCTGTCAATAGCTTTTATCTAGCCATGTAAATTGTATTGTTATGTTGTGTTTCGATGTTTTGTTGTCTCTTATTTGTTTTATTCTAGCTGTATTGTACAGCACTTTGGATCAACCGGTAGTTGTGTGAAAGTGCTTTATAAATAAAAAAATAAAAAAATAAAAAAACTACATACATACAAACACATCTTAGACTAACAATATTCAACTCAATGTTGTTCTAACCATCCCAACAGAGACTATGGACAAACACGTTTATATTGAACAATGGCTGTTTGGAATATTATACTACCATACTACTCTTAAGCCACGTTCACACTGTCAGTTTTTGGGATTGACAACCGCATTTACTTACAGGTGTGTGAGTCTTGAAATGTTTTGTTCAAACAGCAGCTTACAGTAGAGTCTCGAATACTCTGTATGAACGTGCAATGAGAGTCAAGCCCGTATTCTCCTACTAGTAACCATAGCGACAATGACCAAAGTCATTTCAAAGATGGCGACGTCCATAAAACTGAAAAGTTTTATGACAACCGTATTCTGCTGCTGTGTGAATGTGGCCTTACTGTTTCTGCAGTATGGAGTAGTATGTAATCCTACGGTGACCCAGTAGTGCACAACACAACAAAATTTAAAAAGCAAACGTAAGTTCACAACACAACGGAAACAAGTTACAACACAACGAAATCGAGCCACAACACAACGGAAATGCTCCCGACCACTAGGGGGCTCTCAGAGCGCGGTAAAGTTAGTTTTCCTTGCCAATGTTCTATAGAGTCAGCAGTGATATCAATACCACAATTAGCTTTAACAGTATGTAACCACTGTATATCGACATGAAATATTAATTCAAAATCACCTATGTGCACAATAGCTTCATATTTATACCTGTGAATGATTTGACGCTACCACGGCGCATGACGAAGGGAACGTCTGCCAATTCCACCAAGTGGTTAAAACATATAATTTGTATTCATTAAAATTACTTTTAACATTTAAAAACAGACATGTTCAAATTCCAAAGCTTGTATAGGTTCCTATTGGTAAGACTGACTTACTACAGGTGACATTTTGACAATACATACAGGGAGGTATAATTTCACCTGTAGTAAGTCTAATCTTACCAATAGAAAAACTACTACAAGCTTTGGAACATGTAGGTGATTTTTAATTAATATTTCATGTTGATATACAATGTTTACATACTTAAAACTAATCATGGTATTGATATCTTTGTAAGACTGTCGACTTTATAGAACAGTGGCAAGGAAATCTAACTTTACCGAGCTCTGAGAGCCCCCTATGGTCCAGAGCATTTCCGTTGTGTTGTGGCTTTATTTCGTTTTCTTGTGGCTTGTTTCCATTGTGTTGTGGCTTTATTTCGTTATGCTGTGGCTTGTTTCTGTTGTGTTGTGGCTTGATTTCGTTGTGTTGTGGCTTTATTTCAATTATGTTCGCTTTTTTAATTTCATTGTGTTGTGCACTACTGGGCCACCATAGTATACTGTGCACAGTATGCAGGTTTACTGTGCATGGAATAGGACAGAATTTTAATTTTCTGAAATATAAAACAGAGTATATTTTATTTGAAATATACTTATCATACTTACTACAGTACAGTACTTTCAGTAGAGCACATAATATGTGATACTGCATCCCATAATGGAATGGAATCTGACCTTCCATTTCCAATGAGGATCTTTCTGTTGACTCATTATTTGATCAGACTGCCAGAAGTTAAAGACAACATCAAGACAACATGAATGAAATAACTGGCATTTTATGTTGTCATTGAAAAATAATTGTCACTAAAAATAATTAAAATATTACCGGAAAAATTTACACCACTGGTCATATGACACTGGCTACGTTTACATACTGTGAAGTTAAAGAAGTAAATTATTATCTTTGTCAGAAGTATTTTATAAAATGAATGAGACTGCATTGTTTACTTTTCTTGTTTTAATATGTAGTTAAGGCCAATTATTGAATGGCATTTATGGCGCCTTTAAAAACAGTGTGAAAAAATGTTAAATAGTCTGTGTAAACACAACTTTTGTTTTGTTTTGTTTTGTTTTGTTTTGTGTGTGTGTGTGTGTGTTTTAATTCATTTTTAAATTATTACAATTATTATTAAATTATTGAATTGAACAGATATTTCTGAATAGAAGTCTTGATCAGATTGCCATTCATTCATTCATTCATTCATTCACTCACTCACTTAAAATTAGATTAAAAAAGCAAAATAGCAATACATGCAGTAAACAGTAAGCCACCATTTCATTGAACATAACCCTTTGTTGCATTTTTTTCTCCCAGCATGCATGTAGCATATAAATGAGACAGATAGTGTTATAGGATTATTATTTTATTGTTTACTGGCTTTATTTATGCTGCTACTGCTGTTGTTGTTTTATCATCGCTGTTAGTCATTTGTTGTGTGATGATGATGTTCAGAGCTCATCTTTTTCCTTAATGATGTTTGTTGAGGTCTGTGTATTAAACGCTATAGTTTGTCTGCCGCCTGCTTGAACTATTGAAGTGATGGTTGTGTCTGTTTTGCTTTCTTATCTCCAGATACTGCCTGGCCTTTGCTTTGCAGATCTGTGCTTACTTATGTTAAAATCAGTTGAACCCATGTATAAAATTTTAATTATGATAAAGTTGAATTTATTGACTGAAGGAAATATTTTGCATTTATTGAACAAGCAAGCAAATTCAAATAGTATTGTTTAGGTTTCTGAATTAATATAGCTTTAAATATTGAGTTGACTGTCTTTAAAATTCAAGACATGACAACTTGTATTCACAAACTATAATTGTGTCTTGCAACTTGTTAAAAAGAATGGTTAAGTTATTAGATTGTGGCTTAGCTCTGTAATTTGACTTGGACAGACTTTAATTAAGTTTACTCAAAAAGGTCTTGCAATACGTTGCGTTATTCCTTAAAGTGTGGTCAACTTTTTTGGAGAGTTTTTTACAGTGCAGGTGGAAAGTTAATGCTTAAAGCCCATCAGAAAGTATTGACACACCTTCATTGACAGCCACAGCTGTCATAGAATCACACAAATGTTTTAAGCCATTCGACTGTATTGATTTACACTGTCAATTCAGTGAGAAGTCTGGGAGGGTTATTTCAGTCCTTGATTCAAGATATAATGTTCACATCATGCTCTCTATATATTTTAATATCTAAATGTATATCAAAAGTGCAACATTGAAAAATGTTCACATTTGCAATGGTTTCTTTTCTGTGTCAGTACATAGAAAATTCAGGTGAGAAGGTATTCTTTCATTGATCTGTTTTGCTCAAGCTAACTATACTCAGAGGTATAATATTTCTTAACTGCGAGCTTCCAAAAACAATATCAATTGTATTTGAAAGCACTGAGAGCTTTTGCGGCAACATCATTTCACCTTCTGATTTCCTCTTGGTTTTGTTCTCTGATTTCTTCTCATTTCCCTTTTTTTGCGCACAGTTTTATCTGTTTTTGCACCCCACATAGACACTTGCTGGCTCGCAGAAATATATTTGATATCACAGAGTTTCATCATAAATTACAAATTGATTCCAGCCTGGCAACAGGCCTCTTACACAATTAATACCCCAGTTGCATATTAATAAAGCAGCCATCAAATCAATATACACTGAGACAAATGAATATTATCACCCTTGGATATAAGCAGCAGCAAGGCAGCCTGATAAAGCTCAACAATTTTAGTTAAAATGTACTGTGCTGTGCATACAAACTGTTATTTAAAAAATACATTTTTTAAATATTTACATGCAATGTGATTGCTAGCAAGTGTCAACAATTCTCTGAAATTATGTAAAATATAAATTATATAAAAATCTTGTTTTTTTCAACATGCAAAAGAAGGAAGAACAACTTCTCTGAATCTCTTGAATGGGTGTTTCACTCCCACTCTTACTCGGCCCTCATACCAGATGGCACAATGCCGACCTGAGGTGAAGGGAGTATTTAGCAACAGCAAACATAATAATTCCAGCCCTGCAAATGGAATGGAATGAATTTTCCTTCTCTATCAGGCAATATTGACCAAGCCAGCAGTAAAGGAGCCTTAAATAAAATGAGTTTCTAATCCTGACTGCCAGAACCTGTGAAAGGACAGAACGTGTTGAGCAGAATTCACAGGCTGGTCAAATGTCAAGTTTTTTGAAATGGCCATTGACTTGAATTGACCATTCATAGCCTTGTGTGGAGTCAAAGGTTAGGATAGCGGTTTATCACATGTGACTCATCGCCGCCGCCGCCCAACACAGGCAGGATGACGCTGTAATGGCATCACGCAGACAGCCTCATTTGCTGTATGTGTATATCAAAGTAAGTGTTAGGCAATGGCTCTCTGCCAATGCACCTTAAAGGACTTGCTTTGGCATAGCTCTATCAGTCGAAGAAAAATGGTGTGCTTCGATTTGGGGGATTAGTGGACCATGAAACCACAGAGTAACCATTGAGCATTTAGGGTTCAGCATTGAATTCTCAGAGGGCACACAGAACGTTCACTCGCTATCCAATGCATATTATACACAAATTAATAAGCACTATATGGAAAACAGCAGTTTTTAATCTGATTTGCTTCAACGCATTTTCCAGCCAGTGTTGTTATTGTTAACTAAAACAGTAAAAATAGTTTTCTTTCATTTAAATAAAGCTGAAATAAAATAAAATTTAAATGTTAGATGAAAAACCTAAACAAAAATTAAAAATGTTGCCTTTGCAACTATGAAACAGTATAGTAAAATTACTTAAACTAAAACTGAAATAAAAATTAAATTAAATTAAATTAAATTAAAGCTAAATAGAAAAATAAAAATACGAATAAAAATGATAAAAGCACACAACAAAATTATTGAGGGGCTGTTTACATAACACTGTTTTCAACTAAAAATGGAAAACATTTAAAGGGATAGTTCACCCAAAAATGAAAATTATTCCATGATTTACTCACCTTCAAGCCATCCTAGGTGTATATGACTATCTTCTTTCAGACGAACACAATCAGAGATACAGTATAATAAAAATATATATAGTATATAAAAATATCCTGGCCTTCTGAAGCGAATCGATTTGCAGTGGAAGAGTAACCCCTGACATGACGCAATCACGAACATGGAAGCTCGAGGATAGAGCAAAACAAAACACCGGTCACGAATTAGAAGTCTAAAACGAGAATTTTTAAAGAGAAATGTCAGAGGATTTTGATATAAGAGAAGAGGAGCTTTAGTTTGTTGCACAGCCCTATTTGTTTAAACCACAAGAGGCGTCTAAGCTTACGATACTCCTACATCCTGCATCATCCATTGTTTCACAGGTTACTCATTTGGCGCAATCTGGAGGAAGTTATTTTAGTTTATAAAGTTTTAAATATGTAATTTTTTCTTGCAGAAACCCATCGCTTTGCTTCAGAAGGCCTTTATTAACCCCCTGGAGCCGTATGGATTATGATGGATGGATGCATTTTTGGGGGCTTCAAAACACGTCCCCTGTTCACAACCATTATAAAGCTTGGGAGAGTCAGGATGTTTTTAAATATAACTCCAATTGTGTTCGTCTGAAAGAAGATAGTCATATACACTTAGGTTGGCTTGAGGGTGAGTAAAACACGACAGTGGTGTTTTGGGGATCTGAAAATGCAAACTGAAAATGGGTTTCAAAGTGCAAGTTTTTGAAAACAGTACCATTATCATCTCTGTGTAGACTACAAAAATGCAATTGGTGAAAACAGTGACTTCATGTGCATGCGTATTACGTGTTCAGTCCTATGGTTCAGTATATAAGCACGTAGTGTTTCTTTACAAAGTGACATCGAGAGTTACTGGCCTGGCATGCATATTGCAGCATTTTTAGCTGTTTTTGCAGATGCGTGTGAACGGGGATCATTTTGACAACGTTGTCGTCTGTAAGCGAAAGACGCAAAGTACATCGTACTTTTTTCTCTCTCATATGCGCTTTTTTTAGTACAGCGTTGTCGTGTACATGTACCCTAAAACTTCAAATTTAAACAAAAAAAAAAAAGAGGGGAAAAAAACAAATTCAAAATATAAATAAATACTATAATAAATAATCTTAAAATAACACAGCAGCTGGGATGAACCATTCCACCAGTAAACAAATATTTATTTTATGTTGATTAAAGGTTCTGGGTTGATACAGTGAACACTTTTGAGGAAGAACCACTGAATCACTGGATCTGCCAAAGTTTGTAAGGTTAGTGAAATTTATTCAGAGTTCTGTTTGAGTAGCAGGTTAACTAGAGAGCAGTCACTTTGTTTTCTGAGTTTGTACAGTATTCACTGGGACACTGTGGTGTTGCTGCTGTCATGCTTTTTAGTTTGGACTACAGGAATAGAATTCTATAGACAGAATAATGTGAGCCAGATCCCAGATGTCACAAGTCTGAATATGTGAGACTACTGAAGTATAACTTGTTGCATTTTCTTGTAATAGCAGCGCTTAAGCGCCACATATTTATAAACCACATATTTATAATCCATACTGTATTAACAGATTACAGCATTCACAGTGCCTGTGTTCACAGCGTGATACGGAACTGAGCCAATTTTTGCAGTGCTCCGCAGAAAATATGTTGAAAATACACTTTGAACATAGTGCACTTTTGCAATATGGCCTTTATGAAGCAAAATAAAATAATAGAGCAAACTACTGCCATTGTTTAAAAAAATCATATCTTTTGGATAGATGCAGGTTCTGCAGTGACAAGCACACAAGTAACACTTTTTATTTAAGAAACTACACTAAATCCAATTTTTGTAGATGTTTTTAGAGGTTTATAGCTACATTTTGGCAACTGAGTTATGTTTAATTAATGTTTGAATGCAAATGTGATTCCCCTTCTCATTTAATTTAGATTGCAAGATGATCAAGTTTTTAATAATAAATAATCTCCCACGATAGCCAAGTTACGGCTTTTATGAAAATGCTTAATGTAGTAACCTAGAAATCACTTTATTTTCTGCAAGCAGCAAAAACGCTGTCAGTGTGAACTTTGGCCTGCTGTCGCAGTTAATGTGCTGATTCACTTACATCCTGCTTAAGCGTGCAATACGAAACAGGCTTAAGTTTCAGGAGCTCGTGGTGTGGGCCTCTGGAGGGTTTAGACTGTGTTAAGTGATTCACTGAACAGAGCAGGGATGCTAGGAGAGAAAGTAAGATGATGAGATAGATGGTTGTAGAGAGGTCGTAGGAGGTAAAGGGACCTAACTCATTGCTGACCCCTGCAGGCTTGCTGTCCGGCGCCTCTTAATCTCAATCAGCTAGGAACGAGGGCTCATTAGTCACTAGCGAGGTATCTAACGGCAGCCTTGTCCCATGGTCCCACACTCATCTCCTGCTCCTTCCCTCCGAGGCTTCTTTCGCTCTCATATGTGCGTTTTTCCATCTGTCTCTCACTCTCTTTCCTTGCCCGCCAGGATGATGACCAGCCGTGATTGTGCTTTGGAAACCTGTCTCCGCCTCCAGCTAAACTGCTCATCCATGACCAATCGATGGTAGAGGAAGATTCGGAGTGTGTGCGTGTGCATGCGCCTGGTCACCTGTGAGTGCATAAGTGCAGATCAGAGAAAATACCTTTAGGTTAAATTTCAATTCCATTGAGCATCATCTGTCCATCCCAGCAGCATCCCAGCTCCCCTCTGGAGCTCAGCCAACCTTTATTACTGAGCAAGGGAGGGAAACGGGCCTGTCACAGGTAAAGTGATAAAGCATCATTACCACACTGCAGAGGAGGAATGAGGGCAGCCTGATCTGACACAACACCTTTCATAAAGAGCTCCGCTCCAGTCAAAGATCTCCAGCAAAGAACAAAATGACTAGTCTGACCAAATCCTATGCTGGTATTGACATACCCTCTTTCATTACACCCCACTGTGCTGTACTGCTCTTTCACATGACAGATGAAATATTTCATTTCCAAAAACAAGTGCTGCCAAGATGAATCTCAATAATCTGGATCTAATCAAAAGCATCAAGCATAATTCAAGATTTTTGGCAATTAAATACTAGACTTTAATGGATTATCTCACTGGCTGTCAAATTTAGTTGCAGTTTATCTAACAATAAAATAATTTCTTTCAAAACAGTAAATTAAAATATATATATATATATAATTATATTAATTATTCCAAATTTTTGACTGCCAATGTGTGTGTATATACATACATATATACATTTATGTATATAAAAGGTTTGGAATAATTAGGTTTATATATATATATATATATATATATATATATATATACACATAAGTAAACTAAGTAAACTAACTCATTTTTTTTTTTTTAAGTTAGTAGAACTTACATTTTTTGTGACAAGTGGGGTGGGGCCGAGAGCCGTGGAAGCGGAGCAAGGCCAGTGTGGTGCACAGGTGTCTCTCATTAACAATCATGTCCCACAGTTCTCAGCCTTGCCCCACTCATCATAATGTTAATTACATACAGTTCATTTACATATACATCACATTCAGATCTTGGTTAAACGTTAGATAACAAATAACACGTGCTATTATAACTATCAAAGATACTGTCAATATATACTTGCATGTACATAATCAAACAACATACAGTATACATGGTCTTAAAAGTTTGTAGCCCATCCTCAACCTAACCACGGGCTCTACTCTTCACCATGATGGTAACCCTACAAAACTAACAAAACAGAACATAATAAACATAATAACACAACATTAAACACTAACTTATGTCTCTCTATGTTTAATCTTGTGCAAAAACACAAAAAATAATTTCAACATTTATTTATACAATCTGATGCAAAGCATGCTGGGAATTAGAAATCTGCTGCAACTCAACTCAATCATATTAAATTCAGCTTACTACAATGAAATTTTGAGTTCACTCAACTTTTTAAGTTTCATTATTATTTGAGTTAAACAAACTCATTTCATTTAATTAATTTCACTGTTCGGTTTTACAGTGCAGTAAACTCCTTATTTATTGCTTATTAATAGTTAGTAAGGTAGTTGTTGTAGTGGTTAAGTTTAGGAATAGGGTAGGATTAAGAGATGTGGAATATGGTCATGCAGAATAAGGCATTAATTTGTGCTTTATAAATACTAATAAACAGCCAATATGCAAGCTAAAAAGCAACTAGTTAAAAGTGAGAATTGTTCCCCATACTAAAGCGCAATACTTTTACCTCTGATATTAGAATGCAGCAAATAATGTCTTACAGTCATACAGAAATACTGCTGCCATAGATTGCTTCAGCCTCATAGCATAACCATGGCGTACAGTTGAAATATAGTCTTTATTTCTTCGTCCATATTTGTCTTCTCATCGTTTCAAGGCCATGAAGTAATGCACATTACTTTCCTCATTCAGTTCCGAAGTAATAAATGTGAAGAACTGTGGGGAGATTTTATGACTTAGATCCATCGCTTTCTGTAGATGGCAGTATTAAGTCAAACATTTCTCAGGGCATTGTGCACTGTCTGCCTAGAAAGTGTGTGTGACTGTATGTGTGGATAGAGAGTAACCTCAGAGACAAATTCACGCATGCCTGTGCGTTTGTGTGTCCACACAGCAAGGGACATTTTTTAACTCAAACCGTAAACAAACAGTTTGATTGCCATGGCTTGTCAGAGCTTTTAAACAAAACATCGTATTCTCTGTTTTATGTAATTTTCCTCATTTGTTTTCATAATAGCTTGAATTGTATTGTAACTCCAAACCCTTTGATACAGATGTTTAAAGAGATAATCACGTAGGCTACTAGTGACAGGATGACAAAAATGCTCTCTAACTATGCTTGCTGAATTTTAAGTTCAGCATTTTTATGTCTCAAGAGCCATCTTATAAATATGACAGATAGCCCTCCTGGTGTGAAGAGGTGGCAAATGTCATATTTTAATTTCATAAAGGGCTGTTATTAAATTTGAGCTATTAAATCATTTTTAGTTTATCCCAAGTGTGAACACACACGGCAGAATTTTGCATGGACATGCTGTGTAATCCCAGGATGCACTGCTGTTACAGGTTAAATCGATTGTTTATTCGTTTTTTAGACTGAAGCAATTCATTTAACAAACTGCTGTCATCTCCACCCATGATTAACAATCCCTCCAAGACCTCGAGAAGCATCATTTAAGCCATTCCACTTAGCGAGACTGTAAGAAATCCCACAAAAGCTTCCTATTCATTCTAATTCTGCTTTCTAGCTTCTTTCCATTTCATTATAACTCAAAACAAGTGCTAATTTAAGGAGCTCCAGCACTGTCTGTCGGCCAACTTTGAAGCGCTTATGACAGATGTCACAACGTTGCCTTCACCTCGATTGGCTGCCGCCAGGATGTTTTTTGCCTGTCATTTGCATAAAGTTGAATGGTTCCCTACTTTTTGACACTTTTTCACCACTTGAATGTTAAAATAATTCTCCATTTTTTGTCATATTATTACAATTTAAAATATTTTTTTATTTTAATATATTTATATTTATTTAACATATTTATATTTATATACAACTAAAAACAGATTTTTTTTTTATGCGTTTTGGCCATTCATTTACACAACATGAAAATACAAACTCTTGAAAACGGGTTTCAAAGTGGAAGTTTTTGAAAACAGTACCTTTCTCGTCTCCATGTAAAATACAAAAACGCAAATTTGTGAAAATGGTGACGTCATGCGCATGCGTATTATGTGTTCAGTCTATAGGCGCGTAGTGTTTCTTTACAATATGATATCGCCATCTACTGGCCTGGCATGCATAATACAGCATTTTTAGTTGTTTTCGTGGATCCGTGTGAATGGGGATCGTTTTGACATCGTTGTCATCTGTACACGAAAAACGCAAAGGAAAAACCTTTCCATTTTTAGTACGTTGTTATCGTGTATACCCTTAGATCATAAAAAAAGATGCATCCTGTGTGAGCATTTGTATTGAATTATTGCAAACTGCCCTCGCAAATGTGTGTGTGTGCCAAAATTTACAGAGGGTCCTGATAAAACATGGGTGTGATGTCAGCGGGGCACCGAGGTGTCATGTTCACACGTGTGCCAGTGAGCCTGTGGAACTTCAGCAGGTCCAGGAGGTTCGCTGTGAGCATCACTGCTATTGACAGGGCCAAAACCCTCCACGACATCGCTAGAATAATTATTAGTACAAGGGCTTTGCATTTTTGCATTCTCCATTCTCTCTGTGTTCCTGTCTTGCTAATTAAGGCTAAAGGTGAGAAGATAGACTGAGAGAGTGCATAGAATAGTGATGCAAATCCCAACCTGACAGAATATTCTTAGATGCCAAGCAGTTTACCAAGCGTCATGGAATGGAGAGTGCAGATGACGTCAATAAATCTTGGAATATCACAGTCAATAATTTACAGTAAAACAGCTCACTGTCCCTCCACTGACTAACTTCGCTGCAATCATCCATATTCACCAGGTGACCAAAGAACTGCCGGTATGTAAAATCTTTGGAGTGACACTTATCAGCGCTGAACTGTGGTGAATATTGATCTAGAGTGACATGAAAGTCGCATGAACTCCAATATGGCTGTTCAGACTGAGGTCGCACTGCAAAACATCAGACCTGTATCTGGTTTAGGACCACATATGGAAGTGTCCCAAATCAGAACTAAAAAGATCAAATTCTATGTGGTTTGTGCTGAAAAAATTGGATTTGGGCCACTTTTGTCTGCAGTCTGTTTGACAAGGGCCAAATTGTGATGGCTAGACGACTGGGTCAGAGCATCTCCAAAACTGCAGCTCTTGTGGGGGGTTCCTGGACTGCAGTGGTCAGTATTTATCAAAAGTGGTCCAAGGAAGGAACAGTGGTGAACCGGCGACAGGGTCATGGGCTTCCAAGGCTCATTGATGCACACAGGGAGCGAAGGCTGGCCCGTGTGGTCCGATCCAACAGACGAGCTACTGTAGCTCAAATTGCTCAAGAAGTTAATGCTGGTTCTGATAGAAAGGTGTCAGAATATAGAGTGCATCACAGTTTGCTGTGTATGGGGCTACATAGCTGCAGACCAGTCAGGGTGCCCATGCTGACCCCTGTCCACCGCTGAAAGTGCCAACAGTGGGTACGTGAGCATCAGAACTGGACCACGGAGCAATGGTAGAAGGTGGCCTGGTCTGATGAATCAATATTTTCTTTTACATCACGTGAATGGCTGGGTGCGTGTGCGTCGTTTACCTGGGGAACACATGGCACCAGGATGCACTATGGGAAGAATGAAAGCTGGCGGAGGCAGTGTGATGCTTTGGGCAATGTTCTGCTGGGAAACCTTGCCATCCATGTGAATGTAACTTTGACACGTACCACCTACCTAAGCATTGTTGCAGACCATGTACACCCTTTCATGGAAATGGTATTCCCTGGTGGCTGTGGCCTCTTTCAGCAGGATAATGCGCCCTGCCACAAAGCAAAAATGGTTTAGGAATGGTTTGAGGAGCACAACAATGAGTTTGAGGTGTTGACTTGGCCTCCAAATTCCCCAGATCTCAATCCAATCGAGCATCTGTGGGATGTGCTGAAAAACAAGTCCGATCCATGGAGGCCCCACCTCATAGCTTACAGGACTTAAAGGATCTGCTGCTAACATCTTGGTGCCAGATACCACAGCACACCTTCAGGGGTCTAGTGGAGTCCATGCCTCGACGGGTCAGGGCTGTTTGGGCAGCAAAAGGGGGACCAACACAATATTAGGAAGGTGGTCATAATGTTAATGTAATTTTTTTTTCTTTGCAGGATTCTTTGATGAATAGTAAGTTCAAAAGGACAGCATTTATCTTAAATAAAATCTTTTGTAACATTATAAATGTTGTGACTTTTTGTGACTTTTTAATTTAATGCATCCTTGCTGAATGAAAAATTCTTACTGACCCCAAGCTTTTCAACGACAGTGTACAAAATAACCAAAATATAAACAGCAAAAATACTGACACTGCACAGCTTTGGTCTCCCATCATTAATACCCTTTAGCTAAAATGTTTAGTTCAGTGGTAGTATGCCATGCCAATTAGTGCATTTTCCAGTTGTGTGTCAAAGGTACAGCAACCTTCATAATGAAGCCAGAGGAACATTTCTAATGAGGTTTGCATCACTGGCATGCAATTATTTAATTACTGATTGCATGATTTTGATACCTTCTCCCCCTGGAGTCTTAACAATATAGCTGCTTGACACTGGGCCTTGTTTAACTTGGAGAGCCTGCAGTCCTTTTAATTGCTGACCTTTAAGGAAGGGCTGACCATTTGTTAGAAGAAGTTCAATTACTCCACACTGGACCTCAGCACTTCATTATGGCTGCAGAAAACAAAAGGCACACCACTGAAAACTCCACAGATAACAACAGCAACTTATGTGAGACTTGTGACATCCAGTAAATAATACTTTTTTGAACAACAGGTGTAGCAGGCAATTTGGATTCATGGTTTTGTGGTTCAGTTCCATTTGCCCTCTTCCCAGCATACACTGGGCCATGAATAATTAAACGTTTGCTTTGTTCGACAGTTTGCTAATGTTGATGTTTATTTTGCTAGCCCATTTAGTTGTGTTGTGCTGTTTTCTTCTACATAAAACAATCAGATTGTCTAAAAGTATTTCATGACTGTTCATATGATGTCTTCATGTAGACATCAAGCTCTTTGTTCTCAATGATGTGCATGAGATTCATAGAAAACATGACAAGCAATATGTAATATTGAACAGTTAAAAAAAATAAAGAACAATCCGCTTAGCTGAGCTTTAAAAGCTCATTAAATTTGAATTGTTACAATGATCGCACATTTTAATTTATGGTGATTTGACATTTTACAGTGAGTTCTATTTTTTCAAAATAGGTTCTTCAAAAACCTAAAAAAAAAAAAAAAAAATCTACAACTGGCAACAGTGTGAGAAGCAAATATTCATAATATTACATGTTTACTAGCTATCTCAGTTATTCATCTTCACACAGTTGCATAGTATACAGGTTAGCAGTAGAGAAGGAACTGAATTCAATGTAAGTGGATATGAAAGGTTTTTGCCAAACACAGCTGTGACTATATGCTCAAGAAAAATGAGTGCTGCACATAAAGGAAGTTCCATCCTGAAAGCCTCCGAACTGTTTGTGCTTTGGAGGGGGTCATTGCTGCACAGGCACAAGTGCTTTCCCTGGAGCGAGCTATGGGCTGTGAATGTGTGGGCAGTCTATGGCAGACCTTGCATTCTGTGTCTGAAAACAGTCTTCAATAGGTGTCTGCAGCATCTTCTCATGTGGCCCTGACTACTGGAGCACAAACAGACAGATACACTAAACACTGATTTATCATTCAGAAATTCACAGCATGATTGGATGTGTTCAAAGCAAGCCATGTTTTCTTGGCAATGCATGTTTTTTTCTTCTCTCTGTCGTCTCTGTAAAAAGGCTAATACATTTCTTAATATTTCATGTCCTTAAATTTATTAATTTGTTAAGTGAGATAATGGAAAGTTAGATGGTCATTGAAAAACACTGACAGGTTGATCACATCTCTGCAGTCTCTTTCTTCTCACATAAAATAATTTCAACTCAAATTATACTGTCAAATTAAATTATTCCATGTCAATTTATTTGGTAAGTATAGTAATGTAGGTACAGTTGGTCATTATTACAATACAATATCCTGATTATCCTGTCAGGGTTTATTTTGTGATAATGGCTGAGTCACTGTACATTATCCCTTAAAGGGATATTTCACCCAAAAATGAAAATTCTGTCCTCATTTACTCACCCTCAAGTTGTTCCAAACCTGTATGAATTTCTTTCTTCTGATGAAAAGAAGATATTTTGAAGAATATGTTGACAGGCCCCATTGACTTCCATAGCATGGAAAAAAAATAAAATAAAAAAAAATACTATGGAAATTTTCAGTTTTGGTTGAACTATCCTCTTAAAGAAACGCTCTGTAACTGTTATACCCTTATTGGAAATTGCAGATAATCTCATATCATATTATCTGACCTTATTGTGAATATTTGTTGAATATGTATGTATAAAAGTAATGCCTGATTTAAAATGTTCCATAGAACATGCAACTAGTAACTAGTAACTACTCCCTCTTGTTTAGAGGGAAGGTTTGTCTTCAGAACTAACCATATTGGCTCACTTTTTGGACTATATTTTATCTGTAGGTCTATTTCTATCCAGTATCCGCATAGTAGGGATCCAGTGTGAAAACAATTGCCTTTGGCTAATATTGCTTGGTATAGGTCTACATGGGAGAGCTTGTGTAAATACATCAGTAGTGTTAAAGGTCAACCCATTAATATGCAGTTTCAGTGACCTTAAACATTGTTTATTGGTTTTTCTGGTCAATCACGCCTTTTGTGAAATGAATATCAATTCAATAACCAGCTTTATAATTTTACTTAATATTTTTCATTCATCATTTCATGTTTCTAAATGTATTGTGTCATAACATGTCTACTGTAATTCCTATAAATGCCGCTTCTTAACCATCTTTTGCAGTTTGATGGCGGTAAAGGTCCGTTCACAACAAGAACGATAAATATAAAGTTCAGTCATGAAACTCTATCAATCGCTGATTGGTTCTTTCAGTACTACGACACCAACCAATCAGAGGTACTTCCTCATTTACGTGGCTTTATTTATACCGTATCCTAGGGGCGATCAGCACTCCGCACAATATGAGAACTCCTATAATCCCACCTCCTCCCCAGCGCCACCTGTAGAGATCTGCTACGGGGGGTTCTATCATTCTGCAGCAGCCTTTCCTTTGTTGTTATTTTGACTAAGCTGAACAATTATGTATTTACTCAGCAGCAGCAGCAGCGTAGCAGATCTCGTCTGCCAAAATCAAGTCTATGTACATTCCATGCTCCATGCTAATAAAATGCTGGTTGAATCTATTCACTCTGAGAGTTGTCATGATTGAACTATAAAGATAGTTATATTAGCGTCCACTCCACACACCAGCGGACGATATCGTTATGTTTATTCTAAGCGCGTGCTTGCCTGTCACTTTAAATGCTCGAGCTCGTTACAGCAGGATGGATTCTGATTGGCTGCCAATGTTTTTATCGTTCGTCAGCTGGATAAAATCGTTCTGAAAGTGATTCCAACGATATCATTTCTCTGTGCCGTTATCGTTATAGCTGTGGTGTGAACTCTGCTATTCTTTAATACTGAGGACGATTTTAGAACTATATCTTTATCGTTATCTGATATATTCGATAGCTGATATAACATTAGTTATTGGTGTGAACGCCGGGCCTTAACACTCCTTATCAGCAGGGGGCGATTTATAAAAGAATTGTGGTTGCCTAAAACACAAAAAGAAAGGAAGTCAAACCAAAAGGTTAGTCAGTGTTTAAAAGTTGTCTATACATATTATTTTACAACTAAGTTAAAAGCGTGTATTTCACATTGACGATAGACGCTCGCGAGCTGAAATGGCGTTTTTTTTTTTTTTTTTTTTTATATCGCGCAGGTAACCTCTCAACATATTGATCATTAAACAAATACTGTGCACAAATAATATATTTATCAGGTTATTTTGGAATTATATGGCAGAAAAAAACGCGTTTTATTTAAAACATCTTTAAGAGATTTGACGGTTTGTTTTCTGCGCTAGGGGCGCCAAACGGCTTGCGCGAGACGAATCTCAACAGATCGCGCTGCAAAAATAACCCTTTTAAAAAGAGGACTCGCTTTAAAGTTATTCAACAATTTACACATGCTCAACTCTATTATGTTACCCTAGCTACCTCTGCAAAGTAACCAGTGGTTTTGTTGCGAAAACTAAATTAATTCTAAGTTTTTTTTCGCGTAATTAGTCCATTCCCCATGTTATGATGCCCTGCGCTACGTCAGGTGCCTGGAAAATTCAAGTCAAGCTCACAGTGCGTTATTGTCCACCACATCTATCTGCACACTCTCCGTCTCTTTCTCTCTCTCTCTCTCTCTCTCCGCTCACACTGTCGCCTGCAAGCTCATGTGTGCGCGCGCCTAGAAATCCATCTGAATGCGAGGAGTGAAGGAGGGTCGGTGCGCTCTGCAGACAAATTTCACTTGTCATTCCTGAATAACGGCGCTCTACCGGAGGGGCTGGAATCGGACTTCAGTAAAAGAAGTGCGGTGGCCTTCGCCCTCACTCAGCAACGATGTCCGAATATATCCTCACCTTACTCGTCATACTGGGATTCGGGGATATATTCTCAAATGTTCAGACACTGAGGGACGCTAATTCAGAGCAAGGTAAGACAGACGCAGCAGCTCTACAATGAAACTTGCGCTCGCGAAGCATCCTATAATCTGTCAGGGCATCTCGCCACGCGCTTGATGTCTAAACATTTTAGATGCGATGCGAGTTTTTCTAACGAAATGTTGCATTGGATTGAATAGACAGGTTGAAGGCTGGAATGTTTTACTCGCGTGTTGTGGGAGTCGATGGTATAATTCAGTTCCCTATATTAGTGTCTACTGGTGTAGTGTACTAGTAGTGTGCTTGGATAGAACCAAACGAGTCTGAATAGGCTGCATGGCGAAAGAGCTCAAGCCCTCATACTCATGGTATAGTGTGAATTTTAAGACTGTATGTTGGAGAATAGTATAGTTTCAGGATGTCAAAATGAAAAAAAAAAGAATGTAAAAAAATGTTCGGTAAAAATGACAACTTTTTATACATTTTTTTTTTTTTTTTTAAATTTTGAAACATATGAATTGCTTATTTATTGAGAAATATATGTTTAATAGTGTAACACATATGTTTAAACTGTGAAATATTGATTAAATTGTTGTTCATTAATATCAGTCACCTTATAATTTGTTTTAACAGACATTCCCTGCATTCCTTGCTTTATTTAATAAGTTATTTTGCTCTTGTTATCAGTTGGAGTGAGAGATTTGTGTTGCATTATGTTGTTTTAGAAGAGTTTATTGTATTACTTTAGTGTCGTGTCTTACCCTGATGGTGTTTTGTGTTTGTATGAGTTATTGGTCATAGTTGCTGAAAAGGCCAATTTTGAGATCTCAAATGAAGTCATCATGTGACCTTCTGTTGTGCCATCTTTGTTAAATTCAGTACAGTAACATATTTTAATAGTTCAATAAGCCATCCTGTAATGCTTGTAACATTGTCACTGTTATGTTTTATTATAAAGTTTTGACAATCCCAAACCACTATTTTCAAATTGTAAAGGTTTCAACTTTTTCGAATTTCACAATGTCTTATATGGCTTGCGTAGCATAACATAAGCTTTTGGCTAAAGAGTAGTGATTATGAGTGACACTGTCAGAGTAATCTAAATCAATAAGGGCAGATATTTAATGAATCTTGATGTTGTGAATCAATGAGTCTTGAACTAGTTGCAGGGGTTTTGTTCACTTGCAGCAAATCCCTGTTCACCGACGGATTGAGATAAAGCAAAGATTGTCAGCTTGTAGCACAGACAAATCTGTCAAGATTGTTTCCCCCTTGTGCTCTCAATATTAGACGAGAGATGAAAAGAGATTCTGGTTTCAAGTATCATATCTGAATTCATGCACAGTATATAGTACAACGAGGCAGTTATTGCAAGCTTGTCTTTTATAACCAAAAACAACATTTGTAAACAAAGAGTGTTTAATGTTGTGCAGTGATTAGTGGCCAGTTTTGCAGCTGCTGTATGTTGCAAGACAACAAGATTAGGTTTATTAAAAACCAAAGGGAAAAAACATATTATATCATAATTTGAAAAATTATGAATTATACATTAAATACCCATGTTACTTGACGTTTCAATGCATCCACCACAATTGACATTCTTTAAAAGCCATTTCTAACCATTTATAGTGTTTTGTTACATCTTATCCATCATAAATAATTTACCTTTGACTTAAACATAATTCTATATGACCGCCCTCTGTCATTGTGTTTATTTATGACAACATAAATTCAACATGGCTGCAAGTCTTTGAAGCACCTAGTACCCCTTTGAATATCCACTACTTTTTAAAATATCATTTATTTCAGTGGACAGATGTCCATCTCAAAATACAATTTTAAATAAATAATATTTTTTCATTAATATTTTTTTTTTCTGAAAGATTTTTTCTTTGCGATTTAATGTTCAAAGTGTTAAGTCGAAGGCACACACGTGCACTGGATCTTTGTGTGTATTCATCCAGGTGTGTTCAAGGAGAGAAAGTGCCAATTTCAAAAGCTGCATATTCATCATATCAGATAAATATAAATGTCACAGTTCCCTGCAAATATATTTTCTGAATAGTAGTATTGAGGCTTGTGTTCTCCTGCTAAATTCCTGCATTTGTGTATCCATCGTACAGTATGATGCATATGATGTCCTAATTCTCAACACTGTTTATTCACTTATTACAAATAAAATAAATAACGACAATCGCAGTGGAGTCATCAGTGCGGTTGTGACTGTAGGTCTCTCAGGATGCTTGATAAAACTGGTTCCACAGTCTGTTTAGTGAACCTTTAATCATTGTTTGCCATCTAATCTAGTGTATCGCAGCCAAGAGTTTACAGCACTGGTGCAGGCAGATGGAAAGGCATCATTGAAAAGTAGTTTACTCAAACCACACTTCATTATATCAAACCCTCTTTTATCTTACCGGTGACTCTCGCTTCAGATATTTATCGGCTATTACAAACAGTTCAAGGTTGCTGGAAATGTTTCCCCCTTTAAGAGAGCTTGGCGTGCCCCAAAAAGCAGGTTAAGCACTATCCTTTCGTAATGAAATCGGGAGGACGCCCCCAGAGCCTAATTAAATGAGATTATATCTAGGCATGCTGTGCTGGCTTATTGTCCAACTGTGATTTTTACCTGGTATTGGAGGAAAGTCAATAAAGGCACAAACAGTGATTGTATAAATGACCTCAGTCATGCAAAGGCAATGCTGATCTGCTACACACTGCATAGGGGAAAATGCTTTTGTGGAACTCAAGGAAAGGGCAGATATCATTGCTCTGTTACAAAATCTAGGGAACTGCATACGGAGGCAGTATTGTAGGGCATGAATGTAGTACTCCCGATGTGAAGGCTGTTTTAAATGGTAAGCAAGCGGCTTCCAAGATGACTAGTTTTTACCAATTTTTTAAGACACTAATCCCATGGTGTACTGAGATGAGCAAAGTTAAAAAATAAATCCAAGATGGAGGATGTTGTGAGAAAAATGTTAAATTAAAATAAACTTAAAAATTACTGAAAAAATATAGATTTCAATTATTGGTTTAATCAATACTAGTTATTAGTAATTTTTTTTAAATTATTGTTATATTTTCATACCTAGGATTTCTGTGTGTCATGTGTTCTTATGTTTATTATTATTGGACAATTAGCTTGGCAATATGCAAATGAAATCATTATTGCTAAATAAAAATATTAAACCAAATAAGAAATATTACTATTGTAATAGCTTTCATTATAAAAAAAGAGTATTTAATGATAAATATAACTATAATAATTAGAAAATAATAATATTTTTATTTTACAGAAAACTTATATGACAAAATGTGGGGTTACCTGTTAACATGCAAGCAGCCTATGACTATAAATCATTAGAAAGGTCTAAGGATTTATTATTAAATATTATATTATTATTTTAAAAATCTGTCACAATAATTTCTTTATTTTTGTCAGGAGGTAAGGAAGTCCATGTATTTTTAAAATGAAATATGTGCCTCTTATGCATCCACTGTGAGAAAAAAAAAAAAAAAAAAACCTGTACACTGGAGAAAAACATATTGATTATATGTTCCCCTCGAAGTTCTTTAGAGAGAAATTATTTTTCCTATTTTTACCCTGAATAGGATTGAGTGAGCTTTACTTGTCTGAAACATGTCTGTTTCATACTGGACGCCGGAGGGCCCTCTTGAGCAAATACTCTAAATACTCCAAATATAACGCACGTCATTCCAGAAAATCCCCTATGGACATCATACTATCGCTGTGACTGAATAAAAAGAAGATAGAAACGCTTTGATTGATTTGATTAAACATGAATATAATAAACAGACGACTACGACAATACATGATTTATATGTGTTCTTCAAGCCTTCTTGGGTATTTCTGTAATAATAAAGTATATTTATAATGCAATGCTAATCAAAATGCTTTTTCAAACACTTGAATGACATTATGAAGTGAGTTTGGAGTAAAAACACGTTATTAAATGTTGTCTTTTGTTGGACAAGGGGTTTATAAAGGCTTCTCATGTTTGGAAAGTTTTGTAAGTTTGAAGTGTGTTGCTTTTTCAAATGCAGTGCTCTCAGATGGAGCGTCATTTACTACTGATCACAGAGCAGCTCTTCACTAATACGCTGTGTACATATTTTTATAATTAAAAATCAGAAAAAACTGCAGCCTTTGCAATGTCATAATCACACTAAGCCAAATCGGGATTTTGATTCGATTTCGATTAATCGTGCAGCCCTAGTTAGGATGCTTCCTTAAGGCTAATTCACACTGCACCGACAGACACCGACCAACGGCAAAAGACACGTTCGTCGGGTTTTATCGGATCAGTGTGTTATCCCTGTCGCCGTCTGTTGTCATTGTCGGCTCTTGTTTTATCCGAATGAACATGTCCGTTCTGTGTTTGTCAGGTTGTGGAAAGTGTTGTACAATCAAGTGATTCGGTCGGCATCTGTCGGTGCAGTGTGAATTTGCCTTTAGAGGGCAGCTGCTATATGGATAATAGTGAGGTTTTGGAACAGTGTTGTGGTTACACAGCACTTTCACCCCACCTTAAAGACTGACCTTCTCAGGTTGGTCTACATTTATTTTCATAGGTGGTTTACGTTAATGTCTGAAAAGTTTTACTTGTTTGAAAAATGTTTGTTTTCTTTAAATATATCTGCCATATGGAACTCATTTGCAGGCTGTTTATTGTTAGTCATGAAAACCCATGGCTCAGCTTCAGGTGTTTCCTCCCTACCAACCAGGTAATTGGTCCAGTGGTCTCAGTCTCCAAAGAAAATTAGAACTGCCACAGCTTGGTGGATGACCTTGCAATTATCCATGTAACACTCTATAAAACGGGAAGCAATAAGGCATGCTAATCCAGAGCCAAAGTACTCGCTGAAAAGGGGTTTAGAATGACAAGGGAGATGACAAAGCAAAGCTCTTGGGTTGGTAAGAGCAGCAGCCTTGCTTCTGGAAGTGATTCATCTAGCACCTGTGTGGCAGGCTTCATTGTTTTTGTTGGCGTTCTATTGCATGCCCCATTTGTTCCGATTGAAGTTCAGTTGAAGTTGGCCACACATTCAGCTGAGTCATTAAGTGCTCTGACCTTTGACAGATCGAGTGGTTGTGGCTGAGCTTTGCAGTTGGAGCTTATACAGCAATGCACAGGTAATCTGCTGGCCTGTGACATCATGTGCATCTGTATTCTATGTTGACATGTTGGAACATGCTCTGTGGGAGCTAATGGAGAAGGTCAAGATGTTTTATTGGACCATGGTTTTCCATCCAGTCTGCAAGGTCCAAAATTAACTTTTTTCGGCTGCCTTGCCAATTTGAATTTTCTGGCCATAAATATGTCTTGCATTAAACTGTGTTTTGCATGATTTTTAATTAAAATAAATATTTTTGCCAGTCCTGTAATTGACCGGCCACCTGTCCAGGGTGTTTGCTACAGCCTGTGATGCTGGGATTGTCTTCAGCATCCTTGTGACCCAACGTAGGCCAAAAGGCTTTGGAGAATGGATGGAGATATTTTTGTTTCTATGACAATGGAATTATTTATCTATTTTGTCTGCATATTATGACAAATATTGCAAATCATTGGTCAATCAGAGCATCATATACATCAGTGGTAACACTTTACAATAAGGTCCCATTAGTTAATTTAAGGTCCAGTTAGTTTGCTACAGTATTTATGCATCTTTGTTAATGTTAGTTTATAAAAATTCAAATGATCATTGTTAGTTCATGTTAACTAATGTAGTTAACTAATGCTAATAAATAGAACCTTATTGCAACCTTAGTGCTACCATGGTCATAGGCGCCGATCGTATTTTTCCTATCACGGAAAAATACAAGATATTCTCCATTGATTTTAACCAATAAAAAATCGCTTTCAGATACGATTATCTTTACCTTTTTATAGTTTATTTGAGGCCTTTTCTATCGCGTTATTTGAATGACAAATGTCGAGAGCACATCCAAGTAATGAGCACAAATCTCAGCTCGCAGGCAGATTTCCTTCACTCTCTCACAAAACTGGACACGCATTCTCAAATAGGCTATCTCATGGCTCTGCTCTCGCTCAGATACGTGCGCACTCAAACTCAAACTCTCCTTGCTCTTTCTCTAGAATGGTCTTCTCTCCTGGATTTATTGTTGCCAGAAGCTTTCAACCACCAGACTTTCAAGATTGAGTGACAAAATAACACAGTGTACCTTTAAATTGTAAAGAAATTACGGATCCGCCTAAATTTCATGAGATAGCATTTTCAAGCTGAATTTAGTTAGCCAGTTCTCAAGTTATTTTATTATTTAATAGTTGTTTTTGAGTTAAGTGCTTATTGTAAATAGGTAGGCTATTTATTGAATTATTTTATTTAGAGAACCTACTGTGGGTACTGGGCACCTACCGGCACAAACATAAATCGGTGCCTATGACCATGGTAGTCTACGAGATGAACAGTAGTCTGTTATTTATTAGACAATTAGTCAGTGACAATTCGACTAACAGTTTTACCATTTGTTTTAAAAGCATAGTTCACCCAAAATTGAAAATTCTGGCATCACGATTAGACGTGCCAATATTCGGTAATGCGATATATCACGATAATGAATATGCACGATATTGTTATCGTGGGCACTTCAAAATACCATAAATAATAATTTATTACCAGTTATTAAAATTTTTATAATGCATTTAAGAACACTTTCCCCATCAACCGTATAAAATGCACAACACCGCTGTATTCTGCGTCAAAGGGACACACGCTCAGATGTAAACAAGCCCAACATGCATGAGAAGCACATGGCGGTACAAGTGAGGAGACGCGCTGATTGAAAGTGCACGTTCACTCTCTGACAGCAGAGGGCGCTGATGGAACAGCAGAATGCAGCGGTTACCCCGGAAACCCCGCAAACAAAGCAGCTGTTAGTGAAGTTTTTAAAATGCTTCAAACAGCCATTCATTTTTTTGTAATCTCAGTGTTGTTCATCACAGCACCAAATACTTAATACTTAAAGACTTAATAGGCTATTTAGTTTCAAAGTTAAACATTTTTATATTTTAATCTGGACTACAACATCCCCTAATGATTGAAAATGTTCTGATTATTTGTTATTGATCAGTAAAACTTTGAGACATACAGCTTCATTAGTTAACATGCTAATTCATTATTACCAAACTGACAATGAAAAATACTTATAAAGCATTAATTATTCTTAGTTAATGTTAATTTCTTAGTTACTGTTTAATAACATTACTAAAATCAAAAGAACTTATTTAATGGACCTGAGATAAAACTAACAATGATCAGTTTTATTTCTTACCTAACATTAACAAAAAATAATACTTTCTGTAACAAATGTAGCTATTGCTCAATCTTAGTTAATGCATTAAATAATGAGACCTTATTGTAAAGTGTTACCTGTTGTTCTTTATAGCCTAATTCTTTTGCACTTTAATCTGTTTGAAAATTTTACTTTATATATTTTTTGCGTATTGTATTATTGTATTTAAACATTCAGAGTTCTTTTTGTTATTACAAAAAGAGTTCTTAAACCTGTTATACTATGACAACACTTTTTTTGCAACTTATTTCAATATCGTGATAATACCGCATACCGTGATTAAAGCTTCAGCAATTAATCGCAACATGAAAATTTTATACCGTCACATGCCTAATCATTATGTATTCACCCTCTTGTTGTTCCAGACCTGTATGAATTTTTGAAGAATGTTTGTATCCAAACAGTTTTGGTCACCACTGACGTCCATTGACGTCAAAAAACAGGCATTTCTCAAAACATTTTTTATGTTCCCCAGAAGAAAGTCTTACAGTTTTGGAACGACATGTTAATTATGCTAACAAAATGTTGAGTAAATGATGGAAGAATTTGAATTTTTTGGGTAAACCATCACTTCAATCCATTGGCAACTAACACTTTTATTTACCCGCCAAATCTAATTTGTTCTCACATTGAGCTCTCTGGGTGTTAATTTTCAAGCCTGTGTCTTAGAAATCAGAAACATGTGAAAAAAAATATCAATGAGTATATGAAATAGATTCACGTCACAGTGGCCACTGATTGAGCAAAGTATTTTGGATGCTTTTAAGCACAGCCATGAGAGTGCATATGTTGTTATAGTTTGTGGATTTATGCACCCATTTTAATTGGATCTGGACAACATTGCACCATTTTCAGAAAACAGTCTGTCAGCTGTTAGATCTGGTAGAACACATGGTGGCCTGTTACCGTAGGCGAGTGCTTGGTGAATTACTTTTGGGCTGGGGTGGAGACCCATGTTCAGACCAGTGTGTCTGTTTGTGCTTTCTCACTGTTGAATTAATTATTCAGAGGTTTAAGTTTAAGCTTTTTGTGGAGTGTGAAGCATAACTTAAGTAATGTGATTAATAAAGCTGTGGATCTTCTCGCTCTCTCTTTTTCTCTTTTCATATTTTGTCCTTCGTGGAGGGGTATCGGCCTTTATAAAACATTACTAGAATACATGGAAAGGATTCAATTAGAATTTGATTTTTTTTTTTTTTTTGTGAAAGGCAGAGGAAATTAATAATTTATCTCAGCAAATACATAGATGAGTGCCTTCAATAAGAAACAGTTTTCAAAACCAGATATTTGCTACTTTGCATCTTAAGAATTATACATATTTATGTAAAAATAAATGACATAGCAACAGGTATTGAAAGGTAAAAAAGAAGTAAGATAATAATTCAATTGTGGTATTTTTATGACTGCAAGTGGTTTGCTTAAATTGACATGCAGTATGTAAATAATCCAAATGGTTTTGTCGGGTTTCTGGTCTGAGTGGCTTTAGGACTGCTGTGTGGTTCATTTATAACATTGTGAACCATATAGGGGTAATGATGACACACAGAGGAGGAGATGAGCCGCTTATTTTATTTCTGTGGAGATGACAAAATGAAGAGCATATTATATGTAAACTACTCAGAGACTCTCAAAGGTCTTCGGTGTTCTGCACAAATGAAGGCTCGAGGGTTTAGCCGGACCACCTTGTAATGCTGTGTGAAAGTCACAAAATTACATTAGAAATATAATACATAAGAAATATAATGTATTCTGTGAATTGATGTAGCCTTAGGCTGTCAGTAGATTAAAAATGTATTTTTAATTAACAAGTTTTTTACCTAATGCGATTAATCAAACATGATTAAAAGTTTGGTGTTGGTAAGTTTTTTTTATTTATTTTTTTTATTTTATTTTTTTTATTCATTTTTATTCAGCATTGACTCTTTCAATTGATAAAAAGTGACAGTAAAGACAATTATAATGTTACAAAAGATTTCTTTTTCAAATAAATGCTGTTCTTTTGAACTGTATTCATCAAAGAATCCAGAAAAAAATGTATCATGGTTTCCACAAACATATTAAGCACAACTGTTTTCAATATTGATAACTAATAAGAAATGTTTCTTGAGCAGCAAATCAGCATATCAGAATGATTTCTGAAGGATCATGTGACTTTGAAGACTGGAGTAATGGCTGCTGAAAACTGAATTACAGGAATAAATTACATTTTAAAATATATTTGTTACATTGGTTTGGGTTTTGTTGGTGTTCATGTCTTTTATTTGGAAATTCTCATAGTCATGTTTCCTGTTTGTCATGTGTTTCCCTTGCTCCTCATGTGATCCTGTCATGTGCCTTCCCTGTTCATGTGTCTTGTTCTGATTGGTTCTCTTGTCATGTTCTCATTGGTTCATTGTTCATTGCTTTCAGGTGTGTCTTGTTAAGTCATTAGTCTCTGTATATAAATAGACCTCATGTTTCCATTGTCTCTTGTCTAGTATTGTTCAATGTAACCTGCTGTTGGTTAGTTTCTTGTTTCATGATTTTTGATCAAGTTTATGTCAAGTCATGTTTATTTTTGTTTTTAGTTTAGTGGTAATAAAGAAATTGCTTTTGGGTTCAGTAATACTCGCCTCCAGTGGGCTTCCATTGCATTATTAAAATATAAAAGTTATTGGTTACACTTTATTTTGAGGTGACGTAGTTACATTGTACTTATTCTAGTAAGTACTGAGTAATATTAATTAACTACATGTCTTACTATAGAGTTACAGGTTAGGATTTGGTTTAGGGTTAGTTACTTGTAATTATGCATAATTTACTGTTATTGTCATAGTAATTGTTGTAGTAACATGTAACTACGTCACCTTAAAATAAAGTGTTACCAAGTTATTTTAAATTGTACTTAGATTTCACAATATTACACAAAAGCTCCTTCAAAAGCATTACCAAATCTTACCAACCCCAAACTTTGAAACAAACAAACAAACAAAAACCCAGTGTAATAGAAAATGAACTGAGATCTCATCACAGCTAAAGTAAACCAAAAGTGAATCCTCTATTGTAAGTTGCTTTTGGATAAAAGTGTCTTGTAAATGCATAAATGTTAATGTAAAAAGAGACCTGAGACAGTGCGAATATTAAGAAAACAGGGTACTTTTTCACCCCATTCACTTTTTGGTCCACTATCTGAGTTTCATTCTATTAAAGAGGACTCGGCACCCTCAGAAATGCCATAAGGGTTTAGATGGGTTAAAAACTAATGCTAGACTCAGAGCAATATATGCAGACAGTGGACCAGAGCTGCAGAGATTCAACAGTCTGTGAGACAGTTTTATCTTGCGGCTAAAGTATGCCTATCAGTCTGACAGCTTGAGCCCAGAACAAGTAGTTGGGGCACCCTCATGGGGCGTCTCATAGCCTTATAGTTAGCATGTAGCTTTGGTACACTGTTGAATCTTTAAAAAGCATCATAACACTCATGTGACTGAAGTGTGAGTACAACCAAAGGTTCTTTCAGCCTGTAAAGATAGACTGGTTTTCAGTGTCATACCACATTAATAAAAAAATTGTTTTGGACAGGCTTCTCTGGTGCCCTGTGGATATTAGTGGTTCACTCACTTGACATATGGCAAACAAGACCACACACCTGGGGAGAGAAAGAGAGAGAGAGAGAGAGATTCCAACCCATGACCAGAGGAGTGTTTGAGAGAATGTCTCTTCCAAACTCCTCTACATTAATGCCTGCTGTTGTGGCAGTGATTTAGGACCGCCAAACCAGATTAAAAGGGAACTGTCCCAGCTGCCACCTGGCACACAGATATAGGGCTGAGAGCCTGATGCTGGAATGCTTTAAAAACCCATAGAGGAGCCTGATACATCATCTATCTGTCATTCAGGGGAAAGGCGTTCAAAAGGATTTAAAGTCCCCCTAAAATCAAAATTTAAGTTTTTTAGCTTTTAGTATGAATATGTTAGCCTTAAGGTTATGAATAAGCTGGTGCGTTACAAAACAATGACAAAATTCGCATTTAGGAGATATAAGCATTCAAAACTTACAGTCTCTCACTTCTGCTAAAATGGATCACGGATTTTCATGACATCACATCACATTTCAGTTTCTCGTCAAATCTTCGGTCCAATAATGCTGCACGTTCCAGCACTCTTCAGTGGGCCTTTAAGGTGGTTTGGTTTAGTTTGACTTGCTTTTATTTTGATATACTTTGATAGAATTAATTATTTGATTCAGTTAATTACCACCAGCTTTGGTTTGTAACCTAGGGTGACTATATGTGCCATTTTCCCAGGACGCGTCCTGTCCAGGATTTCTAAGTTGCATAAAATGTCCCAGTTTTGGTTTTGTTTTCATCTTTGCGGAAGGTACTGACTGAAAAATAATTTGACCAATAGCGTGCATTATACATAATCGACCAATCGTGGCTTGCGAGAAGGCTGGATCTACAGAGAACGGTCAAAGCATTGCAAATACGATAACATTTTAATGCATTGCATGAAGACTGTCAATAAGAACAGTGGCTTGCACAGACCTCCATGTAGAAATCACGTTCCTAAATCGCGTTCCGGGGGCACATCGATATGACCACTTTCACGATTAAAGAGGCAAGGGCTCAAGCCATTTTAGGCAATTTAGAAATCCTGGACAGGACATGTCCTGGGAAAATGGCACATATGGTCACCCTATTGTAACCCCACTCGGCGGGACTCTTGCTGTGACCTACAGTACATGCAGTTTCATGCAGCTTGCATTCTCTTTGTATTTTTCAATTTCTCACCTGATTTCAATCTGAGTACCAGCAACATTATTTTGTTAAATAAGTATTAATTTAAAATCTACAATCTGAAATCTACAACAATCTGTACCTTAAAAATGTTTATTTTAGTCTATAGGGTGCAACAGTTGGGTTCCAGCAGCAGAAATCTTAGTCATTTTCTCCATAGGGGTATTGATTTTTAACAATAACTTATAAACCTTTAAATGGAGACCTATTGTGAGCTATGAGGTTGTTAATTGAGGTTAAAAGGCCAACAGTCCAATAAATGTTTATTGCAAAATATGGGTAATGTAGTTTTTAACCTACAATTCCACAGTTAAACGTGTTTATGGAAATAATGTGGACTGATGGCTTCATAACCTCAATTAACAACCTTTCAAGTATGGATTTGCAGTGCTTCATGGGATTGTAGTTCTTTCCCTCATTAAAGATGTTACACAGTCTTGTACCTTTGTTTTTTTGTCCAATTTTCAAATGCTTTTTTGCTTCAGATAAACATTTGTAATGTTGTGATTTACCTCGTTGGTTTGGTTCATGGTCAAAAAGTCTTAATGAAGACTTTTTTTTTTTTTTTTTATAAAAAAAAAAAAAAAAAAATCCTTTTGGGAAAAATGAATGGGAAAAATACGTCAGAAACCAAGGCTGCTGGAAAAGTAAAAAAAAGCTGGAAAAGAAAAACTATTTTTTGCCTAGTTAAAAAATGTGTACTCTTACAGATCCCAACCTTCTCAAATGTGTGTTTAGTAGAACACATACCCACAGCATTGCTAATAAAATTATACAAATACACAAATATCAGGAAAAAACAACAACTATATTGTCTATTTGACCTCACTAGTTGTTTAGTCAGTTGTTACATTAGTCCACTTAACTATTGTGACCCATCCCTTATTTTAAATGCATTATGTGTTAATAGTATGCAGTTTAATGCATGTAGTTAACTTTATTTCTCGTTTCAATTTAAAGTCCTTTCAGCAACAGCATATTGCACTGTGCGTCTCCTTTCTGATTGTTTAGGATCACCACCTGCTGTGGTCTGTCACAGCTGACTTCTTTCTGTTTCTGACTCTTTTTGTTCTAATTAGATACATGCCTGCTTGTTTTTGTTTCTTTTCTTTCTGTGCTGGAGAAGTGCGTTCACCCTCTCTGCATCTCTGATGCGCCTCAGCGCTCTGTGAAAGCACAGGAGATAAAGCACTCAGCCTCCCAATCTCTGACTGTCTTTCACTTCCAGTGCTCGCTGCTGGATAAATAACAGTCATCTCAAATGTTATTCTGTACTCAGGCTCATAATGTACAAAGCAGAATGGAAGGGAGGCTAAAAGAGAAGATGAAAAGCACCCACCTTCAACAATTTCTGTTTAGTAGTTTTAAGTAAGTGAACATGACTGAGTATATTTGGAGCACAGTTTTAGATTTAGTGCTACTGATTTTAAAACTCTTGCAATTGTGTAACCAGTGGACTAAAGGTCTTCAAAGGTCATGTGGTACCTTGATTTTAAACTACACATATTGAATGATGTGGGTAATGTTAGGACGTGCGCAAAAAAACTTTTTTACATCATCAACCCATACACGTTCGGTCACTGTGAGCTGCATTACACGCAGGACTCAAATGGTGGCTAACAAGGAAATCTCTAGCGTTAATTTTGATCACAGCTTGTCTTGAAAAATGAAGACAATTTGACATTTGTCGTAAAAGTCACACTGCAGGACTGTGTGCCAAATCTTCTGACACTGCCAGAATTTCATCTGAGGTAAAATTTGATTGCAAAGGTCATTAATTGGCTGTGGGTGAACATGTCAAACTAACGATCAAAGACTACAGATTTTAGCCTAGGATTATAGGAATCTTTTAGGATTCTCAAAATGTGTCTCGGACGACCAAATTGTGTCCAGAATCGCACAGTATGCTCCCGCCTTAAGATATTTTTACTCCAATTTATTCTCTAAAAGAATGAATCTGCCATTTTTTGAGGTACCAATTTATTGATATGGTAAATATACCATCTTTCTTTCTACCTTTCTTATATCATCTGTCTGTTATGTTTAGATTAAAATTTACACTGTAAAAATGTTTATAGTTTTTACAGAAAAAAATATTAAAATGCTACAGTGAAAACATGTTAATTGGTTAATTTACTATACCATATATGGTGGAGAATTGTAAATATATGCAAATAGTTTTGTTTCTTCTTATTGTTTAGGGTGATTTTTGTTACATTTTCTGTTATTAAGGTTATGTTAATATTTAGACAGGCCACTTATGATTCATCATGTGGTAGTACTTTTTAAGGTAAAAACCATGATCGTTCAAATAGATTGAAATAACATTATATCACTTAATGAAATGTACAGTTTTAAGATGTAAAATATACAGACACAACAAATCAACAATTAAGATTCTGTTTCTACATCATGAAATTCATGTTCTATTTATGTACATTTTATTGAAATTGTTAAGCTGATGACTTTAATTTACCAAAAATTCAAAGAAGCATTTTTCCTAGTGGTCTCAGACCATCTCTCAGTCTGTACATAGTTGTTTACAGTTTAGGCACATTGACTGTAACATTCAGCCTAGACTCTGTATTGTCACCATATAGTTTATGAGTTAAGCTGTTTGCCTGGTCTGTTTTGGTAAAACCAATGAAAACATCCAGATGGTGGTGAAAAGCAATTGCAGCATTTCAGCTGATTTGATTCTGACAATTTTCTGTAGGCCTGTTGATGCATCATAAGTCACCTGTTATGTTTCCCCACTATAATTAGGGAACAGAAGAACAGGAGGCTAAGAGAGTTTAAAACATTCAGCACGTTGTTTCACACTGAGCCTCGGCGGCTCTGCCACAATGTGAAAATGGCCTTTCTTTATGTCGCTTTTTCATTCCACTGGGATCCCTGCTTTTGGCATCGGTGCTTGTCACTTGCTATTTATCTCTCCTAAAGGCAATTAATTTCTTTGAAACAAAGAAGTCAAAGCCCCCTAGCGTAACAAGCCAACACAGGTGAAGGAAACCAGCTTAGCAAAAATGCAGCTTGTGATTGCACTTTGTTACTAAGGAAACAAAAACTATTCAGCAGGGGATTAATTATGATCAAGTAGCCATTAAAATCAATTGTAATGCCTGGATTTAATGTTGAAGTTGATTAGTAAATGCAGTCTATTGGAAACAACAGATTGGCCTGGAAATAATGCCTGATGGGTCATTCGCTGACATCACATGGCTTTGAAAAACCACTTTGTAGTGCAACTCTTTCAAAATGGGCTTTTATGGATGCAGCATACAGAATACATTGCAGTTTAGTGTTTGATCATTTAGCAAGTGATTTCTGGAGTTTGTACATGTTTTAAAACAACTGCTTTGTGAAGTACTTTATTAAATAGTGTTTAGAACAAAAATGTCAGATTTATGCATTACAATTATTTGTCCCTTTTTCTCAATACTGTCTAAATGTCTAGATGGAGTAGCAGAATCAAAATTTGAGAGCTGAGAGTAACATTGGCTAAGCAGACATCTCAACATGGCAGTTTCAGAAATGATTTGCCTTGGATGGAAGAACGTGGATAATGCTGTCATGCTCCCTGCTGATTGACAGGACAGGAGGGACCTGAACTTCATCAAATGAAGTGTGCCGCAGTGGCTGGAGTCTGTGCGGTGTTGAAGTCATGGGTCGACTGCTGTTTTTGATTGCTCAGCTGTCATGCTGACTTGTCTGACACCGGGTGGAGAGGTCAGGCTTTGACTTTTCCTCACTACGTGATCTGCATCCAAAAGTTGAGCCCTTATTTTAGCTGGTTAATAATGTGTTTGCTGGCGTATCTGGACAGAGATGTCTGTGAAAAACAAATGAGTATATAGTGAGATTCCAGATTATTCCGTCCATGCTGAAAAAGGAAATGTTGAGCAATGTGTGAGTATTCTGTGGACGCTCTGTTGCACTGTTGTCCTTATTAAAGTTTGCATGAAACGGAAGTTGTGATGTATATCAGAGTGAAATGGCTTCTCAAGCAAGAAGAAAATGTAGGGCGGGACTTGATTTTGTCCAACAGGAATTGATTGGATTGTTGTAGTTTGCTATTGTTGTGACAGTAAACGCGTCATCAGAGAAGAGATATCTGTTTTTTTAAAGATTTGATTTCATAATGACATTAAATAGTGCAGTTTTAAAGGAATAATTTGGCCAAAAAATCATTTATTCACCGACATATCGTTTCAAAGCAGTATGACTTTTCTACTGTGGAACGCGCACACGCGGACACACACGCACACACACACACACACAAAGTTTTTTTTTGTATACAGTGAAAGTCAGTTGTTTTGGACCCCATTGACTTGTATTGTCAAAAGCAGTTCTTTAATGTGTTTTTGTATTTGGAACATGAGGGTGAGTAAATTATGGTAGAATATTCATTATTTATTATTTCTCCCTTTCAGCAGACTTTCACAGCCCACGACTATTACATTTATTTTGGCAGGCGAACAGCATCTCACCACCATTTGCAATGTTACTCATTGATTAGACCTCTGTTTTTCGCAGGGGCTTAAGAAAATTAAAAGAACATGTAATCCTCTAGGGCCATGTTCACACAGCAGCAGAATATGGTTGTCAGTCCTGTATTTGAGTCCTTAATACAGTTACGTTCACACACAGTACGGTTATTTACTTGAGAGACAACCGCATTCTATAACCGATCACATCTGCATTCTCGGAAAATTTGCACTGTGTGAAGGGAACCAGACTGGACAACTAGTTGTCTGTCACGTCATACAGTGCGAGAGAGCCAATCTGCTAAGGGGTTTCATGTGTGGTTTCACTTTTGGTAACTTACAGCGAGGGAGATATGAGCTGTGCTTCATCTGAAAGTTTTAGATCCAGTCACTATTCTCCACCTGAGTCGCTCCCATCAGTTTTGTGTTCAGTGCTCGACTCAAATGCCGTGTCATGCGTGAGATGCTGCAAAGGACGTGAGAAGTGAGGGCAACGGTTAAAGGCATCCAGCTAGCGCATGTTTAAATTGAAGCAGCTGACGGTTAATGAAGATTTGATGGATAAACTCGCAGTTGAATTGGACTCTTAAGATTTAAGAAGTTTAATGGATGTCGCCCTCTTTGATATCACTTTGGTCACTGTCACTATAGTTACTAATAAGAGAATACAGGCTTGACTCTCATTGCATGTTCATACAGAGTATTCGAGACGCTACTGTAAGTTGCTGTGTGAAATGGACATTCAAGTAAGTAAATGCGGTTGTCAATCCCAAAAACTGAGCCTAGGTCTTTTTTTTTTTTGTTTTTTGTCCATACAATGAAGGTCAATTGTTTTGGACCCTATTGTATTGTCAAAAACAGTTATTCAATGTGTTTTTGTGTTTGGAATGACATGAGGGTGAGTAAATTATGGTATTCATTTTTGGGTGAATTAAACATCAAGGTCTTTTAATAAGATGCAACACAGAGTAATTCAACAATTAAAAAGAAATTAAATGATGAGACATTGCTGTTTCAGAGAATTGTGCATTAGCATTTCTACTTGGTTTCTTTACATAAAACCTCTGAAGCCTAAACATGTCTGAATTGGACATTTTGATTACTTGTAATTGAATGCAGCATTAGGGTACCATTATTTTTCTGAAGGTTTTCTTGTTTTTGTCTGCTGCCAAGGCGCCTAATGCATCCTGCAGAGATGTTTTCCTGTTTGTAAAGTAACTTGCCGTGCAGGGAAAAAAATATTTTTTTCTCTTTGAATATGCTGTTGTCCATGGTAAGTGTCTGTGTCTCGGAGAAGTGTACTGAAGTGGATAATTTGCAGTAACTGTCAAAGCACAGTCTCACTGTGGATTGTCTAAGATATTACAAGCTAAGGGCCAAGAAACTATCCTCTTTTTCTTTTTTTTTTTTTTTTTTTGGATGCAGTTTGTCAAGCAGTAACAGTTCAAGTTAACTTTTCGAGGACAGGAACTTCTCCCTCTCTGACTTGTTCCACTTAAACAATCTTTCAAGTGGCTCATGTGACATTCAAAGCCAGGCTCTCTCCTTTCCCACCGGATCACCCTAAACAGGTCTTGTCACAATATCCTGTCACTAGGTGCCAAAATCTGACTGAATGATTTAGCACATCCTGCCTGTCAGGTCCATTATATCTAATAGAGAACCTGATGCATAGATTCCGCCTGACAGTGTGGCTGTAATCAAAATGCCTTTGTACGATTTGGGCACCTCTTTACTCCTAGATACGGCAGCCAGCGGGTGCCCTGGGGGACCCTTTGCAGATAGCGCCGCAAAACATTAATTTTCAGATCTGCTGAACGCAAGCGGCGGCCCCCGGCATTGTTTCCCCCAGGAGCCCAGGCGCTTCATTATAAAAAAAAGGTCCTCTCTCACCATCCTCCACAGTATTTTGACCTAATGACTTTTCTGAAGATTCAGTGAGGGATTAAAGCTCATCCTTATTTCTCCCTTTCAGCAGACTTTCACAGCCCACGACTATTACATTTATTTTGGCCGGCAAACAGCATCTGACTACCATTTGCAATGTTCCTCATTGATTAGACCTCTGTTTTTTCGCAGGGGCTTAAGAAAATGAAAAGAACATGTAATCCTTACTGGTTTTAGTGTCTGAACCAGCATAGAATAGAAATGGATGTTAAAATTGATATAGGCAGATTGCTAATAAACATTAGAGTAGCAGAAGTGATGTTCAACATGAGGATGCATTAATATGTATTAAGTGTGCTCCCAGTCAAATATTCTCTTATAAGAAAAAAAATGTGATAGAATGCCACTGTATCATTAGTATTATTTGAATCATTTATCAAAGTGAATAACATATTGAGGTTGCTATTTGTTCAATGCTTGTTGAGTGTGAATGCCAGAACAGAGAGCCATTAATAAAGCCCTGTCATATTGTTGCTACAAATGATTTGCAACAGCGTAGAGCGGGTTGGGGCGGGTGGGGAGGTAATTTTTGAGAGATTGTGGAAAGGGAAGAATAATTGAAATCTGGAATGTGATATGAACAAGTTACCCTCGCTCTATATAACCATTACAACATGGTTCAGTGAATGTATTCACAACTGTAATACCCTTGCTAAGCCATGCGTGCTAACCTGCTGACAAGCCAAAAAATGTCCTCGTAGTAGCTGTGATTGATACAGCCTGAAATGAGATGTTTCTTGTGCTCATTAAGAACACAAAAGAATGGGAGATCACATTAACTGACTGATAAAACAACAGCACGTGTGGTGGTTGTACTGTAGGTGCCGTGAAAGTGAGATGATATCCTCATCGTCATTGATTGGCTTATGTCATATGAGTTGAGGATGGAAGGATTTCATCTAAGGACCGCTAAATCTCTCTGGCACTGTGGAGGGTGAAATTACCAAGACGACATGCAATAGTTCCCTTGGGTTGATTTAAATGTATTACGTTAAATGTATAAATGTTAAGGCTGCACAATGATGGCAAAAACCCCATCATTTTTTTTATTATTTCCCTTGATAATGATTGTTTATTCTGAATAATAAAATGTGGTTACACTTTATTTTAGTGCTGTAGTTACATTGTAATTACCCAAATAAGTACTGAGTACTATTAATTAACTACATGTACTTACTATAGAGTTACAGTTAGGGTTATGGTTTGGTTTAGTGTTAGTTATTTGTAATTATGCATAATTTACTGTTATTACTATAGTAAGTACATGTAGTAACGTGTAACTACGGCACTGTAAAATAAAGTGTTACCTAAAATGTATATTATAATTTATGATATTTTAGGCAACTGCATGCTATAATCTTTTGTCTTTTTTTTTTTTTTTTTTTTTTTTTTGTAGGCTACACATCCAAAACAAGCTGAGAACTGTTCCTTGATTACTTTATATACATCAATAAAGCCATTCGATTTATACAATACTGATTGTTTCAAAGCAGCTTTACAGTGATAAATAGGAAAATAATGATCAATGATGCAAACAGAAATCAATTCTGCTGTGATTTAACTGTGTAAACTTCCTCAATTATGAAATGAGTTCAGCTAGAAGCAGCTCTACCGAAGACAGTAGTGTCGTTAAAGCAAAAATAAAAAGTAAGCTTATACCCTCTTAGCAGCTTGAAAAACAAAACTGCTATTCAAATTTTAAATAATTTATTCACAGGAAATGAGAAACATGAGAATACCATTTTAATTAATGACGTTGTCACTAGCAACTTTGGATGGAAACAGCAAATTTAACTTTAAAATTAAACACTGTCATGTTATCTTGCGTTTGGATGTCTGGTGTTTGGGAACACAATCGTGTTGAGTAGTGTTGTTAAAAGTACCGACTGCGATACCAAGTCGGTAATGAAATTTTAAAAATGTGACGCTTTGAGCGCTGTTGAGCGGATTCGTAATCACCTATGATTGGCCTTTGTGTTCACGCGCTCATCAGATACTGCATGTCTGTGATTGGCGACAATGATGATTGGCTACAAGCACATGGAAGTGTTTGAATCTAAAAGCATTTTGAAAACGGGAGCGTTTGAAAGCAGGTGTCTATCAATGGATGGTTCGCTGATAGGTGCCTTCAAATGCTCCCGTGTGTATCTGTGTAAGCGCTCAGTGAAGAGCGTCATTGATGTCTATTTACAACATGTTTTTGAAGCGTTGATCATTGTAGCCAATCACAGACATATCTAATCAGCGCGTGAACACAGTTGCTAATCAGAGGTGTTTACGAATCCTCAACAGTGCTCAAAGCATAACATTTCTAAAATTTCAGTACCGACTTGGTATCGCGGTCGGTACTTTTGACAACACTAGTGTTGAGACATTTCTTTGGCTCACGCATTTCAGAATGATCAAACCACATTTTGAGATGCTGTGCAATGAAATTGGTCTGCTGGTTAGTCTAGTTATCCAATCACATTGTCTGTTGAGGCAAAGTCACAAGAGATTTTTTTTTTTTTGTTGCGCATCAAGGGATTTATTTGGTAAATGTGTTTCCATTGTAGTTTATGTGCACGTCTTCTTATCGGATAAAAAAAATTATCCACCTCAAATTGAGCGCACAAGTTTTTTATGCACATTTTTAGAATTTATGCTCATCTTGCCGTTTCCATCCAGCGTTTTTTATGGAGTATCCCAAAATTTGCACATAAATAGGTGGATGGAAACATAGTTTACACAGTTTCACGTGACCGTTTGAGGCTTGCTGTTCAGTGAGAGCTCAAATGCTCCCAAAAAACTTTACAAAGTCTTTATTGTACAATAATCTATTGTTTACTTTGTGTTCTTTTTGGTTATAATACTAGTGTTCTAGTTTTGTTGCGTTGCTTGCTTCCAGTGTAGACTGTATGTAAACAATGCAAATTAACGCCGTTGCATTCCGTTTTGGTTCAATGGCTTCTTTTTTGAGTGTCAGGTGTTCTCCAGCATTAATTTTTATGGGCCACCACAAACAGAAGTGAAACACAAAATACACCTTGCTTATTTAGAGCAGTTGTCATCACTGATAGGCTATAGAATAATTAAATGCCTCTGATTTACAATTGATGATTGGTTACCAAGGATGAGAATCTACAGGGACCTGGCAATACTATTTGATCCCCTGGTTTCATAGGAAAGGCTTAAGCTAGTCCTAGACTAAAGTGCATGTTTGAGCTGCCATTGTTTTGTCTCAAGATGCACACCAGTAATGTTTTTTCTAGTGTATGTTTATAAAAGCTACTTAAATATCCTAATTGAACTAAGACCTAATCTTGGCTTAGGCCCTGTCTGTGAAACCGCGCCTATATTGATATAGGGTTCAAGCAACAATATTATTGCAATTCTTTTTTTAGAGTATAGTTATTAAAAACTGAGCTTTTACTCTTTATTTGTTAAATCTATTTCATCTGCATTAGACAGTATTATGATGCAATATATTGCAATACTTTGTAATATAATTTTTGTAATTTATATTATATTTCTGATTATTTGTGTAGCCCTGTTATTGCTTAACTAGCCGAAGACACCACTCCTGAACACCAACCCATTACTATTAAATGACAGAGACACGCATGACAGTGAAAATCCATGTTTTTGGACTAGTAAAATATTTGGATGGAGGAAAGGCTTAAGGGATCATACGCTGTACATATTAAAACTGATGCTTTCATATTCATTGACAGCTTTTCACAATGCTCCTCAGGCGGTTTGGTGCATCGCCATCAAGCACTAGATGTTCCTGTTCAGTCATTTCTTGTGGCATGAGATAAATGGTTTATAATTAGCTAAAGGTATAGCAATAATAGACAGTCATCTGATTTATGGAGCGTCCTTCCTTTACAGCTCTTGATAACATAAGTTCACAACAATTATTCTGTTTGAGGTCATTTTCTTCAGGAAATTGGATATTTTCAAAGCAGTCCTGTTTTGAATATGTACATAAGTCTGCTCAATGATATATAGGGTTCACCTGATGTGATTGGAGACCTGGAACATGGCCAATTTATACTGAATACCAAGTATGCTTTTATTATGCATAGGCTGTACAGTAAAGTACAATGTGTGCTTACACCGTGTTCCAAATTACTATGCAAGTGACATATCAATAAGATTTCAGTAGAATAAACATTCAGATTTTAGTTTTTCTAAGAAAATGTTTGTTTGTTTATTTATCCATGTCTTTTTAGATAACTGGTATCAATCTCAGACAAAATAATTTGCCAGGTCTATGGAAACCCTACTTAGAGGTTGTTCCACATTATTAAGCAAGTCACAGTTCTCATGCAATATGGGGAGGAAGAAAGATCTTTCTGAAGATGAAAAGCATGAAATGGTCCAATGTTGTGCAAAAGGCATGAAAACAACTAATATTGTGTGAAAACTGAATGGAGATTATCGAATTATCATATGATTTGTGAGTGATTTAACAATGTGGAACAACCTCTAAGTAGGGTTTCCATAGACCTGGCAAATTATTTTGTCTGAGATTGATACCAGTTATCTAAAAAGACATGGATAAATAAACAAACAAACAAACATTTTCTTAGAAAAACTAAAATCTGAATGTTTATTCTACTGAAATCTTACTGATATGTCACTTGCATAATAATTTGGAACGCGGTGTAAGTAGAACAGTGAACCTTAAAGAACTGGTGAGGAGACTGACCGCTGTCACTGATTTGAATTATGAGGCTGTAATACAGGTAATCCACCTCTGACCACCAACACACAGAGGAAAGCAATTTAGAAATGTATAGGTGACATTAAAATTGCCTGCCAATCACAGCACTCAAGCACCTTTAATTAAACGAAGAATCTGAGTTATAATAAGCCAAAGCCCTCCGGGAAATGCAGCAGCTCAGATTTCATTTTACAGACCGTTTTATTCGGTGAAGGCGCTTCAACCGCCCTCTCTTTTGCTACCTGATCACAGACACTGATCATTTCTCCCAGTGAGAAAATTGAATTTTCACCTTTTTATATTAGCCCAGCTTTATCTAGTATGATTAGAAAAAGAGAAGGTTCCTTCATATGCCACTCTGGATTAATTTGATTTTGCTTTCTGTAGCACACGTAACTTTTAAAGATCCTTTGCAGTTGTCACCTAATTGAAATTTCCCCTCTACTCTGATCTACTGATTTATTCCATTTGCATCAAATTCTGCAATAGTCATTTGAGCAGAGAGGCATGAACTGAACTGCAGTTTATAAGATATTAAATCAAAGATTTTATTTCTGTGCCTGGCATTCTTCCTATAAGGGCTCTCAATAAGAATATTACGAGGCCCTTTTATAGATTTTTACGTGCCTTTCTATTGTGGTGCATTGAATTCAAAGTTTTGTCATTGCATGCACTGTGACAGGATTAAAAGCACAGTAAAACAACACAATTGGGGAAAAGTGTGATGGTTTCTAGACAGCCTTCGCTTTATGAATGGATCTGCCCAGTTAATGATTTAATACCTTAATACCCTTAATAGTCTCCTAAAATATTTCCGGCATCAGCAAGGTTCAGTGTTTTCTCGTAATATTTCGAAGGCAACTAAACTTGCACTGTTTGGTAAGCACTGGCCTAATGATTTTGTTTACTTCCAAGCAGCAATTAGTCCATACTAGAATAATTCATAATTATTTTTTGAGGCTGTTCCATCCATCTTTGTCCATTCAGCAAAAGAACAAAATGTTACAGAGTGACTTCATAAAAGCACAGGATTTGAGAATTGAAATTGTGCATTTGTATGCTCCAACACAGCAAGCGAGACGATGCATAATATGTGGGCTTTGTTAATGCGATTCTGTGAGGCAGAGCAGATTGTGCTTAACATGTTTATCATAGGGATGTGCAAAACTGCACATCTTTGAAATCAGCTAGTCAGTGGGTTGCCTGAATGACTGGTTGGTTAATTGTTCTTAAGAAGGTCAGTTTCCTAGGCGGCTTTTTAAGTAAGATGATTTCTTACATCAGACGTAGCGCAATGGAATGGAACCCAACGGGATCTTGAGATTCGTTTTTAAAATGCATTTAAATTGCAATTTCATTATGTTATAGTATATGTTTTACCAGTGCTTTTTTGGCAGGCCCTTAAAGGGATAGACTTCTAAAAAAAGAAAATTTTTGTTTACTCACCTTCATGGCTTTTTTTTCTTCTGCAAAACACAAAAGAAGATAAGGCTGTCATTGGCCATACAATAAAGTTAATGTGGTCCAAAAAAAAAAAAAAAAAACAGAAGAAAGAAATTCATACAGTAAATGATGATAGAATCTTTGCAAGAACTATCCATTTAAACCATGTATTTCTCTTATATTTCTCCCTGTCTGCTGCTTTTGTCGTATACTCTTTTTTTTTTTATTTTACACTGACACATTACAAAAGTAATACTTCTTATTTGTTTAATACATTTGTTTGTATTAATAATAAAATTACATTGTAATAATAATAATAATAATGATTATTACAAAACATATAAAAAATTAAGAAGTATTACTATTGTAATAGTGTTTAATAAAATTAATAATAATAATAATAAATATAAGTTTTTTATTATTATTATTATTATACATTTAAGTATATTATTATTATTATTATTATTATTATTATTAATTCATTTTTGGGGGCCACATTTTTTTATTTTATTTTATTTTATTTTATTTTATTTTATTTTATTTTAATAGCAATCACAGATTTTTATCAGAAAAAAAATCACAGTTACGTTTGTCCCCATTGTGCAGACCTAGGCTGCTGGTTTTACTGGTTTACGTTTGGGAAATTACTATTGGCTAGCTTTAACTAGAGGCGAAAAATCTCCCTGAAGACAGAATCGCTGAGCTTAGTGGCACATTTCAATCAGAAGGAAACAGCAGGGGAGACGTCTTCCATGGATGGAATCGTTAGTTCTGCTCAATATGGCCGAAAGCGATAGAAACGAGACAGAAAACAACAACAGGAAGAAACATTGCTATTCTGACTATATTTTGTCATGGGCACAGGTTCAGACATTTCATGTAACTGATGTCATTTTTTGTATGCTGCAAGTGCCTCAAATGGAAATGAGTCTGTGATCTTTTCCCATGCTCTCTCCATGTTCATCTCTCATTCAGCATCAGTGCTTATTTTACAGCATTCATACCTGTCCAAGTTTTTTTTTTTTTTTTTTTCCTTTTGATTCTCTCTGGCCACCTGTTGCAGGAGCCTGTGATAGATGTGTATTTCAGTTAAAGCACTGAACAATGAAATTACAGTACATGCACTGCTTTGACTTTAAAGGCTTCCTGACAGGCCCCAGACCAGAGCGGACATTGCCTGAAGGCAGCCCTCGGAGCAGACCCATAAAACCCAGGGATAGATGTTTCCAGGGAGGGACTTTGTACCTCTCCATACCATTTTACTTTTGGAGAAAGCCACTGGAAATCCTTTAACCTGTTATGATGATGTTCTCAAGCTGAAATTTGATTTATGATCTCTACTTTGTGTGAGCACCCCTCGGCAAAGGTTTGGCTGTTAGTAACACTGAAACCTGAATTGGGCTGGTGTTGGGCCAATAGAAAAAAAAAAAAAAGAAAAAAAGAGAAAAAAAAAAAAGGCTTTTATTCACATATAAACATTAATCAACTCACACATCAGTTGTGGTAAGTGGGAGCTCAAGCATGTTTGCTTGACCTGCAAGAACCAATGAGGTTTGTTCTCGTGTTACCCAGCACGTTTGTTTGAGCATCCACAAGAGGTTCCGCGTCAGGGTTCGGTTGAGCTTCTGTTTATTTTTTCTGATCAATTTATATGTGAATAAAAGCCTAAATTTAATCTGTTCATCCTATAAAGCGATAGGTTTATCCAAAAATTGTCATTATTTATTCACCTTCATGTCGATCTAAACCTATATATATATAAAAGTTGCATAAATATTATATTTTAATGTTTCACTATATATATGTATATATAGTGAAACATTAAAATAGAATCTTTATGCAACTTTTTTCCATGCAGTGACACTCTCAAAAAGGATCCAAAAACAGTATTGGGTCACCATAAAATTTGTCTGAATGACATGTGCACTATATTCCAAGTCTCCTGAAGCCACACAATAGCTTTGTGACCAAAACAGACCAAAATGTATCTTTTTAGTGACACTCTCAAAAATAAAGCTTCTTTATTGCCATCTATGGTTCCATGAAGAATAGTGGAACTCTATGGTTCCACTTCTTTATAGTGGAAAAAGGTTCTTTAGATTTTTAAAATGGTTTTAAAAAATGGTTCACTAAAACCATACTTCACTAAAAGGTTTTTTGGGAAACCAAAAATGGTTCTTCAATGGCATCCCTGCAAAAACCCCTTTTTTTTGGAACCTTTGTTTTTAAGAGTGCATCTGGCATGAAGAACTAAAGCAAGGGGAAAATAACCTAAATAACCTAATCAGTAAATAACCTAAATTTCAATCTGTTCATCACACCAAGCTATCATTTGACTTTATAAGACTTAAAATACAGCACACAAGTCATACAGACTACTTTCAGGGTTATTTTTATGTTGTTTTTGGTCCTTTGAGGGGCTTTGCAATCCATGGTCACTATGAACTGTTCCAAGACTATTTTGTGTTCCAATGAGAAAAAATCACAGCATGCTGATTTAGCATGACATGAGGGTGAGTAAATAATACATTTTAATTTTTGGGTGAACTATTCTTTTAACATTGATACAAGACAACATATTGCCTCCTTTCTGTTCCTTCTCACTAATTCAATAAAATCATACTTTGGCATCAGGATGTGTTTTTCAGGGTGCCGGCCACTGTGGCAGGCTTGTTTGGCTGCAGATGCTCCTCTGTGATCATATTTCCAGATACTTGGGTAATGTAGCCCAAACTCTTCTAATGAGAGAGCAGCTCTGGGCTCAACAATACATGCCAACGCACTGAGCCAATTCACGGGGTGTGAAACAGGATGTTTGCAATTGCACAATGCCAATTTAGTACTTTAGTGTGGTGGTTATCAATGGCACTACAGCAGTTGTCAAAGGCACTTTTTCTAGATATGAAAATCACCATGGAATTGTTCAGTCGATGCATGCTCATGTCTGCTTGTTGCAGGTCAGGTATGTCAAATAGGTATTGTGTTGTGCAATGACGAGTTCTAGATTATTGGCATGTATACAGTATTTAATGTATGCTTCTCTCCTGAGTATACTGCTTCACAAGGTTTGAACGGTGAGGTTGAGGGATTTTTTCTTTTTTCTTTTTTAGTTTTAATTGGTGTGCCGACAGCATGGTGTGTTTTAGCTGTTAGACAGCTGGCACAGAAAAACCCTCTTGGAGATGTTTGGTCTTAAATTCATCCCTTTTAAAGCACCAATGCTACAGCCATATACATGTAGATTGCAGAAGGGTTGATTTTGATTTGTCTTCCGTATAAAGCCCCGTTCACACCGCTAGTGACTTTGTCTCTGTATGTCGCTAGTCTCTGTACTGTGAAGATGCTTGTGGGTATTCCTAGTGCTGTCACTTTAATGTTACTGGTAGACTGCACGTCTTGCCATATCTTTAGAAAATGCAATCACAAATTATATATATTGCCGGTAAAACTAAGATATAATTCTAATTTGACTTACTATGAATCATACTTAATAAGACTGCTGACAGTTTCTTTTTCACATATCATTTTATTAGATCCATGTATGTGGTTACAGTCAAATCATATAAAACAGTGAAATCGCTCCGGAACTCTGTCCTGTCTTGCCTGCACTCCAGACGGTGACATGTCAGCTGCACTGACAGTCTTCACTCCTATTGGTTGTCGCTTGCGAAATTCTCTGCTCATTTGCATAAAGTGAAACTTTTCTGAACCTTTGTCGCGTGACTTGCGTCGCTCAACATGCCTACATTCTGTTGTCAACGGTCACTGTCGGTCATGTTGCCAACTCTCCATTGAAAATGAATGGGATAATGTTGCTTTATCGTTGCGTGTCACTGGCTGTGTGAACGGGGCTTAACGGTGCGTGTCCACTACAGTGGCAAAACTCCGCTCACTGCCACTGACAATGCTAAAACACCAAAACGCCTCTGCTTTGGGGTGTGTCTGTAGCAAGTGTGTTTAATCTATGCAATTTTAAAACATGAACAATATAATCATCAGAGATGTACACGATTACATTTGGCAAGCTTTGTTTCCAAATGTCCCAAGTAAAGATATCCTGTCAATTTTATAAACTTTTATAAACCCAGCCAATAAAAGCATCCAAACTGCAATATTTAACATATATATATATATATATATATATATATATATATATATATATACACACACACACACACACACACACACACATATATATATAAAACAACTGCAAAATGTCCAATGTGTAAACAATATGATTTACGCTCTAAATCCAGCATAAACTCTGGCACAACAGACGTCACTACCTGAACCACACAGTGATTGGCTGCTGCACATCAAGTGCTTTGAATGGTTTACAAAAAATATTTCCTAAGCCTTGTTGTTTGTGTAAATAATAGTCATGGTATTGCTATTGACAAAGCCATTAGCCATATTAATGCGGTAAAGTCAATGTTATATGTAATTACACTCTCAACAGTTCAGCTGTGAAAAGCCTAGATGTAAAAGCTTTTGTGCTGCACTATGTGTATATGTAATAGGGTTGAAAAGTATTTTTTATAATTTATTACAAATGGTTTCATTGCACATTATATTTACATAATTTGAGTGAAAAACAAAACAAGAACTTCAAAATGTCTTGTTTAATTTGTCCTCTTACTTTCAGCATGAAATAGAAATTCACCCTTTCTATTTTCTAAATGCATGCTATTGATGTTATTGAGAACAATTTATCCATGCATATGTTTAATTTTTCAATTTTTTTTGGACCTTGCAATTATTGATCAAAATGCCATAAATCAATCGAGACTTTTCTCTGCTGATGTATGCCAGACTTCTACAATCATTTTGTCTGCGTAAACCCTGCCACTTACTTACAATCTACATCAAGCTCACATTCACATCTGCCTCCGTCCAATCAACAACCAATGGATTAAACCAAGAACCGACCCTGTTTTTTTAATTTTTCGATAATCTGTTTCACTCAGATGTACATCACAATATGGAAGAAAACATCTGTCGCTACTTCCGTTTTATCTGAACAACTAATGACAGCAGCACTCGAGCTGCATGAACTCCACAAGTGTGTGTAAAATCTGATGATCATGTTTTTCAGCATGATTTGAGAATGATGCAAAGAACAGCTTGTGTTTCAGTGGAAGCAAGAACATCTGACCATAAAGTAGTTCACATGATCCGTGTCACAAATTTGTTTATTTGAATAGTGGCATAGAAATAGTGCAGGATTGTTCATTCATTTTATGCCAATGTTTCCAAGTCCTTAAAATTTCTGCTCATTTTGTTTTTAGAATCCAAGATTTTCACTGAGGTCTCTCTGACTTTCTCACTATGTACATATTTATTATCTAGAAAGAAAGCAGAGCGAGGAACAAAACGGTTGTTGAGGTTGGTGCTGTTTTAAAGGAAGTGATATATGACACAAATCTAATTTAAGTTTTTATGCTGAGCATGATATTAAATATCTATACACATTAAGCCCCAGTGTTGTATGGGATGAATCACAGGTGATTTTTCTAGTCTTTACTCATTTGTTTATGGTGCTATTTTGCAGCATAAGCAGTATGCATCTCTGGGATCATCAGTCACTTGGGTCTGGCTCATTGGAATCGTGGGAATCAGCAGACTGCTCCAGTCTCGACATGAAACTCTCTGTCGCTTGACATTAACACAACAGCACAAACCTAACAAGCTCCCATCAATCACTGCAGGTCCTCTATGGTAAAATGATATTATTTAGATATCCAACATGTACTAGTTTCTTCAACGTTTAGTCATCCTTTTTATGGTCATATATACAGTCATATTTACAAATATATTTTAATAAGTGAAATTTGACTTGTATATAATCCCAAACCTTTTAACAGTAGTGTATATTTATTACGAAATTGTTGTACTAGATGTACTTCATTAGATTGTGAATGATTTCATTTTATTTTCACTGCATTTATTTATTTGAAAATGTTTACAGTCATTTAAAAAGTGTGATGTATAGACATCACTGGATAGAAAGCCGGGGCTTAAACACAAATCTATACCTGTCTCTCTTACTCTGTGACCTGAGAAGGGTGTGTTTGCTACATTTTATGGGCCTGAGAGATTCAGCTAATCACAGCCGTCTCTTCTTCACCACCAAAAAATCACTCCCACACACGCATTCTCCAATGATTATATTAAAAGAAAATCCGTTCCTGCACTTTTGAAAGACAAATTCATTATGTGGAACAGACAAATAATTGAGGGTGGCTGTAATGAGCATGTTTGAGTCCATTGTTGTAGATCTTCACAGTGTCCACAAATGGAAGCTCAGTGTAGTGAGTCTAATGGCATATTGCTTTTTGATGGGACCACTAAGCCTCTTAATGAGGTTCAGATGCCGTGCTCTACATGCAGCGTAAGGTTCTGCTCAAGGTAACATATTGTCCCCCCTCTTGTGACCAAACTTATTCTTTTTGGGCTTTGAGCAATGTATAAACACAAGGGCTTAAAACTCTGAGAAAAAAAAAATCACTATACCCATTAACACTCTCTTGTACATGTCATGTGGTCCTGACAAGCCGTTAGTTGAATAATTTAATCATGTAGATTGAGGTATGGACATGTCCCTACAGGTAGGGCACTGTTGGACCTCTGATTGGCTAGAAGGCAGACTGGAGACATGGCGGTGGCCTCCCTAACGCCAGGTCTCTCAGTGCATGACCTTATTCCCTGTGACATTCTCCACCATTAATCTTTTGACATGGAGTGATGGAGTACCCTTCCAAGTCACAATGTAGCTGTGTCACACTGTTTTATGTGTTTCTGATGGGTCGCTCGACCTAGTTGTGAGTCACTTTGCTCAGCCATGAGGTGGCTGTAATTTAATCAGCTCTACCTGAAGGATCACTGCCTCAGGAGTTTGTTTTTTGTTGAAAGCCATTTATGTTGTACGTGTGACATTGGGTTTTTTTTTTTTTTTTTTTTTTTTTTTTTTTTGATCATATCAAACCAAGAGTCAATTTGCATGCAAATTGCCTTTGGCTAAGTATGACTCATTGACGTTTATTTCAGTGACTCATGAAGCAGCCCTGATCATTTTCAGAATTTGTAACACTTTTCATATATTGTAATTCAATTGTGATTGGTTACTCTGTAGCTGTTCTTCATCCTCCCTCGTTGCATAGTAAATAATTAGTATGATAAATGAGGTGCAAATTCAAATGTTTAATCTTCATGGTGGAATGCTGTTAAAGGGATAGTTCCCCTCAAAAATTAATTTTGTTATTTATTCACCCACATGTCATACTTAACTTGTTTGATTTTCTTTCCTCCGTGGAACATAAAAGGAGAAATTTTGAAGAATGTCCTGATAGTTTTTTTCTGGTTTATGAACAACTGTATTTTCATTAACGAAGATTAGTAAATACAGTAACAAATGTATTGCTCATGGTTAGTTCATGTTAGTTAATACATTAACTAATGTTTAACTAATGAACCTTATTGTAAAGTGTTACCCATAAATCTTTTACATTGCTTCAGAAGACATGTGTATATACTCTATATAAACTACCATTCAAATGTTTTTTTTTTTTTTTTGAAAAATGAATACTTTTATTCAGCAAGGATGGATTAATTTGATTAAAAGTTACAGTAAATACATTTATGTTACAAAAGATTTCTATTTCAAATAAATGCTGTTCTTTTGAACTTTCTGTTCATTAAATAACCTGAAAAATGTTTCTTGATCACCAAATCAGCATATTAGAATAATTTCTGAAGTATCATGTCACTGGAGTAATGACTCCTGAAAATTCAGCTTTGCCATCACAGTAATTAATTGATTTAAAAAAATAAATAAATAAATAAAATAAATAAATAAATAAATATATATATATATATATATATATATTTAAATTTAAACTAGAAAACAGTCATTTAAAGTTGTAATAATATTTCACAATATCACTGTTTTTACTGTATTTTTGATAAAATGAATGCAGCCTTGATAAAAGACCCCAAACTTTTGAAGTAGTGTTTATACATGAATGTATATAATGGACTCTACATTTGTCAGCCATGGAAGAAAGTAAGTCATACAGGTTTGGAACAACTTGACAGTGAGTAAATTATGACACAGAATGTTTTTTTTTTTCTTTCTGTGAACTAATCCTTTTACGGTTTACTTTGTTGTCTGTGTGCCATTTGACAGTGAGCGTGCATCACAGTGAAAGCCTAAAGCAGCGCAGACTGATATTACAGCAGTGACCCTGGCCTTTTATCAGCCTCGCTGTACCATATCCTTTAATAAGACTTTATGGATCTAGTGATGGGCAGGTGTGTGGATGGAGTTTATGGATCCGTTGATGAACAATATCGCCCTACTCTCATCCTATCATCACTGTGAGGCAATACTAAATTAATGCTTTTCTCTCTGTTCAGTAGGCATTATAGCCCGAGGCTTTCCACAAACACTGCTGTGATTCTTGGTGATGTGTTTTCATGATGAATTGTGGAGCGATCGCATCTAGGAGAATGTTGTTTGTCCCAATGTCAAAGATGTGCCTCTGCTTGGAACATTTATTTTTGTGGGGACAGCTGTTGCAGCGGCCCCCTTACAGCTCTCTGTGGTGCCAACCACCTTGGCATCCCTTAAAAAATGATGTAGATAAAAGGGCTGCATTTGAGGCCATGTCTCAGAGCACACAACATATTGTCAGCCCTGAATAAACAAAAAAGAGACTCACGGCTCAGAATAGATCACAACAAGCTGTGATTTTACTGCTGCCCGTCTGCTGTAGTTTTAAGTGATACAATCAAGTAATCCTTCTGTAAACATTTTATTATGTTTAGTTTCAGATTTAATTGCTTTGCTGAGACATCAAGAGAGTGACACATATTTGAACTTGTCCTTCACTGACACTTGTGGTCAAATTTCAGAGATAATGCTGGAAGTCTATAAACTCCATGTCAAAGTCTATTAGGACGATTTTCTGTTTTCCTGAGAAGTTCTTCAAAGCTCACAGAAATTGGTTTTATTTTTTTACTCTCCAGAAATTTCCTCAAGAGACATTTTCTATTAATATAATTAAATTGGTGTCCCCTTATTTATTTATTTATTTATTTATTTATTCATTTATTTAAAGCAATAAAGGCACCAAACCCACGTAACTATTACCCAACATGGAATGAAAAGTATCTCGTTTTAAAGCCTATTAATTTAATTCATTTTAAGCTAAATCATCCAATCTGTTTCAAAGAATATCAACATTGGTTATAATAAGAAATGTTTCTTGAGCACCAAATCAGCATTATTAGAATGATTTCTGAAGGATCATGTGACACTGAAGACTGGAGTAATGGCTGCTGAAAATTCAGCTGGGTCTGTGTCAGCTCAAATGTTTGATTTTGTTAATATTTTTAGAGTTATTTTATGCAATTCTTTTGATAGAGGGAAACAAGATACAAAACATTAAACGTTTAAACATTATTTATTATTTAGACATTCCTCTTTAAAGGCAATCAGCTTTGTGCAAAGTGAACCACATTTGGTTTTCGATCACTGAAAATGGGTAAAATTCATTTGAACACGGAGTTGCTTTGAGATCCCCATATCTATGGGACTGAACTATATAGGGCCTTGAAAATGAAGATTTCAATAGGAAAATTTGTTAAGAATGAGAATCTAGAAGGATATTAAGATATCTTGAATACTTTTAGAGTTGCAGGCATGCAAACTTTGTAAAATGAATATTTATGGCACTCAGGCATGTTCTATGCAATTAAGTTGATAGAAAAACACGAGATACATTTCTAGTTTCAACATTATTTGTTCTTCAGATATTCCTCTTTAAAAGGGGGAAAAAAAAAAGTATCAGCTGTATGCAAAGTCCACATTTGGGTTTTGACCACTGAAAATGTGTACAATTTACCAATTTACTCATGGAGCCGCAAAACACAAGATGTGCTTTTTTTTTTTTTTTTTAACCGTCACTGTTGACATATAGGCCCGGTTTCACAGACAGGGCTTAGATTAAGCCAGGATTAGGCTTTAGTTCAATTAGGGTATTTAAGTAGCTTTTATAAACGTACCCTAAAAAAAAAAAAAAAAACATTACTGGTGTGCATCTTGAGACAAAACAATGGCTCTGACATTTTAAGATCTGTCAGTGCAAGTTACTTTCAGTTAAAACAGCTCAAACATGCATTTTAGTCTAGGACTAGCTTAAGCCTTGTCTGTGAAACCGGGGGATAATGAAACAAAGATTGTTAAAGTCAACAGATTTTACTACTAGACCTACCAATCTCTGTGTAAAAATAAAATAATGATGCTGCCATCTCTACAGTCATTTTTACACCCCTCTAATTTGGCTTAAAATCTCAGCTGAAAATTGTCATTTTGACCCCCCTCTACAAAATAGTGGATTACTCATTAAATATACGTCTGTGACATTTGATATTTTTTGGCTTTCATCTCTATTTATGTTTGTCTTTCTACATAAAAAAATATTAACAAAATCAAAAATTTGATCTGGGGAAGTTTTCGAAATTTGATTGATTTGACACGGAATGACCCAGCTTTGAATACATTTACCTAATATTTCACAATATTAGTGTTTTTCTGTATTTTTGATCAGGCTTGGTGGGCATAAGAGATTCCCTTCAAGAGACTTCTTTACCTCTTTGGCATCCCATATTAAGGTTAAGCATCTTTTTTTTTTTTTTTTTTTTTTTTTTTTTTTTCTTGAAACAGAACAATCTTCTCTTGACTCTTTGCCCTGGAATTTCAATACATTGCCAGTCATCTCTGTCACATAAGATTTGAAACTATTGTGCAGGTAGAATTTAAATGGACATTAGCTACTTATTAACTTTGTTCCAGATTTCTCTGTAAGCCACCAAGGTTTCTGTACCCAAAGGCATTTGCTGTCAGAGTGCAGGAAGGGCTTGCTGGTGACCCTCATCATTTGAGTGGCCATATTGACAGGCAGGAGGCAGGTTAGAAAGCAAAGCTGCAGTATTACTCCCCTTGCTCTTCCATTTCTCATCTTGGCCTTTGAAATGATACTGTGGCACCCATGAGCCAGAGACTGAATTAATAATGAACAGTCAAGAGACACCCAATGTCCAATTCAGCCAGATATCACCTTGGAGTGACTTTGCTCAGGTATTGAATCCCGATGGGGGGAAGATATTTGCAGCAGGGTTTCCTCCTTTAACCCTGCAAAGAGATGAATATGCTTTTTCTTTCTGCTGTTGGCCTTGGCTCCCAGATTCGGAGCTCTCGCATCATTGTCACAGGACATAAGCTTCAGTGCAGGGAGTGCTGTGTGATTTTCAGGGTAATTAAACCCATGTCCACCTGCAGTGTCATTTCCTTTACTTGTGAAAAGGGAAGCGCTCGCTGTGCCTCAGAGTGGCTTGTTTTTCTTTTCTTTGTTTCACCACTGTAATCTCCACTGAGAGCAGCTCCAATTTTACTGGATTGGCATCAAGAAATGAGATTGTTCTGCATTTCCTATTGTGCAAACTGATAAATTATGCATCAGTCAAACAGCATTTAGAGCCGTTGATCAATACATGCCACTGTTTCTATATGACGAATCTCGGGAACGACGCCTTGTCATTCTGTCAAACATCTTTAGCCTGATTCGAAGCACGATGGGTTTTGACCCTGAGAGGAACATGAATGAAAGCAGAGGCAGATAGACATACATTCCATTATAGCTTTGCTCACGATTCCACCGAGCTGAGGAGCCATTTCCATTTGTGGTCTCATTTTTTATGCATGGCAAAAAGTATTTATACAGTATAAGTGATGACTTTCTGAGGACATTTTTTTGCCAAGTCACTGGTCATTATGCTCCAACGGCAAAATATAGGAAGGTAACATGAACTTCAAACACGTACATATATTTTGCAGTTGGAGTTGGATACCTGTTTCAATTACTGTGGGTTTCCTTCATATCATTTATCCACCATGTTCAGCACTTTGTTCTTTGATTCCAGTCTAGTGGAGGTGGAATTAAATACCGCAGAGAACGTCTGCGGTCTCAAGGTGGTCACTGGCAGAGAACTGAGGCGGTTCTAACCAAGATGGTCTATAATACCTGAAGAAAGCTATCTGTTAGCATTCTCATTCATCTCAATAGCAATAGCTTGGCTTGTGAAGGCCGCCACAGAAGTTTGCAATTTGAACAGTGTTATTTTACTATTATTTAAACTAGGGCTGCAACAAACAATTATATTGATAATCGATTAGTTGGCCGGTTATTTCTTCGATTAATCCGATAAAAAGACCAATTTTCTTTTTTACTTTATTTTATTGACAAAACACACTGTTCCACATCCTGCCCAATGCTGTCCTTCAAACAAACGTGCCAACTGAATGCTATGAAAACATATATAATGAAAATATAGATATATCTATACTATATGCAAAAGAGCTATAAAGCAAAAAGACAGTTTGATAATAAAAAATAAAAATAAAAACGCAAACTGAGTGTTAACAGATAAGAGGAATGTTCTGCAGGAACACACACATTCACTCTGGACACGTTACAACATTACATGTTGACTTTTAAACCTAAATGTAACGTCCAAAACAGATATTTCAGCAAAATGAATATTTTTGCGCTGAATATTAATTGTCTCCCTCTAATGCATCCCGTCTGTTTGATGCGCATGCGCACGCCGGCGCTCATTCAGCAAACCCTGAAGTTTAAGACTGTCAGGACGAGCCTTCATGCAAAATAGAAAATACTCGTGAATTTGCATCACTTACAGATAAGGATATACCCGTAAAATGAAAGTTTTGCGCTGAAGCAAACATATCACACATTAAACACACGCATCTGTCAAAGCGCCTGACAGGGCAAGCCATGTTAAACATTGCGCTAATGCTAGCTTGAAGCTTAAAATATGCATTTTGCATTTTGTTCATAGAAATGCGTTATTCAGTGCTGTAATTTGACGCGTTTTCCGTGCACAGTGGGCAGATGCGACTAATCGATAATGGAATTCCTTGTTGACAATTTTTTATTATCGATTATCAATTTTATCGATTAGCAGTCCTAATTTAAACACTTATATTTTTTTTTTACTATTTTGAATTAGCTTTCAGTTTTCAATTTCATTTTAGTTTGCTTCAGTAATTTTATTATTATTCTTTTTTATTATATCTCATCGTCTTTATGATTGATACAAAGAACTTGAAAAGTAATTCCATTGACAAGGTTAACACCAACTTAGACTCAGCTTCTCCCTTTGTTCGTTAATTATGTCCATAACAGGACTGACTCAATAACGTAGCCTTTCTTACTGATGTGACCTTTTCTTACTGGAGCTACAAATTGAGCATGCTGCTGACAGAGTGTGAAGACACAATGTTATTTGTCAGAGTGCTTTTGAGCCATTTCCAGTCAAATAGTCTCAGCGGTGTAGTAGTCATCCCCCTCCCTTCTGCAAAAAATAATACCTCTATACTGCATGAATTCTCCTCTGAAGACTGAAACTCTGAGAGGTGCCACTCCAGCCTGATGAATCTTTGTACAGATGCTTCACGCTGCTATTCCACCTCCGCATTTCAGATACGCTCCTCATATACTCACACTGAAAACTGTAGAGTGTGGTGCTCAATGGCCATTTTTCCCCGTCCCCCTGTTGTGAAATGGGAATCAGCTTGTGTGGTGGGGTCAAAGAAAGCAAATGGTCAGCAGGTCAGTTCAATTACACAGTGGGTGATTGTCTTCACACTCTTGGAGGTAAGAGAAGTCTTCATGGAAACTCCCACATCATTCTATTGCTCTCCATTGTCTTGCCACATAAACCTCTGTGCATGAGTCTCTGGTCTCTGGAAACAAACAGGAGCTAAATAAGAATCTTTACCGGAGCAAAGAGTGATGCACTTTGGCATCACTGGACACTTTCAATTCTCTCCACTAATGAGCTGGTTAAACAAATGATAGAATATGTGCAAAAAAGGTGATTGGCGAATAGAGCAGAAGTTCATGTTTACACTTCTGTGGTCTTTCTTGGCATTAAACATTAGTATTCACTTTCCCTCTGAACTGTGTGGGAAATGGCATCCCACACGGCATATCATTTGGCTTGGAGCCGAAAGAAAATAAGGGAAATAATTGTTAAAGTCTAAATTATTCTTTATTTTGAATTAGCCTTTTATGAAGACAACTTTAGCCTTGATTTGAGTACTCGTGTTTTAAAAAGTGGATTAATATGGTACCATTATCAAGTGCTTGATGAATGCGAAGCATTGGAAGAATTACTTGAAGAAATTCTTGACATTGTTAGGTCTGAGATTGCATTGCACTTTTTAAATCTGTCTAAATTGCCTGAATTCAGGGATGGAGTACTCTTTAAATGAATAAATCTAGTTTTGAAGGATGTACTTTTTTATGCACGAGAAGGAAAAAGAATCAGATCTTGCTAAATGTATGTCAGCAGATGCATTTGCATGTCTGGAACTGAATATAAAATATGACAAGTAGGGATGTTCAAAAAGACAATATCAAAATCCACTTGGGATACCTGAAGGACTAGTCGATTAATCACTCTTAATGCTGCAGACAAAGTCGAATGTGGGCAATGTGAGCAATGCTAAACAGTGAATATACTGTATGCATGAATTGTCAGTTTTGTTTTGTTTTTCCTGAACCATCATCGGCAAATGCAGTTTCAAAAAAAAAAAAAAAAAGTCAGTGTAAATCTATTTTCATCTATTTTCCAAATGCATGATATAGATCTTATTGTGAATTATTCATCCAGCCTGCTTAAATCTCGTCCCAGCAAGCTCACGTTCATCTGCCTTCACTTTTGAGTGCAACACTCACATCTCAAAATCCAATCAACAACCGATGCATAGAAGTCTCCGCCCTACTTTTTTTCTTTTTCGATAATCCTTTACTCTCTGATGTTTGGCACAATACAGAATAAATGATCTGTCACTGCTTCCTTTTTCATCATGACTTTAAACATTTTTTTTGGGAATTAAATGACAGATCCTTGTTTTGCTATGACCAGTTTCATAACTAGCATTTTATCCAGTGCTTCCCAGAGGTTTGAAATATACTTGCGGTGGTAGCCGGGTGGAAAATTCTCCTATTACCCACGCCACAAAAATGTGTGACAAACAACAAATAATGTGTGATTTTTAACAGTATTTTATTTATTTAATTTAATTTTAATTACATAGCCTACTATTACATTTAATTACATACTAATATTATGCATTATTATGCATTGTAAATTATGCAAAATTACAGCATTTAAATGGTATAGTTCTCCTTGCTATGTCATATAGTGTCTCTCTCTCAGTGAATGGGACACAGATTTTACTAGTAAAATTTATATAATGAATAATATACGTGTCAAATAATGTTCTTAGTCTTTTCCTCCTGTGGGGGAGACTACAATAATTTACAATGAATTAAATGGAAATCAAATTAAATACAATTTAGCTATTGTGTAACCAAAATACCAATAATGCCCAGAAGGAAAAAAAAAAAAGGAAAAAAAACTTAACGTGTGACAAACCCGAAATACACTGGGACTCCTATTTTGAAATGTCTGTACTATTGCGGACTGATCCTTCAGATGAAAGATAAAATATGCATTCTTACAGCCGTCTAAAACATATTATATAAAGGCCAGTGATTTGAACTCGGAAATACAAAAAAGCTATTTAATAACAATTACTTTTATTTTTCTTTTATTTTTAGCTCCTCGTGAAAATAACAAGGAAATATGAAGTTGGGGTTCTTTGATCCACCTCAACTTCAGATATTTGAGTGTTGTTCCAGTGGTTATTTCCAAGTAGGAGGGGGCAGAAGTTGTCTGGAACATAGAATTACAAATAAACACAATGAGTTTTTAAAAATTATTAGCAACTTGACTCTTTAAAAACAGTGCGAATAAAATCCTCAGAAAATATCTATAACTTAATGACCTTACTAAATGTTTGTTTCATGATGTTCATCACTGTTGTGACCTATCCCTAACAACAAGGTTAGTTCTAGCTGCTGTATTATTGAGACATCACTCCTTTTGTGGCACCAGCAGTAGCACTGGAGAAGGCAGTAGGGAGGGGAGCTGATGGTCATCAGAGATAGGTGGAATGAGGCGTGCAAAAGCCAGGCACAGGGGCGGACAAGCAGACCTTTTTGATGGAGAACACTGCCGGTTAATGATGACTTAGCAAAACGAGAGACTGCGGCTGAGTGACTGCCCAGTAGAACGAGCTTTGTCCCTAGAGATCCTATCCTGGAGAGGACAAATTCCAAGCACTTAGCTTGGAATTCATCTCACTAATCATGGTTGAAGAGATGAGAGAAAGGGCTATCTCGAGTCCCTGAGAGTGATGGAGACGAATCGGTGCCTCTATCTCTTGTAGATTGGATCTGGAGCGACTACTGATGCCACTGGTCAGCTCAGACATGTGGTCATGTGATTCAGATTTCCAGAGTGGGTGCCTCCATCAGTAATTAGAGCTAAGTTAATATGACAAGCTTTTAAATGAGAGAAGCGTAATGTATCGACAGGCTGATGTTCCAGTTACTTGTTACAAAGAACTCCATTTTAGATCTTAATGAAATACCCTGTCAGTATAAGTTAGTGAAACTGCAGCTCTTGAGTTTTTAGACATCTTAAGATGGTATGACTGAACCGTGTGTTTGTGTGTGTGTGTGTGTGTGTGTGTGTGTGTGTGTGTGTGTGTGTGTGTGTGTGTGTGTGTGTGTGTGTGTGTATGTGTGTGTGTGTATATATATATATATATATTACATACATATAGACTTCAGTCATACCATCTTAAGATGTCTAAAAACTCAAGAGCTGCTTGTACATGTATGTTATATATTCCCATATATTTCCAAGGACATTTTAATGTAATCTTTATATCACATAAAAGTTGAAATCAACCCCTTGGATATAAAAGTGCTCATAGTTGAAGAAAAAAATATATATACATATAGGAACCTCATGACTGTTGGATACGTAATTTCTCCATTTGATTCTCTCCATTCAGAACACATTTTAAACCTCATGCCAGTATGCCATGATGGCAGTGTTCCTGTGCGGTCAGCGTACCTTCAGCCGTGTCTTTTAATTGAAGGAACTGAGAGCCATTTCATAAGGGATGAGGAGAATAGATGTTTCACCTGCCTTTAGCACACCAAGAATAGAAACAGAATGAAAGAGAATCTCCTGGTGCTCGGTATTGTAATATTACCCCCGGCCACATATTTTAATAGTCAGGGGTAGGTTTTCTAGTGAGGTTGCATTCATTTGCGGAGCCATATCTTGTCTTTGTGCCGCACCACCACTGGGATGTAAGGATTTGCAAGACCCTGCCATTAATTGTGGGATTTTTAATTGGCTCAATCCCCAGATAAGTGTCAGGTTTTAAATTTAACATTTCTTTAAACGTAATATCATTCCACTTGGCCTTATTGTGCGATAGATCTCTTCTTATATTTTAAGCAATAATGAAGGAAATGAAGGATGATGTATGAACAGGAAATGTGAGAATCTGAAAAAAAAAAAAAAAAAAAGAGCCGCCTACTAGATGAAAATACCCACACCTGAGTTCAGATCACACTGCATTTGATTCCACTGCCAAATTACTTTTTAAATTATGCATCACTTTTTAATTTGTTGGGCTTGCAGTGGACATAGACTCACTGTGCAGATGTTATATTGAAGAAGGTAAATTAAATAAAGAGGAACAGCATTACCACACACTCATGGTGGAGGTAAAAACCCCACCAGAAGGGGGCGTCACTCAACCTCAACCATTTTTGTGCACCCCAGGTGTTTTTTTAATTTTTTTTATTTGCATTATATGACCAGGTATGATATAATTTCAATGTTTCAGTGTTTCAGAGGAGCAAACACTTAAGTTCTCATTAATATTTTTTTCCCTTTGTAAATGATCACACATGTTTGTGTGTGTTTGAGTTATGTGTAGTTGGATATTCCTGAGTGTATTGTTTTTCCTGTTTTTTTTTTTTTATTTTTTTTTTTTTTTTAACCAGTTATTTCAATTATCACTATATACAAATGAGAAGAAAAGGCTTTATATAGGACCTTAAAGGGTTTCATTCAGGCGCTTCATACTTTTAGGGGTTCCCACCATAGGATAATTTTATGGATTTAGTTTTAATTCATTTTGCTTTGATTCATTTTTATTCTTATACAATTTTGTGAATTAAACAGTGTGCAAACATACTTTATCAATAGGAAAAATTGAAATAACCTGTAAAATAAATCATTTAAGACATCATATAGAACCTTTTTGGCATAAAGGTTCTTTAAAATTGAGTCAAGAAGAGTGTATGATTATCATTTCATTATATCAATCAACATAAAAGGGTCATTATGGCACATTACATTTTATTTTTTAATTAGATCCCATTGGCATTTTCCTTTATTGAAAATGTTAGATCTACTAGAATACTTTGTCATATCAGGCTTTAAAATTGTGCTCTGGAATATGCATAAATATGTAAAGATCACCGTTTGTATGTTAAAATATTCCACCAAGAGCTCACCATTTTCCCATGCAGATAGGAAATGGTAATTTTAAGCTCAGTTACTTCAGTCCGTGCTCTCAGGGTAAAAGTGTACCCTAGGTTTTATCACATTCCTCCAAACTGTACTGCACCCCGTGTCCTTAGCCCCCATTGACCTTGGTAACAGAAGTGATTACGACCTCCTTCTAAACCCACAGGATTAAAACCAGTAGCCTGGTTGTGTAGTAAATCACTTCACCCAGGGTCCATAAAGCTCTCTGTGTGCTTTTTCAGTGCACGGAGTGCCTTGCTAATGCCAACTGCATCGCATAGCACTTACTATCCATACGAAAAATGACCCAGCCTCCCGCTAATGCATCATTAACATTCCTTCATGCATAAATTGTGAAAGGTTCACGATTTATGCGCTTGCAGCGTGTGAAGAGGGACAGGATATTTGCTGTTGCCCAGATAAAGCGATTGCGAATGTTTCACAAAGAGAATGATTGTTGCATGTCCTCAAACTGTTAAAATGCCATTAATGAGAATGCTTCAGTTGTTTGTTTACTGTGATTTTCATTTCATTTGATTTTATCATTTATATTTGAAGCATCTATTTAACCCACAAAAATTGGCTTCTGACCAACGTTTGTCAATTACTGTATGTGTATGCAATATAAATTTGCATTTGCTATGATTTATAACCAGATAGGCTTCATTGTTTCACCTTTGAATGACATTGTACAAGAATAATTACTGAAAACATGAAATTATTTGCCACTAAACAACCTTATCTGACAGTCAAAATGCCCTCAAATGTCAGTGACGTCTAGTGCCGTCCATATTTTTTTTTATTTATTTATTTATTTTTCGTAAAATGAACCATTTTCCGGAATTGTGACCAAGTGACTGGTTTGTACGGTACATCCTCATGACCTCCTTCAGTACTCGACCTTTGATTATCATAATGAATCCTTGTGCAGTTTTCCCTTCATACTCGACCAGAACGCCAAAGAGTAGATGCCAGCAAGCTGGCGTGGTAGCCGTCCCACCTGTAGCCATTGCCAGCCTCTGGCGAGGCACAATGAGCTGCCATCTGACAGGCCTGGCACTGCCCCTCTCCCCTCTCAAACCCAGTTAAACCCTCTAGTGTCTGTGCCATCACAACACTGTCCTCATAGTGTACAGCCATCTGGGCCTGTACAGCCGCCTTAGGGGAGAAACATCAATTTCGATGTCCGCCTCTGAACTTGGGCGTTTTCCCGACAGCTCGGTTTCCACCTTTGAATGGATGTGATCAGATGTACTTTAATGTACCTTAATGTACTTCTGATCTTACTTTGAATTGATGCACATTATTATTATTACAATAATCCATATCTATCTATCTATCTATCTATCTATCTGTTGATCGATCATTCTTTCTGCCTGTCTGTCGATTAATAGTTCTTTCCATCTATCTGTCGGTCAATCAATCGATCTATCTGTTCATTGTTCTACCTATCATTTTATCTATAGTTCAATCCAGGGTTCCTACGCAGTTTGGAAAAGTATGGAATGTGATTTGAGTAATTTCCAAGTCTGGAATAAGTATGGGGGAAAAGTTTTGAAATATTTGGTTCCCCATACCATATTGTTTGCCCCTATTCAGTTCTCTATTTATAATACAAGCAGAGTGTTTTAATGGCAAAGGTGATCCTTTAGCGATTGTCACACATGACTGAATGAATTCAAGACGCACATTTTTATTACGCAAAACTGTTTGTCTTTACCATAAGCGAGTCTCTTTTGAACTTCACTGTATGTGTGCCACTCAAACCAGCAACAGATAAAGGAGAAAACGATCATCTACATCAGACTGTGCTTTGCTGTTTGGTCATCAAACCATATTTACATTATCAAACTGATGTCAGAGGTGAATATATGCAGCTTAAAAAGTGTTTTGGATTTCTTCTCATCATGTAAGTGCATGTTATCACTTTGAGAAATCCAATGGGAAAAAATAAATAAATAAAAAACAACGAAAATAAATATATTTACAAATGACTTTAAATGTAATGCTGTAAATAATGCTGAAAAGTCTACAGCGAGATTTGGAAATTTTAGTCTGGAAAAGTATGGCATTTTGAAAGGGAAAATGTGTAGGAACCCTGTCAATCAGTCATTCTAGCTATCATTTTATGAAACCATTTCAGTGTTTTTGAGCATTGCACACTATTAAGTTCTTGTTGGTATTTTCCCATTTTTAAACGTAGTGCCACTTTTCGCGATCCAATCAATACCAAGGAATAAAATCATGGTTCTGCCCTATATATATATATATATATATATATATATATATATATATATATATATATATATATATATATATATATATATATACAGGTGCTGGTCATATAATTAGAATATCATCAAAAAGTTGATTTATTTCACTAATTCCATTCAAAAAGTGAAACTTGTATATTATATTCATTCATTACACACAGACTGATATATTTCAAATGTTTATTTCTTTTAATTTTGATGATTATAACTGACAACTAAGGAAAATCCTAAATTCAGTATCTCAGAAAATTAGAATATTGTGAAAACGTTCAATATTGAAGACACCTGGTGCCACACTCTAATCAGCTAATTAACTCAAAACACCTGCAAAGGCCTTTAAATGGTCTCTCAGTCTAGTTCTGTAGGCTACACAATCATGGGGAAGACTGCTGACTTGACAGTTGTCCAAAAGACGACCATTGACACCTTGCACAAGGAGGGCAAGACACAAATGTTCATTGCAAATGAGGCTGGCTGTTCACAGAGCTCTGTGTCCAAGCACATTAATAGAGAGGCGAAGGGAAGGAAAATATGTGGTAGAAAAAAGTGTACAAGCAATAGGGATAACCGCACCCTGGAGAGGATTGTGAAACAAAACCCATTCAAAAATGTGGGGGAGATTCACAAAGAGTGGACTGCAGCTGGAGTCAGTGCTTCAAGAACCACTACGCACAGACGTATGCAAGACATGGGTTTCAGCTGTTGCATTCCTTGTGTCAAGCCACTCTTGAACAACAGACAGCGTCAGAAGCGTCTCGCCTGGGCTAAAGACAAAAAGGACTGGACTGCTGCTGAGTGGTCCAAAGTTATGTTCTCTGATGAAAGTAAATTTTGCATTTCCTTTGGAAATCAGGGTCCCAGAGTCTGGAGGAAGAGAGGAGAGGCACACAATCCACGTTGCTTGAGGTCCAGTGTAAAGTTTCCACAGTCAGTTATGGTTTGGGGTGCCATGTCATCTGCTGGTGTTGGTCCACTGTGTTTTCTGAGGTCCAAGGTCAACGCAGCCGTATACCAGGAAGTTTTAGAGCACTTCATGCTTCCTGCTGCTGACCAACTTTATGGAGATGCAGATTTCATTTTCCAACAGGACTTGGCACCTGCACACAGTGCCAAAGCTACCAGTACCTGGTTTAAGGACCATGGTATCCCTGTTCTTAATTGGCCAGCAAACTCGCCTGACCTTAACCCCATAGAAAATCTATGGGGTATTGTGAAGAGGAAGATGCGATATGCCAGACCCAACAATGCAGAAGAGCTGAAGGCCACTATCAGAGCAACCTGGGCTCTTATAACACCTGAGCAGTGCCACAGACTGATCGACTCCATGCCACGCCGCATTGCTGCAGTAATTCAGGCAAAAGGAGCCCCAACTAAGTATTGAGTGCTGTACATGCTCATACTTTTCATGTTCATACTTTTCAGTTGGCCAAGATTTCTAAAATCCTTTCTTTGTATTGGTCTTAAGTAATATTCTAATTTTCTGAGATACTGAATTTGGGGATTTCCTTAGTTGTCAGTTATAATCATCAAAATTAAAAGAAATAAACATTTGAAATATATCAGTCTGTGTGTAATGAATGAATATAATATACAAGTTTCACTTTTTGAATGGAATTAGTAAAATAAATCAACTTTTTGATGATATTCTAATTATATGACCAGCACCTGTATATATATATATATATATATATATATATATATATATATATATTATAATTTTTTTTTTCCCTAGTTGAAGATCATGTTTCATTCTGAAATATTTCATCATATGGTGGAGTAGTGGATTGCAAACATTGTTACATGCTGTCTTTAAGCTTTACCATGCTGTTGTTCACCACAAAAAGCCCTTTTTTAGGCTGTGGAAAAGAGGAAAATGACACATTAATGGCATCATTAAAGTTAATAGAGGGAAAAGTCTAATCTATGATTGGTAAACACATCACTGCCAGGCTCTGTGTACTATAATTGAAATGAGAGAGAATCATTCATAACAGCAGCATTTTACTTCTATTTCTCAGCATCCTGATAAGATCAGAGGAAGGGGTGGAAAAACCTGTTTGTTTCAGCCTCCTTTATCAATTTAATGTTCTTCAGAACTGACATGTAGCAAATAATGTGTTTATATTAATATTTTGGTGCTTTTAATAGAAATGTTATGCTTCATACAGATATCATGCATTTATAACCTGTCGTTATATATATATAAATGCACTGTGAGTGATTGAAAAGCTATTGCTTGACTTGACCTCATTGCCCATTTTTGACATAAAAATGCATTAAAATTTAATGGTTTATTACATTTCAAGTCACTCAGCAAGGACTGAATAGCATATTCATGTAGCTTTTGATTGGATTGCATTGTAATGATGGGCTCTTTCATCTATATGGAAACTTTTTTTTCACAGGATTAGTTGGTTGAGTTATTGTTTTATAAAGATTCTATTATAAATATAGATTACATTGTGTATGTTGAGTTTTTTTGCCCCATCATGAAGCTATGAGAATATCATTGCATAAAAACATTAAGAATTGCTCTTTTGCATTATTCAGAAGGTATTTTTAGGGGTGTCACATTTATGAAAAGTGAACAGTGTTCAGTTACTGACAAGTCAGACTTCATCCATTAGCTTTTTAACAGCTGAGCCATTTGTTCTCAGTTGAAAGTCATGCAAGCTGATCTTAAAATCATTCTGCTTTATGATTATCCCACCACTGATAGCTCATATCAGATTAAACGTAGGTGTCTGCATCTTACACCAGTGGCGCCAAACAAGACATCCACTGAGAGACTTACATTAAGAGGTCTATTAAGAGTGTCAGGAAGCTTTGAATATGTGTGGATGATTGTTACATGAAATTTTATACTGCCATTAAGATTCTTGCAAGTTCATTTATACTCCATGATGTCTTTCAAGACTTGTCAAATGACAAAAATCTATTCAATTTGAGATTCAAGGGGTTTAAGAAATGAGTCAGAATGAGTCGGAATGCACAAGCTTATCACTTGTTTTACAGGCAAAATGTCAATTTTGGTCGAAATTGAGGTTTTCACAAAAATACCAAATAAGCAATTAAACATCTAAAAGTATCTTTATTTGTGCGTTTTCTGAGAGGAGTACCTTTCCTTTGTCCATGAAAAATGCCGTTTTTCTCTGCTCGCTTCTGGACGACTGGTGCTGCCCTCAGCACAAGTTTGGTATTGTTGTAAAGTGCATCATTCCAACTTTGTGAATATTCATAGCAAATTCTCAATGGCATGAGTTTGAACCAATGAAATGTGATTTTCAAACTCATGCTGATGTAAACAAAACAATCTTACTCGCGCTGACTGGCAGATCCGAAGTGCGTGCACAAAGACGCAGTGATCCCGATATACACAGAATTACAATATTTCAAAAAACCTGTCTTGGCGAGTATTCACGCAAACATTATCTGTTATGTTTTAAGTGAACATTTTGTTAACTGTTGGGGAAAAATATCTGATGTGTAACATTATATTATATACTTGCGGTACATGTATATACAGTATACACACCTATAGATTTATTTTTGACCTCCTAAGTTAAGAACCTCTTTTCAATGACCGTTTGTTGACAAATATTTCAAACTCTATTTTGAAACAATTTCATCTGTATTTGTAATTTTCAGCACAAAAATATATCAATGCACAAGTGTGGAAAGAGTCTCACCAAATATATGGTCATTCTGCCACCCTTCCAGAGTTATGACTGGCATGGCTCACTCTGTCTCTCTTTCTCTTTATCTGTCTTTCACCATTTCTTTGAGCAGCGTTCTCATGACAGCCATGTAGCTGAAGCTCTATTTGTGGACGCTGCATGTGTGTTTGTGTAATATATAGGGCTTATGCTCTGGGCCGCAAGGGTAGGAGTGTGTGGAGGAGATAGGAGAAAAAGAAAGGAGACCCACTGTTCGTGTCCTCCGCACCTCTACATGGAACTAACGGCTGCCTCAAGCTCAGCATTGGCATTTTCTTTATTGGCTCATGACGGATTTGGTAGGGATGTTGGGAATAGGCCTGGCAGACCTTAGTAAACACGCCGGGGTCAGCTGCATGATTTAGCAGTGATAAGAGCATTGGGAACGGCAGGATTAGTGAACAAGGAGGACGCCAATGAGATCAGGAACACTTGTCTGCTGAGATTTCTGCCTCAACTTCACACGTATAAATCTCTGGACTGCACTGATATATTGCCTCCAGGCCTGCATTGTTTACAACATGCTGGCTGTCCAAATGAGTTGTTTATGCCAAAGAAAGGAGGCAACGGCTATAAATCTGATGTGCAAGATGGGATGTTTGGGTTGGGCAGCACAAGGTTGCTACACGGTGCACACCTGTTGTGCTACACCACGCAGATAGCCTGAGGTAGAAAAGCGGTGGCATCCTGCGGACATTCTATCATCTGCAGATGCTTGCGGAGGAAATTAGCTGTTATACATCAATAAGACAACATGAGCACAAACAGGATCACATTAGCGAGTTGTTTTCATTATCATTAGCAGGCGTCGTCTTCGCGCAAACGCATCTATTTGCATTGGTTGGCTGCTGTAAAGTTACTCTCGGTAGCGTTTGTCACCTTCGTACAAATCGAGCCTCGGATAGTTTAATTACACTGTCGCCTCCACCTGCGTAAATACCGCCTAAACCGTCAAAGTACAGACGCTAACAATTGCTCACGGGTAGATAATTTCAGTCGGACGGCTAATAGGAAACAAAGCCTGACACATTTATTTACAATAGGGACGCACAGTCTGTGGTTCCCATTAGCAATGTAAATATTTTTAGAGGACGTATTTAAATCAAAAGTAATTTCCTCAAGGAAATCAGAGCAGCATGTGCTAATTGGTTTGACTTTGAATGAGACAAAATGTTAAAGTTCCTGAGTGTGCAGTGAAGTGTGTGCGTGTGTGGGCTTGTGTGTGCGTGCAGCAAAAGTTACATGTAAATGCAGCTTTTGAGTGCTTGTATAATCTCTCAGTTCTCCAGCTTTTCAGATCTAGCCTCCTGTAGTCGCTCTTTTAGAGCTTCTCCCAAAAAACCAATTTTATTACCAGGCCTGGAAATGGCATGATACACTATCTAGAGGAAGATGTCTAATTTCAAAGACTCCATTTTTGTGAAGATTTGTAATAATATAATGGCCTCTTGAGTATCTGACAAACATCAGTGAAATGAATTTGAACAGAACGGCGAGATCTTATAAAAGTAATATAATTATGATCTTCTTTCTAAAAGTAATGATGCTACTACCTTTTTCATCTATCTATCTATCTATCTATCTATCTATCTATCTATCTATCTATCTATCTATCTATCTATCTGTCCGTCTGTCTGTCTGTCTGTCGCTCTATCTATCTAGCTAACTACTTTTTTTGTAAGGTATCTTGACTGTAGTTTAATACTTTTAACTGGGGCTGGACGATGAATCGAAAAGTAATCCAAACTGCAATTCAGAACCTCTAACCGACGTAATTTTCCCATTTTGGTTATTTCGTTTTTTTAAATCCTGTTAATACTTTCCCCTTAAAAGATACTCAAATGCAGAGTCAACACACACAGACAGCGTGTGAGCGGCGAGCCCCGAAGTGAGATTACTTTCACTTGCGTCTTCACTAAACTTTGTCAATTGTATGTGTTTTAAGGCTTGCCAGTTTGGACATTCAAGTGATTTTAGAGTATCGGATGTGTATTATTATATTGAGGTACTGCGCTGATGCATTGTGGCACACGAACACTCATACAGACAGTAGCTGCACATCACGTGAATATCGTGCGCACAGAGAGGAGCACAGAAACTCGTCAACACTGTCTTGTGATTTATCACTAAAGCAGCTTAGAAACTCAAAAGTTATAGCATATATACAGTATTTCTACTTTTGAAGTGACTGCTTACAACCCACAGCTTCACATTTAATAGAGAGACAGTATGACTAATTCACACATGCAATCGCTCTCTCATTAATGCATTCAAATAAATGTACTGGTACTGTGCTAATTTATCTGTACCTGATTTACAACGAGCAGAAATCTGTAAGAAATGTTAGGAACCATAGATAAAATAACTCCTTTCATTAGGAAAATATCCCATCTTTAATAATCAAGCATATTTACAGTTCAAACCTTGTCAGTGAACTATAAGGGCAAAAAAAAGAAGAAGCAAAAAACAAACAAAATAATCGTTAATTAATCGTAATCGAGGTAAAATGTTCCAATTAATCAAGATTTTGATTTTAGGTCATATCGTCCAGCCCTACTTTCAACTATGAATAGCTTGCCCCAAGTTACAGTTTCAAATTAATTTCCCTTACACTGGTCATTTAGCTGTTACAGTAGGAACTGTGTGATATCACATCAACATCAGTTTGCATAATGAATCTTTACCTTGATTGTGTTGCATGTATGCATAGTGCACTTTTTTTGTACAGGTTGGTGTTGTTTTCCAGTACGGCTGCACGATTAATCGAAATCGAACCAAAATTGCGATGTGGCTTAGTGTGATTATGAAATTTTTAATTAAATTTTTAATTAAATAAATATATGCGTAGCGTGTTAGTGAAGAGCTTATGACGTGCATTTGAAAAAGCAACATGCGTCAAACATCTTTCCGAACTTGTAATGCGAAGCATTTATAAACCTATTGTCCAACAAAACACAACGTTTAATAATGTTACTCACTTCATATCGTCAGTCGACTGTTTGAAATTTCCTTTTTTGATCTGATGTGGCTTCTTATCACAGAATAAGGCAGACAATATATTATTTTATGTATTGTATACAGTAATAAAGGCCATGTCGATTACCATTGCAAATATACTTTATTATTATGAAAATACCCGAGAAGGCTTGAAGAACTCAAATACACCATATTGATGCAGTCGTGTGTTTATTGTCTTCATGTTTAAACAGTCAAAGCATTCTATCTTCTTTTTGTTTCAGCTAAAGCACTACCTTCACATTAGGGATTTATTATATTACGTCTTTGAGGTATATGTGGAGTTTCTGATCGAGGGCGCCCTCTAGCTTCCAGTATGAATTAAACCGATGTGTGTTTAGCATTGTTCTAATTTTAGTTATTTGAGAGCCTTTAGTCTGTGTTGTTTTTTTTTATTGTTTTGATGGTTTGATTACCCACATTAATATTTGTTTTGCCATATGTCTGTTCTAGAGACATGTTACAGCTTTTTGATAAAGCTCTAATTGGTTTCCTTTGGAAATATGCTTCAAATTCACACTGAATGCATTTATGAATGTAAAGCAAAATTGCAATTGCAACGGAATCGAACGCAATATTGATAAAAGAAATCGTGATAGGTTTTTTTTTGTACATATCGCACAGCCCTGTTTTCCAGCTGAATATCCCCTTGAGGGTCAATAAAGTATTTCAGTCTTTCTATCCAAGCTTGGCAGACGGAGTTTCATTTATCCAGATGGAGAGAAAGAGGGGTGGGCCTAGCAGATGGTTGACTTAAGTGGTGGGGAACGGATGGGTGTTATAATAGTGCAGGTGAAGGAGAGAGAATACTCAGAATTCACTTTACTCTGAGAAAAGCCTTGTAAGAAAATGTGTACCATCTTAATATGAAAGAATTTCTATTGATTTTTCACAGGTGTTTTACCCAGTTATTTGAGCTAGGCTTTGCATTGTGTTGTGTTTTAAGGTCGAAGGACATATCCGTAAACTTAATGGAAAAAGGCACTGGTCATTTTCTGCAAGGACATTATCATTTTTTCTACATTTTTTTTTTCTTGCAGTGTTGAAGGGAGACGAGTTATATAGTTATGCCATAAGTCATAATGCATGTGTAACACTACTGTAATTATTTATAATATCTGAGGCTAGGGTCAAGTGACATGATGGTACAGCATAAAAATACTCAATGAAAAAATAGTAATTAAATAATTATATTTTTTTATTAACCCAACATTTGGTTTCGTCCATGTTTGACCCAAACATGGGTTGAAACAACCCAGCATTTTTTTTCAATTTAGGTTTTAATATTCAGCAACTATAATATACTGAATACTCTATAATTATCATTATATACAATAACTTTATTCCCTGTTACCATGGTATAAAATTAGTCATACTGTTATGAATTTGGTCATATCACCCACTCCTATCTGATACTGGCAATAAAAGGTAAAGCATGTAGTCATTACTGTGATTATGGTGTGGTTTAACTAACTTAAGTTATGTTACTGAATAAACACGTTTTGAGTCTCACAGGCCTTAACCTTTAAGATAAATACCATTTCAATCTAATCTGAATCTCCAGAGTATTTTTAACATTTGAATTGATATCCTACTTACCAGAATATTATGTGTCTTACACTGGCCGTCGAATCAGTTGCGAATCACTGGGCTTTCATTGGGGGCCCTTGCAATTAAGGGTCGTAATTGCTAAATTAACATGTATTATTAATATTTCAACCGAGGTTTGATTAATGGACTGCAGTTTAAATATGTGCCCTTCCATCACTGAACTCCGTAATTAGTTGCCTGGAAGAAGTATGAGGGAGCGATGTGGAGTTTAAAATGTATGAGTGAACATCAGTGATATTTCTAAGGAGGGAAGAGTGACCAGCCCAATGCGTCACAGGCAGAGATTAATATTTCAAAGTTTCTGGGAAATTGCCCTAGAAGTTTGGTAAATTGATTAATATGGTCTTTATCTTCAGACACAGAAAAGCAATGTGAGACCTAGGGATGCGGTAAAGAAGTGTTGTGTGATGAGAAGTCTGGAATGGAATCAATAATTTGAGATACCGTAAGGTCAATACTTCCTTCAAGTCAGTATTGGCAGGTTGTCTTGGTAAATGACTCTAATTTGACACAACATTTATTTCTAATAGGACTTTTTGAAATTGTTCCTTTGACAGTTTTTATACAAATTATTTTTACCAAATCTGAGATAATCTTTAGTTTGGATGAAAATGATATAATAATAGAGCAGCCAAATACTGTTTGTGTAATTTTTCAGAATATGTTGTAAGTATAGTCCACCAAATAATAAGTATAGTCCACCAAAAGTGTTCAAGTGCTGTTCTGAACACCAGACATTTATGGAAAAAGCCTCTGTTCTTTAGAGCCCTTGAAACCAAGCATTTCATTTCTGCTAATTTGATGTTTCTGTTGAAATATTTCAATTAAAGCAAGGTGAACTTGAATGACATTATTCGTATGTCCAAAATTGCATTTAGTGGACAAGGCAGGAATTTAGCATGCGGTAAAGTTTTACAGCAGTCCTTAATTAAATGCTGTTAAAAAGACCAATTGAAACTCACAGAAAGACAGTTGTAATGGTGCTCAACATAAATCTAACAAATTTTTGTTACAGTTTATTTATTTTTCTTCCATCATCAGTGGTTGGAGTGGGCACCAGTGAGAGCTTGACACACTTCATATCCTCTAGATGAGAAGACATGAAGAAAAAAAACAAAAAAAAAAACACTTAATTAACTACTTAGTCATTCTAAGTATAAGATGGGATTGGGTCATAGTATAGTTTTTGTTCAGCATATAGGACCCGGGTTTAAACCCCAACTTAATATATGTGATTTTTTTTTTCTTTTTCTTTTAATAAACCAAGCAAAATGTTTATTTTTAATTGTGAATTCCCAATTCCCCTGTTTTTACATATAGATTCCATCATCTTTAGCAGTCTAATGTAATCTTTAGCAGATCTCTGACTGTACATTATATTGTTGTGATGCCTAAATTAAATTGTAGCTTTTAAAACAACTGATTTATAGTTTTCAGTGTTTTTATTATAAATGATTATTTTAATTTATATACAGAATACATATTTAACATACGGTTAAAAAGTTTGGGGTTTTAAGGCTATAATTTTATTCAGCAAGACAGTTAAGACTTTAAAATTGTTACAAAAAGATTTCTATTTAACTGAATACTGTTCTTTTGAACTTTCTATTCATCATAGAATTCTAAAAAAAGGTATATCACTGTTTCCACAAAATATTAAGAAGCAACAATATTACACACCTAGGCATGTGACGGTATCAAATTTTCATGTTGCGATTAATTGCTGAAGCTTTAATCACGGTATACGGTATTATAATGATATTGAAATAAGTTGCAAAAAAAAAGTGTTGTCATAGTATAACAGGTTTAAGAACTCTTTTTGTAATAAAAAAAAAAAAACTCTGAATGTTTAAATACAATAATACAATACACAAAAAATATATAAAGTAAAATTTTCAAACAGATTAAAGTGCAAAAGAATTAGGCTATAAAGAACAACAGGTAACACTTTACAATAAGGTCTCATTATTTAATGCATTAACTAAGATTGAGCAATAGCTACATTTGTTACAGAAAGTATTATTTTTTGTTAATGTTAATACAACTGATCATTGTTAGTTTTATCTCAGGTCCATTAAATAAGTTCTTTTGATTTTAGTAATGTTATTAAACAGTAACTAAGAAATTAATATTAATTAAGAATAATTAATGCTTTAAGTATTTTTCATTGTCAGTTTGGTAATAATGAATTAGCATGTTAACTAGTGAAGCTGTATGTCTCAAAGTTTTACTGAACAATAACTAATAATCAGAACATTTCTAATCATTAGGGCATGTTGTAGTCCAGATTAAAATATAAAAATGTTTAAGTTTGAAAATAAATAGCCTATTAAGTCTTTAAGTATTAAGTATTTGGTGCTGTGATGAACAACACTGAGATTACAAAAAAATGAATGGCTGTTTGAAGCATTTTAAAAACTGTTCAGTAGCGCAGCTGCTTTGTTTACAGGGTTTCCAGGGTAACCGCTGCATTCTGCTGTTCCATCAGCGCCCTCTGCTGTCAGAGAGTGAACGTGCACTTTCATTCAGCGCGTCTCCTCACTTGTTCCGCCATGTGCTTCTCATGCATGTTGGGCTTGTTTACATCTGAGCGTGTGTCCCTTTGAGGCAGCATACAGCGGTGTTGTGCATTTTATACGGTTGATGGGGAAAGTGTTCTTAAATGCATTATAAAAATTTTAATAATTGGTAATAAATTATTATTTAGGCCTACAGTAATTTGAAATGCCCACGATAACAATATCGTGCATATTCATTATCGCGATATATCGCATTACCGAATATCGGCACAAGTCTATTCACACCAAATCAGCACATTTTCTGAAGTATCATGTAAAAATTCTTATTTGCCACCACAGGATTAAATTACATTTGAAAATACATTAAAATTGGAAACTAAATAATATTTCACAATACTACTGTGTTTACAGTATTTTTAAACAAATAAATGCAGCTTTGTTCAGCATAAGAGACTACTTTCGAGGGAAAAAAAAAAAAAAAAAAAAATCTTTCTGACTCTAAACTTTTGAATGACAGTGTAGTATTGGCCGAAACATGAAAAAAAAAAAAAAAAAAAAAAAAAAAAAAAAATTTGGCTTATTGCTAACTCGAAACGGAGCTTGTCAGCCAGTGATTTACCATGCATTTTGTTTCTTGGATAGTGTAATTCAAAGTTATATGACAGCTCTACTTCTCTATACAGTATGTTACATTGACAATCTTTAGAAATTCACTTAATGTCTTGCCCATTCCTTTATGGATTTAGCATGACATACGCTTAACACACAACAGAGCTCATGAATGAGTGCCCCCACTTCATAAAGCATCAGTTGCGATTTGGGCTTGTTTGTTGTGCACAGTGTAATTAGCTGGGGCCATGAAGGGCACAGGCAGACGGAGGGACATCACTTGATTACGCCCATTAATCATGTCTCAGCGAGACGACCGTAGGAGGATTTGGGAGCTGAAATGGACTGTGTCATTTTCTTAATGCTCCATTTCAGCTTCAGCTTACGTCTTCAAACCTCCGCTTACCAAAAACTCCTTGCTTATGCTCCACAAAACCGTCTGCTGAGTCATATATACCACAGAAGTGGCCCTTTACCCAATACTTGTCACATAAATAGTACAGCGGACTTTTCCAGCACCCCATGTCCTTAAAGCGTATGCTTGCAATTTGGTGTATAATTTGGAGTTGATGGGGCATTTTCATGCAGCAAAATAATGCACCACTTCCATTGTGAGAAAAAGGGCATAAACCCGCATCCCTCAAACTCGCCCTGAGAGAATGCCGAAAGCCATTTGGCGCCGTGAGCTGTGTTTCTCCTCTAAGGGGTTCAAGGCTTTTTTTCTCATTTCTTCCATTAGTCTGCATTCAGAGTGAATGTGAAAGCAATACCTGACCTGCATAACAGAGCTAAAGAGGTGTGATGCTGTATAGAAAACAACAATCATATCTAGCATGAGCAACACATTATGTTAGGTTCAAAATCAGCATCTACCCCCTTAAAGGTGAACGTGCTGTTTTTTATTTAAGTCGGTCGGAAACATTGCCTGGTGGTGCACATTGTGGTGCTTTGACATGTTGGGCGATGCCATTTACGCATGGGTGACCCAAATTGGTGTCAGGTTCGGGTCATCTTTTCTCTCTGTCCTTTCTAGTCAGTTTTACATTATGCAGTCACATTAAGGCAAACACCTTTTTTTTTTTTTTTTTTTTTTTTTAAAAGAGGTTTCCATTAGTTTAAAGTGCAGAGACAAATATAAGCAATTCATTTGCAAAGAAGCAAATGTTTTAGAAATAACTATGGTTGGGAATCAAGGAATTTAACAATTCTTTTTGATTCCTCTTTGATGATATGGAAACATTTTCATTCATTAACACTGTAAAGCCTGACATGTGAAACAATAGTCAGAAAAACTTTTTTTTTTTAAAGGAAGAAAAAAAGAAAAAAAAGTTTGTAGGTTGAGTATATTTGTTACACAAGGCTTTTATAGCTCATATCGATATTGAAGAATATGGAGCTTATACTTGAGGAGAAAAAAAAAAAAACAAACACACACAAAAAAAACCCCACCTCAATGTTATTGCAAAAATATGCAATTTGCTGCAGTTGCTGATATTTAAATGGCCAAAAATCGAGATGAAATTCTGATAGCTTGTAATCAATTAAAACGTTATAACAGTTTAGCAGACTACTTTCATAAAATGCATATAAATATTAGATGTCACTCTATGGGCCAGATTGCAGCTTGCACCAGCGCAAACCCTCTTTTGGCATTAAAAAACTACTGTCGGGATTTACTAAAGACACACAGTGCAAAATTAGCGCTGAAAAGGCGTGGACTGAGTTGTTTTTGCAGCTGACCTTATTGCGTATGCATTTGTAGGAGTTTCCCTTTCATATGCAAAATTTATGGGAGGAGAGTATTTAAATGAATCACGCAACACGATTTACTAATGTTTGCGCTAGTCAATTTACTAGCATTTGCACCATTGTTTAATGACCAAGAAAAGCATGTCTTAACCCATTTTGCGACATGGCTGCAATTGTTGCTGCCAGGAGGAGACACCGCAGAGAACAGAGAGTGCATGGAGAAGGGAGAAAATATTTTCCACTCGTATTAATTTCTTTGAAATGCCAGAGAAAGACGTTATCCGAACATATCGTTTGCCAAGCCATGTTGCCCTGTATATATATATATATATATATATATATGTATATATATATATATACTAGGGCTGTCAATGTTTGCGATTAATTCAAAATCCTTAACGTGTTAAAATATTTTGACGCATTTAACACGAAAAAATTACAAAAGCATGTGAAACGCAGTTAGATGATCTTAAAGTCCATGCTGATTAAATCAGAGATGGCAGAGAGAATTATTCATTCCAGTGTCTGTTTCGCTTTAAAACACAAACTCTCTGTCATATTCTGTTATCGCATCCCGCATCGCGCTGTTCCTGTCTGAACGAAACATCGAAACATCCCACCGCTGTTTGGCCAGATGATATGAAAACTATGTTTGGCATCTCCATGTGGTCCTGTTTAGTATCGCAACTTGACTTGTCTAAAATGTAAACAAGCTCTTTGCTGTTGCACATACTATACACTGTGAATTCTGAAACGTTTTTTTGCTGTGATTTTTTTAAATTTTTTTTATGGGTGCTTTGGTGTAGCCTACTTAAATGTATGAATTATATGAAATCATATCATTTGGTTATTTGGTGTCCTTTTTTGGAGAGACATCTAAATTTACCTTGAAAAAAGCTGAAAAATACAGTTTTGTGAAAATCACACTTCAATCTGATGGTTTACTTTGCTGGATATAGGCAATGATGGCAAAATGGATGTGTTAAACAAGATAAATGGTGTATGCTTAATTTCACGATAAGTGTGTGATTAATCGCGATTAAGGGTGCGTGATTAATCGTGATAAAAAAAAAATTAATCTATTGACAGCCCTAATATATATATATATATATGTGTGTGTGTGTACATGTTTGTCAGATTACATGTAACAAGTTGCGCCTGTGTTGACCCGCACCTGATGAGCATCAGCTCTGCGACCCAATGCTAATTTGTGCTGCTCTTGGTAGATTGCGTTGGTCATGTAAATGATTCGATGTCTGTGTTCTTTAATTTGCACGTCAGCAGTAGATCACGTGCAAAACTTGCCACTCCCATTGGCGCATTTGTGGAATTGTGCTCTCATGCTAATTTGCCCCGTTTAGTAAATCTGGGCCTATATCTCATAATAATATGTCTTAGTAAGATGATATTTAAATGCTTAGTTTCATGTCCAAAGCTCTGTATTTTTTGTTGTGGGGGCAAAAACATATAATGCAATGCAAAACAATGATGGTTCAGAGATGTGTAAATAAACATTCCTCAAAAACCTGATGTATCATATTTGATTTAAAAAAAAAAAAATGTAAAAAAAATTATGTATGGATAATCAAGTAAAGCTGCTTCAGTCCATTAAGTGTTCATCTTGAAATATTACTACCAATATACAGTAAAATTATTCTTCCGTTATTACTATAAAAATCAGTAAAGATGTTTTTTTTGCAGCATGAAGGTGTCTGTCCGTATCTATCTATCTATCTATCTATCTATCTATTTGTCTGTCTGTCTGTCTGTCTGTCTATGTCTAATTAATTCAAAACAGGTTCTTGGTACTTCACAACCTCTACTTTAGTGACACAGTTGAGACAATTAGAAATGCTTGACTATAAAAACTCCATGTAGAAGTTATGAATCCTCAGTCCTTCTGTAACTATATATATTATGGTCATCTTGGATGTAGGTAAGCAGTCATGTGTTTCGTTTCTTTTCTTTTTCTCAGCAGGCTGTTGACATGTAGCTAGGAGAGAGACTCAATGTCTCAAGATGGCAATGAGCCTCACAAGTGAATTACTCCTTGCACATTAATCAGTAACACTCACATGCCACCTTTGCCGGTGTACCTCTAAACATTTCTTACACATGATATTTCAACAGCATGTCAGAAACACTGTCAGTTATCTTTTTAATTAGGCTTCTAATTGTTCACCATGTCTTATCTGTATGGTCCATACTATATCATGGAGCAGCTGGGGGCAGCGGTGGACACTCTATGCATGAATCCAGCAGCAGGTCTGAGATTATTAATTGAGAGCATCTATAACAGCGAGCTTTGTTCTTCTTTGCCCCGAAGAGCACATTCATCATATGAGGTCAGTGCAGTCAGGCCAGGGAAAATGGGACAGCTTTGGCCACTAGGAGCCCAGATTCACTCCACAGTAAATCTCGCTGGCCTCGCGGCACTGACAAAGTGCCATAGCAGCTGAGACGCTTGGTGTGAGATTACTAAAGCATGTTTCTGCCTGTGGTCGTGTGCTGGGGATGATAAATCCAACCTGGTATTTGGCTCACTAGAATGAAGAACTGATGCTAGATACATAGAATTGGCTTTGACACAAAGACATTAAAACCAAAGAACACGCACACAAGACTGGAAATGTCCCTGTTTTTGGTGGATAGTCCTTAGTCCTCGGAAACATCCTATTTCAAAACAACCCTATATATATAGGGTTGTGTGTATATTGTATATATGTATGTATGTATATAAACAAAAATAGTAAGTATGGGATAGCAGTAAGTATGGGGTTTGATTTGGAAAAGTTTATTTATTTATTTATAACCTTATGGTCAGTACTTACAGTTTTGGTTTCTCTTCAATTTATTGCATTGCATCCTTAAAATAATTAGTTAGGTTATGGACATTATTATTATTTATTTTTATTATTCAGAGAGAAACTATTATTATTATTATTATTATTATTATTTATTAGAAACTGTCACTGGATAGTTTCACATGTCTACTGACATCATCAAGCATTAGTTTGAGGAGGGCAAGTTGCTGTAATTCAACAGTGAAATTGTTTAACTGAATATGAAAGACCATACTACATTTACCATGGTTAAAATACTCAGTTGAAATTATCACTTTTTGAGTTATAAATAGCAAGTTTCAATAGTGACCACAATTTTTTTTGTTTTGTTTTTTTGTTTCTGGTCACATGGAATTGGAACATCTAAATAAGTTACAAAAAAAGTTCTTTTGCTGTTTTCTCTCTAACTTTGGAAGGGGAAGTTTACTTTTTAAATGCTTCAAAACTGAACTGGATTCATTCACCATCAGTAGGCTACATTATGCATATGAAATAAATACCATAAAAGAAATAAATGAAACAGCAGCTGTGCAGTTGAGCTGCAGCATCATGAGGTTTTCAGAAAGGAAACCCATGAGATGTGTTTGTCTGAAAGGACAGCTGTAGTGGATATGGAGGAATTGTTTAAATGATTATGTTTTGGTCTCAATGGACCAGAGTGCTTTATGAACTACATTGACAAGATGATGACCAAGCATGAGGGGCTCATAGGTGATGTTAGCTGTGTATTTCCTTACCCTGAAGTTTTACTGACAAACACAGACTTTGAGGATGCAAAACCTTTTTTGGCCTTTCCTAACTTAGAATAATTTAGAATAATTTGCAGAAAACAATTTTAAAACCAAGAACAAAGAAACTGATTACACGCAATAGAACAAAGTGTAAACAGTGCTTGAAGTTTCTGAGGTATCTAACAGCGGCTTATCAAGTGTTTTTATTATTAAATTAAGTACTTTTGTTTTAGATTGAACAATTCTCTCACCTCTTCCCTACAGTTTTGGATTTTTATTTATTTATTTATTTATTGCAGTACATTTTGAGAGATTTGTTTAGGAGAAAACAATTAGAATGTCTACTTTTTGGAACAACTTTTGCATCAAGAGTGCACCTATAATGCCTCTGCAGGCAGCTTATATCTACTGGATTTTAGTTTTGGAACAGAATATGTATGGTTATGGGTTTTTCTTGTGTCTAATTTTTCCAACTTATCCAAGCACTTAGAAGATGCCCAGATTTATCTTGACTTTGAAAGATATGTCAGATAGCAGAGAAACCAACTTTTTCATTGAAATTCAAGGACATGAAATGTTATGTCTAGACAGTGCAGATGCACTTTATGTACTAATACTAGTAGATAGTCTGGTCGTCATTAGCTAATTGAATAAACTCATTAGAAACATAGCTAAGGGGAATTTTATTGAACAGGCTCTTTCCATGGCAAGAAAGAGATTGTAAAAAGGTTTTTAATGTTAAATGGATTTGAGTGAGTTAGGGGGTATATCTGTTTCTAAGAGAGCTAACATGTTTAGATACCTCTCCTGAGCATTACACAGCTTAGGGCTGGAATAAAGTGGAAGTGAAAAAATCAAGAGTAAAATCTGACAAATAAATGTCCTAGCACTAACGCCTGGGGTGTCAACACAAGGGGGAAAAAACTCCACCATGTGGAACACTCGTCTCTATCTGAACTCTAATGTGATTTTAAATAACTAAAAGGATTAAGAAGACCATTGCATAATCCAGATTTCAAAGTGGGGTGAATTATGATGTTTTGCATCTAGTTCCTGTGCTTGTGTGCCAGTTTTAATCCTCTGGAGTGAAGGATTCCCAACCATGGGTATGTGTACTCCAGGGGGTTCCATAGGGCACTTGGAAAGATTTCTGTTTTGCTTTGTTAAACCTATAAAAAAAACAAAACAAAACAAAACAAAAAAAACAGATTAATATAGTAAAGTGTGATTTAATGCAGAAAGTTTATAAGGGGAGGGGACGGGCCACTCATAGGCAAATAAATGGAAGAAATTATAACACTCATTATGGCTGCTGTAGGAATGGAAATCACGTCTTTTGGTTAATCAGAGTTTGTTTACTCTAGACGGTCCATGTGAAATGAACTGGATCAGCCTAAAACATACAGTTTTTGAGCATGATTTAAAGAAGCTATTATACTACTGCTGTCAGGTCTTGCTGCTGATATGAAACATGTTTTGAATTTAACAAGCGGTTGTGGAGATTTCAGTCTTTCTCCATTCCAGTAGCTAGGAACTGTACTTGTAGGCCTGTTGCCCACACAGAAAATAGCTGTCCAGGAGCCTTAAAAGAATTTGATAATTTTCCAGGTTTTTCCCTTCTTTTGTTTTGATTTGCTGTACTTATTATAGTAATTGCAATAACTGGGTAATAACAAGGTACCAACCCTGAACCTACCCCTAAACCTAACCTTAATCCATGTACTTACCTTATGTTACCAGTACTTTCTTAGGTAAGTATACGTAAGTGCACGTACTGTAAAATAAAGTGCAACTGTAATAATAATAATAACAACCTAAAATTAAACACAGCAAATAAGTGTTTCAAGTCCTGTTACATTTACCCAAAATAGTGTGGGCTTGTGCATTTGGAGAAAAAAAAGAAAAGAAAAAAAAACTACATATACAGCATTTAGTTGAGAGGCGATCAGCACTATGCAATATTCCTCCAGCACGGGGACTGTTCACCGTTTGTATCACTCCGCTTGTTGCTGCACGTTCTAGACAGGCAGCATTGTCCTGAAACTGCAGCCTCAGTTATTGCAGGAATATAGTATTGCAGCGAAAGGCAATAAAACCACAATAATTTTGTAAATAGTACTGTTTTTGTGTCACAGAATGTAGTTTTAAGAGTTTTTCAGGTGAGAATGTAGTTGTTTAAACCTCGAATATGCAGTTTATTTATAAAGATAGCGCCTATTTGAAAAATTGTTTTTACGCTTTCGGAGTTGTGATGTCCAGTAGTCACCGGGCAGTCAGCACTCATATACCCTGCCAAGAACAGCCTGATCTTGGCAAGTCCTTCTGACATTTTCCGCTGGCTTTGATGTCTCTGTAGTGGTTAAACTTGAGACATAATTTGTTTTGGGTATATCTAACGGGCAGTCTTTGGTCTCATGAATCTAATATTTGTTTCCAAGGAAATAGTATTGACTGAGGTTAAAGTTAAATTTTATAACTTTATTATAAAATAAATAATAAATTTAACTTATTTTATTTAACGTTAATGCTGTACTAGAGCGCTGCCTTTGTACCTTGTTTTTTTACTGACTTGTTTGCTTGTCTATTTCCTATTGTACACACTTATACTTGTATAATGGCTATTGTTCATTAAATATTATCGTTCAACAAAAAGATAATTTATATAAATACCTGGGATTGAGCAATGTTCTGTGTGATGTGGATTTTTCAGCGGCTTCAATGCAGGTTACAGTGTTATGCGTGGGTGGCATGGCAGCAAGGAACAGGTTCATTAAGGAATGAAACAAGGTTTTAAACAAGGAGATTTGAACTTTGCACACCACCTTGAGCAAGGCTCAACTGACAAGCAACGTAGCGCCAGGGTGACGCTGCACTACATAAAGATCAATGCATTGACCTAATGCCTTTCATGTGAAATTCCCTTAACCCTTGAAAGGATGCTACGACAAAGATATTACTTTCATCAGTGCACACGGACATGGCAAACCGATTTATTATTTTTACGAATTTATGACTTGACCTAGAGAATGAAAACTATACCAGACACAGGTAATCATATACTCTCTTTCTGATAACACTTTATTTTAGGGTATTTTAACTAGTTGCTTATTAGCATGCATATTACTAAAATATTGGCTGTTTATTAGTACTTATTAAGCACATATTAATGCCTTATTCCGCATGACCATATTCTACATTCTTAATCCTACCCAATACCTAAACTTAACAACAAACTTACTAATTATTAATAAGCATTAAATTAGGAGTTTATTGAGGGAAAAGTCATAGTTAATAGTGAATATGTGTTTCCTATACTAAAGTGTCACCCTTTTTCTCATAATAATATTATTACTACTATTATATATATTTAGTCTTGTCCCGATAATTTTGCAAATATATAAGGTTGATTCATGGTTACAGTCTGAGTCACACAGAATTGTGTCTACATTATCAAGAGGTCTGGCATCTATCTGTAGCTCATTTGCCAAGCCAACAAATTCTGTTGCTTTACAGGAGTGTGTAGAGATGTCTCTGTACAATGCCTGTCTTGAATTGAACTGAAAAAGAATCAGCCGTTTGCTGTGTCAAGTATAGAGACATTCTACCAGGCTTTTATGAAATAGAATGCATAAGGAAGGGAGAAATTCAGTTTCTTTATGAGGAGAAATTTTAGCTCATCAGTTTTATTGCTGATCAAGTGGACATTGAATGGGTACTCAGAGTGAGTATGAAGACATCACTGTCAAAACCATGTAACCCAACCTTCACCTTCCCCTGACAATGTTCCTGACATATATAAACTGAAATGTATATGAATGTATTGACTGTACTGAGGCTATTTGATGAGAACTGAGCTGGATGATGACATCACTGTTTTCTAGAGCTGCTTATAGCTGAATTGAACTCATTCCATAATTGATGAACTTTACACAGTTATTGAACGGAACTGAATCAACACTGAACTGACTTCAGCTGAACAATGACACTACTTTCTTTTTAGAACTGCTTTACAGCAGAATTGAACTGTTTACATCACTGAATCATTATTTTTCTGTTTATCCCTATAAAGCTGCTTTGAAACAATTTCTATTGTATAAAGCGCTACATAAATAAAGGTGAAATGGTTGCAATTCATGAACCCTACAGGCATAATTCTTTTGAATTATAGTAGTCTTTTGGTCTCTTTTAAAAGTAGTTATAGTTTGTTGTCCATTTGTAGTCATACATTATTTTCTGCCTTCAGGCAAGACCAAGATTTACGAATGTCCCTCATACTTATTTAGAGGATCTTTACATTGAATATATGCCAGATACAGTCAAAGTTCCATTTTGAGGCTGTCTTGTGAATACACTCAGACAGCTGTTTTCAGTCATGCAAGTACAAGTTCGATCTCAATGATTGGGGATATACCGAAATATCAAAAACTATGTGTCAAACACACTTCAGTAGCATATTTTAATTCAGCAATGAAATCTGACATGAATCATATCATAAATGTTGTTTATTACTCTCAAATAACACACACACACACAAAAATCAGGTTGGTCCAGCTAATGTCCATGTGCAGTGTAGAACCAAGGCTGAGTGCAATTTTCACGTAAAAGCCATGCAGTGATTTTGTTGATTGGTGATTGACTATTTTATTTGGAAGGCAGAAATTATTTTAGTAGAGCTGCAGTATTGGGCATTCCAGTTTCACTCATGCATTGTAACACCAGGGTTCCATCTCAGCCATATAAAGTTTCTAATATAGTTACAGTGATTATAATTAAGTTAACTTTGCAAATTAGTTCAGAAATGGCACAAATTTGGCATCACTGAGTGATATTTTTGATTTATACTAGTAATTAGTGTAAATCTTACTGCTCTAAAGGAGTTTGGTGACATGTAACAAAGAAAAGGATGGGAGAGGTAGAGTTAAATGGCATCATTAGCTCTAGCACATATCTCAGCCTGACAATCAACCACTATTGTTCACTTGAACACTTTCCTTAGGCCACCATTTTAGTCACTGCTTTGACCCCATGACATTGCTTTTTCTCCCGCAAGAGTGGCCATTATTAAGCTTGCCCTCACAAACCCACTCAAACAGACCCTCCATATCACACAGCCATTGAATGTCTGTTTCTGCTGTTCACAGAGAGGTTGAGGGGGTATAATTCTGGTTTTACCTGTCAGGGAGGAAAAAAATGAAGGCTCTCTGAGCCTTTTAGGGTGGAAAAAGTGAACAGCATTATTTGTGTCTGGAATAGCTGAAGTGACATGACTCTTTTTCGGTGACAGGCTTCGTCACGGGTCTTTTTGGCTGCTATTTTAGATCCACTTTGGAAGCTAGAAGCATTTGTGCAGTGTATTTTGTATTGAGTCGCCCCCCAAAATGATTAAGCAAAATGAATATGCCTTAAATGAATAGGCTGAAATGAGCTTGAAAATGGTTTTATTAAATTTAGTGTTGAAATGTTGAAATTAGCGAGCATCTCTGAGGATGTGCAGTCAAAATACTTTCTAACCTTCATAGAAATGTACTAACCTTTTTAAATTATCCCATAAAACAATTACTAGGAAATGCAGCACCAAATTTATGTTGTGAATGTGTAGCAGTAGACATTTAATGAAGAGCATGGGGTTAGAGGACATTACCTGCAAGATCTGATTAGTATAAATATGTTAGCGGGGATCAGAAATTTAGGTTTATATGAAATGCTTGGTGAAGTTTGGGTTTATACAAAGTACATTAGATAATAAAGCATCAAGGAAAGTTGTTCTTAAAATACCAAACAGTTCTGTGTCTTTTTCATGATATTCCCATGACAACCTACTGTAGCAATTTCGTTTCATTTTCTTTCTCTCTTTTTTCAGAGATCCAATACGTTTGGTATGTTTGTTCTTTGGGCATTTCAGAGTTAAAAATGAATGTTAGAAATGGACTGTATGTCAGTCCAGATACAACAAAAGGAATATTTCTCTGCAACTGTTGTTTTAAATATTATAAATGAAAGTTTGGAAGCAATCCCAAATGTCACATTCGTAAATAATACATGTAAACTTAGAAAGCAAATATGTTCAGAATGAGATGCCGAGGGTGGGAATCAAGCAAAACTGGCACAATGGGAACAAAATGGAAAACATTGGTGAAGCAAATGTGTGTTGAATGAAAAGACAAGTTGGCTACTGACACTAGGTGAAAAGGACATATATTTCCTTTCCTGTGTACAGCTTTATCCACACATCTAAGGGTTTCCCAGGAGATTTCAAAACCCTTTCCATGGCCTTTAATGAGTACACCATCACTGTAGCACCCGGGCTGTCACCACTTCACGCACAGTTTGAATACAGATGCATTCGGAGGCACAAAAAGACACGTTACAGGAACTGAATAATATGAATTGTGAGGTTTGTAATATATGTATACAAACCTCATAATGAATAAATTAGAGGTGCAAGATATATTGCTGGCTGATTTATTTGGTATAACTATAGTTATACCAAATAAATCAGCCAGCAATATATCTTGCACCTCTAATTTATTTATCCTGATTTATGGCATTTCATCATTCACTCATAATTCAAAAACATCAATGCTTTGTTTCTGACTGTGTTGTATTCCCCAAGTATTATTGTAATCTTCCGTGGTGTGAATGCATTATGATTAACAGATTTATTTGCCGACATAATGAATTAATTAAATTTCAAAGCTCTTTATGTCAGTCAGTTATGAATCATCTTTCAGTGAAGCTCTACCTCCCTGACAATGGAGCTAGATTTCTTCATATGCATCTGCTGTTGCTGTATTTATATCAGATGCTATACCTGCTAGTACATGCTATAATTATGATGAATCGGCATGTCTGGATATTATCCATTTTAACAATGCACAGTGCTGCTAACAACATTGTTAACTGACTGTATAAGGTCACATGTCAAGTAATGAGTCTGACCACTGTAATTAGATACCATTTCTGCTTATTGCAAATAGCCATTTTCCAATTTATAGCCCATCATTGTTTGTATAATTTTTTTATTAATTTTCTAGTTTTCTAGACTGACAGCGCCTGTGTTTGCATGCATTTGAATCTTCTGAAAACTTCAGTAGGAGATATCCTGAGATATTGGAGTTCAGTTGCTTTTGTCTTACCTCAGGCTGTTGAAGATGGATAATTTGAAATGGGCTGTTGTATGAGTGTTCATGGTGTGTGAAAATCAAAAGTTAGCAGGATCAATACTGAGCCCCAAGGTTCAAGACTGTGTGAAATCAATTCAGCCAATTGCCATTCAGCATGACAGAGCCTTTATGAACCTTAACCCTCACATGCTCCATACGTACACCGTTTTGACGTATCATGCTTGTGCATACGACCATCTTAATGCAGCCTCCCATATCGCTTTATTTCCTCTATAGTTGATGCTAGGTCAAACTATACTGCTCTCTAGAGGTCTTTCACAGCAGATACTTTTATGTTCTCCATTCTTCTACCTGGAGAAGCAGATATACAGTAGCTAAGTGATTGAATCATTTCCAGCATACCCTCTCTCCTTTCTCACAATTTATAAGGCTTTTAAAAAGCGGTGATCGACTCACATGATGGATTTAAATGAAGCATTCAGGCCTCGTTTTGCTCTTCCACTTGTTTATTAGAGTCTAACCGGACCCATATAACAGTAAAGCTAATATTGATTTTGTCAAAAAACACTCATTGGCTCGTTGTTACTATTAATGGTTGTCAAAACAGTTTGGACTTCCTGATAGCATACTTTAATTTCAAATCTGACATCAGGCTTGAAAAACATCTCTTTTAATAGCTCTTTAAATAGTTTTAATGTCTTGTCAAAAGATCTAAGCTGTTATCATATCTTATACAGACAATACTGCACTTAAAACCTCTAAGCTTTTGAAGCAATTTTTTCCCCCAAGTCACATTTACAAGTATCTGTTTCTGGAGGTTATATGGATTTTCCCCTTTTTAGACTTCAGAATAAACTTCTTCTTCAGAACAAAAGGTTTGCTTTTCACGTTGTCCTTTTCTTTTGCTCAAAGCATGTCAATGAGATCCTAAAAAGCACTTTAAGTAATTACAAATAGAAGGCAAGCTTTAGGCCCATGGGAAGAAAACTTCTCACACTCAGCCCTATGTAATGATTCTTTAGTTCGTTCATCATTTCCTTATCTCATTGAGCTTCTAGACCTGCGGCAATGACTGTACCAGCCCAGCCCTTGCTTGGAAATCAAGGGCTTCATAATTCAAAAGCGACATGCTTTTTTGTAGTTTAGCTAATCATTTATGGATTTAATAGTGACTGAATTTGCTCTAGTTTTTGTATGGTCTTGTAAAAGGTGGGAAAAAGCCTTAGTTTAAATGCATGCCAATAGATGAAGCGGTTATGTTAATTGTCCCCGCGGTAAGAGCGGACAGCTCTAAAGTCCCTGGAGAACGGCAGGGTCTGTTGATAATTGCTGTATCCTGGGTTTATGCAAATTAGCTAAGTGACTTTTTCTCCATTAGGACTGTGAATCCAAATAATGACATAAATATGGAAAGATGCAAATAGACAAACGAAATAGTCAGTTTTAACCTCCTGTACTGCCTCTGGGGATAAACCCTTACTGTACTGAACACCTGAGAGCGTGAACAGCGGTTTAATTCAGGATTCACAACCGCCCACATTATACTGCAGCATTTCAAATGATCTCAGCATACGGGGCAACACTTTATAAGATTAGCCCATTCAGCCGTACTTATTACCACCCACATGCATGGTAATGATTACATACATATTAACTTCACCCAAAACATCAGTTATAACCCATTATTTTTGACCTCAGATTCAGAATCATTAGCAGCTTTAGGCTACAACTTGATATTGTTACGCTAACTTTGCATTTAGATCTGACATGCGCTTCTCCAATTTTAGTGGAATGAGACTAATCAGATCTTCTGGAGGAGATTTCCTGCTGCGTGAACCCGCTGATTTCATCGGCAGATAAACTGCAAAGCTGCAATATCAGAAGAGTTTGGGCATCTTAATCACAGCCCCCCTCTGCTGCTTCCCACACAGCGGGAGACTCCTACTGGAAATAACGGTCCAAAGTGGATGAAAAAAGTCTTTGTCAAGTGCTCATTTGAGTAAAAGGCTCTTATCGCTTTCTTAAAAATGGGTAATAAGGATTTCAAGGAAAATTAAAAAAAAACAAACAACAACAACAAAAAAATTTTTTTTTAATTGTGTGAATTAAAACATTGAAGTGTATTGTTTGAGTGCTCTTTTCTGTTATCAGTGCTTCAGAGGCAATCTTTCTTGGCTGTAATGAAATAATGATCTTGAGAGAATAGAACCCTTCACGGCTTCCTCGGGAAGACATGTTGTTTAGGGAACCTTGACTGGTGGTTCACCTCATGGAGTGACATACTGTCTGCTTCAGTGCCCATTATCTTCCCTGATTGATAATCATGGCATGAGAAGGGATATAAACGTATAAATGAGGCTCAGCATTGTTAAGAATGTCAGCTGTCAATGTGACCTTGAGTGGAAGAAAGAAATTTTGCACAATTCTGATGTTTGATAAATACAGATGTCACCAGAGATGCAAATGGGGTCATGGGAGATTTATATGAACTGTGTCTTATTTATAGCTTAATTTTTACAGCTATAAAATAAAAGCTCATTTAAATTTTTATTTATTTATTTTTTGTTCTTCAACCTTCTCTTTGGATTTATCTCTGTTCACAGCTTGAATATGTCTCTTGTGAAGACATACTCCAACGTTTGCAATGGACAAATAAACTGAGATGAATTGAGTGGTGTACAAGCCTTCTGTGAGACATATCTGTATTCATATAATTTTATTATTTTTTATGTACACTGTAAAAGAAATCCCCATAAAATTTACGGTAAAAAAAAACAGCAGCTGTGGTTGCTAGAACTTTACCGTAAAAAATGCAGTAGCAGTTTACAGTTAGTTTACAGTTCAAAACCATATAATTTAAGGGTTTATATTGTAATAATTACAGTTCATAACTGTTTATTTTACACACTGTAAAAATATTCCATTAAATTTATGGTAAAAAAAAAAAAAAAAAAAAAAAAAAAAAAAAAACATATTTCATTAACTGATATAATGTTAATTTACCAACCTGTTGAAGTACTAATATCTGTTTTGTACCTTTGTAATACACTGACAACCACCAAACACAGTGGTGATGAGAGTCACATGATGAATCAAAGCTCATCACAAGCAGCTTTTCCACAAGCCGAGAAGGACAATACTAATATATAGAAGGTGCACACAGTGTCATTCATTCACAAACACTAAACACCATCATGGTAACACACATGAAATTTTAAAAATGCAATAAACATTTTTTAACATTAGATGTAACATAAAACCCTAATGTACATAACTGATTAGAAAAAAAAAAAGAGAGTTATTTCAACGAAAATACATCAAATGTGAAGTGTCATGCAGGGAATTGTGGGAATGTCAATTTACGTATTTTACCGTAAAATTACATTAAATGTACTGTTAGATCTATTACAGTTATTCACCCTATATAGTACAGAAACTTTCTGTAAACCATTTAACTGTTTTTCACCGTAGCATTTTTAAAGTCTTTTACCGTTAAAATCACGGTCAATTTTTACAGTGTAAATTTTCTTTTTAGAACCATTTTTATAGCTGTAGGTTAGGCCTACATTACCACTTGGAGTCAGTGAGCTTTTTTAATGTTTTTGAAATGTATTTTATGCTCACCAAGGCTGTATGTATGTACGTATACGTATACGTATTTATTTATTTTTTTTTTTAAAAAAATACAGTAAAAACAGTAATATTGCGAAATATTATTTTAATAATTTATTCCATTTTGATATATTATTAAATGTAATGGCTCGTTTCCACTGAGCGGTACGGTTCAGTTCAGTACAGTTCGGTACGATTCGGAACGGTGCACCCTGATCAGGCTTGCGTTTCCACCGCCAAAGGTACCCTAACCGTGCGTTCACACCGCTGCCGGCGAGAGCGTCAAAGTGACAGGAAGTCATTCATTTTCAATGTGAGCCGGCGGCGAGCTCCAGCGAGAGCAGCGCGGCGCGGCGCATCTTGGACGGTGAGAGCGTCGAGGAGAGTTGAAGTCAGGTCAACTTTATGGTAATGAGCTATGACGCGGTTCAGCAGCAACCAATCGGAATGTAGAGGTCCTTGCTTGAGAGGATTCCGATTGGTTGCCACAACTTGTCATTTACTTTGACCCTCCCGCCGGCGGTGGTTTGAACGCACAGTACAGCGTTGTTGGCAGGGCAGCCAAGGCGAATTTTGACGCTCTCGCCGGCGGCGATGTGAACGCACAGTTACTTAATAGGCGTGGTGTAGCCGGAAAGTAGTGATCGACGTCATTCTCGCGCGAAGAAGAAAACGACACAGTAAACAACAATGGGTACAGCAGATCTTGTTCTTGCTTCTTGGCTTGAGGCTGTCTGTCACAAGAAGAAGACAAGCTTTGCTTGCTGCACGCCAACATTCGGCGTTTCACAATACCATGTACGCAAAGTTCAGACGTCCATGCAGCAGCACCTACCAGCAAGCGTCAATAGCGGAGAAGCGGAGGAGAAAACCCGCGTAATTTAAAAACTATTTTATTGTGTCATGAAATGTAGTTTTAAAAGTTTTTCAGGCGAGAATGTAGTTGTTTAAAGCTCAAATCTGTGGATTATTTATAAAGATAGCGCCTATTTGAAAATTTGATCTGACGTTGTCGGAGTTGTGAGATCCAGGTGATCACCGGGCGCTCAGTGCTAATGTACCCCGCCGAGAACAGCTGTACCTCGGCTAGTCCTTCTGACATTTGCCGCTGGCTCAGATGTCTCTGTAATGGTTAAAAACGAGATATCATTCATCTTGTGTATAACGGGCAATCTTTGGTTTCCTGAATTTATAATTTGTTCCCGGGCAAATAATTTTGGCTGAGGGCAAAGTGAAGTTTCATAACTTTATATATTTATTTAACTTTACCGTTAGTACCGTTAGTAGTGCGCTGACTTTGTATGTTTGACTGAATTGTTTGCTTGTCTTTATTTCTTATTCTATAGCTTCTCATACTTTATACTTATACTTTTATAATGGTTATTATTGATAATTAAAACTGACTTTTAACAAAAAGAGAGGGTTGTTTTGTCTTATTTCATTATTACATGTAGGCTACATATACAGTGAAGATAATCAGAGTACATATGCACATATTGCCTGAACCATACATTAGTAGGTTTCATATTTTTTAAATGAAAACGAAAAGAGGCAGGGTTGTGTTTTATATTTTGTTTTGTTATATAGCCTAAATGAAGTGAAGATGATCAATGCACGCATTGCCTGAACCACATTTGTGTGGCGCCTCTTGTGTTGTCATTCCCCTTGTAGCACGCGCAAGTGACGATTCTCTGTCAACCAATCAACGTTCTGCAGAGTGTAGCTCCACCCTTTTGGTACCGGTACTATTAATACTATTGTGCTTGGTACCCCAACGGAAGGGTCCCAAAAAAGTGGTACGGTACGGTTCGGAATTAGGGTACCATTCACAACTTTTGACAATGGAAAAGGCAAAAATTGCGTACTGTACTGAACCGAACCATACCGCTCAGTGGAAACGAGCCATAATTTATTATATGATCCTACAAAAATCATTGTAATATGCTGATTTGGTGCTCAAAAACAATTATTTGTATTATCGATGTTGAAAACAGTTCTGTTATATAATATTTTTTGTCGATTACATTTTTTTTTTTTTTTTTTTTTAAATAGAAAGTTCAAAAGAGCAGTATTTATTTTAAATAAATTTGAATAGATAGATTTTTGGTTATAGTGTAAATGTATTAGCTGTCATTTTTGATCAATTTAATGCATCCTTGCTGAATAAAAGTAGTAACTTGTTAAAAAATCTCATTGGTACCAAACTTTTCAATGGGAGTCTATATTTGGTCCTTAAAATGAGTGTGACTGACTGAGTGCCCTTAAATTGCTAGTACTGTCTGCATCTATTTTTCACACTTATTTTTAGCAATTTTTTTTCAGTCAGTAATAATTAAATAACTAAATAGTAAAATGGGTTGGTTTTCTAAAGAATGCCGCCACTTAGAAGTGTGTTGCTTAATTCTTTTAGACAGGTGCAGTGTTAAGTCACAAAATGTTTCAGACGTGTTTAAAAGGTTGAGAACCCTTGCACTATAGCTTTTGACACATCTGCTTTTGTATTTGCACTGTATACATAACTCTGAAACCGCATACAAGCACGTAGTTGCCTATGATGTATTGTGAGTTTAAATCCATCTGATGAGTACGGAGAATCAGATTGTGCCTTTATTTGTCTTGCATCGAGCTACATCATGAAAGGAAGAATATCTTGTGAGGACTGTACATTTAAACTCACACTCATGAATAATTCATTGTTTACAAGGTAGATTATACCAAGCAGTCGGCTACTCTGGCGGTGGCTGTTAAAAATCTGACTGTGTTCCCTTTGATAATTTGTTGACATGCCCCCGCTGTTGTTTCGAAAATAAAAATGACCTCACTGGAAAAGTGAAGGTCAGGCAGAGCTTAATGAAGGCCCTGTTGTCCTTTCCCATTGATTTCTCTGCTAGCCTGGCTACACACAGTCCGACTGGCTCAGAGTTGCCATGGTAAAGGTCTTTTGGCAGAGGATGTGTTTCCTGGATGGAGTGCCTTGTGGAATTTGTAAATGTGCAGCACCTTCGAGCATCATTATCCCCTCCCCCCTCAAATTCAGCTGGCCAGCCGCACATCGGCACTAACTGGAGCCCTAAGCATGATCTCTGTGAACCCCATTTGATGTGATTTTTCAGTGGATACGCAGATCAATATGAATGAAAAGTGAAGCAGAACAAATAGTTTGGCTCTCACACTGACATTCACTGGTGTTATATGGGTGAATCTTGCTGCCGAATGACATTCTCAAGACATTTATGTAATAGGTGTCCGGTGATATTAATGTTAATCACGGTTTTCTGATCAAAACTGAGGCAGCTGACATTTAGATCAAAATACCATGTAGTATATGTCAAGGTGAGAATTAAACAGCTCACTGGCCATCTTGGATTGTATAGCTCAAAAACAGAAGCGGATGACGGTTGAATGTGTTTGTGTTAGACGCAAGGTTTACGATGCAGAATTTTTATCCGTTCACAAGTGTCAGAGAGGCATTATATGGATCATATCTAATCTCAAAGGATTTTCACAGCCTTAGAGTGACTTATATCAAGATTTCCTGTGAAATCCAACTAGGAGAATGTCACGTATTACTATGTACATTGACCTTGACATGAAAATGCAACTTTAATTACACGACCTAATAACTTTTTGATGCAAGTTAAGTGGATAGTTCCATGCTGTTGACACAGTTCTTCTCTGTCAGCTCGGTTTTAATCGACACTAATGATCTCCATGGCTCAGCAGACCTTCTGGAGTTTGGAAATTGGGAGGTTGTCTTTTTTTTTATTATAGCTGCGTTCAGAAATCAAGGTAAGGAAACGGTCTTGGACGCATTGCATGACAGAGAACAGTTGGAAAGATAATGAGACTGAAGCGGCTTGAACAACTGTTGAGCATCTGGTTAAGGCTTGAATTAAATGCAAAGTAATTCATTTTTGAAGGTTATACTGGAGCTTCATTGATTCAGGCTCATTAATGGTCCTCACAATAAGTATATTAAAACAGTTGTTTTCTTCTTTTTGGCTTTAGCTCTCTTCCCTCTCTTCCTCTTTTCCCAGATGGCAATATATATATATATATTAGGCATATGACGTTATCAAATTTTCATGTTGTGATAATTGCTGAAGCTTTTATCATGGTATACGGTATTATCACGATATTGAAATAAGTTGCAAAAAAGTGTTGTCATAGTATAACAGGTTTAAGAACTCTTTTTCTTATAACAACAAGAACTCTATGGCCCGGTTTCACAGACAGGGCCTAAGCCAGGATTAGGCCTTAGTTCAATTAGGGCATTTAAGTTGCTTTTATAAACGTACACTCGAAAAAAAAAACAAACAACAAAAAAAAAAACATTACTGGTGTGCATCTTGAGACAAAACAGTGGCACTGACATATTTTTAAGATGCATTTTAGTCTAGGACTAGCTTAAGCCTTGTCTGTGAAACCGGGGGTGAATGTTTAAATACAATAACGCAATACACACACACACACACACACACACACACACAAAAAACAGATTAAAGTGCAAAAGAATAAAGAACAACAGGTAACACTTACAATAAGGTCTCATTATTTAAAGTTAGTTAATGCATTAAATATTTGGTGCTGTGATGAACAACATTGCGAATACAAAAAAACTGAATGGCTGTTTGAAGCATTTTAAAAACTGTTTAGTAGCGCAGCTGCTTTGTTTACGGGGTTTCCGGGGTAACCACTGCACTTCTGCTGTTCCATCAGCGCCCTCTGCTGTCAGAAGGGTGAACGTGCACTTTCATTCAGCGCGTCTCCATCGTTCCGCCACGTGCTTCTCATGCCTGTTGGGCTTGTTTACATCTGAGTGCGCGTATCCCTTTGACGCAGCATACAGCGGTGTTGTGCATTTTATACGGCTGATGGGGAAAGTATTCTTAAAATGCATTATAAAAATGTTAGTAATTTGTGATAAATAATTATTCACGGTATTTTGAAGTGCCCGCGATAACAATATCGTGCATATTCATTATCGTGATATATCGTATTACCGAATATCGGCCCATGTCTAATATATATATTTCTATATATTATATAATTTTTTGAATGTATTTACATAAATATATTTTTGACATTTTTTACATAAATTAAAAATTTATATTTATATATTATTGGCAATATAAATATAATAGTCTGAGAAATAAATTTAAATGGACAATTATAATATATTTTTATACACTTTGAATTTTCCCACATTATATTGTAAGATTAGAAATGTATTTTTTCTTACCCCTCGAAGTACATTGTGCAATATATTTCAACTTGAACAATATCGTGAACTATATTTTTTTTCTCAAGCAGTGCATTTATATATAATAAAATGTGTTTTTAGCTGTATGGGTAGCTGTATATTTTTGCACTGAACAACAATATCATGGAAATTATTTCAGCTTACTTGGTGGTGTAGGCGCCTAGCATCAGACAACTGTTCTCCTAATCAAACAAGATTGGCAGAGCCTCCATCCAGAGTTCTGAAGGCCATCTCTTCTATTCACCAGCTCCCTGTCACGGTTTTACGTATCGAAAGCTGGCGGAATCACAAAGGCTGAGGAGCTTTAATGAGCCAAAGTTCTCTTCTCGTCGAGGTGGCAGCTTGTATCAGAAATGAAGCTCATAATAGCATGCCAGTCCAGACTCCACTGAACATTTCCTACTGTTATGGTAATGGGTTACCGCTACCTCATCAAAGAGTTGGGGCCATTTTGCTCCGTTGTTATTTTTATCTCCCTTCTTCATCTTCGAATGACCGCAACATTTAGCAGTTCGGTATAGCATTTGCTCCTTTCAGATGTAAATTCTGTTTTTGTCTCCGAAAACAAATGATGCAAGATTTTATTCCTTGACAGGTTTGAAGTGTTTTTGTGCAGTTTTTCTTTCTGTGCGTTTTGAACTGTCTGTGGAGAATCTATTGAAACAGAGAGCTGTGGAAGCATCAAACACTCAAGTCAAGAAGTGAAGGCCTCTTGAGGTAAAAGGGAAGATAAAGGGGCATCACCGGTCATTCCAATAATTCAAATTGGGCTATGCTTTAAAGGACATCCCAGCATGAAAGTAGGTACACATCAGTGGACAGATGCCACTCTGGGGTTCTGAATTTGTCTCTTTTTTGGGGGGTTCTGCTGCTTGCAAAAGACACTATCCTCAGGTAAAAGGAATGCTTCTAAAAAATGTTAACCAATTCAGCTGCAAAGATACCTTCAGACTGGACTTGGGAAATCTTCTATCGGGAGACCTGACTGTGTAGCCAAACATTTCCTCTCCTTGGTTATTTTTCCTTCAGCTGAATTTGATTCAGGTGAAGTTTTTTTAACTGTCAGTTAGAGGTGCACGATTAATCGTAAAAAGATCGCGATCTCGATTCAAGTACCCACGCGATCCTACTTTATTAATGACAATGATTCTCCCGCGTCTATTAAACCTTTGACAAAATCATACCGGAACGTTCAAATCTGTGTTCGTGCTGCCAGAGCCAGAGAGAGCCGTTTTGAATCACACATTAGTTATTTCTGTGTTACAAATATTCACATTATCACAGAAGTACTGAGATATAAGTTTTAAGTTAGTATTTAAACACCAATGTCTACGATAGCGATCAAAATAGAGCAAACTACCTTTTGAAACGAACTTGGCACGTCAAATAACGGTTGTATCAATTACATCTAATTCCACTAGGTGTGACAACTGACTGTTAAAAAATGTATTTGTCATTGAATCGTTCATTCAAAAGATTAGTTCAAAAACACTGATTCATCCAGCATGAAACAAGTATTTATTAATGAGTCACTGAATTCATTTAAAACCATTTTTTAAATAATTCATTCAAACATTTTCCAGCAATTAGAGTCAGCAATTTATATTTTGTCAGAACCTCTAGTAAATTACTTGTTATTTTGTTTGGTTGTATATTCAGAATCGTGGGAGAATCGTGATCTCTATTTGAAACCAAAAAATCGTGATTCTCATTTTATCCAGAATCGTGCAGCTCTACTGTCAGTCAACATTTTGCTGCAAAATATGAAGCCAGGCATACTAGGCAAAAAGTTTAGCTTGAAATCCGTTTCAATAACCACTCATCCGAAAATATAGACATGTCTTTTTAAAGCCACTACAACCATCAAATCACCGTCACTATTCATTCGGGGCAGCAGAATTGCTGTTGTTTTTGTTAGTAAGAACGAAGGACAGAGGGCAGCCATCATCATATTCCCTGTAATTGCTTTTTGACTGATGTGCAGCTGCCATTGAATTGAATCAGGCCAGATTACCAGCCGAGTTTCAGAGCCACTGTGACTCTAAAGAAACTGAATCAATTGTAGAAGAACCCACCTCTCGAACAATTTGCCAGATCCATTCTTCCCCATAGAACTAATCTTCATTCGTGCTGGAGAGAAATGCAGCGGTGCCTCTTATTGTAAGATGTGCGATAACATTTTTTGGATTTTCAAATTATGCGTGATGAACTTGTGAAATCAGTTGTGCTGAATTCCCATGTTGCTGCATCTCAAGATGTGTGTCTGTATGTTTCTAACATAACTAAACACCAGTTTAAAAACACATATGCCATGTTTAATAGTGCTTTGTTCAGTTCCTTTTTGTAAGTGACATAGTTCAACCAAAAAATGAAAATTCTGTCATCATTTACTCACCCATGTCATTTCAAACCTGTATGACTGCGAAACACAAAGATGTTTTGAAGAATATTGGGGTCCAAACACCATTGAACCCCTTTGATTTTCATTGCATGAACAAAAACAGCACTAAGCCATTTTTAAAATAATCTTGTGTTTCACAGAAGAAATTCATACAGGTTTGGAACAACATGAAGGTGAGTAAATGACAGATTTTTCATTACATTCACTTCATGCATCGATTTTTCGGTTTCTTTAAAAGTGAAATACTGCACTATAGATTTATTGTACTGTAGATTTAGTGCGATGTCCAACTAAAAACAACCCTGCACTCAAAAAATTATTTTCTTCCTCAGTATTTTTTTGTCTTGTTTTACTTGAGAATCAAAATGACAAAATGATAAGATTTCTGAAAAAAAATATATAAAAATTAAGTGACTTTATGCTTAAAACAAAAAAAAAAAAAAAGTCTGCCAAACAGATAAGCAAAATAAACATGTTTTCCCTTTAAATAATTATTTTTTTACCCCACTTATTTTTTTCTTATTTTAAGCATGAAGTCACTTAATTTTGATGCATTTTTTTAGAAATAAGACTTAATAGTAGTTTTGCTTCTCAAGTAAATGTATCTAGATTCAAGAATGTTAAAGGGTTAGTTCACCCAAAAATGAAAATAATGTCATTTATTACTCACCCTCATGCCGTTTCACACCCGTAAGACCTTCGTTCATCTTCGGAACGCAAATTAAGATGTTTTTGTTGAAATCCGATGGCTCAGTGAGGCCTGCATAGCCAGCAATGACATTTCTTCTCTCAAGATCCATTAATGTACTAAAAACATATTTAAATCAGTTATGAATCTTTTGTGTCGAATCAGCGGTTCGGAGCGCCAAAGTCACGTGATTTCAGCAGTTTGGCGGTTTGACACACGATCTGAATCATGATTCGACACAAAAGATTCATAACGCTCCGAAGCTTAATGAAGCAGTGTTTTGAAATCGGCCATCACTATATAAGTTGTTATTTTGTTTTTTTGGCACACCAAAAATATTCTCGTTGCTTTATAATATTAATATTGAACCACTGTACTTACATGAACTGATTTAAATATGTTTTTAGTACATTAATGGATCTTGAGAGAGGAAATGTCATTGCTGGCTATGCAGGCCTCACTGAGCCATTGGATTTCAACAAAAATATCTTAATTTGCGTTCCGAAGATGAACGGAGGTCTTACGGGTGTGGAACGCCATGAGGGTGAGTAATAAATGACATTATTTTCATTTTTGGGTGAACTAGCCCTTTAATATATTTGTAAAGGAAACCAAGAGAAAAATACTGAGGAAAATCAATTTCTAAACTGGACCACTATCAGCACTAAACATAGAGGTGTAATGATAAAATCTCTCCATATACAGTAGGTTGTGGCCTAATTTTGAGGCTTGAAGCTTGAAAGAGATGGAGAGAGATTGAGAAAGACAGAGAGGGAGAAACCGGGAGCAAGATGAAACCGTTTGACATTTATAATTCTGTCCCTTGATACTGAATTTGCTTGGCGGGGATTGTGTGTGTGTGTGTGTGTGTGTGTGTGTGTGTGTGTGTGTGCATGTTGTGGTGGTGGGCCATAGCAAGGACAGAGAGCAGTGGTGCATAGAATTATTACTTGCATTCCTGCCTCAACATTTTGGAACTGTAATTGGAATTGGAGCATTTTGGACGATAATCATTTTGATGTTTATAAATGATGCAGTTTGGAAATTCAGGAACTTAGAAGTGGAATGAGTGGCCCATTTGAGTGATACCTGATGCTTGATGGTCTGACAAATAGTCTTATATTTCTTGTAAATATTGTTTGACATCACTGCAAGGCTGTTGTACTCATAACAACAGATTATGGGGGAAAAAAATGTCTTGTGATGGACAGAAGTTGTTTCCAAAACTGAAATTGCACTTAATTACAGATTATTCCTACCTGGCTGTTCAGTAAAATGAATTGTCATTACATTCATGTCACTATAATGAATCATTGTATGACTTCATGCATTTCACATGTACTTACTAATCATTATATTTATTAGACAGTCATGTAATTTAGACATTTAATGACTGTATTGCACCTCATTCCATACTCCATCTCTGTCTCCACCCCCCTTCTCTCATTAGAGCCCATTTTGTGTGACGTTGGAGAGTTTCTGTGTGGAGACCAGCTGACCTGTGTGTCCGAGAACTGGCTTTGTGATGGGGAACCAGACTGCCCAGATGGTTCTGATGAGGTTCTGGACAAATGTAAGTAACCATTACACCAATCCACAATGCCACAAAACAGATCATTATTCCTGAAACATCTTTACATTCCCATATATCCATGCGCCAAAAATCAGCATCACCCTGCACATGATTATGTTCCTTGCCTTGTGTAATTCCAGGTTGCACATCACATGCAAAGCTGGGTATTTTAGAGAAATGAAATTGTCCTGATTTTAATATTTAATTGTATTCATGAAAAGATTGATCAGTTTATGCTAAAGCCGTGTGCCCAATTGCTTCCTGTAGATGCAAGACATTTCCAGAAGAGTTTAATTTATTACAGATTCTAGGCACAGTGGGTCAACTATTCTCACCACTGGTATTCTATTATCATTTAGATTAATCATGTTCACTCTGTTTTATTTATAATGCTTTAGAATGGATTCCAGGCATATTTATCATGGGGATTTTGAGGAGCTCATTACCATAGATTATGTATCGATAGGAAATGCATTTCAATCAGCTTTTCACAACAAAATGTGCAGTGGAATTTAATGTGTTTTGCAAGCCATCACAGACTACTATTGCATGAGTATACTAACAGCACTCCACTGGCATGGGTAATTTTATTCATGTGTTTGTGCATATTGGGCACCCTGAGGTTACCGTGTTGCTTACGATAGTGGGGTACGATCAGTGAGTAAGCTGTTCAGCCCTCTTAATCTAGAAAGCTGTGCACAATTTTTATCATGCAATTTATTTATGTATTTATCTATGTATTTAGAAAGGGCCAATCATATACAGCTGCCAAGGATTGGATGATGCACATAAGAAAAAGTCAATGTCAAATTGTCAAATCAAAATCCAGGTCTAAAAATATATATTTTAGACTTGTTGCCAACGTTAAACCCTGTAAATTATTTGGGTAAAGATTATCCATTAATGATTAAACAAAACATTTTCCCAAAATGTTAGCTGTGGGGTAAAGTGTGCCGTCTGCTTCAGGGTAAGCAGTGCCAGTGACTCAACTAATGTTTATAATAAGCTTTGCATCTAAATACAGGAAATACTTTGGAAATACACTGGTGTTTTTGAAGTGGTAGCCAGTTTCTTTTCCAAAAATCTGAGGGAGTTCTGGCAAAGAAAAATCCACCTTTCAAATAAAACAATTAAAAATTTGGTTCCCACAAATAATTTATGCACTGAAGAAGCTACCTCAGCCACACAAAATCTGGACATACTACTAGGACATAGTAGTTGATATTGCATATTCACATCATATTTCCCTGCAGCCATGGTGGTTAGAATGTGATATAAGACAATCTCAGTTTGTTTAGTATAATAATGGATCTTTTGTATTTTTTTTTTCAATATTATTTTTATTTCATTTATTATTTTAATAAACAACTCATTATTGTACAATGGTTTTATTTGAAGTGTAAATTGCTCACTTATTCCACAATGATTCAACTTACCGACATAGCTTTCACTGGAATTTGTATTAATTAATGGTCCTCTGTTCTGGACACTCTTCTTCTAATTTGATAGTGGATATCCTGAAACATAATTTGATGCATTAATTTCACCTCTATCTTTTTTCTCCTTGACCAGAGGTTAACTTAAGTAAAAAAAGAAGAAGAAAAAAAAAGTGGCACAGCTTTCCTCACTTTCTGTTTTGACTGCTTTAATTTTTCCTCACCTTTTTAGGCCAAGACACTTCATTAGTTTTGACTCTTCATAGAAAGGACTACATTTATTTAAAGGTTTTGGCGGAAGACGATCATTTGTTTATATAAAGCATATACATTTACATTTTTTTCGAAAATGACTGATCGTTTCGCTAGATAAGACCCTTATTCCTCATCTGGTATCATTTAAAGCCCTTTGAAGCTGCACTGAAACTATAATTTTGACCTTCAACCGTTTGGAGGCCATTGAAGTCCATTATAAGGAGAATAATCCTGGAATCAAAAACCTTAATTTCTTTTCGACTGAAGAAAGAAAGACATGAACATCTTGGATGACATGGGGGTGAGTAAATTATCAGGAAAATTTTATATGAAAGTGAACTAATCCTTTAAAGATTTATATTATTAAAAAAAAATCCATGACATGTTTGGACAATGGGGGGCGCCATTTTGTTTAGGTGCACAGTGCGTCAAATGGTTGCACTCGGTGAGCTACTGACACTACCCTGTTGCTATTTTTACCGCAACACAACTCGGAATATAATATACGATGCCACATGTTGTGAAGAATGTGAAGTTGTGAAGAATGTGGACAAATAAAACTTCCTAACTGCGTCTTTGTTCTCTTCACTTTAGCCCTGATGCCTTTGATACTTTTCATCTGTATGTTTTGGTGCAACAGTAATCTAGTAACGCATACAAGTCTTATTTTCCGCGGGGTTTCTTTTAAAACACAATCAGCCTTTTCAATTTGAGCCAGAGCACAAAATGAAAACATCGAAGACGTGCAATGTCTCTGTGGCTATTCGAACTACTGTTGTATGTTCACAGATATCCCGTGCATCATGGCACACACGGGCTTTGAGGCAGTCTGTCTCAATCGAGATGTGTTATGGGCTGCCCTCGTCTGTCTCCATGACAGGCGCGGCATTTGGTTAAAGCATACACTTATATCCATCGCAACGGTAAGCTCTTTCAGCTGTGGTCTACTAAAAGTCTCAAAGTCATCAGGGCTAAAGTGAAGAGAACAAAGACGTGGATCTTTAGGAAGTTTTATTCATCCACATTCTTCACAACTTCCCATTCTTTTCTCCTCTTCTTATGGCTAGTAAAGCAGTGAAGACTTGCATCGCTTCTCTTGTTGCCCTTCGACTGGAAATTACAACCAAAAGCTGCACAGTATGGCATCGTATAATATATTCCGAGTTGTGTTGCAGTAAAAATAGCAACAGGGTAGTGTCAGTAGCTCACCGAGTGCAACCATTTGACGTCATCGACTTAGAACGCACTGTGCGCCTAAACAAAATGGCGCCCCCCATTATTCAAATATGTCATGGATTTTTTAAATTACGTAAATCTTTCATGGGTTTTCTACTACATATTTCAGTAAGAGACATCATTTACGTTATATTAAGCCATACAAGTCTTAATACCAGGGGTTCCCTTTAAAGTCATCGTTCTGAGACAGAGCTGGCATTCTTCTTCATTGGTTAATACTCAGACTAATCTTCAAATTAATTGAAATTTCCAAGCATCTTATTGCTTCAAAATTGATGAAAACTATTTTAATTGTCAAGTACAGCTCTAACTAATGTATCCCTCACAGTGGGACTGTTTGTATTATACTATGTCACTTCTAATATTCCTCAAGTAAGTCTTGCTTGACAACACCTTAAACGACTGTCTACTTGTTCTCATGAAACTGAATCTAATGATATAGTCATACTGTAGAAGTGTTCGCCTCTCCACACGTATGTCTCCAGTTGCTTCATATTATTATGTTCAACTCTTAATCCTTTTAGTTTTATAGTAAGATTCACCTGGAGTGTTTTCAATATCTGAGCTTATAGCTGTTACCTGATATTAAGTCCTTGGTTTTCATCGTATAGTTATTGTTTTTGCTGTTCCAGTTTCTGGACTGTGCGTATTTCTAGTTTTGGCGTGCCCAAGTTCTGCCACCGCAGAGAAATGTAATCACCACATTCCCAGGGCCTCCAGGGAAGGGCAGCTGCACATTTTCAGTGCCACATGGCCAGCGGGAACCTGGATAGGCTGGCCATCCAGCTTCCCTATGGGACCAGCTCGACATCTTGGGTTATCAGGGGAGCTGGGAGACAGCCCACTTTCCTGTAATGAAGAAAAAACGTATTGCGATGACAGTCTTGGAGCTTTCCAGGCACATCGTGCTGCTACTTTGGTCAGTGGATTATGTACAGTGAATGTTTTGACATGAGTTATGAGTAGAATGACCATACAGCCAAAATAATCTCTGTATCGCTGGAATTGCGGAAAGATTGAAAGCTCACTGAAGAACAGATTTTTAGGATTTTAACAAAAAGATATGGGTCATTTCAGTGCTCATGTATGCTCTCGCCTTTTGTCTTGAGTGCAGTTCTTTATTAGGAAATACAAAGACATGCTTCAGTGACAAATTGCTCTACTCTCTTTTTTTTTTTTTTTTTTTCCCTTGAAGTTTGAATTGAACAGAGAGAGTGAGAGAGATTGATTTTTGTTTTGTTCTCATTTTTGTTCTGGGCAAAGCATTAACTCACAACACTCGGAAGGCAATGCAGGCTGTGAGCCACAAGGCGAGCACATGATGTTCTTACTTTTGAAGAGACGACAGCTGTTTTCTTTAGACATCTGTCAAGTTAATTGTACATTACTGGCCCTTAAACCCTTCTTTGATCAACTATACTTCATAGCACCTGGGTTAAACTAAAAAAGAAGCTCTAGGCCTACATGAAATTTTATTCACTCAGAACACATGAAAATGGCAGTTGTTTTCCCCCCATTTTCACTTTTTGTCCAATCCCAAGGGAGTATTTCTCTATATCAGTAAGCACTGTTTCTGAACTCCCTGAAATGCCTTGATTTCAGTCTTGAGTTTTCTTCCGGGAACGTACATGTCACAATATCCCTCATTTAAATAAATGGTTGACTTAGTATGTTAAAACTCGTGGATATGGTAAGGGTCATAACATTTCCGAAACATGCTCGGAGCGGTTGACCCAACACAACACAGTGGTCCAGTCAACCAATCAGAGCACATCACGCTTTTTGTAAGGAGGGGCATCATAGAGACCAGAACTAAAAGCTTTACTTTTTTTTGGCATACACCAAAAAAGAGGGGGGCGAGGACTGGTTGAGTTAGTAGTATGTTAAAACTCGTGGTTATGGTAAGGGGCATGACATTTCCGAAACACGCTCGAAGCGGTTGACCAATCACAACACACTGGTCCAGTCGACCAATCAGAGCACATCACACTTTTCGGAAGGAGGTGTATCATAGAGACCAGAACTAAAAGAGTTACTGACAGACTGTGAAGAAAGGTGCTGCAAAAGTGTAAAATATATGAAAAATAAGGTGTTTTTTGAACATTCAAGCATGAAAACCTATTCTAATAGACCCCAAAAACAAAATCAAGACTTTGTAAAAGGGCATAATATGACCTATTTAAAAAAAAGAAAAAAAAGAAAGAAAAAAAAAAGAAACATTAAGAAAGAAGTAAAAATTTAGGTGAATGTTTCATTGTCCCTTTCACATTAATGTAGATCTATTCAGTAAAATTGTAAAAAATGTAATATACATTAATTAATATTGAACAATGTACATTAATTAACATTGCATGTTATTTTAGGCTGTGATTAAAATGATACATTCAGTTTTATACAACATGTAAAGGGGGTCCGTTGTCTTTCTGTCCACTGAGGGGCCTAGGCTTGAAAACAATTGACCCCAAAGCTAAAGACCATATTTGACAATATAACAAAATTGGATGCATAGAATTAAGGGGTGGTCTTGCAAAAATAGCTTGTTGTCGCTTTCCATCTAAGATGCATAGAAATGCGTATGGATTTTATGAGCACTCCTCTCAGGGCAGTTTCTTATGGCCCCGAAATAAATGGAGAGTAAATGTGCCTGTTCCCCTGGAGAACTGACACCTGCAGAAAGGAGGTTTGAGAGGTAATGTAGCATAGCATCTTGTTATTGAGCTGAGGGACAGGCATTCTGTATTATGCAATATTTACCTCAACGGCTGCCTCTGAGCACAGAGTGAAATGCTAGCAAAATAGATTGTGCGGGGGACATTTATGAGATCATCAGGTGACATTTAACTTGATTAACATCTTTTGAGCTGTGTTTTATGAGGGCATGTACAGTACATTTTGGAAGAGAAAATACACTGGGTAGCATTGCATTAGATCTCTTATCTAAATGACAACAATACATCAGCCCTGGACTTTGTTTTTAGGAGAGAGAGTTGTGCAATTGTTTGGGACAATTTGTCATCTGGAAATGAGCAGAATGTTTAAATTCAGAGCGCAAGCTGCTGATTTTTTTTTTCTTTTTTTTTCTTTTCTTATGAATTTTGTTTTGTCTCACAACATCAAGACAAGAGCTAAATCAAAGCAGCTTATTAGAAAGACATAGTTAAAACAATTAAAGGGAATTTTATTATGCTGGTACATTCTCATTTCATTTTCTCAGTTGTTAGATACAGTTACAGCCCACATATATAGACATAAAATGGCTCAATTGTTGTGTTCATATGTGTCTGTACAGGCTGATTTTAAAATGTCTCTACCAATTTTAAAACCAAATCTGTGCCTTTAAAATCATGACAAATTGCCCACAGGCAACAGAACTCCAAAAGCAGGAAGTGGTATATGTTTAAAGAGTAAAATGTGTTTTCAGCATCTTATTGTGGCTATCAAAATGTATTAAATATATTCGTGTGAGTGTGTATAGCATATATATCATAACTCCAGACATCCAGGGGGTTTGGCATGTAAGCAGGGAGCTTTGGAGATGATCCTTTTAATTTAGTGGGAGCCTCTGTGCAGTGAGAGCCAAGCTGATTCACTTCCTGTGGATGATGCCATCTGCTTGGGGGCAGCAAACAAACAGACAGACCAAACAAAGGCAAAGCTTTCTTCACTGTCTGTGTGTGAAGCATGCAGAGTTGGGTGCAGCTTAAATAAGGTTGAGACTTGATTTTATTTTCTAAATTGAGAGGTAGTCAGATGTGAAGGTTTTACCCAGTGCTTATGTATCTTAGCTCCTAAGATCATAGCTGGGTCATTTCATATATATATATATATATATATATATATATATGTACAAATGTATGTATGTGTGTATGTACCTTGAGGTTAATTTGTAATGTTAATAACATTTTTTGCACAATATATATATATATATATATATATATATATGTGTGAAAGTATCAACGCCCACTTGCTATTGCACGCGAGTAAGTGTTTTGAAAACATCCGTATAAAACCATCATTTACAGACAAAGCATTATGAAATCATTTACTTGTGGTTTGTGATGCAGCTGCTGTCAGATCCAATACTCTCCATTACACTGTGCCTCGTTTACAAAACAATCTGTGGTCAAATTCTCTGAACAAACATATAATCCACTGACACAAACCAGTATGCCATTAAAAAAAAACCAACCACTTGTTCATGACACTGGTATCCTTCTGAAGATACAGAGGCGCAAATGAGCTATTTAAACAGAACACGTCAAAGTGAACATTCCTTTATGCTTCTGTTTACTCTTCCATTTGTCCTCTTTTCAGCAGACTCAAGCACATGGTGTAAAGTGAACAGGCACCTATGTACTGTATGCAGTGTAGACAGTGTCAGTGATTATAATGGGTTCTATTTGCTTTTTCCATCTATCTTCAAAAGTTACTGCTTAACAGGAATGAATTTCATTTGATTCCCATTATAAATAATGATACTGGCTGTTCTTTCTGTTTATTCACTCATCTCTATAGTATTAATGCTACATCAGGTCTGGTTACATTGAGTTTGTAAAGGTTTTGTCATACTATGTTTTGGAATGCACAATGTTCCTTGGCAGATATTGTGCTTCCATAGTTAGAGATTCTCTTTTTTTTTTTTTTTTTTTTTCTTGACAGATCTTTGACTTTCACTGCCGTCTTCTCTCTTTCACTCCTCCGCTTCTTTTGTTAGGGACAAAATCACTAGCTTGTCACCAGCAGCCTTGTGAAAAGAGCATATTTCAACACCTTGACAGCTTTGCTGTCACGATACTTCTGGATGACATCAAACTACTAAAGCCTACATTAGCCCCCTGCTGTTATCGTAGAGAACTCTGTTGGTATAAGCTAAGCTTAGAGACAGGAGAGCAAACAGATGGTTTTCATTCAGTGGGGAAATTGTCTACTGTGAGGCACAATAGCGTAGAGACCTTCACCTTCCGCAATAATGATGAAACTAACACCTCGTCTTTGTGAATAATTTGTGTCTGTATGCTATGTGGCAGCAGTTTAAAACCCTTTCAGATAAATCCTCAGTTAGACAAATAGAAAACTAAGTATAGGCGCATTATAAGATCATTCTAGACATGTTTCAACCGATCATCTATTATGACTAGTGCATTTTCTTCTCAACAGCTTTTGCCAGAGCTACTGTTTGTGCATTTCAGATAGGTCTCTAGTTTAGTATGTTAAAGTGTAACTTTGTCGATTTTCAACATGCTTTGTATTGTTACAATGTCGGTAGTGACCAATGTTTACTCATTCTCCATGTTACCTGGACCGAGTATCCCCACCCACAGACAGTCAGATCGACAGAGGGTTATTAACAGAACAGTTATTGCAAGGGTAAATTTATAACTGAAAATTGTATCGTACTATGTCTGCTCTTTAAACAGCATTATAGTAAAAACACCATGGCAACAGCCTTCTTACCTGTACGCAGCGGCGTTTTGCATTGTGGGGTTGGGCGGAACTTTCAGTTTCCCCTCTCCGTTTGGCCTCAAACATTGTGTTCGTGGTCATCCAGTTTGAAATGTTAACTACAAACACAGAGGTTTTTCAGATTACAGTTTTCTCCGTATTTACGGTTCTTTGCAACCGTTAGCCACTCCGTACAACATGCTGGATCCTTCACTGGAAACCAAAAGTAACTCACTCCCGTTAAACATTTACTCTTTGAATTCTTGCACCCAAAAACAATACAAGTCTACTAAAAGTTTGCAAAGAAGTATTTCCTACTAAAGCAAGGTGGTATTTGACTCAGGTAAGCGTATCCATAGCAGACTGGTGGGAGTGGCCTTGGATGGCAACATACCCAGTGTATTATGGGTGTTAAAGTTTTCCTACCTAATTGGCCAAAGGGAAGACAACAGCCTTTTTTTTTTTTTTCTCTCTGTATTCTCTTGTCAGGTAGCACCGATTTAATTTTTTCCCCCCGCCTTTCTGCTGTCTGTAAGTTTTATTGAAAGCCTGTTTTGCCAGATGAGAAGTACCCCTTTAATCAAAATGTCTTTGTCATCATAAGACAGTCTGATCTAATTAATATTTGTTGGTATTCATTTGTAAAGTTTACTCGTACATTTTTCTATATTTGGACATAGTATATAAATATGTTCATAATGCAAAAGTACATAATGGCTCATAACTCCTAAACTGTTCGTTGCAGGCTCAAGTGGCTCTTATATCGTTGGAATCCTTGGCTTAAGGCGGGCAAAACACATTTGGATTTGGGTATTTTGGATTTTTTGAAAAAACTACTTTCGCGAACTAGTCCTAGGTTTTTTGCCTGATTGGAACCAAACCAGTGCAGAAAGATTTTCTGGAGTCTGATTGTCAATAATTATGGAAAGTCAAAATTTCGATTCATGTCAACGATGGGACACCAAAATGTTTGAAGTGGACGTGGCCACTTTTACTAAAATGGCTGTCCCTCTTGAACGGAATGAGATAATTTCACCAAACTCGGTACACCTATGTATGGACTCAGTCTGTGGTAGTGTGAAAAAGGACGTGGCGACTGGCCACATGGTGGCGCTGTAAAATGAAGAAAAAAAAACCAAACAAACATGAAAACTGCTATAACTACGCAACAGGCAGTCCAATTGACTTGAAAACTGGCATACAGTGTCTTTGTCCAAGGTGCCACGATTGTCTTTGTCCAGGGTGCCGCGATTGTTGTTGATTGCATTTGCATATCTCGAAAAACACAGCCGCCGTCTTCCAATGAAGTTCAAGCATCTGTCAGACAAGGTTAACGGAGGCCGATCGGAATGAAACTCGCTGGGCCTGTTTGACTCACAGCCCTAGAGGCCTGTGAGAAATTAGAAAGAAATAGAGCCTTTGGCTCTACCATGATAGCTGTTAAAAAGCTTTAAAACATATATTTTTCTTCAGTAAATTGCCTGTTTTAGCTGTAAATGGTCTTTTCCATCTATGATCTAGGTGGTTACAGGCCTGCTAAATAAAACATAATGCCTTTTTACGCATGTGCTTAATGGCCTTAAAGTGCTTAAAACCCGTTAATTGCTGCTTGCAGCTATATTTATAGTTGTGCCTTCATGTTAAAAGGATAGTTCACCCCCAAATTTAAATTCTGTCATCATTTACTTCACACCAAACATGAATTTACTTCTGTTATGGAACATAAATTATATTTTGAAGAATGTTGGGGTCCAGATAAAATTGGACCCCATTGACTTTCTTTGTATGGACATTTTAACAAAGTACAAACAACATCTTAAAGATGGCAGGAAGTGGTAGACAATTTAATTGGACAACAGTCATATTGTATTCAATGAAAGTCACCAAAGAACATGCGTTTCATCATCCATTCAGCAGTTTGGGTGACCAACATCCCCTGAAGGCAAGTCGGAATAACAGCATGCTGGAAAGCACAAACAGTAGCCTATTTTCTGAAGGACAGGATACGAATTGTATCTTTACAATTATTAATATCACAGAATCATTTCCTGTATGTGGATCCTCTCTAGTATATCTGTGCATCTCTTTACTCTGTGCGGAGCTCAAAACTGCGTTCTCCTGTGATTTTATTGAGTTGGGACCAAGCCAAGGGTTATTCTGTGCTCATGAGTACAGTACATTTATTCCCAGAGTAATGGACTGGCAGACTCGAAAACAATGCAGTAAAATATGTCCTTTGCAAATAATTGTTTGCAGAGAAGTTGTTTTTTTGGCTCGGTTTCTCAAAAGAATCTATGCATTATTTATGTGAATGACATTAATACTGAGGTGTTTTCCCTGGAATGGAGCCCGCACGGGCGATCTACATAACAACAGACATCAAAAGATTGGGGTATATAAATTCTATCGGCTTTACTATGGATCCAAACACAAAGCCTTCTGAATGCACTGGATTTTTTGAAAGGGACTGAATAGCAGTGTTTAAAAATGCATGGAAGTGTGAATGTGCCGATTCTCCTGCAGGGGCTTTGGTGTGATGTATGGACACTTTATTGAGCAGTGAGTGGTTTTGAATGTGATGTATTAACATGCGGTCCTTTGGAAGGCATAGCCCGGCAGAGGAAGTGATGGCTCCATTTCATAGGATGTTGATTACATTACTCTGTGATGATGAATTAGTTTAATTAAATCCTGCCAATGATTTACTGAGGATAGATGCCAATACATGGTGAGAAACAATGGGCTCTGTGCATGTTACTGCCCCGTGGACTTTCTTATTGAAATTTCTGTTCTTGATATTGAGGGGAGGGATGCTGTGATGTAGTAGTTAAGGTTCAGGTGCTGGTAACTGGAAAGTTGCAGATTTGATCTCACACTCGGAGCCTTTAGCTTTTGGTGCTGTTCTGTGGCATTTACAATGCTGTGTGCGTGGTTAAGTTAAAGTCATTGAGAAAAGCCATTTTGTAACCTGTTTCACAAGTACATATTTGTATACTATATCAGGGATGGGCAACTTCGGTCCTGGAGAGCCACTATCCTGCAGAGTTTAGCTCCAACCCTAATCAAACACACCTGAACAAGCTAATCAATGTCTTCAGGATTACTGGAAAGATACAGGCAGGTGAGTTTTTATCAGGGTTGGAGCTAAACTCTGCAGGACCCTCCAGGACAGAAGTTGCCCATCCCTGTGCTGTATAAAAATATATAAATATGCATTATATATATAATTTTTGCTTAATTTATAATTTTGAAAACAAAATGCACTCTTTGAGTTTACGTTGTGTGTGCATGTACAAGTATGGGGTTGGTAAAATTAAAAAAAAAAAAAAAAAAAAAAAAATTGTAAGAATGCAATTCATCAAAAGTGACAGCATCTGTTGAAATCTATTTCAAATAAGTTATGTTCTTTTAAACTTTCTATTCATATATCCTAAATTGTATCACGTTTTCCACCAAAATATTAAGCAGGACAATCATTTTCAACTACGGTGACCGGGAGGGGACATGTTCGGTTCACTAAGTTTTGTCATGGCCGTTTGATCTCATTATCTCTTTACAGTTAACGTTATGTATAACCTAATAGCTTACTTGCAGTACCATATAGCCTATGTTTTGTAAATACTGTAAATGCCCGACAGTCATGCCAATAAAGCTTTGATTATAGCCTATGATTGTATTTCTGTAGGCACAAGGGAAGTTCACTTTACAGGAATTTAACATATTAGACTATGTTCTTCATTTTATTGAGGTTTAATAGGTGTATTAATAATAATATTAATAATTATAAATAAAAACATAATCAGTGAATGGATTTAAAAGGCTATGAGATGGGATGGATAAAAATGTTTTCTTGTGGGCCTATATTATTCTATGTTCTTACATATTCTTTTATCATTTATTGATAGTAACACTTTCATTTGAATGCTGTCTATAGGCAATGTCGTGCACAATATAATAGGCTATAATATATTATTATAATCATTTCTTAATTTCCCCTTATTTTGTTATTCTTAATTAAAAATAAATATTATTATAGGCCTATCCATTTCTGATAATTCCAGGTTGCTATGATCACGCAGGTTGTTTACGCATATAACTCATGGCCATGAGAAATAGATGCTGTTCCCTCAACATAAAAAAGGCCACAACAAAACTAAGTGAACCAAACATGTCCCCTCCCGGTCACCGTATTCAGCTGTGATAATGATAAGAAATGTTTCCTGAACAACAAATCAGCATATTAGAATGATTTCTGAAGAATCATGTGCCAGTAAAGACTGGAGTAATGGCTGGTAAAATGTCAGCTTTGCCATCAGAGGAATAAATTACATTTTAAAATATGTTAAAATAGAAAACAGTTATTTTACCTTATTATAATATTGCACAATATTACTGTTTTTATTGTATTTTTATTTAAATGAATGCAGCCTTGATGAGCCTAAGGGGCTTCTTTCAAAAACATTTCAACAGTAATGTATGTTTATTTGTTTGTTTATTTATTTATTTATTTATATTGATGAATATCATTGTAATTGATGTATTAAGGAATTAATATAAGTGAATATCAATCAAACAATAGCACATTGTTTGTTTAGTCATCTAGAATGGCTCATGAGTAAAGATATACTTGGGCAAATATCTGAAATGTGAGTGTTTAATTGGGCAAAGCCCCAAAATCATCATCGTCATCAATAGACCTTAATAAGGCTGTCAGCTGTGCCATTAAAAATCAAACGCATCCTCATCTGAAATTACCGCCTAGTCTTTAAAATCCAATAAATCGAAGTGTTTTCATTAGTGCCCCACATACTAGTAGGACGTGGGAGGAGAGGCATGTTGAAAAGTGTCTTAATGTAGAGATAACAAATGTGGACAGTGTGGCCTGAAGCTAATCTTTTTGACATTTGAAGATAAACCCAGGTGGACATTGGAATGAATGCTGCTGCCTCTCGGAACCAATTTTAAGAACACAAACTCTGCACCCCATGTAAATGGCATATGCAGTTTCTTAGAGTAAAAGGAGGGAAATTACAGTGCTTCTCTCTTAGGATAGTGAAAAATACACAATGCCACTACACTTGACAGATTGCTGTACTGTTGCCAAGAGCATCAACAAGAGGCTGATAGCGAAAACAGCTAATAAACAGCAAGAAACAAGGAATTCAGGTGACATGTTTGAATATAACCACAAGGGTTGTGGCTGCTCAGTCAAAGGTGTTACATTTTCAGAGTATTTCAATCCTTGTTTGTATGAGTGAATTTAAACTAGATTTGTGTATCCTGAAGGAAATAACCAATGTTTACAAGTCAGAGGGGAAAAAAGAATATTGTTGTGGTTTTCTGTAAGTTTTAGCTTTTCAGCTTTGGTTCAATTTAAATGAAAGCCATTGGTCACAACACTAAGCACATCCCATGTATTATTTTGCGAAATGCCTTTGAGATTCTTATTTTAAAAAAAATCTGCAGAAGAAAGAAAGTCATACAAGTTAGGAATGACATGAGGGTGATTAAATGATGATAGAATTTGCATTTTTGACTGAACTATCACTTTAAAGACTATCACTATCACTATCCAGGGCTCAACGCTAAGGATTTTTTCTGCTGGCCTGGTCGGGCCAGTGGTTCAAATTTTTATTTGCCCTGCCAAAATTTTCACTGGCCCCACAATAAAAAAAAAAAATATATAAAGTAAAAGAAAAGAAAATGGGCATATAAAATAACCTTAGTTATTTTTTATTGTTTTTGATTCATGTAACCTTAATAAATAAGGTTATGACACCAAAAGCTAGATTAACTCACTTAAATTTTAAATATTGTTAGACAAGTAAACATTAATTAATACAATAGGAACAAATAATCAAATTACAAGTAATAGCACAAATAAATACAACAGAATAAACATAAATGAAATAAACGGTGCTTTTCAGGTTTTTATGTAGGCTTAAACAGCCCATTTTCAGGTACAGAAATCTTATATAGTTACAGAATCTAATGTATAACTATATAACTAGATTAAACTTTATTAAAGTTAATCAGTCAAGAGTAGTTACAGATGCATAAATAATGTTTTGAAATGTTGAAAATATAAAACATTAAATAAATGTTATTTGAAATTATTTATAAAATGAAAAGATACTTTAAATGTGAAATTAAACCCGCCAGTAGGTGGCAGCAAGTCCCTGTTAATGAGCGAGTCATTGAGATTCAACCGATTCATTCATTCAAACGGCTGATTCATTCAGGAAGTGTTGCTCAGAGACACAAAACAATGCTGTGGACTTTGGAACTATTTTCGTTGGCGAAATAGAGCGAAACAGGCGATTTGGTGTCTAAAATGTAAGTCACTTAATATAAACTGCTTATTAAACTGTACATTGTATCATTATTTGTAATCATGCTGATATTGGGAGAAAAATGGCGCTCTTCGTATAATATTGGTTAACTATATTAAATTATATACATATAAAAGACATACAGGGGCATTTTTTTGCCACTTATCTTGAATTCTGGGGGCATTCTAAAGGCATTTTAATAGACTAAATCACGCAGTATAATCGTGCACTCTAAATATGCACGCGCACTAGTCTAACCTATTAGACCACATCACGTAGTGTATGCGTGCACTCAATGTGTGTGTTTTTGGGGGGGACATACTCAATTATGTCAGATTGTTAAATCAACAATTACAATATCATAGACGATATATAACGCACACCCCTACAACAGTGGCCCGATCGGGCAAGCGACAGTTCTGTCTACTGTCCCGAGCGTCGTTCACACTGGCCCCGGGCCATCGGGCAGTCCTTATTGTCGAGCCCTGCTATCACTGAACTATCACTCGTCACTGAACTAAACACTGCTTCAAGAAGCTTCGAAGCTTTACGAATCTTTTGTTTTGAATCAGTGGTTCGGAGCGTGTATCAAACGATCTCAAACTGCCAAAGTCACGTGATTTCAGTAAACGAGGCTTCGTTGCGTCATAAGTGTTTCGAAATTTCAGTGGTTCACATGACTTTGGCAGTGCTCTGAACCACTGATTCGAAACAAAAGATTCGTAAAGCTTTGAAGCTTCATGAAGCAGTGTTTATTTCAGTGACGAGTGCTAGATATTGTTGAATAAAGTCGTTATTTTGTTCTTTTGGTGCACAAAAAGTATTCTTGTCGCTTCATAACATTAAGGTTGAACCATTGTAGTCACATGAACTGTTTTAAATATATTTTTAGTACCTTTCTGGGCATTTGAAAGTCTAAGTTAACTTGCTCTCAATGCAGGCCTCACTGAGCCATCGGATTTCATCAAAAATGTTAACTTTGGCTAACATTCTGGGAAAAGGTTATGAACAAACATTCTTCCAGTAACGTTAATGATCGTTCAAAGTTATCTGGTCTTTAATAATGTTATCATTTGGCACAAAAACATTATTTATACCTTGCTCCACCTACATGAGTACTACATGAAGTGTGGCTAAAATAAACGGTGAAAAAGAGTTGAGGGTCAGCTGTAAATGATTGAATATATGTGATGTATACACTAAAGTCAGCTAAAAATGGGAAGAAAGGCAAGAAAGAAATGTTTTTTTTTTCTTTTCCTAGCTGTTAAGAAGGTGACCAGCAAGATTTTCTCATTTTCTTCCAAGCATTTATGAAGAGGTGTACTTTCAAATCACTTTAAAGTGTTGCAACACAAATATTAGCCTTATTTGCATATATATGAACGTTGCATCTAGGGGCCTGTACTCTTGCGCTGTATGATGTATTAAATAACCATATTGAGACCTCAAATTCTGAAAACCCCATATGGAGACCCATATGATTATCCCTTCTGAAAAAGAGACAGCACGTATATCATGGATGGAGCTATAGGGTTGTCTTTGAGGTCTAACTGGTGTATTGGACCTGAGGCTTTTCTTTGGTTCTTAGAGATATTGGTGAAAGTGGAGCTCAAAAGACATGCCCAGGGACCTCATGTATTGCGGATAGTTTGCTTTTCTGTTCAAGGTCAGTTTTAAACTGGTTTTTCTTTCTCGAATGCCAGTGCACTGAACATTTCAAATGTCACTGACCTAAAGCAAGGGAGGGAAAATAAATACTGTGTCTGAGTGTCTCTGTGTAGGAGAGGAAATAGAGATTGCAGAAAGGAGGATAGAGGAAAACATTCTTACTGTAAACAAGAAATGACTTTAGGAGTGTTTAATGTGGGAGTTTGATATACAATGTCAGCGATGTTATACAAACATACATTGGTAGAGCCATACACATAATCATGTGAGAATTACTGGTTTACTTACAGTACCATTAGGGGACAGGTAGGGTAGAGTAGGGTAAGATGTAGCAGATGGTAAGATATGTCATTTTAAATCTATTAATCTGTGCATCATTTTTATTATGTGACCTTAGAAGGACCGTCATATACAGCTGCCTGTTATTGAGAGATGTACAGTACATGAGAAAAGTGATTCATGTTTGTTATGCTAAAACTCTTATTGCGTGTCAAAGCAAATAAAATAATAAAATAAAATAAAATAAAATAAAATAAAATAAAATAAATCAGGCAAAATCAGATATGACAGATAAAATATGCCAAAGTAATGAATACAGAATAATGAATATTTGCCTCTAAATACAGAGAATAAATACTGTGTCTGAGTGTCTCATTATTTTAATATTATTAAAAATATTACAAAAGGCATATTTGGAATGGGGTTGTGCTTCAGCAAATATATTTTTTCCCCTCATTTAAAAAAAAAAAAAAAAAAAGTAAATCACTGTATTCCACATTTAGTCAATATATTACTCGACATGATACATGATTTCGGTTGATAGGAGAGAAAAGGCTGATGTTTTCAAAAACAACATACATTTCCGTTTTGTCTTAAAGGTGCATAGTGTGTTTGTGAATTTGGGAGGAGCTGTCAAGATATGACGTTGACACAAAGATGAATTCAAAATAGCACAAAAAAGATTAAAATTAAGTAGTTTTCTCCTACAATCAAAACTAACAGATGGTAACATTGTCTTCTTTGATGTTCAACACACATAACTCTGTTTAAATCTCAGAAAATTTGGTTTTGGGTTCCAAGACCCTTTCAATTTTTTGTTTAAGAATGAAGAAATGAAATTATATTTATTTATATATATTTATATATACATTATATATTTACATGTACTAATCATATTACTTTTTGCTGTGGTATCAACACTGGTATTGAGAATGAAATTTCACATTGGTATTGACTACTGAAATGTTGGCATTTTGTCAACCCTTGTGCTTTCCATGACAATTTTTTAATAATTTTCCTCAAAGAATTCATTATTTTAGATTCCTTGATTAAAGAGACAGAATGGATGATTTCATATGAAAGCCTTTCGTTACACATTAAGTAGATGGATTAGCAACTCCCAGCTGATCTCTCCTCTTTCACATTGAGAAAAGTGGGTAAATATCACCATGGTTTTTTAATTAAAAGCAATATGTGAGGGACAGGGAAAGGGACTGCAGGAAGGGTTTATTTTGGCAGTGGACTATCTTTAAAGTGACATTGCAGCCATTCCAGCAAGTTAATGAAAAGGCCAAAATGATCCAAAATGTTCAGTTGTTGAGGCCCTACTTTGTATGGAGCAAGAGTGCAGACTCCATCTGTATGCTTATTGTTCAGTCCAAATCATTTGATTTCCTGAGACTCCTGGTTTCTTTGGGCAACTAATTGAGGCTCATATTTACATTTCATCCTGAAGGCCTTTTGACACCAGAGCCAGACAGCTGGCATGACAGAAGACCTTGAACTGTAATGAATTCAAGTGAGATAATGTGTGAATTTGTAAGAGGACTTAAACTGCTATAGGAAAAAGGTATCAATGCAATTACACAAACTTTAGACTAGCTCTTATTTTACCACCAGAGGTTGAAAAGCAATTTAGCACTTCAGCCTCCTTCAGCCTTACTTTATAATGCATTATTCATTAAGCACTGAAATTTGAATTTTTCATTTGTTTTCTTTTTCCCAGAGGGCAACCTGCAACATATCTGTTGGCCAATTAAAAAAAAAAAAAAAAAAATCTCCAGATGATATGATCTGTTTGATTTAGTCATGGGGCTTTAGTCTTGTGTAGCCAGATCTTCCATAGCAGAGACTCCTTAGCAGCTTTCATTGGCCAAGGACCGCCCAAAAGTCTGTCAGACTGACATGTAAAGCAGCCAATCACAGTTCATTTTGTTCATTGTCATGTTTAGGAGTGTGATAATGTAAAGTCGATGTCCATACAATAACAGACCGGCATGTAAAACTCTTGGACGTATTTTAAAGAATCTGTGCCGTGAACTTCACATATTTCACATAGCATTTAGTTGTCAAGTCAAGTCAAGTTGATCCTAATAGGTGCTCATTGTCAAAGTTGTAAACACGACGGCTTTCTTCTTCCATGAGGGGGTTTGCCGTCATGAGTCATGACTACTTTGTTTCCAGGCAGACCGTTAACGAACACGACACACGTCTCTCGGAAATACTGTAGAATTCAACCAGATGACGACTTCAAATCTCCCAAAGTGTTTCCAATTTTGTGTGCTTTATGCATCAGACGTTCAGCCAATTGACGTCTAAGGCTGAGACTATCAGTCTAGTAACGACCAAGGTCATGGTTTGATTCTGAGGGAATGCATGAACTGATAAGATGAACAGTTTTAATGCAATGTAAGTTTTGGACAAAAGCATCTACCAAATGCATAAATGTAAACAACATATTTAATATAGACTGTTATACTACGGGGCTGTTGAATGCTTGAATCTGTGTAGCGAATTAACTCAAAGGGGAAATATTAATAATTATTCATAACTCATTATGATTATTAATTATGATTAATTATGAATATGTAAATCAGTTAATCAGATTAACTGGATGTAGCTACATTAAGATTAATATTACAATCAATTAACCTGTTCGTCCAGTGAACACTCAGTGTTGATTGTTTATTAATTCTAAGAAATGTTCATTTCCAGGTTATGGAAAAACAACATTCGTATTGTACAGTACTACTCAGAGCATGTAGTCAGGATCTAAATCACTTAAGAGGCAATTTATTAGCAGACGGAGTCAGAACCAAACATGTATTGTGCACAATCTTTATTAACTAACTCACAAACACATAACTAAACTAACAAACACATAACATACACGCAGGTCACACACATACGTAGGTAAGAATGAGCAATGATAGAGTTGAACCGGGAATGGAGCTCTAGGAAAAAGTCAAAGACAATCTGGAAAAGAATCATCAGTTTCCTCAGTAATAAAACACCTTTGCTGACAAAGGTAAGTTTTACAAATCAATACTAAATCGCTGTTTAGTGTTCAAATGTACGATACTTGCAAGATGCCTTTAGGCTGAGGAGCATCGGATCTGCAGGCTGGGTTGTAATCTTGATGGTTTGGTCCGAAGTTGTTGCCAGTATCTTCTGTGTTAGATGAAGTACTATGAAACAACTTATGGATGAGCACATGGCTGGGTTGTAGGCCGAGGCCTGCAGGCCTAGGCCTACAGGCCTGCAGCAAGAAGGGGGTCTCTTCAGTCGTCCAAGAAGCAAGGAAAGAGAGGGAGTGGCATTGTTCACTGGCTTTTAAACTCTGGTCAAAGTCACACCTCTTAGTTTTTGACCGGACCAATGAAGATGTTGTATTTCTGGGCGACAACATGCCCCCCTGTCAGGGCTTTTACGACCGAGCCAGATCAACTGATGTGTTGCACAGGTATGGACATACCGCATACACAAGCATTTAAATCTTCTCGATACGAACCCATAGACACTAAACATGGCATAATTGAAGTGACCTTAAATGTATCATAAAACATGTGAATACAATGAGTGCAATACAACAACAGAAATAATGGATACCATTTCCTGGGGATGTGCATGTTCATTTATAGAACAGTCTGTCTATACATTCATGCAGGAGAGTCTGTGTTATGTGGGGATAATGCAGGAAAGATGCACGTTTCCTGTGTCCCTTCTCTGCTCTCAATGTGGCAACCACATTCTTTAGCGCAATAAAACTTGTAACTAAGAACTTCTCGGGGGATGGGGGACAGACCCCAGAGTGAGCTTTAACCAATTATTGGTTAACTATAACAAATAATTGTGTCTGATTTGTCTCAGTCGTTACATCTGATTGGTTCTAAGTGTGTTCTAACATTCTAAGTCGTGCAGTTATTTTCGGGGAAATGCACGGCAAAAGTAGTTCCAGGCAGGTCTTGACCACATTACATGTCCATATCACTTCGCCAAATGATTTCAGTAATTTCAAAGGTTCCTGCAGCCTACAACAGCAAAATAACCAAAACTCACAACGACACTGACCAAGCAAATAAATATAGTAAACAATAGGATAAAAACAACAAATTATTTCCATGTTATTTTGCCACTACCTTACATTTTATTGTGTACAAAAAGCACATACTCTCTTTCTCCTGCTCTCTTTCCCACTCAAACACACACACACACATACAGTGTTGTCAGCGCTGCTCTGATGATTTTAACAGTAAAATAGTTTAGCAACTTAAAAGCTACTTGACATTTCTCACTAGCGAGGTAATAACAGTGCTGTTCTTGAAGCAGGTAAACTTACAGTTTCGCTATTAGTAGTGACACTGCTGCCGAACACTGCTGAGAGACGCACAGACTCTTTAATTACCACATGCTTAATCTCTGTCTCTCTTTCTAATAACTGCATTGATAACTGCATTAGTCTGCTATCAATGGCTCAAGCCTCCGTTACTGGCTCTAAAATGACATTTTGGAATTAGCAACGGAGGCGTGGGATGATATGCGCAAGAAATTGTCATACACACAAGACCATTTTTTAAGGACAAAAACCTGACAAACATCTTGAAATACAACATCTGAACAATGTCTTGAGGTGCGGTAACCATAATATAAGCGGAATAATTGACTCTGGTCTGTTGAATTATTTAAAAATAAAGCATTCTTTTTTAATAATTCAATGGCCTGTCGTCAATTATTTCTTCCTTACTCATCTCCACTGTTTTTTTTTTTTTTTTTTTTTTTTTTTTTTTAACAGTTCTCCTACATGCGAGTATCATAAGCATGTGTTTTCCGCCTCCACTTTCATGAGTTTTCTCATGATTGAGGATGTTTCGCCACGAGTGCTATCTGGCTTCTAATTCGGTACAGGGTGAAGAGAAATAATTTCCTATCATCCTTCAACTGCACAGACGCCATCTGTGTTATCCGGCATGGTGCATCTGAAACTCCTGAATATTCATCTCTCCCTCTCATCTGATTAGATTAGTCCCCAATCAGTTTGTGAGTGGAATGATTCTGTATTTGACAATGCAGTTTTATTAGGATAATCACAGTTTGTCACAGCCCCTCACTCAACTGCGTTAACAGAGCAATGCATGTGACATGGGCCTCCTCAATTGTTTTGCTGCTGTATTTGCTTATGAATAATGGAAAAGCTCCTCATGAATGCATAATTAGAGAGATGTTTGCCAGTATATCTGTACAATTTTAATTGAAAATTAGCACGGATATTAATCAACATATTTGGGACCAAAAATCCCTCTGACACTGTTAAATCTGTTGAGTCGTGTATGCATGTAGAGAGGCCGTGGTTTGAAACAAATGACGTTTTAATTGAAAAGCCTGTCTTCTATCTTCTCCTCCAGCTCTCTGAAGAAAAGCCACGAGGTTGTGAGGTTGATTAGCCTGCCTTTTGTACTCACGTTTGAAATATGAGTGTGCAAAGTTGAGGTCACTTACATTTGACTTTCCTTAATTTAGAATATCCTTGGGGCTCGGAAAGAGGTGGTCTAAAAAAAATGTTTTCGGCACATTTCCATGACTGAGAAAAAAGAAAATGTCTGTGGGAACAATGAGATGCTTTTGTGAGGAGAATTATTGTTATTGGAAAGCAGAAGTGTGCATTGGCGAATAAATCATACGCTTATTATATGTTAAAGGATGACAGTCCCCCATTAAACGACCCCCTTAATTATGGCGTCATTTTATCTTATGAAGTCTAAATGAAAGCCGATGAATAACCCCGACTCTTCCGGAGGATGTTTTCAGTGGTGTAGGATCAGAGCTCGGAGGAAACTGGGACTCCGGAGATTTGTAAGAGGTCCTGTCACACGAGCTATAAATCTCACGCTAAGTGGCTGTGTTGCAGTTATGGTAATTGATACCAATGTAGTTAAGGTGCAATGTGACATATTCACAGTGTGCGAGATGGAAGTCGATGTTTCACTTAGACGTGTTTTATGTGTTCTTGTGGCTGCTCAAGCAGATGAGGGTCACCTATGTGCCTCATGAATCTTTAAACAGCTGCTTGGTGCAACCGTGTCAATAGATATCTCTGAGGCTTTGGCTCCATCTCTCTCTCGCTCTCTCTCTCTCTCTCTCTCTCTCTCACTCACGCGCTCACACACACACACACACACACACACACACAGTGATTCAGAATAGCTTAGCAGCGTAGCCTACATGCAAGCGTCTGTTTACAGTACAGAGTAATGCCTTCAAGTATACACATTTGCATTTGTGGTTGCATTTACAGACTGTTGGAGAAAAAGGCTATTTACAGCAATGCTATTATTTACTGTATGCAACATGTTTTAGTGAACTTCATTGTTTATCTGGAGTTCTATCTTTATAAATTCCTGAATAATGTTGTTTCTGCAGTGCTTTTGCATGCTTATGTCTACATATTCATTTTATAGTTTTTTACAATCACTAGGACCCATTTCTCAAAACTTGGGTCACTTTTTCAAAACTCTTCACACAGTGAGCACAACAGAAATCTATGTGGGCTAAACTGTGGATCATTTATCATTGCTTTGGCACAAAATGCATTCAATGACTTTCAAATTACATTAATTACTTTCTCACTTTGACACAACAAACGCAAACACTCAGTGTCCCTACAGGTCAATTTGCACATGCTTACATACTGTTTTCAAAACTTAAGTTCAAATGAAATTATTAGCCTTATTAGCATTGCTGTGTGTGTGTGTGTGTGTGTGTGCATGTGTGTGTGTATATATATATATATATATATATATATATTAAGTATATCATTTCTTTAAAAAACATACTGACACTGTATTTATTTATTTGGAAATTTCTCCTTTGAAACAACTGCCTGTTTGATTAAATTGGTTCTGCAACCTCATTGCATTGCAGAACTTGTACTTTTACAGTACAAGATGTATTGGCTTTATCCTGCTAATTAAATTAACATTCATTAGGATAGGTAAGAGAAAGGACGAATTGTAAATGAGAAACCTGTACCCATTCTATTAGCCTTTTCTCTTAAAGAATAACAGACAGGAAATGGTGCTAAAGGAAATTTTTTGCCACAAAATTAAATCACTTTGAGGTTGGCAGTGCATTTTAAGCTAAATTCAATCAACTGGATTGTTTCCCATTTTCATTTGCATCCCTCAAAGCTTAGCAAATTGAAACAAGTGACATTTGTCTGAACTCTGTAGATTTGCATGAAACTGTCTTAGTAGTTATTAAAGTAATTACTGACAATACAGTGAAATTGTGCAGATGATATGCTTTTATAAAATTACACCAGACGTGTATGTAAACCATCATTCTCTCCTGTTCTTTAGGTACGGTGGAGGTGATAGTCAGATGTCCCCTTAATCACATACAGTGTATCGGGACGAGAAAGTGCATTCACTTCAACAAGCTCTGTAATGGGGCGAAGGACTGTGAGGACGGTTTTGACGAAGGAGTCCACTGTAGAGGTGAGTACCCTAAAGTAGACCATTATGATGTCTGTGCTAGATATTAGCTATGCAGGTACTGTGCTGTGATCTGTCAATATCAATAAACCCACAGTTTGGACACCATCAGCATTAATATTGACAGCCTAATGCCGCATATCTTTACATAAATTGGCTTTACACTAGTGGAAGGAGAACAGGTGAATGACGCAGCAGGTGTAATGTTGGACACAATCTACTCTTGTTCACAATCATCCAAGCCACAATAACAAGCAGGTGGAGCCACCTGGACTCTGTGATATAACAATACCGACTCAGCAGTTGGCACTGGGTGGATGCCCGTTAGTAGAGGCGATGCACCTTGGGCTGGCCAAGAGTGCGACCTTTGGTGAACTGGAAGAGTGTGGCCCCCAGCTGGGCAGTGCCAGGAGCAGCTGATCCTGCCCTTTGATCCAGAGCCTGACTGAAAACAGGCCATTGACCCATATAAACCACACAAGATTATAATGTCAGTTGGATTGCAGGGGTTTCCTGCAGAGAAGCAACATGTTATTTAGTCTAGAGAGACTGGTGGAAGAAAAATAAATACTTTTTCATTGCCGGAGAAATGTGAGTGTACATGCTGTTAGGTTTCATTACACAGTGAGATCCAAAGGTTGGTTTATTTGTTTACTCACTTACATACTTATTTTTTTTTTACATAATTTCTTTATGTACTTATTTATTTATAATAAATATGACACAATTAAAATGATCTCAAAATACCAGTATTTTTGTTTGTTGTTTTGTTTTGTTTTGTTTTGTTTTGTTTTGTTTGTGTTTTGTGTTTTGTGTTTTGTTTTTTGTTTTGTTTTGTTTTGTTTTGTTTTTGTTTTTGTTTTGTTTTGTTTTTTGTTTCGTATTGTATTGTTTTGTTGTGTTTTGTTTTGTTTCGTATTGTTTTGTTTTGTGGTTTTGTTTTGTTTTGTGTTTTGTGCTTTGTTTTGTGTTTTGTTTTGTATTGTATTAGGTTGTGTTGTGTGTGTTTTGTTGTGCTTTGTTGTTTTGTTTTGTTTTGTTTTGCTTGTATTATTTCTTGAAATAAACTGAAAATTAATTGTAAAAGAAGCAACTATTTAAGATTCATTATTTCTAGATTTTGTAAATTTGATAATGCTAAACAGAAGCATTTTTTCACTAGGAAATCTCACTGTAAATTCACTTTACATTATATTTACTATCATAGAAACAGTGGAAAGGAGTCGTTTTTTTGTATTGTCTACACTGGTATATAAAACGATATTTAGTTTTGTGTTTGTAGTAGTATTACCCTTCTTGACCATATTAGCACTTCACTTATGAGCCAGACCTCACTTTTCAGGTTTATCTGCCCCGAAGGAAGGGCTAACCTCAAAACACCTTTCCCTGACAGAAGAACCAATCACCTTCGAGCACAAGGAAAGAGATTGGTCTAGTTCAGTGGGCAGAAAGATTAAGGTTTTGACTTGACGTATTGCAGATAAAGAGAGAGGTGCTCAGAGCCTGAAGTGATGTATCACAGAAAGTTATCCTTGGGTGTTAGGAAGCATTAAGAGACATTATGTTCATTGTTCTCCTCCTCCATTTGTTTGTTTTTAGATACAGCTAATTAAGCAACGAGTGCCTGGGGCAATAAATCCTTTTTCCGTTCCACTCTTGCTCAGTTTGCAGACTTCTTTGTTGCCATTTACTTCGCTGCAGTCATACTGCAAATGCTCCCTTTTTTCAAACGTCTTCATTCTTCTGTTAGTTTTTCACCTTTAAATTGATGTTTTTGCAGCTTGTATGCATGGAAAGTTACATTAGCTTTTAAACCGCATACAGCTGTTAGTAATGATACGTAAGACAGATTTACAGGTAGACAGAAGTGGAAAGTCTAGACACAAGCAGACGTGTTTTTGTTGGTGATTTAACCGTCTGCTGAAGTAAGCAACATGGTATACTTCATCAAAAGGTCTAATTGAATGAGTAAGCACTGGCCACTGAGGAGTTCGGGCCAGGACATTCGGCATGTGTTTCCACCCATACACCTGCAGATGGGACGAAATGAGGTCACCTCGGAGAAGTTGGAGCATGGCAGCTGGGTCTCTGCTGAAACTTTCCCTCCCCCTCTAGTAATGAATATACATAATGAATCCCAGGAGAGCATTACACAAAACTGTGCCCATATGGAAGACAAAGACAGCATTCTATTTCACCTTCACACACTTCGACAATTCTTTATTTTAATGATTGTCCTTCAGTGAAGTGGAGATTTTCAGAGATGGCATGAAAACCTTTTTTTTTTCTTTTCTTTTTTTTTCTTTTTTCTTTTTTCCCCACCACCTGGCTGCCTCTTAAACAATGTGCAAAATCTCGCTTCTCTCAGCCAGCACTGATACTTGACAGGTAAAGATATGAGAGGCACATTTGAATTTAGGAGCTCTTAGGAATTTTCAGAAGTTCCTCACAAGCTGTGAGCATACAAGTGACAAGAAAAACTCTCTGTGGCAACAGCATTTGGTCATAGTGACGTGTGGTTATGTGCATAAAGTCTCACAAATGGACTGTTTAATACTTTTGTGTCTATCAAAATGCTTACTGTGCAGCTCGACATTATTATTAGCCCAGAAGCAGCAAATTATAGCCTGAAATCAATTTGAAAACTTATTTATGGATTGTTTATTTTATAAGGGCTAGTCAAGAGGTATAATTGTGTATTCATTTTTTTCTTCTTCAGATTTGATTAACACAGCACAAGATACCAATATTTTGTTATTATTTTCATAGGAATGACAATGAGGTCCCCCCTCCCCCGGCTAGTGAATGATTTCAAACAGGTTAGTTTTGAAAGCAAGCTAATATCAGAACGAATTTCATTTGCATTGCCTTTATGCTGAAATGCAGTAACAAATGAACACCCTTAGGTAATTTCATTGATTGTGCTATAGTTACGTGCTTGTATTATGTTCAGTCATTAAAAAGCAGCTCATGATTCCTTTTCTCAAAAGCAATTACATACCAATTAAAGTAATTACAGAAGTAGAAAATAAAAAAGAAGAAAGCTTAGACAATGTCTCTTGCAGTACAGAGGAAGTCTCCTCACAGCCCTGAAATGTAATTACAGGAATAATTCTCCATGTGTTGTACATTAAAACTGCCTGCTAACTGTTGTACAGTAGGGATGTGCATCTCCATAATGCGATACGCATCTCGATGCATAGCCAACGATGCGATAATTAAAGATACATATGAAGCAGCTACCGATGCGATACGATTCACCCCAATTACGATGCGATGCGATCTGATTTCGATTCGATTCAACACAATGCGATACGATGCAATGAAAAAAATATGATGTTACAGTATGCAATTCAGTATGTAGGGCTCTGTGAAATACTTGAAATAATTCGTTTTATTTTTATTTTTTTACCAAATTCTGTTTTCTGTTTTAATTTTTCTGGATTCCATTTTAATGGTTTAATCAAAAACATGTCTCATTAATTGAAATAATAAAAAGCAACTTTATTAATTCATTTACAATAATAGGGCCCTTTTTTTTTTTTTTTTTTTTTTCAGAAATTCTGTGCTATGTATTTTAATTTTTCTGGTAATCAAATGAAGGCATAAAACTTTGAATCAAATTAAATTTAAATAAACCCTTTCTTTTTTTTGCAAACAAAGTTTACTGTTACTGTAAAATTGTGTGATTATTAAGACATTAGTTTTGAAGGAATAATTATTATACTAGTGGTAATATTACATTGTCATTAAGAAATACATTATACTGTACAATAGTAATGCAATAGTAGACATAGTACATAGTACGGTAACACTTTAGAATACTGATCCTTCATTAATGAATAACTACACAGGAACAAATGAGTAATGCATTATTAACACTCTAGTAACTACTATTAAATAACAAGAAACTCTGATTAGTGAATTAATAAGTAATAGTGCTCAGTTAAATGTGGTAGTTCACTATTAGCTAATCAGTAAAGAACATGATAACTCTCTAGTAGCTACTGAAGTCATTGTAAACTTTTGAGGTTTTTGTACATTTTTGTACAGTTTTGTACAGTAATTCCTTCTGATGTATTTGGTAACACTTAGGTAGTTACTAGTGGGTTACCATGATCTTCACTTTAGAATACTGATCCAAATAAGTAGTAGTTCCTTTAGAATTATGTAGTAACTCTTGGGTTATTACTATCCAATACTTTACAAAAACCTCAAAATTTTACAATGACTCCAGCAGTTACGAGAGAGTTATCATGTTTCTCACTTTAGAATACTGATCCAAATAATAAGTAATTCCTTCTGAAGGATTTGGTAATACTTGAGTCATTGCTTCTTAATTAATAGTAGTTACTAGAGTGTTAATAATGCATTACTCATTTGTTCCTGTGTAGTTATTCATTAATAAAGGATCAGTATTCTAAAGTGTTACCCATAGTACTACAATAGTAATATGGCTATATTTCTGTTACAAGTTAAACCGAACTTTTATTTTGACGGGTTGCTGTGATCTTGAAGTTTCTGTGTGTATATGATATGACAATAGTTTTTTCTCAAATTAAACGGTAAATCATTACTCCAGTCTTCAGTGTCACATGATCCTTCAGAAATCATTCTAATATGCTGATTTGATGCTCAAGTAACATTTCTTATTATTATCATCAATATTTTAAAAAACATGATACATTTTTTTCAGGATTATTTGATGAATAGAAAGTTCAGAAGCATTCACTTAAAATAGAAAATGTTTGTAACATTATAACAGTATAAAAACAACTGTCGCTTTTCAATTAATTGAATGCATCATTGCTAATGCTAAATAAAAGAGTTTTTGTTTTTATCTTACTGACCCCCAACATTTGAATGGTAGTGTATGTATGAATTCTATTTATAGTTATACAAGTATCGATGTTACCCATCATAATTCTATTAATTAACAAAAACCTTGTGGAAAGTAAATGCATAAATGTGCACATCATTAACAGTCATTCCCATAGTTGTACAGATTTGGGGAACGACATTGTTAATAGATAACTCTGCTTTTGCAAAGTAATGAAAAACCATGTCACAGATGTACCTTCCCTCCCTCACTTTGCCTCTCAACAGCATTCAATTATTTCACTTGATTAACTTTTAATTTTCAACAATTCATATAAACAAACAAACAGTATCCCCCAGGGTCAGAATGACAGCGGTAACAACGGTACAAATATAAATATCCAGAGCAAGCCATTTCCTGTTTTCTCTTCGGTTTAAAGAAAAGTGGAGTGCATTCACCTACACATAAGCTATTAGCATATTTATTGAATTTGTTTTGTGTAATGATATGAAATATCATCCAGAACGCATTAAGCTTCCCCTCGCTAGCTGCTGGTCATTTTCCGATGAAACTGATGATGTTCAGTGATGCTGTACAGTTTGTGGCCGTTCACTGTTGTTAAAGGATGGCTCATATTGTTAGTCTCAGTGGGTCACACACCTTTCATTATCAGGGTACCATAAATGTGAAAGTCAAGTACCTCATTTGAATAGTATAATGGCAGTGTAGCGCTTAATGTGCAGCTGACTATGCTTCCTTTGGGGATAGTCCTAAACCATAATGCAGGGTTAATTTTGTGCAATAACAAGCAGTCACTGTTGACTTTTTTTGACCCGTCTGAGCTCATAAAGGCATAGGCTAACTCTGGAGGATTAACCCTGAAACCAATGCTTTCTAATCCAGGATCCTTTGCTTCATGTTTAGTCTCATAGTCAGATTATTTTCACTAATAGGATTATCTGGAGGAGTAGGAACAGTCTTGTTTGGTGATAATCACGGCATGAGTTGTTTAATATGCTTATGGTTTTTATGCATGACTTTTGTGGTGTTTTAAACTGAAGGTTGTGTGTTCTCATAGATATTCCATAATGATAGAGCCGGAATCCAGTCCACAGCAAATATTTGACAAGTTAAACTTGACTGTGACTGTCTGATTTGCTCCTTCTAGCTTTACCCACTTTCTTTTTTGACTTTTAAAAATGGCAGTCTTTTTGCATCAGTATTTGATGTGCTGCTGTTTATACTGTATCGTCTGAATCATCTGTCAAATAATTACCTCTTGTAATGTTTTGAAAGAACCCATTACAATCTGGTGATATCAAATCCAATGACAGCATTATTTTTTCTTTGCAGGAAGGGAGGTTTAAAAATGTATTGAGATGGTAAATGATTTACACTGATGCTTTTGTCTTGCATATTTATGGGAATTTCCATCACATGATTGAATACAGAGTATAATTCGCAATGCTTATTGCACTTTGGATTAAGATTTAAGTAACTGTGAGAATATTTACAACTTGATATTCACTGTGAGAATAGTCATTCTTACAATAAATAAATTAATAAAATCAACCAACCAACCAACCAATCAATCAATCAATCAATCAATCAATCAATCAATCAATTAATCAATCAATCAATCAATCAATCAATCAGCTATTTAAAATATTGTTAAAAATTGTAATATTTCAAAATGCTGTATTTTTGATCAAATTAATGCCTTTGTGAATATAAGAATCTTTTAAAAACCTTGTTACTGTAATTAAATATTATAATGTTACTGTAAAATGTCTTTTAAACAATCTTTATTCCATCTTTATTTTGTTTGGCCTATATTACATTTGTAGTAATGTGTAATGAAATTATCTGCAAGATTTGTGCACTTTCCATAAACAACGGCTCTTGATAAATACAGCATTTACTTCAGTGTCGGAAATATATGGATTTGGATACATGCTGAATGAACTTTAATTTGTCAAGAGAGTACCATTTTTAACAAATCGAATTCCTCTCAGAGAGGCAGACCTATGGCATGCTTATTAAACACTATTGCTTCTCCAATGACCATGGCTTGTGCAAAGATCAGCATCTTAATTTGGTCCCAGATTAATTAGGGGGCCCTGAAAAACAGGCAAAGGATTGGATTAAGACAGACCTTGAAGAAGCAAAGGCCATGAAGGTCTCCAGAGCTGGCCTGTAATTAATCTATATGGGGAAGTAAAATTACAGACTTCTGCTGCTCTTTCTCTTCACTCATGTTCATGTTTGTGTGGGTGGAGTAATAAGTAGTTTCAGGCCCTATGTGTGCATCACTTCAGTAGAAGAATTTTGTAAGTTATTGATAAGAATAACAATTTTATGAATTTTGTGCCCACACATAGTTCCACACTATCATTCATTCAGCACTGGTTTAATTCACTCCATGTTCTGTTTAATGTACTCCATGTTATGTTGAGCCTCCCACTGAAACGAATTAGCTGGAGATGTGATCTAGTGGGCAATGCATAAGCCCTGAATCAGTATGTTGGTGCGTTAATGGGGGTTCAACCCTCTTTCCTCTCTCTATCCAAAAAACACTTACAAATGTGTCATTGTTTTATCAAACAAAGTGCCCTTTTTTCAGGATTCTTTGATGAATAGAACGTTCAAAAGAACAGCATTTATTTGAAATCTATTTCTTTATTAAATACTTTCACTCTTAATCAATTAAAAAAAAAAAAATGGAATAGTCTACCAAATGAAGTGAGAGAGGCTACTAGCATTCATATTAGGTGGGTTAATATGAGTATAACAATATTGGGCCTCATTTATTAAACTTTTGTAAATATATGATTAAATTCGGAGTAATTTGCATGTAAAACGGACTTTCCTGAAAACTGTCCTCTGGATTCACAAACGCTTCGTAAACATCAGATTTGATAGTTAAACGTATGCTAATGAATTCCAATTATTCATAAATATGCAATCATTCACAATTAGCATAATCCCCGCCTATGAATTACAACTACTGTACGTAAATTACGTGTCCAGGACCAGTGTTGGGGAAGCTACTCTGAAACTGTAGCTTGACAAGCTACAAGCTACTTGTAAGTTAAAGTAGTTAAGTTACGTTTAAAGCTACCCTTCTGAAAGAGTAGTTAGCTACACTACAAGTTACTATCAAAAAGTAGCTAGCTACATTGAAACTACTTTCTTTCTTTTATTAGGAAGCTAGTTTAGGAAACAAGTTAGAACAGAGGTGAAATGCAGAAAAAATTACACAAACATTATTGTGTGACTTAAATTTACCCAAATGTACCCCCAACTTTGTTCATTTACACATCCGCATGTCGTTCCAAACCTGTATGACTTTTTACTTCTGTGAGAAACGAAAGATATTAAACACACACACACACACACACACACACACACACACACACACACACACACACAGACACACACACACACACACGTTTGTTTTTGTGAATTGTGGGGACATTATACTGTACAAACCGTATTTTCTATCGACCTACACCAACCCTACACCTAAACCTACCCATCACAGGAAACTGTGCACATTTTTACTTTCTCAAAAAAACTCATTCTGTATGATTTATAAGCCTTTTGAAAAATGGGGACATGGGGTAATGTCCTCATAAGTCACCCTCTCCTTGTAATTCCTGTCATACCCATGTCATTATACAAATTTGTGTCCTGATATGTCACAAAAAACGCATGCACGCACGCACGCACGCACACACGCACACACGCACACACACCTAAATGTTTTTTGTCCATATACAGTAATATTCAGTGATGTCCAATGTTGTTTTGGACCCCTTTGACTCTTACTGTATGTGCAAAAACAGTTAAAACTTTCTTCAAAATGCTGTCTTTTATGTTCCACAGAAGAAATTAAGTCATACAGGTTTGGAATGACATGAGAGTGAGTAAATGATGGCTGAATTTTCCCTTTAAGACACTTGTTTGCTTTTTATTTGATAATTTATCAAATATGTGTTTTATTCTATTTCAGAAAGTCACAGAAAGTTGTCGCCTAGGGCAACAAGTGATATTTTGTTATGTTTAAGGCCTCTAAAGTTAGTATCTGTCCTTGACATTTTTCTGTAGGAATTTTAAAAGAAGGATACCTTAAAAGGGGACCGTTCCCGCATGGCTAGGGCAGGGAGTCAATGGCTTTCTGGTGGCCTGTCATGTGGCAGCATACCTTGACCTCGAGGACAGTTTGTAATGCACAAGGGGAGGCTGGATCAGCACAGGAGAGACTTGATGCTGGATTTATGGCAGCGGTGACAGGGCACAATAAGCGTCAAGTGCGCCTCGTCACGCGCTGCCAGCAGCATTCTGTTATCACGCCCCTCCTGTGGTGAGCCTTCATGTGGGCCGAACGACAACGATTGGAGGGGAAGCGGACGACCTGTCACAAGAAACATAAGTGCTTTGCTATGGAAAAAAAAAAAGAAAAAAAAAGATGTTTCCCTTCTGGCATCAAATTCACAAAACATTCTTATTAGCTACTATTTATAAAGTTAAGATTAATTTGTATTCCAAAAAACATTTCTTAAGAATGTTCCTATCTTTTTTCTTAAGATTGTTTTGAAGACAAAAGAAGAAGGGTTTGAATTCCTTAAGAAGGGTTTGAATTCCAGAAAAAAAAATATTGTAAATAACCGATAACCTCCAACTTGTCTTAAACCCCAAAAGGTAAGATGTTTATTGATTTTATTGGTTTGTTTAAGGTATTAAGCTTTACAATATAACACTAAAACATATAATACATATTACTCAAGTACTCGAGAAGTGGCACCATTGACCGATAATATAAACAATGATCGATCATAATTATGCATGATGTAACTTTTTGCTGAATTCAAAATTCAGTGACAACTGTACAAAAATTACTCTAACAGGGACCTTGTTTTTAACTTAATAATTTAGCTTTTATAATTTTCGGCAGTATTATCACATATAAGAGCACTGTGCAGCCAGTTGCAACGAAAAGAGTGTGCATGCTTATTGTGATTATTATGGTAATCTGCAGGCCATGCAAAAAGATGGCCCTTGAGATATTTTTCATTGATTTAATAAGCAGGTCTTTATTAAAAACTGCCATACAATTAGATAACTTCTTAAGAAATAAGATGTTCTTAAAAAAATATTTGTGAAGTTCTTAAGAAATTTTCAAGAATTACAAGGATGATATTTACAAACTTATTTTTTTTGTGAATCCAGACTCTGGTGTTTACTTCTGTTTTTAAAGGAATGGATTTTTGGGTTGTCAATCTCTTTAAAGATGCGTTGTACATGTCACATGATCTTGTTTTAACAAACAAACAAACAAAAAATGTATAGCTTTGCCTAGCAACCCATTTTTTAGCATCAGCGGAAGACAGATTATTGTGAATATCCATCTGTCTGGCTATGTGTTGGGTCATGAGAGCACACCGATGTTTGAAAGCAGATATAAGGATTAGTCCTGGATATCTGTCAGGCTACCGTCTCATTGCTTTATCTGGCCTTTTGTCTTCACAAAGCATGATGCATCCAATAAAAAGTTCATGAATGCAACTGCTCAGTTACGTGCTATGAATGGCAAAATTAGAGCTTAAACCTTTTCAGGACTATCAAAACACAACCTGTCCTAAAGGTTCTGTAGGCGATTTCAGTTCAACCACACGATCTTTCTACAATCCCTGACCTCCAACCTGATGTCAATAACCCAAACATTCACAATTACAGACAGAGAGCATTTCTGTTTTGCTGAAAATGCATCGGCCTCTCTCCCAACAATTTTGTGTTGTTTACAGAGCCGGGGACTGTCACAGCTACAGGTGTGATTTCTCAGTGATATGTCAGGTAGTAGGGACATTTTATGCTTGCTATTTAAATATATATATAGCTCCTTTAAAATTCCTGCTTTGCCTTGTTAACATGTTGCATGCTAACATTTTCAATGAATGCCGTTGATTAACCATTGAAAAGAAATAATGTGCTAAATGGCAATTACGTATTTAGCCACAGGTAAACATTCAGTTAATTTCTGACAGGATGCAGTACAATTACCAGTCTCTTCTTGATGCTGAGAAAATTTCCTCGGTTTTGGTTGATGAAATGTTACTTGTAAAGCTTTCTTTATGAAAATGGTATTTATCTTCTTACGTTTTTAAGATACACCCTAAACACTCATTGATGCTCTTGATTCAACCTGTATTTTTCATTTGCTTTTACAAAAGCAGCTTTATCTAAGTGCATCACTGGTGTTGCTGCTAAGACATGTCATGAAACTTGTGATGAATCCATTAATCCTTCATACCTGCTTCAGCATGCCAGCTAGTAGTCTCAGCCTCAGATGGCGTTCTCACAGACCATCTGCAGTTTGTTCACTGACCGCCTGATTCATATTACACACATAACTGGAAAACACTTTAGTTATTTTATTATTTTATTTAATTTAATTTTATTTTATTTTGTATATTATTTTTGAATGTTTCTTTTCTAAATATTTATTGTTATTATTATTATATGATATTTTATTTAAGAAAAACATTTAATTTTTTATAATAAAATCAAGAGTGTCAATTGATGTTAATTTTATAACTATTTTATTATTATTATTATTATTATTATTATAAGTAGTGGTAGTAGTAGTATCCTAAAACAATATAATAGGTTGCACAGAGTAGAGAAATGTACAGAAATGGTTGAAAGAATGGTGGAAATTATGAAGAATATATAACCAGATACATGGCTTAATTCTATGAATTGGTGCTCAGTTAATGATGGTAATCAGACACGAGATGTAAGAAATCAAAGAACAGATTTGCATACATTCCTTTGACAGTAATGAATGTTTAGCAATCGCATGTCTTGAAATAGCTAAAGAAAAGCTCTTTTTGAGAGCTCATAATTTCAAATAGTGTCTTATTCACACATATTTTTGTGAGGCTGGTAAATTGGTTGTCTTTGTACTAATTGTAATTGTGCAGTTGAATCCACACCCACAAACGTCTGAAAAGTGCAGTGAACAATAGCTGGTTGGGTCTGTTGCCTTTCTCAGGAGCTGCCATATGATTTAATATGTGACAGGCAGACAGAGGGATTCAGAGACGTGCTGATGTGGCCTTTGTTGCTTGCACTGTATGAAAATAATTTTAGGTTGTTGCTCTAGTATTCCTCTGAGACCATACAGAGAGAATGACAGGCGGCACAGCAAGGAAGGCAGACAAAAAACAACTCGAAAGTGAATTTTAGGGTCGTCTTAGTAGAAAATGATCATGTTAAGTTCATTTTGTCAGATATTCCACACACAAAGTACAATATGTTTTTGCTGTTTGCCATACAGCATGCATTGTGTCAAATACCAGAGCTCAGATCAGTGAAGTAAACTGTACAATGAAAAATAATGTACACTTAAACAACAAAATACCCGAAGTGATTTTGTGTCTCTCTATTATGACTCCAAATTGTAGAAATTGTTTTGTTATATTTAGTTTTTTTTTGTTGTTGTTTTGTTTTTGTTTTTAATTTACAGTAGCTGTTTCCATCCACCTACTTAAAAAAAAACAAAAAAACAAAAAAAAACGCTGGATGGAAACGGCAAGATGTGGATCAATTATAAAAATGTGCATAAAAATGTATGCGCTCAATTGAGATGGATAATTTTTTATCTGATAAGAAGACATGTGCATAAACTATTTTATTAATACAACTTCCATTTTTATTACAGATATTTTGTGCCAATATCCCAGGATTTTTTTACAGTTTTTCTTTACAGTTCTGTCTTTTATTCATCTTATGAAGACAGTCACTTGGCTCTCAGAGACGCAATAACAAATGTTGAAGGCAATTGCAATTCTCACGTTTCGTGATTAAAAAATGACAACATTTAAAAAATAAAACTTCCCAAACAATGATTTCTAAAGGTTAAAAAATGTGCAGTCGGTCTCATTGGTCAAGTAAATTTGCACAATAGAGCCCATACAGTAAATCATAGTTCTGTCATGACAACCGTCGGAGAGATTGGCATGGTAATGGATATGGCAATGTTAATGTATTTGGTCTTGGCGGAATAGATCTCCTACGCTGCTGCTGCAGAGCAAGTACAGAGACTTGCTACAGCCAATACATTCACAGACATGCTGCTATGAGTATGCAAGACATGCTGCTGCACATATAATATACATGAAATAACCCCCATAGCAGATCTGCACAGGTGGAGCTGGGGGAGGTGGAGGGTTTCTGAAGCACGCTGCAGACTGCTAACAGCAAACAATGCCAAGTTTTTGAATGTTGAGCAGCAAGCTGCTGATGCCACAGCAACCAATCAGCTGTGCTATGTAGATAATGATGTGATCGCTAACAAATCGAGTTAAGGACCTATCAACCTGCGCCATCTAGAGTTTCATGAGAGAACTTTGTATATAAACTACTCCAAAAGATTTTTTTTTTTAAATTGTCTAATTAAAACTTTATGTTCCACCTTCTATAACTTATAGGGCAGGCTTTATAGAGAGTGCAACTGGACTGCAGTTCTGTAAATATGCATGTTCAGATACTTCACATTGGTTCAGGGAGGCGTAGGAATATTCAAGGGTCATGCAAATGCCCTGAGATGAACATATCCAAATCTCATTCTCCTAGCTTCTTGTGAAGGATTCTGGAGAAGCCATCTGTAAAATGTAGCAAACTTATAAACCTTTTTTATTGCAAAACTTGTAAAATTCACACTTAAACACAGCAAAAATATCATTACATTTAAGGAGAAAAAAAAATCAATATCAGTGCTTGGGTCTTTAAGGGTTGCATGTGTCTAAAAAAAAAAAAAAACACATTTGGAAAGATTTTTTTCATCCCCAAGAGATGTAGTTTAGTAGGATAATGAACTTTTCTGCATGTGGTTCATAATGCAGCCAAAATATTATGTAATTTCTGTGTCTGTTCCTCAAAAGTGTTTTTTTTTTTTTTTTTTTTTTTTTCTTTTTTTGCAAATGGTAAAGGCAGATTCCTATTCAATTACAAGAAAAAGGCACTGGAAACCAACCAGAATGTTTCATAAAGGATGCCGAACAACCAGGACCCTAGCATCCACTTCCATTTTACGCTTGCTAAATATAAACAATTTGGTGTTCAGTGAATGTCCACTGTGGAAACTATTAATAAAAAACCTAATAGCCAGGTTGTGCACAACTCTTTTGTGGCAGGTTGATTGAATTCTGAGGACCGAAGACCAAGAAGAATTGCTAAAAGCTTCTGCAGGTCTCCACACAAAACCTTTTTCTTTCCTCATAGAATTTTCAACAGAAAGGTTAGGTATTTCTTCTAATTTCATCTCTTTTTCCCTGTGTGGAGCACCTCTCTGATTCCACCCGCACAGAGTGCTATTGATCCCCGCCTCTGGCTCACAACTGTCAGTACGCACTGGCACATCCTTGTGCTGATGGCAAGGAAGGGCTTTTAGAGGGAGTGAAATCAAAAAGCAATTTACATGTTTTTCCCTTGCTCTCAAACTCTTTCTCTCTCTCGCTCTCCTCCCACAGAACTCCTGTCAGCCTGTCACGAGCTGCATTGCCGTTACGGATGCATCATGACCAGAAATGGCACATTCTGCTTCTGTGCAGATGGATTTGAGGTGGGAGAGGATGGGCGTAGCTGCAGAGGTAGGCGCTCTCAGGGTCATGGCAGACATCTCAGACGAATGATCAGCTTTGGGCAATGAGGGGGGAGAGGGGTGGCCGTCCATCCCCAGGGTGTCTTTTCACACCTCCGTCCTGCTTTATTTGACATGTGGCATTGACTCCAGAGAGGTCAAAGTGACTTCTCGGCCTGGTTTGGCCTAAATGAGACCCTCTGAGTATCATATCGAGGCTGGTTGTCGTATACGATGGTGAAATATAGCTCAACCATAGCCACTTTATAACTAATTGTCTCTGTAGAAACAAGCTCAAACAGGAAGTTGTTAATGGGAAATAGATTTGTCTCTTTACAGTGATAAATTTGCTCCATTTGACGAATACATTACAATTTGAGGTCTCTTGACTTTTTTAAGCATTAAAAGGGCAAAAAAGCACAAATCCTTTATTTTCTGTTGTGAACATTAGCTATGTTAGATAAACTATAACTAACATAATACAGTATCTAACATACAATTAACCAATCATTCTATCTATCGTTCTGTCTGTCTGTCTATCTATCTATCTATCTATCTATCTATCTGTCCGTCCGTCCGTCCGTCCGTCTGTCTATCATCTATCTATCATCTGTCTATCTCTCTGTCTGTCTGTCTGTTTGTCTGTCTGTCTGTCTGTAGTTCATTCGGTCTATCGTTCTATCTGCCTGTCGTTCTATTTATCTTTCTCTCTGTCTGTCTGTCTGTCTGTCTGTCTGTCTGTCTGTCTGTCCGTCTGTCTGTCTATCTGTTGTTTGTCTGTCTATCAGTCTGTCTATCATTCTGTCTATCTATCTATCTATCTATCTATCATTCTGTCTGTCATTCTATCTATCATTCTGTCTGTCATTCTATCTATCGTTCTGTCTGTCATTCTATCTATCGTTCTGTCTGTCTATCTATCTATTGTCTGTCTGTCTATCATTCTATCGTTCTGTCTATCTATCTATTTATCTATCTATCTATCGTCTGTCTGTCTATTGTTCTGTCTGTCTGTCTGTCTATCTATCTATCTATCGTCTGTCTGTCTATTGTTCTGTCTGTCTGTCTATCTATCTGTCTATCGTTCTGTCTGTCGTTCTGTCTGTCTGTCTATCTATCATTCTTTCTATCTATCTATCTATCTATCTATCTATCTATCTATCTATCTATCTATCTGTCTATCTGTCTATCTATCTATCTATTGTCTGTCTGTCTGTCTGTCTGAATTGAAAGCCTAATAGAAAATGAACAATTTTCAGAAAGTTAAACTACTACTATCAGGCCATATTTTGTACCCTGTTCGTAAAAAGGTTTCTCTGGACGTTCAACCAAGACAAATCAGTTAATCACCATTGGAACAGGCAAAGCTCTGGAGACTGGTGTAAGGCAGGACTTGCCCGGAGATGCTAGGTGGCATAGGGAGAAGCTACCGAGAGGCCACATTAAGTGGATTTTATGTATTTGGGTCATGTTTGAGCACACCTAATTTGTCATAAATGACTCTTCCTCTGTGTACAGATCATGATGAATGCTCCATGTATGGGACATGCAGCCAGACCTGCATGAACACCTATGGGTCATATCGCTGCAGCTGTACAGATGGGTACAGCCTGCAGCCGAACAGACGCTCCTGCATAGCCAAACACGGTAAGAGCATGATGAATTAATGACCGGGGATCTGCATAAGCCGCCTGAAATGTTGTCACGTCCTGATATTGTTCTTTCACAAGAGTGCACCGAGTTGAAACAAGGTGGATTATTACTCTGTGTGATAGGAATAAAATTAACTTACAGCAGCACAGCTCTGCTTTAAGCCATCTTTGGAGCTGGTAATTTTTTGACCTTGGAAAACATGTTCTAATGTGTGCTTCACAAATATCCAGTGATGATTAGATGTTGCGTGAATCTGAAACAACTTAATGCAGTTCTGCTCAGTGATAGCCACGTGAATAGGAGAGTTGGCACACAGGGAAATTGTCAAAAGGGCTATGTTTCAAAACCTATAAGATTTTGAGTCAATAATTCAATTACACAAGCAGGGGTTTTGTATGTTAATTTCAGAAAGCTGGTTCAAAAGCCCTTTTCAGTTAATCCTTTTTTTTTTTTTTTTTTTTTTAATTTCCAAATCTATCCAAACTAAACTTATTTCAAAAAATTTTAGGCAAACCTATAATTGTATAATATTTGTTGACCAAAACTATGTTTGTTTATTTATTTATTTATTTATTGCAGTTTCATGATTTTTTTTTTTATTATTATTATTATTTTAGTAAAGAAATTCTCAGTCCTCACCAATCCATTCATTTTATTAGATTGTTATAGGCAGGTTTGCCTTTTCCAAGTAAGGTATTTGTTTAAAAAAAAACAAAAAAACAAAACAGATTCATGCTTTCAAGATTCACGCATGAATCCAGACTAAACCATACAGTTCAGCCTCTCATTCCCATAAGAACCTGAAAATTGAGGCAGTTTGCTTTGGAGATTCCGCTACAGTCCTTATATCAGTGTTGCTGTGCCAAGGGACAGAAATAATGGAGCTATTGGTGGAAGATAAGCCAGACATTGAGGATTAAGTGGAGGCTGAGTTTTATGAAGAGCAGGGCCTGAAGGACAGCTATTCTCTGTCTTTATCAGGCCATGCCAATGATTACTTGCCTAATGGCACCTGCCTGTGAGAGTGTCTCCCCACCAGCCACAAATCCAATCAAGTTTATCATTAAATCGGCTGCTTTTGTAATAAGGGGGTTTTGTAGGGAAAATACTCACTACAATTCTAAATGGATTCTAATCCCTTTTGTAGATTGGCCATTTGTTTGGGCTCAGGTAATTGTAGTCGTTTTAATAAAAAGTGTGATTCAGTCCCAAATGTTTAATAGCTAGGTTTTTTTTTTTTTTTTTCCTAGAGCTGTGAGAATTATTATAAAATGAGAAAATGTGCTGTATATATTTGAATCTCACTGACTTAAAAGTGACTTAAAAGTGTTGTTATAACTTACTGGGACTATCTTGGAAATGATACGTGCCAATTTTATGTAGTCTGTCTTAGAAAATTCTCAGGACCCATTGTGTCATTTGCAGTCTTATGCATTTTGGTGCTGTAAACCCACCCCTGCATAAATGAATTAGGTTGATTACACACAATTCATGAATAAATTGTGTTGCAGCATGTGCTAGGTGTGAGGCCTCAAAGGATGCCTCGTGCAAAGCATTTTGTGACCTAAAAAGATGATGCGTCCTTGTATTGGTGCAGTGCACTGAAACTGGTTTGCACATGTTTTAAATTAAATGGAGATTACGCCACTGTACGCTCGGTGGGAAATAGCTAGCAGGCAGCTGCGCACCTTGCTGCTGGATGCAGAATCTGTCCCGCGTTTAATCAATGTGACTGCTTTCCTATGAGGAATAAACTGAATATCATTACCCATAAACTTAACTGAACTCAGTGCTCACCCACATTAATATTAATTTAGCAGAAAGAGGTTGTTGCACTGGGATAACTATGAGGTTTCCATTAGATGTAAGTAAAAGCTCATGCATATATATTTCAATGAATCAACTTTCTCCCGGCCGTCTGACGGGTGCCAACGGAGGATGACTTAGCCATTAGAAAGGTGAATGTTTAATAAGACTCCTAAAAAGGAATACACTGCAAAAGAATTTAAAAGAAAGATGTTTTGGTGGTTTATTGTACATATTTTATGTTACCTTTCATTTATATTTATTTTTATACACACTCATTTTATATATATATATATATATATATATATATATACACACACACACACATATATATATATATATATATATATACATATACACACACACACACACACACACATATATATATATATACATATATACGCGCACACACACATTCAGCATATATTGTATTATACAGTGTGAATATAATACCCACTTTCACTTTCGAAATACATTGCAAAACTGAATAGTAACATAAATGTCCAACTGACTACTGCATTTTGAAAATGGGTTTCTCTCCTAAGAGACATGCTTCTCAATTACCCGTGCCCTCTGCAGAAGCCTTTATTATCCTATCCCATTGAAAGCATGGAATGCCCAGGAAATGCCTTGGCCTCAAGCTGTCTTGTCACTATTTTCCCATCCATCTATTCCAGAGCCCGGTGAAAACCCTGCAGCGCTGCTGATTGGAGGCTCGGATAATATTATAATCACAGCCCTAAATGGATCCCGCCTGCAAACCCTCAAACAACTGGACTCAAATGGGACTCATGGCTTGGATTTCAACCACAAAGAAGAATCAGTATGCTGGGTCACATCCTCAGAGTCCTCCGGACAACTCCGGTGTGCCAGGATGAGGAAAGCAAGTGGCTTCACTAAAGAACAGGAAGTAAAGACTATCCAGAATCTCCACGGTATGGTTCAGAGTGTATGTTATACACTCCTGCTACATTGAGGTTATGGTGCAACAAAACTGATGCATTCATTTTGATGGATGATAAGACCAAGAGAGATGACAAAATGTATGTTTGTGCACGATTCAGAATTTATTTTGGCTTTTAAATTCCAATTCAATACAGACAGGATGCAGAATTTGAATTCCAATTTAATGACAGAGAATTAAAATGTAATGAAATTCAAAGAAATGCAGTTTTTAATAAGGAATTAAATTTTTCAGAAGAAATTACTCACACATATGTTAACATATACACAATATATGGGGTATATCCAGAAAATATAAACGGTATTAATAATCATTATTTAAAAATGCTACCTATAGAAATATAGATTTAATTTGTAAGGTATGCATTTCATTATATTTAATACATTCACTTTAATTTTATGAGCCATGAAAGAACAAAATTTCCTAGAATGTTTTAATTTATCCCAAAATAATGTGAAAAGAATGAAGGAATGTTTTGACTGTATTGAACGTATTTTGGAGAAATATGTCTATGACGTCAAAATTAATTTATTAATGAAATAGGTTTGTTGTTTGAATTTAGCAAACGTCTAATCATTCCAATTCAGTTAAAATTCATGACCTGTAAGAGAGCTAATTTTGAATTTTGCCCAATCCTGGCACACTGAGTTTTATGTAAAGTACTAATGTGAAGTAAGAACTAAAAAAGTTCAGTAAATTGTCCTTTTCTCATGAGACCTCATGTTCTCATTTTAAACAAAACTTTTAGTGTAATACGGAGTTCTGCTTGACTGCATAGTGCTTATACATGCAAGCTGTATGGATGCTAACAGAGCTTATCATTTATTTATCACATGAAGTGCTTTATGCACATTTGTGCAGTACATTCTGCAGTATGTATCCATTAAGATTCATTAAAAGATTCAAATTGAAAATGATTTATTACACATTTAAGACTGTCTGTTAAGTCTGTTAGTTTTTGGTCTTGAATCAGAGAATAATAACATGTTCTCATTTCGGGATATTGATCCAAATAATAGCCTTCAAACCAAGAATTTATTCGTGACTTAATTTCTTCATGAACTGAAATAAGCAAAGCATTTCGGTTATAGCATATTTCAAGTCTAGTGCAGTGCATTAAAAGCCTCTAATGGACCCCAAGTTTATGATCTTGAAAACAATAAACAACTTGTACTAATATAACTTATTTTACGGGGCATAAAAACGTTTTGTTTTGTTCAATGTTCAGTAGACCATTTAGGAGCAGACGTCACGGTGAACGTGATTTCACCAAGTACAAAATGTTCCAGGATCAACATCTTTGTTGATCCTGGAACAGCTTTCCAATCAACCAGTCAGATTTGAGGGACAAGTTTACAGTTTGTCATGTTTAGGCTTACAACCAGGGTTAGGTTGTTCTACATCAGTGTTATTTACCTATAATTACCCTCTGATTTTAGGAATAACTTATGGGTAGGGTTATGGGTTCTGAATTTTTGGACAGGAATGTTGTTCCAGTATCAACAAAATATGATGATCCAGGAACATGTCTTGGCAAAATCATGGTGACCCAGATGTCACAGTTACATTACTGCAGCAGCGCGCACATTGTGGTGGCAGAAAAACAGTGGTAACAAGTGGAGGAAAACATGCGAAATCCACAGAATAATAGGAAAAAAAAAAAAAAAAAAAGTCTTGTAGTGTCTTTAGATGTCAGAATCGGAATGCAGAAAAGAATGATCTTCATAAATACAGAATATCGTGGTCTAAGACGCCTTTTTGAAACTAAACGCAGACGTTTATGGTTGCAAGCCATTAAACAGACAGACTGGTCTGATGAAGCCTGCGATGATTCACCTACTATTAAAGCATGAATTTGATGTAAACAATAGATTTACATATTCACATATGTTGCATAATGTATTACAGCATGTAATATTATTTAAATTTATAACATTTTTAATTCACAATTTACTTTTTTCTCACAATTGCGAATTTATGTCTCCCAATTTTGGCCTTGCAAATCTGAGGAAAAAAGGCAGAATATCAAGTTATATATCTTGCAACTCTGATTTTTCTTCTCAGAATTGTGAGGTATAAACTTGAAATTACCTTTTTTACTCTTTTATTCCGTGGCTTCCATAGACTTCTGCAGAACTGTCATTTTCTGCCACCAGGTAGGCTGCGCCCACAAAACACATCATCATTGTTTGCAAGCACCCAAATGGTCTATGGCAGGAATTTCATTTAAAAATAATAATAATAATAATAATAATAATAATAATAATAATAATACACAGTTTGTTTTACTTTTTCCATCTATTATTTTTATTATGCTAGTTAATATGCTTGATTCATATGAAATTAAGCAATTTTTAAATTATATCTAAAATTATTAATATTGGGATAAAATTATATTTTATATAATATATAGGTATTATATATTATGCAAAAATATGCAGAGCAGAATTTGTTTCACACTGTATTCAAACTGGCACTAACAACAATGAACAATAGAAATTCTACTGAAACCATTGAAAAGTAGCAATTATGCTATGTAGGCTCAGAATGTGCTTTCATGAATAAGGTTTTCATGAATATGAATAATTAGCAATTCATGCCAAGAATTCTCAGTGACTAGTGAAGGACATACCATTAATGATATGTCAAATTTATATATTAGCTTGCTTTGTGTGAATTGACACGTTTTCCTTTCTTCCAGATGTTGATCAGTTAGCCTTTGACTGGCTCACAGGAAACCTTTACTTTGTGGATCAAGCAAGCGACAGAATATTTGTTTGCAACCGGTATGGAGATACCTGTGTTACCGTGATAGACCTCGACCTGTTGAACCCTAAAGCAGTCGCTCTGGATCCTCTAATGGGGTGAGTTGAAAATCTTTGACAAGGCCTTTGATGATCTAAATCCTCTCACATGCATCACAATATTTTAGGAAATCATTTCTCTGAATGTTTCTTGGCTGTACTGTTCCCAGAGCTAAATATTTACTCTTCTTTTCGACAACGTCTGGATCTGCATGATTGTGCTACGACTCCCGCAGTCAGGAGTGTCATTAGTATTCCACGATTTATCCAGCATCCCACAGTCTCGAACACCCTTGCAGAAATCTGCTTTACATGACTTTTGCTTTGCTTTGACACCACAAAGCCACATTTGAAACAAGGGGTGGTGGATCCCTCAAGTCAGCATGGTGATTGTGGAAATGTTTCGGGAGAAATGAGTAAAGGAACACAAAGAGTCCTCAAAGGAGAAAAGGGCAGCATGATTATTCTAGTTATTAGCTGCTAAAAGGAGCGCCGTGGTAATATTCCCGGCAAGCTTAGAATAGGAATTCAGGAGAGAGTTTGTCCCATTTATTCATGAGAGTGCAAGGACAGGCAGAGCATTCTGTTCCGGGTTTTTTAATGAGACGCCTTGTGCCCAGTGAACCTAAATTGTAGCGCCGGTGTTCAGTAAGACTGAAGACTGCAAGGAGAGCCTAGGCCATCAATTTCGGTTCTGTTCTTCAGTGTGTGGTTGTCATCTTTTTGTTTTCGTGCTGTGACTATGACAAAAACGAAATCCTGACTACCCTGAATGAAGGCGTATTTTAAAGAAATGACAGCCATTTATCTCTCGGAGCCTAAATGCTGTGTTCTTTCTTCTGTGATCAACAACACCCTCTGAGGTCTTTCAAAAACTTTCCAGAGAGTTTGAATGGAATGCACAGAGGGACGAATTTTCTAAAGTTGTGCTACTTTAGTGTTTGGCATTTTTGTGCTAAAATGTGTTTTAGTGCAGACTGTATAAAGCAGAGAAGATCTGTAGGAATAAAAATCGATTTTACCTGTACAACTAAAAGAGCCAGACTCATGTTTGTTCACTTTAAAACTTTTTTTTTTTTTTTTTTAATGTTTTGGCCATGTTTGTGGTGTTACCTGATTTGCATCAGGGTCATTCCATCTCAAATCAACCAAATTTCGGAAACTTCCCTGGCTCAAATTTTTGATTTTGTTAATATTTTTTTTCTGTACGAAGACAAACATAAATAGTGATGAAAGCCAAAATGATATACTGTATGTCAGCTGTATATTTACTGAGTAATACACTTTGTAGAGATTTGGAGCCAAATTGTAGAGATTGGTCTGTTAGTAAAATCTGTTGACTTTAGCAATCTTTGTTTCATTATATGGGTAGTATGAATGAAATTTGGACATACTACATGTTGTTACTATAACGTAACCAGTGTCAGTTGCGTTTCACTTCCATTCATACATCCCCTCCAGTGACCTCATGGGATAGAATCTCGGCAGTAGTAGGTCATCAGGGTACTTTTCGCCTACTGTTTTCCAGACATATTACTCTTTTGGCATACTGTTTTTCACATACCATATAGTTAGGGAAGTATTTCATTTTGGACGCAGCATTGGTCTCGTATCCCTGAAATAGCTGCCAGGAGGCGTTGCAAATATGGCCGCCTAGTGAACAGACTTTGACGACCAGCAATTTCCTGATTTCTTTGTTCGTTACGAGGTCTTATTGCGTTAACCCTAGGCTTGTTCAGAGCATCCGCATCTCCATGATGTGCAGAGCTTGTTCATGTTTCACCTGGTGGGCCACAGGGCAAATGAACAAAAGAACAACATTTGTGACCCATGCTGGCAAAATCAGTCGGGATGCGCACATGCTAATTTCGAGCGACAGGCAAAACAAGTGAAAAATGTCAATTTTGGTTGAAATTGAGGTCTTCACAAAAATGAGTTCATTAAGCCCTTGTCTAGCGATCTCAGTGCTCTAAATAGCAATTAAACATCTAAAAGTATCTTTATTTGTACGTTTTCTGGGAGGAGTACTTTTCCTTTGTCCATGAAAGATGCAGTTTTTCTCTGCTCGCTTCTGGACGAATGGCGCTTCCCCTCAGAACATGTTTGGTATCGTTGTAAAGTGCAGCATTCCAACTTTGTGAATATTCATAGCGAATTCTGAACTAATGAAATGTGATTTTCAAACAAAACAAAACAAAACAAAACAATTTTACTGGCACTGACTGACAGATTTGAAGCACGCGCACAAAGATGCCACGATCCCGATATACACAGAATTACAGTAGACTATTTTAAAAAATCTGGGCGTCTTGGCGAGTATTCACACAAACATGATCTGTTATGTTTTAAGTGAATGTTTGGTTAACTGTTGGGGAAAAACATCTGATGTGTAACATTATATTAGATATGTGCGATACAATGGGTCTTAATATATAGGCTGTCTGATTCATTAATGTTAATCAAACAATTGTGGAATCATGGGGGAAAAAAAGTTGAATATATATATATTTTCCCTATAGATATGGGTTTTGACTTGGTTTCTGCCAAATTTTGTTGAATTACCAGGGATTTTAAGGTTTGGTTGCTAGGTGATTTTATTTTGGAACCTTCAGAAAACTTTAACTCGATTTTTCTCAAAATTGACTTTGTTGACTCTATTGACTTCAAACAGGAGTAGCTCATTTTTTGTCGGATTCCAACAAATCATACATCATTTTGGAGGAATTTTAATAGAGAATGTGAAAATAAGAATAAATAATTTTTGAAAATTTGCTCATTGTGACTCATTTTGCCAGCACAGGTCACATTTGTTTGAAATCTTTTGTAATATTATAAAATATTATCCTTCCTGAATAAAGGTATTAATTTCTTAACATTTGAAACATTTGTTTCAGTCTTTTTTATGAATTACAACTTGCATCATAAAATATCAACACTTGACAAGATACAGCATTGTCTTGTTTTTGTAGCTTTGTTCAACTCTGTGAAGCTCACTGTATGCAGTACATATGCTGTAGGATACAGCTTTAGAAACATATGCTTCTGGTTTTGAGCTTTTCTCTTGGGTTCCCATATGTTTTTGAAAGATCCCCTTATTCACCTCGCAGTGCCGACCTTAAGCAGAAAATCCGGTTTAGGAAAAATCTTGAAGTTGGCCCTCTTTACCCTTATCAAACAAGCTCAACACTGGTCCTCCTCCTTTGACTGTGAATGTGCCTTTTTGTGTCCTTTTATGGTCCATGATGAGCATGTAATTGTACCAACATAAATGCTTTTTTTTTTTTTTTTTTTTTTTTTTTTTAAACACGCTCTTGGTGCGTTTACATGAACATAACCCACGGGGAATGGCTCTCTCACATTTGTACATGCCCTTCAGTGCATCCAGCTAGTTTCCTCCCGGGATTGTGGGAGAGAAGCACAGCGGTTAAACCTCCAGGCTTCAGCAAAGTGCAGTTTACTACATTACATATCTGTTCTGCTTTTTTGGTCCTCCTCCTGTAATTGGCGAGATGAGGTTGGAGCTGCTTGTCTGTGAGGGAGACTGCGGAAACACGGGAGGTCTGTCAGCCTGGAGCGGTGGAGTGAAAACAAAAGAAATTGGGGCGGTTTGTGATAGTGGCTCAGCATGAGGCGCAGTAGTTATGGAAAGAGTTCACGAAACACTAAGTGCCTAGTTTGTGGTTTTGATATATTTTTCCTTTCCTTTCCTATTTTTTTCTTCTTTTTTTTTTTTTCAATTTCTCGCCTGCTTTCCAGAAGGAGCCTCTGTCCTCTTCTACGCATCCAGAGAGGCTTTATGTAAAATTTAGCTTTCTAATTTGAAACAAAAATCCCAGAGAGGGAATAAGGCTGAACTTGGTTTAACCTCTCTTTTCAAAGTCTAACTTAAATTCCCCAAATCAATTTGAAAAAGCAGGGTGAAAGATTTGTTTTCCACCATAGTCAGTGGAGAGTGTGAAACTTGAATTTGATTCAGAGGAAAATGAAAACAGAGCTGAGTGCTAATCTTAATACATCCACTATTCCAACCCTCTTGTTTGGTAATCTGTCTTGGTGAAAGAAAAGGGAGGCATTTTCTGTTCACTATTCTCTACAGTAATGAAATTCCCCTGCGGTCCGATGTTTGGGTTGGACCATTGTGTCACCTTGCAGTGATTACTTAAAGTCGGGGTCTAAAGGTCTTAAACAGCAGATGAGATGTATGACTGGGTCAGATTGGTTCCCATTGTGTTCTGTGGTTTGTCTGGGCTTATTGAGTTTGTTATTAAAACCACCAAACAAATAAATAAAGTATTGTTGATTTATCATTCTCTGGTCATTGTTATGTAGTATTAGAATGCAACTATTCCATTCACTGGAAGAATATCTTCTGCATCCATGTCGCATCTGTTTTTATCATTAGAATCAGATGTAGGAAGTAAATACACAGTACAGTGAACAATGGGGGAAAATGTTTGCTTGCCTCGAATACACAAACTCAGTCCTAGAGCACAGAGCAATTTACAGCATATGCACAAATTATGGAGTTATTTTAAATTAAGCTTCATGGTGGTCCTCTCATTACCGTAATGTTTGTACAGTTTTGTTTGTGGGAGATATTTTAGACCTGATGAACTTCAGTGTTAATTATTAAATGTATTTTTTTTATTATATTAATTCTAATTCTAGATTCTGGTTGGATGAGGATTATATATTTTATAAATGCAACAAGTTGCTTCATTGCTTGGCAACAATGTCTGCAATTATCCTAATGAACTATATTACTTAGTGGGAGAATATTTCTTTTGTATGAACTGTGACGCATGACCTCTCTTGGCTTATTAATTTGCTGAACACAAGTTAACACAAGTTAACATGTTAAATGTATACTATGCAGACTGAACCCTATGCGTCTATTAAACATAAGATGTTTTGACCCAACCATCCCACAGATTAAATGGGGATCAGTGGATTTTATCATGGATTGCTGTGTGAGTGCTTTTCTTTCTTATAATGCAGCAGGAGGAAGATACTGAATTTGCAGATACCTTATCATCTTTATTCTTCTTTGTCATTTATTTTGGTGTTATATTTGACATTAAAAATCTGATTCAGCAGTGCTTGAATCTGATATGTGAATAATTATACATTTTTAGATGAGTTGTAAGAATTAACTTGATGTAGCAGAATTAATACCACAATCAACTATAACTTACAACTAATACACAATCGCCTAACAGCAATCACTCAGTGTTAATTGTTTATTAATACTAAGAAATGTTAATTTCTGTGGTATCTGCATGATTAGGGACTCCAGTTCATGAGCATGAACCACAAACAACTTTACGTGTGGCACGGACTAGATTTTATTAACTACTAAACATTTAGACTAATTTAACATACACACACATACATACAGTTTAGCAATGGAAAGAGAGCTGAAGCAGAATACAGGAAAGCAAGAAGTTTGAAATTCAGCAGATCAACAGCCTTGAGCAAACCATCAGTTTCTTAGTTCTAACGCACCCTCCTTTAAAAGGGGTGGGGGATACTTAATGTATCAAATAATGAGACTAAGTTTGACATTTGCATGTCTCCTCCATTTGAATAAAAGTGTCCTCAATTTGTTGAGGCTCCAGTTGATCTTTGCTGATGTTGTTTTGATGAGAGAGAGCCAGTTTGAGTCAGTTTTGAGGCTGCAGCCTGGCACAAACTTAGGAGTCCTTAGAAGACTTCTAGCTCAGCATCATCTTCATGTCAGAATTCTCGAAATCAGTGTGATCGTGATCTTTTACTGTGTGAGGATGTCACACTCTCGAGAAGTGAGTGAGCCAATAAGGAGTTGTACATTTGGAGGGAAAGTTCATGATATTTTGTCTTCTAGCAGGGTGTTTTGCCTATGAAATTAGATTGGGTGCTAAGAGAAGAAATTTCAAGATTCTTATAATATTAATACATACCATAGTTAGAAAAATATAATGTAAATGAACACAGGAAATTTAAGGTTGCAGCTCATAGATACCAAACATGCTATACATGTGATCTTGTTTAACTACAGTGTGCAATTCTGAATCATTCCTTCAAAAGTGTTTTAAATAATACATACACAAAATTATATAAAAGGAAAATCATGAGAAAGGAAAATTGGATACATGTTTATACATTTCGCAAGTGGTAATATATAGAATATGTAGAATTAAAAGGGTTTATTTGTGTGTTAAGTGTAAAGTGAATGAAGTGAGAGTAAAGCTCTCTCTTTATATTCCTTTGTAAAACAGTCTTATCTTGCTGATGTACCTTTTCTACTATGGTAACAGAGGCCTGGTTCTGCATCTGGGTGTTAGCTGCGGTTAGAACTCTACCTCATGGTTTGCTTGTTGGATGAGGGGTATTGTGGATTATTTGTTTCAAATATAACAAATAATTGTGTGTCTGATCTGCCTCAGGCATATTATATTATATTATATTATATTATATTATATTATATTATATTATATTATGTATTTAATAATAAATAAATATAATGTATTTTACACTACTGATGTAACGTTTTCAAAATAAGTTTCTTGTGCTCACCAAGGTGCATTTACTGTGTTTGATGAGAAAACACAGTAAAAACTGTAATTTTGTAAAATATTATTGTAATTTGAAATATATTGCATGTTCTCTATCTTAATATGTATTCCTGTGACTGCAAAGCTGAATTTTTGCCATCATTAATCCAGTCCTCAGTGTCACATGATCCTTCAGAAATTATTTTAATATGCTGATTTGGAGCTAAAAAAAACAAAAAACAAAACTATTATTACAGTTGTGCTGCTTAATATTTGTGTGGAAACTGTGATACATTTTTTCAGGATTCTTTGATGAATAGAATCTAGAAATAGTGATAGAAGTGAAATAAAAAATCACGTTTGATCAATTTAATGCATCCATGCTAATTAAAAGTATTATTTTCTTAAACAAAAATCACACTGACCCCAGGATAGTTTATGTTATTTATTATTTATATTATGTAATGTATTTATTTCGTTATTTTAAATTGCTTGTTACTGTTGCAGGATGTGTGATTTAAACATTGGAGCTTGCCAAATTGAAAATGTGCTTCAGTGTGTCAGTGAACGGACTGTAGGCGGACTGAGGATGGTTTTTTATCCAAGAACAGCTTTTAACATAACAGAACAATGCTGTTAATGTTTTTTCATGGTATGAATTGTTCTTTTTTTTATGGAACAATGTAGAATTGATTTCTGTATTGAGGTCTGAACTGTCTGAAGGAGAAAAAAATCTAGCTAAGGAACACAGAACAAGCAAAACACACCACAGTGTACTGGAACTTTGTACTGTATGTGTTACAGGAGCCAATTATTTTTTATTGTTGGCAGTCAGGAAAGCATCACTGTTACAAGGTTCAATTATTTCTAGCATTCAAAAAACAAAAAGATTTGAAGAGGGTCAAGAATCAGAAACCCTTTTTTGTTGCTGCATCTTTTACTAATATTCTAATCAGCTAAAAGTCTGACTTTGAAACATTTAATGAGTTCTGCGACTTCAGTCCCCAAGGGACAAATGAAATGTCTTACAAGGAAAGGTTGATATTGCGCTGCAAAGAGTTCTGGATAACAACAGACTACGAGATGGATCTGCCATGATAAAAAGCTCCTTACGGTGAAGTTTTTAATTTCCTTTATGTTTTATGTTTGCTTCTCTGGAGCAATTAAGCACTTGGGGACCTCTGGCTGCGTCTGAACTCTTTCCTTGTTAGATTCCTAATTAAATTATGTGTTTGCAGTATCAGCCACTAGGTATCTGATGTTGTTAGAGCTAGAACACTCAGTCTAGCACACTTTGCATTCACTGGTAGACTTTTTGTAGCTTTTTGTAGCTTGGTCATCTACCTTAATAATTAATTTGCATACACAAAGGGCAAAAAAGGAATCTTTTTTGTGCAGGGCTACTGTAATTGAAATACTTCAAAGGAAGACGGTGTCATTTGGTAAATGCATTTATGCATGTCACTAATGAGATCTTGCTTTAATTGGCAACATGTATTCTGGGTGGAAACAAAAAGAAAGTCTTATAGGAACAACCAGTGATGGAAAAAACACTACTCACGAAATCTTTTTGTATTGTGTGTCAAAGTAATTTTTAAATGAATAGGAAAGAAATTCACCCAAAAATAACATTTCTGTCATTATTTACTAAACCTCATGATGTCCCAAACCTGTACCATATGCTTGAGCTCATACGTATGGAAAAGTCTTATGAGTTTGGAATGACATGAGGGTGAGTATATAATGATAGAAGTTTCAGGGTTTCTGGGTGAGCTCAGTATGTTTTTAACAATGACCTATTATGCTTTTTTTACACTTTCAACTTTCTTTAGTGTGTAATGTTTAGGGCCGCCCCCAACTAAAGATTTTTCTAGTTGACTAGTAGTTATTCATTTCAGCCATTAGTCGACTAATAGCCTATTCCGCTCAAGTGTACACATAAAGCTTGCTGCAAAGCACCTGCAAAAGTGTATATACTGTATATTATATCTATACTGTATATACTGTATATTAGACGCGCCTTTCGAGAGATATGTACCTTCCATGAGGATTACATAATCAGAGAGTATTGTTTTCATTTTTTTTTCATTAGTTCGTTTAAAAGTAGACATTTCAAGCCATGTCTGAGGCAAGTAGCCTATACGCTGAGTTTTGTTTCATTTTTCATTCACGGAGACTGAGACGGCAGAAAGCGCATCCTGTTTGTTTTCTTTATTTTACAAAAGCACAATGATTAGTTGTTTTGTGAGTTTACATACAGTATCTCACAGAAGTGAGTACACCCCTCACATTTTTGTAAATATTTTATTATATCTTTTCATGTGACAACACTAAAGAAATGACACTTTGCTACAATGTAAAGTAGTGAGTGTATAGCTTGTATAACAGTGAAAATTTGCTGTCCCCTCAAAATAACTCAACACACAGCCATTAATGTCTAAACTGCTGGCCACAAAAGTGAGTACACCCCTAAGTGAAAATGTCCAAATTGGGCCCAATTAGCCATTTTCTCTCCCCAGTGTCATGTGACTCGTTAGTGTTACAAGGTCTCAGGTGTGAATGGGGAGCAGGTGTGTTAAATTTGGTGTTATCGCTCTCACTCTCTCATACTGGTCACTAGAAGTTCAACATGGCACCTCATGGCAAAGAACTCTCTGAGGATCTGAAAAAAAAAATTGTTGCTCAACATAAAGATGGTGTAGGCTATAAGAAGATTGCCAAGACCCTGAAACTGAGCTGCAGCAGGGTGGCCAAGACCATACAGCGGTTTAACAGGACAGGTTCCACTCAGAACTCAGAACAGTGCCGGCTGCATGAGTGCTGCCGGCACTGGGGAGCTACAGTTCATTGAGGGAACCATGAATGCCAACATGTCATACTGAAGTGATGTGACATACTGAAGCAGAGCATGATCCCCTCCCTTCGGAGACTGGGCCGCAGGGCAGAATTCCAACATGATAACGACCCCAAACACACCTCCAAGACAACCACTGGACTGGCCAAGCATGTCTCCAGACCTAAACTCTATTAAGCATCTGTGGGGCATCCTCAAATGGAAGGTGGAGGAGCGCAAAGTCTCTAACTTCCACCACCTCCGTGATGTCGTCATGGAGGAGTGGAAGAGGACTCCAGTGGCAACCTGTGAAGCTCTGGTGAACTCCATGCCCAAGAGGGTTAAGGCAGTGCTGGAAAATAATGGTGGCCACACAAAATATTGACACTTTGGCCCCAATTTGGACATTTTCACTTAGGGATGTACTCACTTTTGTGGCCAGCGGTTTAGACATTAATGGCTGTGTGTTGAGTTATTTTGAGGGGACAGCAAATTTACACTGTTATACAAGCTGTACACTCACTACTTTACATTGTAGCAAAGTGTCATTTCTTTAGTGTTGTCACATGAAAAGATATAATAAAATATTTACAAATATGTGAGGGGTGTACTCACTTCTGTGAGATATTGTAAATAAAAGTAGACAGTTTCGAATTATGTATTACTCTTATCTGTATGTCCAAAATGACGGAGTATTTTAAGTTGTTTCCGCTGTTATCAGGAAACAGTGCAAGTGATCGTGTCGGCGCCTCCATGTCATGCAGTAAGCACGCTAATACTTTATCTTCCACGCTCCGCACAAACACTTAGATATGTGCATAATAATAGCGCACATTTATCTAGGTTAATGTTAACATTAGAGCGAGTAGCCATCAGTGTTAATTTCGTTGACGAATAATTTTCGTCATAATTTTTGTCATCGACATTTTTTCACGGACGAAAATGAGACGATGACTAAATAAAAATGCGACTAAATCTATGACTGAAATCTACTCTAATTTTCGTCAACGAATAAAAATGAGACAAAAATGATAGAGAGGGTATTTTACAGGTATAAGGGTTATTATAGTTAACTAAAAATCTTCATTACTTGAAATAAACGTTAACTGAAATAAAATAAATATATATAAAAATTTAAACTCTAGCTCTAGTTTCCAAGCTTTAGCTTAACACCTGATGTACTAAAATAACTAAAACAGAAATAAAAAACTATATAGACATTTAAAAGCAAAAACTAAAAGACATAAACACACAAAAAATTACTAAAACTTTTAACTAAAATTGCAATGAAAGCAGAGAAACTAAAAATCAAATCTAATCAATGATAAGTGTATCAATCCCTGACAAGTACTGAATTGAGCTCTCTTTTGTATGTTTTTGCACTTGAACGGTCAAAAACCGTATGCTTAAGTGACCATAAACAGTTTAGAGAGTATATCAGATGTATATCAGTGCATTGGATCTGTGTGTTGTTAGAGAAATGCTTACTTAATGCATTACAATTTAACTAAATTAGATTTTAGTTGACTAAATGTACTGTAGATTTAGTCGACTAAAATCTTATGATATGTAGTCCACTAAAACTAGACTAAAACTAAAACAATTTCCAATGACTAAAATATGACTAAAACTAAATGGAATTTTAGTCAAAAAACTATGACTAAAACAAAATCAAAATTTGCTCTCAAAATTAACACTGGTAGCCATGTAAAGTTGCTACTTTCTAATGATAAGCCATATTTGAGGTCGATGAATGATAGGCGAACGTTTGAATTTCCTGCCCGACATACTGTAATTACCACAAGCACTCGCTGTTAACAATCTGTCCCTCATGGACTGCATGACTTTGCCACTTCCTGTGGAGTTTTTTTTTTTTTTTTGTCCTGTGACTAACGACTAATAAAATTTTGGTCGACTAAGCATCTTCTCGTTGACTAACATTGACATCGACTATTAGGGGACAGCCTAATAATGTTGCTGTTTGAGCATGAAAAAAGTCTACAAAGTTAAGGCCTGTTCACACCAAGGATAACGATAAATATATAGTTCTAAAAATCATTCTAAATATAAAAAAATAATCCACAGCACATCTATAATGATAATGACACAGAGAAATGATATAGTTGGAATCACTTTCAGAACAATTTTTTTTTTTCTAGCTGATGAACAACAAAAACATTGACAGCCAATCAGAATCCATCCTGCTTTAACAAGCTTAAGCTTTTAAAGCAGCAGATGACATAACTGCAGCGTGTGATTAGAATAAACAGAGCGATATCCTCCGCTTGTGTGGACGCTAATATAGTTATCGTTATAGTTATTGTTCTTGGTGTGAATAGGCCTTTACAAAGTACAAAGTCCACTCCAAAGGGAGTTAGTATTCTCTACATCAGTAAGTACTGTTTTTGAACTCTCTGTGAATGGAACTCTTCCGGGAATGTATGTCACAGTATTCCCCGTTTAAATAATTCCCACCCAAGGCATATGCAAAATAAAGGGGACAAAACCTGGTTGAGTTGCTTTAGTATTGCGTTGTCGCCATGTCCAAGATACGCTGTTTTTCACCCCGGGTCTAACTCCGTTATGGTAAGGGGTGTATCATTTCCAAAACATGCTTGAAACAGTTGACCAATCACAACACAGTACTGATTCAGCCGACCTATCAGAGTACATTGCACTTTTCGGAAGGAGGGGCTTCATAGAGACATGAACTAAACAAAGCATTACTGACAGACTGGGAAGAGAGGTGATTCAACAATGTAAAATACGTGAAAAAAAAGGTGTTTTTTGAACATTCAAGCATGAAAACTAGTAGACCCCAAAAACAAAATCAAGACTTTGTAAAAGGGCATAATAGGTTCTCTTTAAATAAAATTGCACTTTTCTTTCATGATCTCGTGCAGGATGCTCTTTTTCACTGATTACGGGAATATAGCCAAACTGGAGCGCTGCAACATGGATGGCACTAATAGAACACGACTTGTGGATTATAAGGTTGAGCGGCCAACTGCAGTGGCTTTGGACCTGGTGAAGAAGTTGGTGTACTGGGCAGACGCATATCTGGATTACATTGAGATGGTGGATTACAACGGGAAAAACAGACACACTATCATCCAGGGATATCAAGTGAGTTCTTTTTAATACATTTTTCTGACTTTGTGATTTATTTTACAGCCTTACACAACTGTTCAAAAGTTTAGGGTCAGTAAGACTTTTTAAAGTTTTTGGAAGAAGTCTCTAATGCTCTTCAAGGTGACATTTATTTGACCAAAAGTACAGTAAAAACAGTAATATTGTGAAATGTAATTAAAAAAAAAAAAAATATTATTAAAAAGTTCTCCACACAGATTTCCATCATTTTCATGTTGGTCATGCAAATTTTCCACGTCCACCAACAGAAAGCTGCTTGGTTTAAAAGTAACTCTTGTGTGAGCTGCAATGCTGCATTATTGACAATGGACATTGAACCTTTTTTGCTCACAAAATCTTGCAGAAATTCCACTAATGATGACCACACTTTAATACTAGATTTTGAAAATAAAAGATTTTGTTTAGGTAGCTGAGCTCTTAATATTGAAATGTGACTCAGACAGTTACTTGTCATATGCATACTTACCAGTGGTGATGTGAAGGGAAGTAAAATGTTGTTTGTCTGTTGGATGCAAGACTTTAATCATCCCTGCTAGGGGAAAATACAGAAACCAACACAGTTGTACACAGATTGATTTCAGGTATTAATTGGTTATGACATTTATACCCAGCAGCTACTGTATCTGTGTGGCTTGATCTGCGTTTTAATTTCTCAAGCTAGTTCTTGCATTAATTAGTCTTGCATTAATACAGAAGCAGATTCACCATTTGAATATTTTACCTGAAGTGCACTTACGAGGACAGTAATTAGGGATCATTATTATTCAAAAGTGGACCTCAGCTAAACAACCCAAAGATCTTCTCGCTGTTGGAAAGTGTAGAAGGCCACGTACAAAGAGCAGCAGATTATCGTATGCAGGCAGGTGTGGGTGCATTTGGTTTAATGGTGCTTTTAAATGCGAGCCACAACGTATTGAAGAGAGGTTGCTAACACATTTAATTTCAATCGCAAATTAAGGTGAGATTCTGCAGGGCCTGGAAACTTTATCTTCCATTTTTAATGTCATTGTTTTTCTGAGGGGTTCTTTATTATGTGATGACACCTTTTTATTTAGTCACCCTTTCAGGTGAACCCTTATTTTTATTTAAAGCATGGCTTGTTCATAGGGTACTCACACTCCACTGTGCTCAACTGTATTCAGTGATGTGCCATTTATTTTAAAGAAAGATGGCTCTAGCAAACATCTAGCAAAATGTTTCTCAAAAATTTAGTTTTAAATTATTTAAAAATAGGTAGCCTGTTTTCACCTCTGAGTTAAAAAAAGAAAAAAAAAGTTTAATTGTGACTTTATTTCTCTTAATTGCAATTTTTTTTTCCACTTGCAATTTTTATTTCACATACATAAGTTTGGACATTTTTTTTTTTTTTTGGAAGAAATTAACACATTATGTTAATCAAAAGTGACAGGAAAAGCATTTATAATGTTACAAAAGATATCTATTTTAAATAAATGCCCATCTTTTGTCATCTCATCTATTCATCAAAGAAAAGTGTTTTATGGTTTCCTAAAAAATATTAAGCAGTGCAGCTGTTTTCAACATTGTTGATAATAAGAAATGTTTCCTGAGCACCAAATTATCATAATAGAATGATTTCAGAAGGATCATGTGACACTAAAGACTGGAGTAATGGCTGCTGAAAATCCAGCTTTGCCATTACAGAAATTTTAAAACATATTACAATTGAAAATATTTAAATTCGAATAATATTTTACAGTATTTCGGTTTTACTTTATATTTGATCAAATAAATGCAGCCTTGGTGAGCAAAAGAGACTTTTTTCATCGTACCGACCCCAAACTTTCGAATAATTGACTTTATTTTTCATAGTTGTAACTCTACTTTTCTCAATCATGACTCAATCTCAAGGTCAAATACAACATGACTTATTATGTTACAATGTGTCTATATATCTCACAATGTGACTTTTTCTTTTTTTAAACTTGATCTTGAATTTTTGTTTTGTTTTGTTTTGTTTGTCTTTGTGTGGAAACTCTGTGTGACACATACATCCTCTAAAATTGATCTCAAATTGATTAAAAAGACCAGTTAATTAAAAGAAATTACAATCATTTCAAATTTTAAGTGTGCTTTAAGTGTCCTTTTTTTTTTTTTTTTTTTGGGATGGGGGACACTGGAGTTTCCAAACTTGCCCTGGAGTAATGGTTGTATACCTAACTATAAACGAGAATAGCATTATATTTTACCTTCTGCAGTAAAAGAAAGCGAGGATGAATGATCTCCCTGTGGGTTTAGGTGAAGCACAATGCACATTTTAATGTTTGTGTATTTGTGGGCAGGGTTCAGTGGTCCCAGTCTGCTCCTGTCACATAGACGTCGCTTGCAGAGGTAGCATGTAGGCTAGAATCACTGCACAGAATGGAGGTGTCCCCAGAGAAACACATGCACTCTGGTTGACCCTGCCCGAACTTCCTGAACTGCCTGAATGCATATCAGTACCATTCAGTTCACCTTAATCTTATCTGAAAATCTGCACCCTTTATTCAGTAATAAAGATTATGGGTGTTACCAGGTCAAATTAAGTCTAATAACAGCTTTAGCTAATGGCTAATTTGATCGTTGAATCAAAGGGAAATATCAAGGACTGTATCTGTGCTGTTCTGCTTTTCGTTGAGCTTGCAATGTAATATTTACCTAGCTAAATAACTTCTCAGCCTTTGAATCAACCTGAAATAGTCAATGCTCCTTTTTCTAGGTGGCCCACCTGCATGGATTAGCTGTCTTTGAGGACTACTTGTATGCAACTCGCTCTGAACCCTCCAGTGGAGCAGTGGTAGACATCTTACGGATAAATCGCTTTAATGTCACAGACCCGGAGACACTAACCAGCATAGGAAATGCAAAAACAATACGGGTTTACCACAAGCTCAGTCAACCAAAAGGTAAAGTATGAGTGGTAACACTTTATTTTAGTGTTCAATTCTCACTTTTAACTAGTTGTCTATTAGCTTGCATATTACTAGGATATTGGCTGATTAGTAGTACTTATAAAGCACATATTAATGCCTTATTCTGCATGACCTTATTCAACATCCCTTAATCCTACCCAATACCTAAACTTAAATGCTACAAAAACTACCTTACTAACTATTAATAAACAGTAAATTAGGAGTTTATTGAGGCAAAAGTTGGTAGTTAATAGTGAATATGTGTTGCCCATACTGAAGTGTTACCGTATGAGTTATGCTGTTTTAAATTGATTATAGCTAACAACATGTCTGTTTGGTTAATCGGTTATTATTCTGCATTATTACACGGCTCTGTGGAATACTTGATTCTGATTGGTCAATGGCGCCATCCAGCGGTATGTTATTCCCCGATAACAACCGCTGAAAACAGTTAACATAGTCTCATCTGGGTTACTGAAGTCTGCAGCGCTATATGCTCGCTAGGAACGGTTTTTCCTCGTGGAAGTTTTGCCTTTGGTGAGCTAATAAAATATTAAAAAGCAGTCAAATTTTGTGTAGTTATTTAATTATGTCATCCGGTATCGCGGACTCACTCTCTCGTTTCATGCAAACGCAGCTGCTGCCATTTTGCGACTATTGTTTTGTTCACTGTAATGGATTAAGATAACAAACAGGTACGATTTTAAATCAGTTTAATCTCAGATCAATATCTTATCCCCATAATTATTTATTTATGTGGCGAAATGCCGTGTAATATGCTGTATGACTGTACCGTATCTCTTAAATGTGTTTCTGTCTAGTTTGAAGTTGCCGCGCAAGCAACTGCTCTCTCCGCGGACTCAGATCGACTCAGATCAATATTTCGTGTCTAATTATTTACTTATGTGGCAAATAGCCGTGTAATAAGCGGGATAATGTACATCCATCTGGTTGTTATCTCAGAATAAACCCCTTCAGGCTGATACAAGACCCCTCCGCTTCGCGTCGAGGTCCTGATCACCCTGTCGGGGTTTATTCTGAGATAACAACCGGCTGGATGTACATTATCCCTTACTTATATACGTTACTCTTTGGTTTTTGTTTTAGTTTGTAATTGGGAACATAATATTTTTTTTATTTTTTTTATTTAATGTTTATTTTAAATATTAATTTTATTAATATTGTTAATTTTTGCAATGTTGAAAACATATTCCAATATTTATAATATTATTATTTCAATAAATGATTAAGAATGTATTGTATATGTAGATATGCATATGCTAATTGCGAATCTGACACCAGTGTCCTCTCCTCAGTCAAGGGTCATGCTTGTGAAGTTGACCCTTATGGTAAACCAGGAGGATGCTCGCACATCTGCCTTCTCAGCGGGAGCTACAAATCCCGGAGCTGCCGCTGTCGTACCGGATTCAGCCTGGGAAGTGATGGGCAGTCCTGCAAAAGTCAGTCCACCATAGCTCACTGCCTTTCTTTTGTTCATTGTTGCTGTTCTAAAGTGTTTTTCTGAAATAATAAGATTAATAATAATAATTAGGGCTGTCAGTTTGACATTTAACCCTGTAAGGCCTGATATATGATATACAGTATTTGTGTGAAAATTATTTTGTTATTTTTTTAAAAAAATGCAACCGTTTATAGAAACTTTAAAAAAAAAAAAAAAAAAAGGTTTATGATCAAAGCTTTGTAGTTTCCATTTTGGGGTACAAAACACAATACAATGCAATACAATGTTTTTGAGAGGTTTACAAATAAATGTTCATCAGAAGCCTAATACATCATATTTGATGCTCACTTTTTAACATGATTTTTCAAAAAATTATTTATGGATAAGCAAGTAAACCTATGTTGTTTCAGTCCAGTAAGTGTTCATCTTAAAAATATTACTAATTATATACTATTTTTTCTTATGTTTACTTTATAAAAATCAGTAAAGATTGAACAGCAAAAAGACACATGAACCACACCCTGAAAGTGGACATTTTTAGACAGATACTACAAGGCGTTTTACTTGCTATAAAATTTATAAACTATCAATTAGACAACAGAAGGCATCATTTCTACAGGAGGTTTTTCAGTTTTGATCATGTTGATAATTCAGAAGCCTTATAAATTTGCATATCAAATATGATACATTGGAATTTATAGGTTAATACAATCAGTTATTAAATAAAAAATTAATGCCATCACATCATCCAAATGGATGCTGCTGGTGGTTGAGGAGAGTATATATGATTGATATGAGATGATTGTGAAGCGCTTTGGTTGTACAGTAGTACATAGTAAAGCACTATATAAATGCCTCATTCATTTCATATCAATTCAGTAATTCCTTATCATGTAATTACTATTTTTTATTGATTGACAGCTCGAATAAAATATATATTTGTTCTTTGCCAACAAAGTGAAAAAAAAATGTACTCAATGATTTTATGACACCTAACGTCACATCATCCCAGCAGAATTGATGGAATATTTGTTTGTTTTATTTGATTCTCGTCAGCTATCTAGAGCTGGAAATTGAAATGTGTGTGTTGTTATACTATTAAGAGAGAAGATTGAGCGGTTCTGCATTTGCGCCAGTCTTGGCACTGACTCAGATTGACAGAGATGGAGATGAACTTTTAAGAAGATTGGCCCACATGGTTGTGATGTTATTTTATTGACTGCCTATAGAATGATTCATTACCGCCATTACTGCCATTTCCACTCTGTTCCCCCATACGCAGATCCTCCTGATCAATGGACGTTTTACTTAGTTGACAATGAAAGCTATGGGTCAATTAATGACCATCCTGAGTTAAGCATGAAGTGACGGCAATAATGAACCAAGCTTTGCATCCTGAGATGTTTCTGATTTATACCGCCACCCAGATGTTCTACTTCCTCCCTCTTTCCATCAGATGAGAAGCTGTGCTAAATGACTATGGCTGCCTTCATCCACTAATCCCTGTGTTGTTTGATATATAGGTTTCAAGGAGCTCTTCCATTCAGAATGATAAATTGAAGTGATATTTGTATGGTCTCACCCACACTGGTTTGGTCCTATGAGGAAGGAGGTTGATGTCCCTCTCTTTACCCAGAATCCTCTTTCATTACCATAGGCCTACTGCTTAAGAGACAGACTGGGCCACCCTTTGTGTTATGCCCACTGTGACTAGAGGTTAATTCATTTAAGCTTGTTACAAGCCCATGGATAACCTCAGCTTCTGTCGTGCGCCTGTGTTAATCTGACAACAGGAGATTTATTGTTTAAACAGAGTCCCAATGAACAAAAATATCATTGCTGGAGCTTGTCAAATGAATCCTCTCAATCAAGATAATTTTTGCCTGGGGATGTTAAGTGGGGCTGATTGCTCCATTCATTTCTGTAACTTAACACATCTGCCTGTGTTAGTATTGGGATTTGTAGATCTTCACACAACTGTTTTATTTGGGCTCAAACTTAACAATTGTACACTACCGGTCAAACATTTGGAATAATTAAGTTTTTTAAATATTTTTGCAAGATGTCTCTTCTCAAAAATGCAGTAAAAATAGCAATATTGTGAAATATTATTACAATTTCTATTTTAATATATTTTAAAATGTCATTTATTCTTGTGATAGCAAAGTTGAATTTTCATCAGTTATTACTCCAGTCTTCAGTGTCACATGATCCTTCAGAAATCATTCTAATATGCTGATTTGCTGCTCAATTATTATCATGGTACTTAAACATTAATAACCTTTCTTATTTCTTATTATAAATGTTGAAATATATGCTAAATATTTTGAGGAAACCATGAAACACTACCATTCAAAAGGGTGGGGTAAGTAAAAAGGAAGAAAATTACATTTATCAGAAGTGGCAGTAAAGATGTGTATAATGTTACAAAAGATTTCCATTTCAAATAAATGCTATTCATCAGAGAATGTATCATGGTTTCCAAAAAAATTTTAAGCAGCAAGAACTGTTCTCAACATTGATACTAATAAGAACCATTATTAATAATTGATAAATTATAATCTCTGACCAGCAAATCAGCATATTGGAATGATTTCTGAAGGATCATGTGACAAAAGCATTCAAAAGTCCTTAATATTCCAGTCTTTTGACCGGTAGTGTATATGGCATAAAAGGACTTAGGGTAACTCTTTCTATATGTATCTTCGCAGAACCCAAGAATGATCTTTTCCTCTTCTATGGAAAGGGACGACCTGGGATAATCCGTGGTCTGGACATGAATGTGAAGTCGAGCAATGAGCACATGGTTCCTATTGAGGACTTGGTGAATCCAAGAGCTTTAGACTATCATGCTGAAACTGGAAACATTTACTTTGCTGACACTACAAGTTTTTTGATAGGACGGCAGAAAGTTGATGGAAGCAGTCGGGAAACAATTCTCAAAGATGGTAATTATTGTGATCATTTTGCACTTATTCTTTTTCTACATACTAGTGGTGTTTTCAGTTTGTAAAGTTGCTACATTTCCTTACACAAAGACCCTGTTTACACATGGAATTACTTGAATTGAATTCATGTAATGAACAAATAATTTAAAGAATTGTGTGTGCTTTTACAGATCTTGATAATGTGGAGGGTATTTCAGTGGATTGGATTGGGAATAACCTGTACTGGACCAATGATGGCTACAGAAAAACCATCAGCGTGGCCAGGCTAGAACTGGCATCTGAAACCAGGAAGACTCTTCTGGAAGGAGACATGTCTCACCCTAGAGCCATAGTGGTGGATCCTCTCAATAGGTACAGTAGAAAGAAGAATAGTAACAACCACACACCTAAATATGGATGTATCATACAGTGATTTGAAACATTGAAACATTCAACATTCATACACAGTGACTTATGATTTGGAGAGAAGCATTTGTTAAATGACTGTTTATGTTGACTTTCATTTTATGTAACTAGCATGTATAAGGATGCATTGATATTTAAATTCTGGATGAAACCTGATAATAATTTACATGTTATTGCTGGTAACCAATAAATGCCCCATATTATAAAATATTCACTACTGTTTAAAAGTTTGGGGTCAGTAAAGGGTCCGTATTATTATTATTTTTTTAAAGAAATTAACACTTTTATTCAGCAAGGACATATTAAATTGATAAAAAGTGACAGTAACTATTTTAAATTGTGAAAGATTTATATTTCAAATAATGCTGTTCTTTTGAAATTTCCATCCCTCAAAGAATCTTGGAAAAAAAGGATATCAATATTAAGCAGCACAACTGTTTTCAACATTGATTATATATATATATATATATATATATATATATATATATATATAATATACTGTATATATATATTTCTTAAGCATATTAGAATGAATTGTGAAGGATCATGTGACACTGAAGACTGGAGTAATGGCTGCTGAAAGTTCAACTTTGCCATTAAAGGAATAAATTACATTTTAAAATATATTAAAACAGAAAATAGTTATTTTAAATTGTAATATTTCACAATATTACTGTTTTTACTGTATTTATGATCAAATAAATGCAACCTTGGTGAGCATACGAGATTTTCAAAAACATTAAAACATCTTACTGACCCCAAACATATATTGAATAGTGTACAATTAAAACTCTGAAAATCAGAACATTGACAGACACTAAAAACCAAAGCTTAAACTACAAATAATGAAATGTCCAATATCGGCCAATAAATATCCAATAAAGGCTGAATCTGATGAATAAAAAGCATCCCTAAGCACGTCCTTTGTTGTTATGATTATATACCTTGTAATAACTAAAAAAAATCTGGTTGAAATATGCTTGGAAATGATTAAAAACATGAAAAATACTCCTTTACATGAACATTAGCAATCTGTGATGAAATGCTCTACCCACTTCCCACCTGCCTTGAAGGAACAGACCTCATTCCAGTTTATGTACTAACATTTGTTTACACTGCATGGTTTCAGAGGCGATTGTAATTGTACATAGAGTAGTGAAGCATGTATTTGCCCATCCATGCATTCCTCCATCTGTACTGGTTTGTGTGTGCGTGCATGTGTACCAGTAAGCTGACATGGCACGGTCAGTAAAAAAGGTGAGTTTGATGGCCCAGAGCCAATCTCATTATCGCCCTCCCTGGGTGTGAGTGTAACTCATGAATCCTGAGGAGGTGCAGCCAGCCAAGGCTGAAGAAGCGAGATACTGCAATGAGGAAACAACCACTCTCGGCCCTCTCACATCCAATCACACAACCTGATCACTCTCTTTTTATCTGATTAAAAAGTACTCAAGTACCGAAATACAGATTGGTTGATGGTCATCAGATATTTTGGGATAAACCACGTGGTATCTTAAGGGTGATTTGAGTACTTTCAATTAATTTATAATTTATTTTTAAATCTCTGGAATAAATTTTTGGCATCCTTAGTGAACCCAAGAGGTGTTGATTGCTGAATTATTTGAAGAGAGGGAAAGCAAATGCAGAATAGTTTCATTATTTCCAGACACAATGGGTTCATTAGCTCAGAGCCATAATTATATTCATTGCTCAGACCTCACGCTTGTACAATTTATGCGACTCTCTCTCGCATTTAATGAAGCTAATGTATCTTGAATGGCAGTGCTAACAATAAAATAAGCAATGGGCAATGACAGGAAGCTAGAAACTGTTCCTTTGTGAGTTTGTCAACAGATAACTTACAAATATGGTACGTTTGCACAAGTAACATGTAAAAACGCCAACTTATCTCCTAGTCACCACCACCGCGTGTCATTCCCGATGGGATAACTTCAGTGGTGTGGAAGCGATTAAAATCTGCATTAAAAGCATCGTCTGCTGAACTGCCAGCTCAGAGGATGTCACGCAGACTGCATGACTGCATTAAGAGTGGAAAGCTAAAGCTTTCTGGATCTAGCGCTCAGACAGGAAATAAGAAGCGCGCCTCTTCTGAGGTGCTATTGATGTGTCCTGTTTTGACAGGCAGTAAAAAAAGATTCTGAGGAAAAAGACGATGGTGGATGATGGAAATTTAGAGGAGATGTACATTTTTGACCTCTCCAACAGGGCATCAGAGGACAGAGCACATGAACTTTGAACGCTGGCCAAAATAGAGTGATTCATGTACAGTACATCATACTTCAAAGCAAAGATATTTTTGTGGCTGTTTTTTGAGTGCAGTGAGTAAGTGAGATAACTTATCAAATTTATGATAAGTTAAGAGATAACAGAGTGAGACTTAAAATATTAAATGATCAAATTTGATAACATTTTAATAGTTTTTACATCACTATACAAAATGATTAGAGTAATAATATGTAATTATTGTAAAAAATGTATAATTTAATTTGACCATTCGAATATGAATTCTTCATTGTAAATGTAAAATTTGGTTTTGTTAAATGTTTACGCAAAATGTATTACTTAAATATCTTAATTATGACTGAACAGAATCAAAATACTTTCTTTCAAAATCTATTTAGCCTTTATTTTAATAATCTCTAGTACAATTTTCGATCAAACAAATGCAGCCTTGGTGAGCATTAGGGCTGGAACAGTACATAGATTCGCGATACAATGATTCTGGATCGATTCTGATATTTTCTCTCTCGAATCGATTCTGAGCTTAGTTTTAACAGCAGATGGCGCTCTAGGCTAGTTTTTAACCACACACTCAAATGCTCACAAAGAAGAGTGCTGGACAGCGATCGTGCGTTTGGCTGAGTCATGTAAGTGGTTAAATATACTTGCACCTCGGCTCAGAATGCTTTTATGACGCGAGATTAATCTAAACACAGCCCACTGCGAACACCTTTGTAATTCACTTCAACCTTTTCGAACTTTATGAATGATTATTTTAGTTTTAAGTGGTGTGTGTAAAGGAACTGGAAGCAAGCAGAGTACGGGTGTTTCTAAAGCACATAGTGCCATCTGCTGTTAAAAACTAAGTTCAGAATCAATTCGAGAGAGAATCGCGATACAGCGGAAAATATCAGAAATGCTCCAGATTCTTTGTATCGCAAATCAAGAATTGATGTATTGTCCCAGCCCTAGTGAGCATGAGTGTCATGAACTGCTCAGAGATGCGAAGGTTGAGGATCCAAATGCAGTAGTTAAAGGGTAACCCAAAGACGTAATCCAAAACAGGCAAGAGGTCAAAACACATGCAAACAATCCAAAACAAACACCAGGCAGGAAACGCGGGTAAACAGGGTAATCCAAGTGACAGGCAAACAGGGAAATCCAGAAAACAGGCAGGGGTCAAAACCATGAAACAGATAATCTAAGGAGCGCTCAGAAATGCAGTTATGACACTTACAAGACTTCGCAATGAGTGATTGAGTTAATCAGGTTTATATAGGCAGAGTTAACAAGGCTGATGAGCAACAGCTGAGTGCAATGAGTGTTGATGAGTCCGGGCAGAGAATTATGGGAAATGTAGTTCATGAGGGAATGAAAATAGTCTGATGTGGAGTGCCCTCTGGTGGCTATCGAGGGCACTCCCACTGATGATTGTGACAATTGTTTCTTTCTTTCAAAGCATGAAAAATATCTAACTTTTTGAGAGCAGAGTGATCAATTTATGATAAGTTAATAGATAACAGTGATTTGAGTGAATCAAATTTGAGAATTTTATATTTAAAAAAAAAAAAACATCAATTTAAATGATTTTTTTTACCATTATTATAAAAATATTAGAATAATTTAATAATGTATAATTATTTCAAAATATGATTATGTAATTTATTAATGTAATATCTATTAATTTAATATGCATTCTTCTACTTACATGGACAATTTGGTTTAAAGATATTTTGGTAAAATATTTGGCAACACTTTAGTTTAGGGTCCAGTTCTCACTACTAGTTGCTTATTAGCATAAATATTACTAGGATACTGGCTGTTTATTAGTACTTATAAATCACATATTAATGCCTTATTCTGCATGACCATATTCTACATCCCTTAATCCTATACCCAATACCTAAGCTTAACAACTACCTTATTAACTATTAATAAACAGTAATTAGGAGATTATTGAGGCAAAAGTCATAGTTAATAGTTAACAGTGAGAATTGGACCCTAAACTAAAGTATGACCAAGTGTTTTGCTTAAATATCTTAATTAGGACTGAATAGAATCAATCCTTTCTAACCCATTTTGCCATTATTTCAATAGTGCCGTTTTGACCGTGTTGTTTTGACCCACCTGTATGGGCTTATTTATAGTAATGGGGTTAGGGCCCATCATTAGGGGTTGGCCATCTATCAGGTGAGCAGGTGGCATGTTGATCTTTGTCTGGTCTGCTGGATGGGTTTCCCCCCTGAAATAACACCCACCTGTCCTGATTTCTTTATCTCTCACCCCCATACAGTATACATCTCTGTTGATGCCACAAGCAGCCTGTGATAACATGATAAGAATGAACTTGCCCACCTCAATAACTCTTTTCTTTCTTTTAGTATCTCAGGTTCTGTCATTTGGACTTTCACGATTTACGTCTCTGTCTCTCCATTTGTTTATTTTTATTTATTTTTTTATTTTTTAATGCTCACTTCATTGCTGTCCTGTATCCCTGGAAGCAGACTTTCTAAACTGTGGTATTTTTAGCAGGTCAAAACTGATTTTTTAAATAAAAACTCCACAGTGTAATGAAGTCCTTATAGTCCTAGCTTGATGCTCCAGTTTAAAGGATTAATGAAGCCTTCAGTGTCTCTATCTATTTCTCTGTCTCTCGATCTCTCACTTCCTCCCCTAAATGTGTTTATTTTTTTATTTTTTATTTTTTGTCTTTCTTCCTCTCACTCTCTGGCCGTTAGCTATTCCACATACTGTACACGATCATTCAAAACTTTTGGGTCAGTCAGATTTTTATTTATTTATTTTTTAAAGAAATTGATACTTTTTTTCAGCAAGGATCAAAAGTGAATGTAAAGATTTTTACATTGTTACTATATATATTTGTACTCTCTATTCTTAAATGAATTATGAAAAATCCTGAAAAAAAAGTATCATGGTTTCCATGAAAATATTAAGCAGCACAACCGTTTTCAACAGTGATAATAATAAGAAATAGTTCTTGAGCAGCAAATCATCATATTAGAATTTACAAAATCCTCATCGAAAATTAATAGAAAATAAACTGGTCATATTATATTTAAATTGACCTCCTAAAAATTGTACTATATTACATTATAAATATCACATATAACATTTTGTGAAGTTTAAAGACCTCTTTCACTGACCATTAGTTGAAAAAGAAAAAAAACAACAACTATTTTTTAAGAGCCTCAGGCCCTGTTTTGTACTCTACTCATGGAAAATGCCATGTAATCTTTGCTCATTTCGGTTAGACCCTGCATGTTGTTACATTCGTAACAGTGCAGGATGAGACTTGGAGCATGCTGTTTGCCTTCTGAATAATTCATGGGGTCACGTAGCCAACACACTGGGACAGAGAGCGCTTGATTCGCCCTCTATCCAATTCTGTTTTATGTGGTGCACATGAAGCAAGGCTTCTATCATTGATGAGACAGAAAAGCTTGCGCTGACCGCTGAGTAGTACTAAGAGGCAACAAATCCCTTAAGCACACTTACTAGAGAAAGGATCATGTCGAAACGTTGACCCAATCACTTTTCAAATATCACTAACCCATTGAGAGTAACAGTTCATGTTGGCAGAGGACCTTTAAGTTTATACACAACTATGAAAAGGAAATGTAAATGAGAGGACCAACCAGAGGGATGTCTTAATATGGATGGTGTTCTTGTTTTCTAGACTCTGTCCTTGGTATCACTTTAACTTGTTGATTAACAGATTTATCTCCAGATCAAAATGATTTCCCTTAGGTGTGGTTTGCTGTTTTATCTTAAGCATATTTTGTTTATGTTCAGTGTACATTTTTTGACTCTGAGGCAATTTGTTTCAATCTGCTTCAGCTGTGCACTTCCTGTCTTAGCGAGTAAGTTGTGATTGATATTCATGCCTGCTTCAAAAGTAAAAACAAGAGCTATTTTTCATGGAATACACTGACTGTGTTTTGGTTTTGGTTGCAGTTGGATGTACTGGACAGATTGGGAAGAGGATGAGGTGAACGACAGCATTGGGAGAATAGAGAAAGCCTGGATGGATGGATCCAACAGGAAAATATTTGTCACATCTAACATGCTGTGGCCCAATGGACTCACCCTGGACCATGGAACCAGTACCATGTATTGGTGTGATGCCTATTATGATCACATTGAGAGAATCTACCTCAATGGCACTGGGAGAATGGTGAGTGAAAGGTTGCTTTTTCATAGCTTGAATATCTTTAGTTAATTTTTCCAGACTTTTTCAGGTGTTTCTCGTAAAATGTCTTGTAATTTAATATTAAAGTATTAGTTCACTTCAGAATTAAAATTTCCTGATAATTTACTCACCCCCATGTCATCCAAGATGTTTATGTCTTTCTTTCTTCAGTCGAAAATAAATCAAGGTTTTTGAGGTAAACATTCCAGGATTTTTCTCCATATAGTGGACTTCACTGGGGTAAAACGGGTTGAAGGTCCAAATTGCAGATTCAATGCAGCTTCAAAGGGCTCTACATGATCCCAGCTGAGGAATAAGGGTCTTGTCTAGCGAAACGATTGGTCATTTTCTGTCATTTGTGGTTAAAAAGTATATCAATTTTTATTTTTATTTTTATTTTTATTTTTATTTTATTTTTTTTTTGGAAAATGACTGATTGTTTCGCTCGACAAGAGACCCTTATTCCTCGGCTGGGATCATGTAGAGCCCTTTGAAGCTGCATTGAAACTGCAATTTGGACCTTCAACCCATTGTACCCCAGTGAAGTCCACTATATGGAGAAAAATCCTGGAATGTTTTCCTCAAAAACCTTGATTTCTTTTCGACTGAAGAAAGAAAGACATGAACATCTTGGATGACATGGGGGTGAGTACATTATCAGGAAATTCTAATTCTGAAGTAAACTAATCCTTTAAAAACCATTGTTAACAAATTAGACAGACCTTCCTAAAGCCTGGAAGAGAATTAGCATTTAGCTTAGGTTCCCTCCTAATTTAATTGAAAAGTCTTTCCTGTTTTGTTCTACAACATATATTATCCATAGTCATACTTCAAATGTGAATTCTGTTTCTAATAAGTTGCTAATAAGGACTACAACTTCAATGCTCATGTTTGCTGATAAGGACTACAACTCATCAATTAATCAATCATGTAAACTCACATTTTTTAAAGCACACAGTGATTTCAAAATCTACATTTGAAGTCTGACTGTACATAGTTAATGTTTCTGCACAGAATGAGAAAGTCTCTTCAAGTAATGTTGACCACAGACTTTATTTCACTTAGATCGAAAACCACTTTATAAAAACCCATTAGAAATTCCTGAGGGAACCCATGGCAAATTAGACTTCTGGATAGGCCCACGAATTGACGTCATGACTGAACAGCTCTATTATTGAGACAAACTTTGACAGAATAAACAAGCTATAAAATGTATGATGAATGCATAGCTTGGATAATTTGGTCTTACAAGAATGAATTTAATGTGAAATGAGAGTGCAGGTTAAGAGTTTGCTGGCATACTTTATCTTTGAAGCATTGAAACATTGTTGAGATCTCTCTTTAAACTTTTCATCTGTTCAAGTTCTTCTATCAAGCCTTTTGATATTAAAGAGAAAAAAAAAGGTTTATTCTCTACCACAGTTGTCACAACAGTACATGGTAATATATATTTTCTTGCTATTCACTGTAGGTTGTGTACAGTGGCAGGGAACTCAATCACCCATTTGGGATTGCACAGTACCAAAATTCCATCTTCTGGACAGAATACATGAACGCCTCCATCTTCCAGCTGGATCTGGTCTCTGGTGAAGTCACTCTGCTGAGAAGTGAAAGACCTCCTCTGTTTGGGCTCCGAGTATTTGATGCACAAAGCCAGCTGGGTAAAGGCACTTTAACTCTAAAAGGAAAGTTAAAGATTACAGAATGACACATTTTTCATCTTCTTTTAAATAATATTTTAAAGTAATCATCAGAATTTCTCTTTTTTCTTTTTAATTCATACAGGTAAGTTGGAATTTAAATTGAATTGGCTACAATAAAGAGGAATTTGATTTGCAATAACAGGAAGATGAATTTACTGTATTGAAATTCCAAGAAATTCATCTAATTTTGTTTGTTGGCAGACCAGGTATCTTCAACTTTAAGGTCTCCATCTTGTAAGCTTGATTCATGATGGTTCTATTTTGAAGGATTTGGAGTATATTAGAGCATTCTTTTTCCACTATGGCAAAAAAAAAAGTTAATTTATTAATGAACATTACTGTTCAAAAGTTTGGGCTCAGGAAGAATTTTTTTTTTTTTTTTTTTTTTTTTTATAATTAAAACTAAGTTGAGTAAAACTTATTGAGTAAGGATGCATTAAATTGCTTAAAAGTTGAAGTAAAAAGAATTAAAATGTATATATATATAATTCCGGTACGGTGCACATGTGTGCATTACATTGCAAGGTCTCCTGTTTGGGAACACTTCAGATTAAAATAAGCTCTGCGTTTTGTTACTTTCGATAAGAAACAAAGTGTCATCTTTCAAATTCAATCCATTTTATCACGAAATTCAAACAGAAAATGCCGTTTTGACGCTCTTTAATGTGGCGTGACAGATCTCTGTATAGGCGCCACAAGCAGCGCTCAAGCGGCAGCATGGAGCGCGAGTGAACGCCATCATCTCTTCCTCGTAGTTAGAGAATAAACATGAATGAACATTCAAAGGTATGTTCAAAGATACAGTACAACTTACTGAAATGTATAATATCTCGTGTAATCACTCAATCAGTGTTTCAATGGCGGAAAGACATCAATAAAACAGCTTGTAAACAATGTCACGTAGCATTTACCTCAGAAAAGCGATTCAGTGTCCACAGCTTGTTACCAAGAGAGATTAACTCTTTCGCTAAATATATACACTATATTATATCTAAAAATTAATAGCAACTGAATTTAGGCTAATTAGTTTGGGCTCTGTTGTTAACCTTTAATATTATAGTGTTCAAGTAAGGGCTCCCTAGATAGTTTACAGCATTAGTAGACATAATTGTTTTTATCCTTAAGAAACTTTTAGTTATAATTTAATTTATTTAAAGACAGCGACAATTTGTTCAATAAACCACTGTTTAATAAAAAAAATTCAAAAAAATCTATTTTATGTTTAGTTTTTTCCCCCTGCTGTACCGAACCCATACTCAACCGTGACTTAAAAAAACCGAGGTACGTATACCGAACCGTCAGTTTTGTGTACTGTTACACCCCTAATATATATATATACAGTTGTGCTCAAAATTATTCATACCCTTGGTAAATATGACCAAAGGAGGCTATGAAAATAAATGTGCATCGTTAATCATTTTGATCTTTTATTTTAAAAATCTACAAAAATCCAACCTTTCATTGGAGAATAAGAATTTTAAATGGGGGGAAAATCTCATTATGAAAGAAATGTTTTCCTCTAATACACATTGCTTACAATTAATCATACCCTTTTATTCAATACTTTTGCCATGTATCTGAACAAGATGTCCAGGACCTCCAGCAGAAAAAAAAAAGCTCTTTTTTTTTTTTTTTTTTTTTTTTAATCTGACCATAGAACCCATCCAGTGTCAGTTACTTTTCAAATGTTCTATGGTCAGATGAAACAAAAAAATGAGCTTTTTAACAGCAAACACTCAAGATGGGTTTGGTGCACACAGGGGTAAAAAGTACAATGTAAATACTGCTGTATCTTTAAAGTTGTGGGCCTATTTTTCTGCTGGAGGTCCTGGACATCTTGTTCAGATACATGGCATCATGGATTCTATCAAATACCAACAGATAAAAAATCAAAACCTGACTGTCCCTGCTAGAAGCCATATAATGGGCCGTGGTTGGATCTTCCAACAGGACAGTGATCCAAAACAAACATCAAAACCAACACAAAAATGTGTCACTGAGCACAAAATGAAGCTTCTGCCATGGTCGTCCCAGTTCCCTGACCTGAACCCTAAAGAAAATGAGTGTAGTGAACTGAAGAGAAGAAGCACCAACATGGAGCTGGGAATCTGAAGGATCTAGAGAGATTCTGTATGAAGGAATGGTCTCTGATCTCTTGTCAGGTGTTCTCCAAACTCATCAGGCATTATAGGAGAAGACTCGGAGCTGTTATCTTGCCAAAAGGAGGTTGCAAAAAGTATTGAATAAAAGGGTATGATTAATTGTGAGCAATGTGTATTAGAGAAAAACATTTCTTTCATAATGAGATTTTCCCCCCCATTTAAAATTCTTATTCTCCAATGAAAGATTGGATTTTTGTAGATTTTTAAAATAAAAGATCAAAAGGATTAACGATGCAGATTTATTTTCATAGCCTTCTTTGGTCATATTTACCAAGGGTATGAATAATTTTGAGCACAACTGTATATATATATATATATATATATATATATATATATATATATATATATATATATATATTAGGGGTGGGCGATATGACCAAAATCGGTCCCACTTTATATTAAGTGGCCTTAACTACTATGTACTTACATTTAAATTAATCATTTGATACAATGCACTTATTGTGTACATACATGTTTTTACATTGTACTTATATTTTAAAAACGCCTGCATGTAATTACATCTGTAATTAATTTCTGTAATTACATTTATAATTACACTGTTGACCCATCCCTTACACCTTACCCCTACCCTTAAACCTACCCATACCACCAAAGTTTTCCCTAACCTTACCCATATCCCACCTCAATAGCAGCAAAAGTGTTTTGCAATTCAATATGAACCCAATAAGTACATTGTACTTATTTTTCGATGCAAGTACATAGTAGTTAAGGCCACCTAATATAAAGTGGGACCCCAAAATCTTATATCACAAAATTATTTATTTTATTTCACGATATATATCAAGATAGTTATTTTTGATTTAAATAAGGTTTTTATGATATCAAAATATTTGATACCACTGAAATTTCATAATTCTCATCACCAATTTCTATATCACAAAAAAAATAATATAATAGCAAGCAATAGAACAAAACTACAATAGAACAAAGACACAAATGAAATAGATCTACCTGAAAATAAATAAGAAATACTAGACTACAAAAAATGTAATTAAAAAAAGTAATTAAATGTACAAATAACACTGCATAGTCTTCACTGTGTAAATCAAATCTACATTTATTCTTATTAAATTTACAAATTAAGCAGCAGGTATATAGGCTGCTGTCACTTTAAGACCGAATGTGTGTGTGTGTGTGTGTGTGTGTGTGTGTGTGTGTCTAATCAAATAAATGAGGCCTTAGTAATCATAATATATAGTATAATATACAGTATCATAGTATATTAAAAAAATCAAGAATATTTCAAGAATATTAAAAAATCTTACCGACCCCAAACGTTCCAGATATTGTTCAATTCATTCTTGAATGGTACACAACTTTGGTACATAATGGTTTAATATTATCAAATTGTAATATGCATGAATTGAATACACAAAAGAATCTGGATGAAAAAATGAATCACATATTACATGGACTAGTGCATTCTTTCAGAAAATTCATAATAAATTACATTTTTTTACACACAGCACAGCTATTACAGATTTTCATGGCTTTAACTTTGATTAGCATAGACGCAACTGCAGAGCAGGAACCGTACTGTTGAGTGGGTGGGTTTAATCTGGTGAAGTGGGGGCTAAAGCTCTGTTTAGAATGTTTAACTCTGTGTGGATGTCTGAGGCAAGGAGGGTTGATTACTGTCATCCTCCCTCATAAGTGCCAGTCACAACACGCAGAGGGAGGGACGCAACTCAGCGGGGCCCTCGCGCACGCAGACAAGCAGCACAGAGAACACAGGAGTGTGTTTGGCTCCCACATGTTTCATCTCTTACTTACCTGAGGGCGGTGCGTTTTTAGGAAAGCAGACAGTGCACCGCATGTCAGAGAGACTCACTCTTTTGAGAAAGACGATGAAGGCAGCTGGGACCAGCAGACTCATATCATGTTTTAAATATTCTCATCTTGACATCCAACTTACAACACTCTTAACACCGAGATTTGTGACGGGTGAGGGTGGGGGAGTCCCGTTATGTCATGTATGCATTTCCTACCCCCAAAATATGGGCTTTTTGACAGTCTACATTCTCAGCAGAAGAGAAATTTCTTCAAAATGCTTGTCAGGAAAAAGATTAATTGTGTTTCCACTCTTTGGAGTACCACAGATTGGCCATTACAAAGCAGTTTTTATCTCATTGGCTCAGGCAATCCCTTTCAACCCCTCTCTAAATGAAACCCTATTATTGTGCCCATGCCTCAACTTAATAAGTGACAGTTTTCTCACAAAACTGTGTTTTTCTCCTCTCCTCCCCCTTCATAGGTGTCATTGCCCACACAACGAATTATGTCTGTGAAAGGAAAAGAGTGTCAAATGGCTCTCTTCTCCAATGTTTCCCATAATTTACTTGACGTGTGATTAAAAATAATGCCCCGTGTTCCACCTGCATCCCAGAAGAGCAGGAAATTGGTTCTGAGTGGGCAGTGAAGAAGAACTTTATGTTCTCTGTTTCAAGGAGAGACATTGCTAAAAGCCATAAAGGGATGAACGCATAAACAGCTGTCCTGCCAGTGGGAAAGAAGATTTGTAGATATCTGTTGTTTAGTCCTATGTTTGTTTTTTAGGTGACAATGCCTGCCGGGTGAATTATGGTGGTTGTGGTACCCTCTGTTTGGCCGTCCCAGGAGGCCGAGTGTGCGCATGTGCCGACAAACAGCACCTGGACAAGAACAATGTAACATGCTCTGGTAGGCTTTTTAAAAAAATATTATTCCCTTAGAAAAAAAATACACGGAGGACTAGGAGAGCCACTTAAATCTCTAAAAATCATCTATTTGTCATGTTGCAATGCTGTAATAAAGACAAAAGTAACACGCTTGACTTATTTGAAAAAGTAACACAAGTATAATGGTGTAAATTAAAAATAAAAAAAAAACAATCTGTTACTTTACCCGTAATTTCACCCTCAGACGCCACATCAACCCAGTACAGTGTTTGACTATATTTTCCTTGAAGTTCTTCCCCTACAAATCAGTTTTGCTTTTGTTTTGTTTGTTTTTTTTTCTCCTAAAGACTCTGCAGGTCAAGAGGAGCCCCAGCGGTGCAGAAATGATGAGTTTCAGTGCAGGAACTGGCGTTGCATTCGAGCCAATTGGATTTGTGATGGAGATGATGACTGTTTAGATGGCAGTGATGAGGAGGCCCACATATGCTGTATGTACCTTGTTTTCTTCCTCCCTGACTGGGACGTATAATCCCTGTTGTGCCTGTTATACTGACCCATCAAACCACTGTAGCCTCAAGCTGTGTCATTTAGCATGCACACAGTGTCATATATTTCTGTGATGTATCACTAAAATACAGAAATTTTCATTCTGTACAGGTATCATCCATTTTATAACGACCTAGTAACAAGATGAACACTGCATCAATATCACAATATTAATTTACTGTATATATTTGTTTTAAAATGTCTCTTATGCTCAACAAGGCTGCGTTTATTTGATCATAAATACAGTAATATTGTGAAATATTATTACAATTTAAAATAAGTGTTTTCTATTTTAAAATATAATTTATTTTTGTTATGGCAAAGCTGAATTTTCAGCATCATTATGGAGTAATCAGTGTTGCATGATCCTTCAGAAATCATTCTAATATGCTGATTTGGTGCTCAATTTAAATTTCTTATTATCAATGTTGAAAACAGTTGTGATGCTTAATATTTTTGTGTAAACCGTGAAACTGAATGGTAGTGTGGTACTGCCCTGAAATTTTGAATGGTAGTGTGAAAGTATGTATATATAAAATGTATATATGTGACCCTGGACCACAAAACCAGTCATAAGTTGCATGGGTATATTTGTAGCAATAGCCAACAATACATTGTATGGGTCAAAATTATCGATTTTTCTTTTATGCCAAAAATCATTAGGATATTAAGTAAAGATCATGTTCCATGAAGATATTTTTTACATTTCCAACCATAAATATATCAAAAATTTATTTTTGTGAGTGGATATGCATTGCTAAGGACTTCATTTTGACATCTTTAAAGGCGATTTTCTCAATATTTTGAATTTTTTTTTTTTTTTTTTTTTGGCACCCTCAGATTCCATATTTTCAAATAGTTGTATCTCGGCCAAATATTATCATATTTCATACCTAACAAACCATATATCAATGGAAAGCTTATTTATTCAGCTTCTAGATGATGTATAAATCTAATTTTTTTTTTTTAAAAATTGACCCTTATGACTGGTTTTGTGGTCCAGGGTCACATATAAATAGAGAAGCCTCGAAGTGACACGAAAAACATGAAAGTAGCAAAGGTATACAAGGTATACATGAAACTAAGGTATAGTGTATACTAGGGGTGAAACGGTTCTCTGTAAAAAATCGAACCGTACCGTTCTGCACACTCGGTTCGGCACGCACTTGCACCGCGGTTCATCTCATATGACGAAGCATATGCATCTATAATATGGTTTGTTGAAAATAAATAAAACAGACAGACAGAGCTAGGCTAATGTATGTTTCTGTCAATGGATATGCATTCTGGCTTCTCCTAAACTTTGTTCAAAGCGAGTGCCGTATGCTCTATATGACCAGTCATTTCGCCGTCATCACCCGGGAGTTTATAGCGTGCGAGCTCAGGTGAGACCTGAACAGCACACGTTGCTATCTGCGTTTAAACTAAACTCATTTAAGCCTTGCCAATTTAAACATAGTGCAAGGCGCGAAAGAGAACTTATGCGAGCGCTGTGAGAAGAATTGTGCACTCATCCGTGTACAGCGCGCAAATACTGAGGTCTCCTTCAAGTCTTGTGCTTGAACGGACAAATTCACACAAAATTATGTCAACATGCCCATCTTGGCGAGTATCCTAGCAAGCATAGTCGGTTATGTCTTAAGTGAACTTGTACACTCGAGAAAGAACACGTGTTCAGTATCAGTGTACTGATCCCTGTATTATGTCTTAAAGAGACAGCAGCCCTTGCATTCCTGCTGTCTGAATGTGTTTTTAATGTTAATCAAACAACAAAAGACAAGGAAATCACTCATTGCTCATGACTGAATAGTAACTTAATAATTAATAATGATTGATCTTTATTTAATTTATACAGTGAAGATTACAAGCAATGTTGTTTTACATTTTATTAGCTACTTTATTCAATTTCTGTACCTGAAAACTGGATACATGAAAAACCTGAAAAGCTTTATTTATTTGTATCTTTGCTTTACTGTATTTATTTGTGCCGTTTGATTATTTGTTCATATTTTCTTTATTTTTAACATAGAACATAGCACATACCGAACCATACCGAAACCGTGAGCCTAAAACCGTGATACAAACCGAACCGTGAGTAATCTGAACCGTTGCACCCCTAGTGTATACAGTGGTCCAATATACAGTTTAGTGGTCGTTATGTAAAAATGTTAAAATTCACAATGCCCCAAATTTAGAGCTATATAATAATTAAATGTATATGCTAATAAAATATATACTCTAGCTTGAATTGCATTGGATAAAAGCGTCTAAATATGAACAAGCAGGCTGTTTGCATGTAATTTGTTGAAAATTAACAAGTTGCTAATTGACATCTCAGGGAAAAACAACTGCAATATCAATGCCAGTATCAAAATGTTCTCCCACGCACTGCATCCCACTGCACAATCAGCTCATGAGCTAATCGATAAGATAAGCACCATGTTAAAACGTTGGGGGCTGAGTCATTTTTCACTATGAGAAATACTTTAACGTGATGTTCTGCCAGAATTATCAGAATTGCAAAATCAATTTTCTGCTCTGCTGGGATGTCCTATAGTTTAATACGCCTGAAACTTTATTGCCTGATCCCACTTGAATCCGGTTTTCTATTTCATCTGTTACTCATTGTCTGTTGGGTACGCGTTGAGTATCCAGGGTTGTGAGTAATGGAAGGCTCTGTTATTAAATAGAGCAAATAGTAGAGGAAAACACAGGCAGTACTTTAAATAAACTCAAATGCCTGAGGGCAAATGCATATTTTTGAGATAAATGTGAAGCTAGCTCAGGAGAATAGATGAATAGCACAATGAAAAGTGCTGTGTCAAAACAAAAGTAGAGTATTATGCATATGAACTCACTTATATGTGGAGTGGGCTGTCAGCAGTATAACAAAACATGTCACCCCCCCACCCCCACTCCCCACCCCACACCCCACCTGCCAAAAAAACAAAAACAATAACAAAAAATGTCAAGCGTGCAAATGGTTTGTTACGTTCTTAGATACAATATGTACTTTTTTGAGCAAAATATTTCCTGTTTGACATGTGGTGACATTTTTCTTGCCTTCCAGCTAACCACAGTTGCCCGATTGACCAGTTCAAGTGTCCCAATAACCGCTGCATACCCAAGAGGTGGCTTTGTGATGGAACCAATGACTGTGGAGATAATGAAGATGAGTCTAATAAAACATGCTCAGGTAGAACTCTACTCCCTCACACATATTAAACAGATTCATTCACCAATATCTGCAAGTCATACCACTAAGTCATTCTACAATTATTGTGGTATTTTCATTTCAGAAATGAAACGTATCAATCATACATTAAACTTACTGTGCTCTATGAATTATTTTAATATTCCTTCTCATTTCAGGGTCACACTAAATAACTGTACAATCTAAAAACAAACATTATCTCAATATCACTTTTATTATTATTTTAATATTTACCAATTAACATCATATGATAAATGGCATAATGGTAAATAGTAAAAAAATAATAATAATATTAGTAATAAAAATAGTGACAATATATCTTGTGTAAATTATTAAATATTTCTTATTAATTTAATTTTGTCCTTATTTAAATTTGTCAAGTATGCTATGTACATATGAAAAAATGATCAAAATTGTTTTTGCTACTTTTAACAAAACTACTTTATGTAGAAGTGACATGCATATTTTCATGCTTTAAGAGGCTTTCAGAATTAAAAATAGCAATGTAAATATCAATTCTAAGATACATACTATTTCAGGTTATGGCTAAAAATGTTTTAAAACCTGGTTTTCAGTAGGTAATGTGAACATTTCAGTTTTCGTTTGCCATTGAAAAGTGAGTGACTGCATCAGCCTCTGCAATTGTATACTGATTTACCATTTTTGAATTGTTATTTATTTCATTGCCGATTCTCATTTCGAGCTACCTTCTCAGGTACTATAATAGGGCAAGGAGCATTGACTTTCTTATGGGAGCATGATAATCGCTAAGCGTGTATGTGCAACGAAGTGAACTTTCTCGCTGCGGATTGTAAGAATCACTTTTCCCCAACCTCCTTTTTTCTAACTAGAGTAACACCTGGCCTGTTTCCAGAAGTTAACACTCTTTCACTACTTTAAGTGCTGTAAGATCAATGGAAGGGAAGAACAGATGTGATAAATGCTGTCAACAGTCTGACATCCCTCTGATAAAGCCGGAGAAGGCTCAGGCCTTTGTTGACTTGGCAGAAGCCGTTAGAGCAAAGCGATGTGGAACACAAGTGATTATACTGAATCAGTGAGGAGCTGAAATTGACAGCAGATGTTAAAGCAATTTAATATTTCATGATTCAAGATGATCTGAAGCAGAGAATTGCTTGAATTGGCTGTAAAATAGTCTCTGGTGTATCAATGAAATTTTGATCAGTAAGCTCTGAATTAAAAGATTGCCTTTTGGTGGGACTAATTCCTGGAATCACACATCAGACTAAACCAGCTTAAAGAAACTACCCTTAAATTGATTACCTCTTATGAGTGTGTTCAAACTCTGGCCACTGGGATTAGAAATCAAGAACTGGTGCAAGATTGATTGATTGATTGATTGATTCTTTGATTCTTTCATTCATTCTTTCATTCATTCATTCATTCATTCATTCATTCATTTTAATACAACCAGTTTTTTTTTTTTTGTTTTTTTTTTGATGTTCTGATAATAGTTTTGCTTTGCTTTGTTTTTCTTTTTTTTCCAAGAACTGTATTTATCATTATTGTTCAATTAAAACAATCTGCTAAATATTGTCTAAACATTTTTTTTTTTTTTTTTTTTTTGCTCAAAATTGCTAAAATAATGTTTAATAAAATCATTAGTTGGAATTGGAATAAAATCGTTATATTCTTTGAGATTTGCATCCCAGATGGCCACTGCTAAAACTCTAAATGTCATGAATAATTTTCTTGTTCCCTTTATCGTTTTGTCTTTAGCCCAGCCATGTCGGGCTGGTCAGTTCACCTGTGGTAATGGTCGCTGTGTACCAGAAGCGTGGCGCTGCGATCAAGATGATGATTGCGGAGACATGTCAGACGAGTCCACATCCTGTGGTGAGTCACTGTCCTACTAGCTAATTGGCTTGGCAAAATTTACTGTGGTATAACTGGTGAATCTGTCAGCGCTGTCATCATCAACCTGCCTTACTTAGGACAAGTTTCTCTCTTCCCCTTTCCACCAACACAATGCCAATGCTTGTGCCAAATCTGAACCCATTAAATGCTTCTCTGCAACCCAAAAAATTGAAAACAAACCAAAAAACTAGGAATAAGGCAATGACAAAGACCACAATGTGCCTTGCTTGGACAGGTTATGCTACAGCATAGTCAGTTTGGCTCTCAAATCACTGGTAACACTTGCCAGTTCTGAGAGAGCATTGTCTCCAAAGTCACAAATGAATCACACATCAAATTTGGCTGAGAAATTACCCCCATATGATAATTTAAAGTCGTTATTGTGTTAAATGAGAAAAGCATTAAACAGACATTATAAAAAGTAGCTTTAGAAAGAATTATATATATATATATATATATATATATTTTTTTTTTTTTTTTTTAGTAAATGATGATAAAATGATGAATAAATGATGATAAAATGATGAACTATACCTTTAATGTTTTTTATTAATATGAAAATATGATTTTTTTTTTTTTTTTCATGAAATGATACTCTAAATAAGAAACTAAAACTGCCAGTAAAAGTGGCGGTAAATATCTTAATGAGAAAGTCATTGAGTCATTCATTTATTCAATTGTTCAAACAGCTGATTCATTCAAGAATGAAGTAAATGGCTCTCTTTATGAATGGGCCATTGAATCATTGATTCACCTGATTGATTTGCTCAAAATGCAGATTCATACAGAAACGAAAACTGTGTTCATCGAAGACACACAACAGTTCTGCTCTGGCTTTATAGGTAATTTTTTCGTTGGCAAAATTGACAATATCAAGACAATATTGTGTCAAAATATTGCACTGGTGCTATTTGGAACAAAAACAACACTTGTGTGATATTGTACTCGTTACTCACGTGATATTGCTTAACTATATCATATTATATAAATACAAGACAAAAACTCATACAGGGACCTTTTTGCCTTGATATCTTACATTTTAGGGCCATTCCAACAGATTCATCATCAATCAGCTGTATGATATGTCAGATGACCTACGTAGGTCTGGGGCGGGGCAGGAGTGTTAAATGCGTTAATAATTTTAACGTATTATTTTCCCCCATTACTAATTCATTAAATTAACATGTTAAATCGACAGCCCTACTCTAAAGGTATGTCTTTGCAGCCCACTCTTATATTGTTCCTCCACCAACAGCTACATGTCAATGTTCAGAGCCTAGTACAATGTTAACCATGTACATTCTTCCAGCCCCAGAGTCTGTGCTTTTAGAAGCAGAAAGGAAATGGGAATTAAACTTAGATGCACGAGCTTTTAAGAGTGTGGCAGTAATGCCAATCAGAAATTCTCTGATGTTAAAAGCTCACCATAACTAAATCCCAGATCTTGAAAGCAGACGAAAGGAAATGACACAGGGCTTTGAGAGGAAATGACCCAGGAAAGTTACCACTGTGAACTCCCACAGTGAAATGACTATTCAGAACAGAACGTAAATTCTAGAAATGTTGGGTAAGAAAGGTAACCCTTTGAAGAGTCTCTTCTTACACAAGCAATCTCAGGCAAAAAACATTTCTTTGCAATCAGTCCGTATGAAAAGAAGGCACAGAGTCTGTTTTTTTTTTTTTTTTTTTTTCTCCTTATACTTTAAATAAATGCAACAACTTAATTATACTTGTGTACAAGTTTTCTTTAGGGAAATGTATTTAACTGTTAAAGGTGATGGGTGTCATTTTTTTTTTTTTTTTTTTTTTTTTTTTTTTTCTTAAGCCAGAAACTACAAACCCGATTCCAAAAAAGTTGGGACACTGTACAAATTGTGAATAAAAAAGGAATGCAATAATTTACAAATCTCATAAACTTATATTTTTATTCACAATAGAATATAGATAACATATCAAATGTTGAAAGTGAGACATTTTGAAATGTCATGCCAAATATTGGCTCATTTTGGATTTCATGAGAGCTACACATTCCAAAAAAGTTGGGACAGGTAGCAATAAGAGGCCGGAAAAGTTAAATGTACATATAAGGAACAGCTGGAGGACCAATTTGCAACTTATTAGGTCAATTGGCAACATGATTGGGTATAAAAAGAGCCTCTCAGAGTGGCAGTGTCTCTCAGAAGTCAAGATGGGCAGAGGATCACCAATTCCCCCAATGCTGCGGCGAAAAATAGTGGAGCAATATCAGAAAGGAGTTTCTCAGAGAAAAATTGCAAAGAGTTTGAAGTTATCATCATCTACAGTGCATAATATCATCCAAAGATTCAGAGAATCTGGAACAATCTCTGTGCGTAAGGGTCAAGGCCGGAAAACCATACTGGATGCCCGTGATCTTTGGGCCCTTAGACGGCACTGCATCACATACAGGAATGCTACTGTAATGGAAATCACAACATGGGCTCAGGAATACTTCCAGAAAACATTGCCGGTGAACACAATCCACCGTGCCATTCGCCGTTGCCGGCTAAAACTCTATAGGTCAAAAAAGAAGCCATATCTAAACATGATCCAGAAGCGCAGGCGTTTTCTCTGGGCCAAGGCTCATTTAAAATGGACTGTGGCAAAGTGGAAAACTGTTCTGTGGTCAGACGAATCAAAATTTGAAGTTCTTTCTGGGAAAACTGGGACGCCATGTCATCCGGACTAAAGAGGACAAGGACAACCCAAGTTGTTATCAGCGCTCAGTTCAGAAGCCTGCATCTCTGATGGTATGGGGTTGCATGAATGCGTGTGGCATGGGCAGCTTACACGTCTGGAAAGGCACCATCAATGCTGAAAGGTATATCCAAGTTCTAGAACAACATATGCTCCCATCCAGACGTCGTCTCTTTCAGGGAAGACCTTGCATTTTCCAACATGACAATGCCAGACCACAAACTGCATCAATTACAACATCATGGCTGCGTAGAAGAAGGATCCGGGTACTGGAATGGCCAGGCTGCAGTCCAGATCTTTCACCCATAGAAAACATTTGGCGCATCATAAAGAGGAAGATGCGACAAAGAAGACCTAAAACAGTTGAGCAACTAGAAGCCTGTATTAGACAAGAATGGGACAACATTCCTATTCCTAAACTTGAGCAACTTGTCTCCTCAGTCCCCAGACGTTTGCAGACTGTTATAAAAAGAAGAGGGGATGCCACACAGTGGTAAACATGGCCTTGTCCCAACTTTTTTGAGATGTGTTGATGCCATGAAATTTAAAATCAACTTATTTTTCCCTTAAAATTATACATTTTCTCAGTTTAAACATTTGATATGTCATCTATGTTGTATTCTGAATAAAATATTGAAATTTGAAACTTCCACATCATTGCATTCCTTTTTTATTCACAATTTGTACAGTGTCCCAACTTTTTTGGAATCGGGTTTGTAATCTGACCAATTTAAAACCATTTTAAAATGCTGGACAGTTATTTATTTATTTTTACATGTCAGCCTCATACCATCTCTAGCTCTATGTCATGACAATTGGTGCACATTCTGTTTTCTGTTGACTATGCACAGAAATCAACATTCGAGCATGTGATGCATTGTTTCCCTAGGGTCCCTTTACATTTATATGTACATTTAAAAGGTCTGTGTAAATGCATCTTTTCACGGTATCATGGTTTCATCATATATCACTTTTCCTTCCTGTCATTTTTACTCCCTCGAGAACAAAATTTAAAACTTAAAACTCTTGTGCCATTTTTCTATCATGCTATGCAGTAACAATGTAACTTTCTGGGTTTCTGTCACCAAATGCTGCAAATTGCTCAAAGTGGCATTGTCTTGGTTACCTCTGCTGTGTCTTAGGCTGCCTCAGTACACTCTTGCACAAACACTCCCAGTGTAAGCAGTAATTAGAGTGCATGCCTGACTTCATTTAATCGTAATCAAGCTGGGCCAAAAGACGTGGAGCTTCACTGGCTCCCACAACTGCACTGCGCACAACACACCTAACATGGTGACGATTAGCTTGCTGTGTGCTAATTACCATTCTCGAAGCATTTTGAAGCTTTCAAAATATGTTTTGCCTTCTTACAATATTGATATTCCAGTTTAGCTGTGGCGTTTATGGTATTAGCCATCAGTGCCATAAAAAAAGGAATGGTTCATCCAAATATGTGCATTTTGTCATCATTTACTCACCCTCATTTAATTTTTTTTATGTAAAAAGTTTGAACTGCTCTCTTCCATGCATTGAAAGTGGATAGTTAATACTGCCAAACTACAAAAAAGGACCTTTTGTGTTTCACAAAAGTAATAAATAATAAATGATGACAGAGTTTTCATTTGGGGGTAAAATTGACCTTTAAACACAAGATAATAAAGCAATTTCCTATGGATCTTCAGTATTTAATTTTTTTCTTTTTTCTTTTCAAAATTACAAAAAATGTAAAAAAATAAAAAAATAAAAAAATAAAATTTAGACTATGAAGTGTCATGTGACAGTCAGGTTAGGCCTAACTATGCTCCGATTCAAAAAGAAACAAAATGTGGAAATTATTATCAAAGTATTCAAAATATAATATAAATAAATTTGATGATGATGATGATTATTAAATTGTATTATTAATATATTTATGTAATGCATATGTATATAATGGTATTTATATGTATATCATATTTAAATATCATTAATATACATTTTAATATTTAATATTTTTGAAGCCCTTTTTCTCAATTTTAATTTCATGGTACTATAAATGAAAAATTTCATGTGGTTTTAATTTAATGTAGAAATTTTTGCTTCTGTTTTATTTAATAGACAACAATACTGGCTTGTTGAAGACCTATCTTGAAGATAGGATTGTATTATAATCTAAGAGATATGAACTTGAACTGCCACTGTCTACTGCACAGATTCATATAAGTGATATTTTCCCCATCAAATCAGATTTCACTGGGCAGAGTTATTACCCCTGCAGTCTCACTTCCTGTTGTTGAACCTGATCTATTGTGAAAACTGGTTGTTGAAAGTAGTAATTGCCAAAGTCAGGGGAATGGAACACTCTGTTGTGAAATTTAGAAGTGGGATTTACTGCTGTCAACAATAACAGCAGCATGTTCTGGGAATAAATGTTCAAATACAACTTTTTATTTTATTTTATTTGTTGACTCAACTGTAATCTTGACTTGTAACAGTCTCCTAGATTAGCAACACTTCAAATGATGTGCTTTCCACTGACTTCTAAGAGTTCTTATTTGTGCCGGCAAAGGTTTTATTTGTGAGGGAAAAAACAATTCCCTAAAAGTAATTTTCTCTGGGAAGCCCTTGGGATCTGTTATTTTTGAAATCTCACGTGCTCCATTTACTGCTGTTCGTGTTTTAGAGATGTCACTCAGTGGAGCAGAATTGCATCTAAAAATGGTGAATGATGCCGACACATATTCTAGCAATTTTTGCTTAATTTAGTATAAATTTTCATGGGTTCTAACCCAATTACTATTTTATGGCCATCGTATGATGACTGTTTAATTGTTCTGTAATGAAACAACATAAATATTAATTTCAAAGTGTCCTAAGCGCACATTTTCATTCATTTTGTTGTTAGATGAACTCTCTGCTTAAACACACACACACACACACACACACACACACACACACACACACACACACACACACACACACACACACATACACACACACACACACACACACACACACACTGGTTTCCATGTTATATGGGGGCATCCCATAGATTTTTATACTGTACAAACTGATAATCTATCCCCCTACACTAACCCTACCCTTAACCCTACCCATCACAGAAAACTTTCTGCATTTTTTTTTTTTTTTCATTTTCATAACACTTCATTTAGTATGATTTATAAGCTGTTTTCCTTATGGCGACCACCACATTGCACAACTGATAAGAGCTGCAATTTCTGTTTCATATGAGAAACATCAAACGGCAAATGAAACGAAAGTGAAACAAAACAGCGCTACTCCTTTGAGCTGTGCAGGACAGACCGTTTATCAGCACTGAGCAATAACAGAGAGCGCAGTGCAAGAACAGCATGCACCGATCTCGATCACGTGAGACTGCTTACTACACAATACACACCGCTGGGAGAACCAGTGAGAAAGTGTTTGAATTCACCGCAAAATTAATAACATCGCTGCGAGATCTAGTGGGAAGCATTCAAATTCAGCACATAATTCTCTGCTTTAGACCACAGATATCAGATTAAATAGCGCTGATGTGGAAACCAGGAGAAACACTGTGCCGAACAAGTTAAGGCTCCCCAGTCCACAAATCACCATGGATTTAATGTAGTAACGCCTACTGAAACTATGGTATTGTGGCAGAAGTACTCAAATGTTTTTTCATTATTAATTTCAGGGTTCATGCAAACTTTTGAAAGTGAAATTCAGGCACTTTTCAAGGACTTTTTAAAGCGCTTCACACTTTTTCCAGCACTTAAAAGCTCTAAATATTATCCAATTTTAGTGTTATTTTTAATGTGATTATTTGTAAAACTGAAAGTTTAAAGATGAAGGAAAACACTTCTAGGCAAACAAAACATAAAAAAAGATTATTAAACTTAAATTACCAACAGAGAAGCGCTTATTGACTCTCTAATATATGGAAAAGTAGGAAAAGTCTCATGAAAAACAAAAACTTTTTCAAATTGTGACTGAATTACACAGAAAGAGCTCCTTTTATAATCACTGAAGCTGTCGGTCAGTTCAGTATGGTACACTTAATAAGAGTAGTATATTTACATTTTTCCCTATAAAAATGTTTTTGCATGTTACTGTTAATAAGATAATTTTATCTGCATCTCAATTCAAGCTCAGTGCTTTTTTCTAATGAATAACCATGTAATATTAGTAACTGCACTTTATTTATGCAAAACAATAGTAATATGATTAAATTACCTTTAATTTAAACACTCCTTTAAATTACCTTTAAAAAAATAGCACCACCTTCTGTAGAACTTAGTGGCACCAGCGCCACTGCTCTCAGATGTTAGTCTGGAGCCCTGCCATGGTATAAATATAAATAAGAGGGATTCAGGTATAGCATCATTTTGATTAAAACACTTTCTTCTTATTATTTCATATGTAAATGTATGAATTGTAATCTATTCTATAACAAGAAGCTTGTTCATTCAGTCACTTCAATCCATTAGTCATAAGTTATTACCATTGTGCCCATTAGTACAGCACTTAAGCCTGGGATTCTCTAAGGGAACTATCCATGTTCATGGTAATGTTGTGAAAACAAAATTATTGGTTGTGTGGGCTACTTGTATGATTACTCATAATAATACTTTGTCTGTTTAGAAATTAGTTTCATGCTAGAACAGTGTACAATCAAGCACAACTTGAAGACATGATAATATATGGCATAGGGCTTGTTACCAAACAAAAACATCAAAGAACATATAGTACACTAATAACAAATGCACAGCCATAATTACTTTTCGTAAGTTGAAAATTGTTTCATCTGTGCATATGCACATACTTGGTTGAATATGTGTGGGGGTTTCTTGACTGAGCTGAGAGACATTTTAAAGAGAAACAGATGTTGTTTCTCCACTGCATGTCATGTCACTGTTCCTGCATGCAGATGAGCTGTGATGTATTCACGAAAAGGTATAACGAGGTACGAGACAAGATACTTATGTTCATAAGCTTGCAGATTGCATTCATCAAAAAAACGTGCCGGTGCTTTTTTTCCATAAACTAATCTTTATCTTTAAAAAAGAAAAATCCATTTTCACCAAAGGCATCGTGATACACAGGTTAATACCAAAACCTGCAGTAATTCATAATGTTGAAACAATAACCTTTTGATATCTTTAAATCAACGCTATAGTAAAGCGCACAAACCGTGCTATCGCATCGCTGGTGTGTTATTGCTTCCTGGTGAGCTCTTATTGCCTCTGACTGTTTTCCACTGCATCTGTGAGGTCTCGTTTTCCCTTTGTTTGTGATTTCTTTTCATTAACCTTAGCTAGAAAATAGCAATAATTCACTGTGACATTTTGCATGACCTTCAGGGTGTCTTGGTTTCCGCAATACTAGCACTAAACCCCCGTGGTATGAAAAAAAAGTGCTGCAGGAGAATAGTTACAGGTTCAAAAACTTGCAAGAAACTATGAAATTTCCTGAGGACAAAAGAGCCTCCAAATTTAATCTATTAGCATGACAGAGCAATCTTTGCCAGGACAAACTTCTTTTGCAATTTTTCAAAGCTAAAAGCTAAATGAAAAATGGGTTTTCTTCTCCAGTGTATCAAAGAGACAATGATATATTGGATGGAGTTCAAGCGTCAGGGTTTTTGTGGCGAACGTTTCTCACGCTCTTTCTCTCTGCTCACAGCGTTCCCAACCTGCGAAGCTCTAAGCCAGTTCAGCTGCGCTAATGGAAGGTGCATTAGCATGAAGTGGCATTGTGACTCAGGTGAGTGTATCCAGAAGTAAGAAAATACTTTACCATTTGCTTTACTTGCTCTTCCATTTAGCATGATGATATATTAGCCTATATTCTTGGGAGCTGATAAAAGAAAGCCCGGCACTTTAATTCAATTAAGTCCATTGATCCTACTGTCCAGTCTTTTTTTGTTGCACAAGAAGTGCATCGCATTAATAACCATTAAATATTCACAGATTATTTTATCTGAAATATCTCCATTTCAGATCAACGAGGGTGTAAAATACAAACCTCTGTAATTTATTGCACTCGATCATCAACAACAATAAAACCTGCTCTTTTTATATCTGTTTTTCTTATTTCTTTCTCCCTCCCACTTTTTTTTCCCTTTTGTTTCTCAAATGAGATCATTCAGCCAAGGTCAGCATATGGAGGCGGTATTTCTTATCCAGGGTCAGGGCCTTCGGATACCTTGCTGAGTTTTCAGTACAAAATGAGGCTTGGCGTAATTTGATGCCCTGAAGACTCTTGTTTGAAAAACTCCTGTGGTGCTGTCCTCTGTTTTTGTCATTTCAGTTCCTAGTATTGTGCAACAAACCATGAGGCACAACCTCCTAAAAGACCCCCTAAAGGAAAATGTGCCATTTTCTGGTACCAAAGTGTATGACAATCATAAAATCTATTTATTTTTATTGTATTTTGATGGAGCAACACACTTTGTGTGACAATACATGATAAAAAATAAAGCCCAACCTCATACACTGTTGTTTAAAAGTTATTAATACTGGGTGATTCCGTGTCAAATCAAACAAACTTCCCCGGCTCAAATGTTTGATTTTGTTAATGTTTTTTCTGTAGAAAGACAAATGTAAATAGTGATGAAAGCCAAAGTATTAAATGTCACAGATGTATATTTACTGAGTAATCCACTATTTTGTAGAGGGGGGTCAAAATGACAATTTTCACCTGAGATTTGGAGCCAAATTAGAGGGTTGTAAAAATGACTTAATATTCTTTTAGATTCTAGTTCTTAACAAACTTTCCTTTTGGTATCTTCATTTTAAAGGCCCTATATATGGTTCAATCCCAGAGATATTAAGATGTCAATTTGAATGTATTTGAACTCTTTGTTGCTTTAGAAGCTGTTAGAATGAACAAAAGCCCTTCTTCCAAATATCCCTAACACTGATTCAAATATAGGTTATTATAAATACACTTGGAGAGCAAGTTAATGTGCTTCAACCATTTTCAGTGGATTTTTGGTAGAGTTATTTTTTATGCAATTCTTTTGATAGAGGGAAACAAGATACATTTCTCAGACATGTATGTTCTATGCAATTGATTTGATAGAAAAACAAGAGATACATTTCTAGTTTCAACATTATTTGTTCTTCAGATATTCCTCTTTAAAAGAAAAAAAGTATCAGCTGTAAGCAAAGTGACCCACATTTGGTTTTTGACCACTGAAAATGTGTACAATTTACCAATTTACTCATGGAGACTATAGTGACCATCGACCCGTTGAGGAAATACAGTTGACGCGTCTCAAAACCTGTGTTTTCTGTGTCCCTTTCCCCAATTGGCCACACCCCCACCTGACTACTGTCTAACTAAAACACATTGACATCATAGGTTCAGCTCACCTCATTACATCATTAGTGGAAAACAGAATATTACATAAATACATATAAATTCATACACATATAACATTTAAATAAAATAATTCTCAGGCTCCTACAGAGACGCATTAAGATCTCCATATCTCTGGGAATGAACCATTGAGGGCCTTTAAAATGAAGATACCAAAAGGAAAGTTTGTTAAGAATCAGAATCTAAAAGGATATTAAGATATCTTTAATACTTCTTGAGTTACAGGCATGCAAACTTGAGGCAAAAAAACACAAGGTTTTTGCCATTTTTGAACTGTCATTGTTGGCATATAATGAAACAAAAATTGCTAAAGTCAATAGATTTTACTAATAGATCTACCAATCTCTGTGTAAAAATAAAATAATGATGCTGCCATCTTTCTAAAGTCATTTTTACACCCCTCTAATTTGCCTCCAAATCTCAGGTGAAAATTGTAATTTTGACCCCCTTCTACAAAACAGTGGATTACTCAGTAAATATGCATCTGTGACATTTAATATTTTGGCTTCCATCACTATTTATGTTTGTCTTTCTACAGAAAGAAATATTAACAAAATCAAAAATTTGAGCCGAGGACCTCTGGTTGAGTTGACACGGAATGACCCTACTTTTATTCAGCACGGAAGCATTTAAGTGTATCAAAAGTGAGAGTGAAGACATTTATAATGTTACGAAAGATTTCTATTTCAAACATGTGATGTACTTTTGAACTTTCCATTCATAGAAGAATCCCAAAAAAACCATCATGGTTTCCACGAAAATATTAAGCAGCACAACTGTTTTCTACATTGATATTAAAAATAAATGTTTCTTGAGCAGCAAATCAGCAAATTAGAATGATTTCTGAAGGGTCGGATATTTCACAATATTACATTTTTGTTGTATTTTTGATAAAAACAAATGCAGCCTTGGTGAGAGACTTCTTTTTTATAAACAATAATAATAATAAAAAAATCTTACCAACACTTGAACTGAATGGTAGAGTATGTGGACACCATACTGTCAAAAGTTCTCTGTTGCAGTGAGTTATTCTGATACTAATTATGCATGACTGTCCTGTATTTGTGATTATAGATGATGACTGTGGAGACAACAGTGATGAAGCAGGCTGCATTCACTCCTGTGCTAATGGCCAGTATAAGTGCACCAGCGGCAGATGTATCCCAGACCACTGGGCCTGCGACGGGGACAATGACTGCGGGGACTTCAGTGATGAAAATGTGACTTGTGCTGGTGTTGCCCCTGGTAGGACATCACTTTTCTCTCTTTGCCCACCTAATGGGATATGCATTTAGGTAATTTTGACGAAGTGCTTGCGGGATGATTCCTATAAAATTGAGCTTTTATTAAATGGTTGTTTAAGATATGCATGTGTCAGACTGATATATTTTGCCTTTGCATCTATTGTGAGCACCATTTTTAAGTTCTAAAACCTGTATAAAGGCCCCTGCATTCTATTCCATTCAATCATCTGCACGGCGTCTACATTTGATTATATTAGATTCAACTGTCACTGTGCTAAATACAGAGCCAGTAAAATATAGTTAGCATCTAATCAGAAGTGCAAATAGTAATATAGCATATAAATAAACTGCAAATGAGGCGTAAATGGCATTATAGTGTTCAGCAAATGATCTGACTGACATTACTGCCACAGACTGAAAATCATCATGTACCATTGTGTCTGTGTACCATCGCTGTCCAAACTTTAATCAAGACCACAAGATGGAGATATATTGCCAAAATTTAACAATGAAAAAAAAGTTTTGAATTTGAAAATTCAGAAAAATTGTCTTTACATCTGTCATTGCTGTCATTTCTGAGTACTCTGGTACTTGTGGACATCCCTAGTTACAGTGTATGCCATATAAACACATCAGAGTAATCAAAGAGTGTTTAGAGAGGTCGAATTTCCCTGTTAAGTTCATTAAAAACACATTTGTGTTCGTTTCTGTACATGAACAACTTAACCAACCTACCGAGTGGTTTCCAGAGAATCTGTTTAACATGACTAATTAGCAGACTAACAAAGAGCCGAACGATAGCGATCAAGTCAGTGTTGCTTGTAATTGCCTTGGTGCAATGTCCCTAATTTGGGGAACACAAGTTTAAAACTTTCTCTCTTTTTATACACTTGACAGATCTAATCTTATCTGAGCTCGCTAGGGAACCACCTTACAGATTTGAATCTTTTAATCTGCTGTAATTACCTCTGAAAGCTGAGGCCAAGTCCTCCAATGCTTTTAGCTCACCAGCTTGTCACAGAAATGTTGGAGCCATTCATCAAACGGGCTCCTGACAGAGGTTCTCGGCTCCTGTCCGTCTCTGAGGGTTTGTCCGGCTCATATCCTTCCAGCACAGGGCTCAGATAACTGTATAACACATGCTCTGTATGTGTAAAGTGGAGGAGACAATGGTAACTCTCAGAATTAGCCTTAAGCAAAGCAGGGGGCCTTTTAGTCTTTAAAGGTTGGTAATGTTACCAGCTGTCTTTTTCAGGAGGCCATTTGTTTTGTTTGATGGTAGGCTGGGGATTGAGGTAGGTTTGGTGTATAAAAATGTTTTTGGAGTATGTATTTAACTCCTGTCAATAGGCAGGGTTCAGAATGAAGCAGAAATTGATAATTGAGGCAGGCTACATAAAGAAGGCTTTTCTTTTGTGCTTGTCTTACTTTTGAAGAAATTCTCGCCCCTGTCCTTTGCGTTGAAAGCGCATGGACACTTTAAATATTTGCCAGGGTCGGGGAGAATATTTAAATATTTATTAATGTGACAAGAGGAAATCTTGAAGTACACTTGATACATCTCAGCCAGTTTAACATTATTAAGGCTAGCTGAAGTAGTTTGAACTGAAAGCATCTGTGAGTTTTAAAAAACGATTATGAAACCTTCTTCTGTTTTTTAACCTTTCAATTTCTAATACATTCTTAAGGGCTCCATTAATGAGTCTTTTATTAATTTTAAGTATTAAATATTGTTAGAAAAGTATTCTTCTATTCCCAGTTGGTGAGATAATTTCAATTTTGTTTTTATTAGAAGCGGTATAAATTCAATAGTTGATGTAATTTTTACGTCTTACAGTTAGCTGTAAGCTGTATGTGTTAGAATCACTATTGACCCATTAGAAGAGTTTGTTTAGGAATTGGACAACACTGTTGGCTATATATGTGTTTGATTCATTAAAAAGAACAGATTCAGAGTCATTTGTTCGGGACTTGGACTACACTTGTTGTGCTTTACGTTTTATTCACTTAAAAGAACCGACTCATTTGTTTTTTTGTTTGTTTGTTTGTTTGTTTGTTTTTTTAATGGAGTATTGCAGTATTTATTATAAATGATTTATTCATGCACATCACAATTTTTGTTTAAAAAATTAATGTGCCCTCATAATGTTTCACTAAAATAACTTCTCCTCCCAATTGCAACGATTTCTCTTCTCTTCTATATTTTTCAGCACAAGGGCGGGACAAGCTGTCACTCACATGAGATCACAGCAATAGCAAACAAGGATCCAATTATCCAATCAATTCCCATTGGACAAAATCAAGTCCCACCCTACTTTTTTTTTTTCTTTTTCTCATTCAACAGGATGTTTCACTCAGATATACTTTCGGTCCATTCCTGTTCTCCATATTGATAGAATACATACAATCATTATTCAAATAGCATGTTCTCAATAAAGAATCCAGCTAAAGATATATCTGAATCTCCTGGTCTTCGCTTCTTAGTTTCCTACAGCTGGAATTGGACTACACTGGTCTTGGTGGTATTTGTTTGATTCACTAAAAAGAACTGACTCATTAAAGTCATTTGTTTGTAACTGGAATTCACTACTCACACTGTATGTGTTTGATTCCCTAAAAAGAACCGACTCATTAAAGTAATTTGTTTGGAATTGGACTTTACTGGTCACGCTGTATGTGTTTGAATCACTAAAAAGAACCAACTCATTAGCATCATTGTTTCAGGAATTGGACTACACTGCTCACGCTGTATGTGTTTGATTCCCTAAAAAGAACCGACTCATTAAAGTAATTTGTTTGTAATTGGACTACACTGATCACGCTGTATGTGTTTGATTCACTAAAAAGAACCAACTCATTAAAGTAATTTGTTTGTAATTGGACTACACTGCTCACGCTGTATGTGTTTGATTCCCTAAAAAGAATCGACTCATTAAAGTAATTTGTTCGGAACTGGACTACACTGCTCACGCTGTATGTGTTTGATTCCCTAAAAAGAACCGACTCATTAAAGTAATTTGTTTGTAATTGGACTACACTGATCACGCTGTATGTGTTTGATTCACTAAAAAGAACCAACTCATTAGCGTCATTGTTTCAGGGATTGGACTACACTGCTCACGCTGTATGTGTTTGATTCCCTAAAAAGAACCGACTCATTAAAGTCATTTGTTCGGAACTGGACTACACTGGTCACGCTGTATGTGTTTGATTCACTAAAAAGAACCGACTCATTAAAGTAATTTGTTTGTAATTGGACTACACTGCTCACGCTGTATGTGTTTGATTCCCTAAAAAGAACCGACTCATTAAAGTCATTTGTTCGGAACTGGACTACACTGGTCACGCTGTATGTGTTTGATTCACTAAAAAGAACCGACTCATTAAAGTAATTTGTTTGTAATTGGACTACACTGCTCACGCTGTATGTGTTTGATTCCCTAAAAAGAATCGACTCATTAAAGTAATTTGTTCGGAACTGGACTACATTGGTCACGCTGTATGTGTTTGATTCACTAAAAAGAACCAACTCATTAGACTCATTGAGGAATTGGAACACCTCAGGATCAATCTTTTTTTTGTGTGTGTGTGTCATGTCCAGCATTGCCTCCTGTGGAATGCAGTGGAGAGGAGTTTCACTGTCGTGCTGATGGGACCTGCATCCCTGAGCGCTGGCGCTGCGATGGGGATAAAGACTGTGAAGACGGCAGTGACGAAACCAACTGCAAGGGCGTTAAGAGAATGTGTGATCCCCAGGCAAAGTTTACCTGCAAAAGCTCAGGTAAGCCTACCAGGTGTTTCTCAGTACCAGTAAGTCTGACCTCACATTTATTTTGTACACTGACCTACTGCTATATTTCCCCCTTGTTTTCAATATAACATGTATCAAACTTGTTAAATTCTATGAAGCAGTGGGTGATATTTTATACCACAATGTCATCCTTGAGCTTTCAGTTATCTTTGCCTCCTGCAAATTGAGTCGGATGATAAATCCAGCCTGTTTTTCGTTACATGGTGCAATCCTTTGCAATGCTAGAATTCGTATTTATCCAGAACAGCTGAGATGAATGGTGTAACTTGTGAGCTTGAATGATTTGTACTTCACTGTGATGTCTATTTTGGTAGCAATGGCATTTTTCCATGTTCAGAGTTAGCTATTATGTAAAACTAAAAAGGTGAGATATGTTATTTTTTTGCCACTAGCTTCGCTGAATGGAAAATTAAGACATCTCAAGGTTTCCCAAACATTCCTCGGTCTGCTATTGGTCAGTCAAACAGACAGTCCCACCCATAAGTCACACCTTTGGTTGAGCCAATGTTGCTTTGTTGAACTGGTTGCTGGAGCAAACAGAATAAAGTTTTGCTAACACTACAGAGACAGTGCTTACACTTTTCAAGAAATAAACCTTTGAATATTGTAGCTTACTTGCAATTTTTTTCAGCATATTAAGCTGCAGTAGGAGAACTTGTTGAATGCATTGTAAAAAGATGTCACGTCTCACCTCTACACAAAAAAGGATTACATGCAGTGTTTCTTTTGAACATATTTTGCAGTAATTTGTATCTATCACAATTTTTTTCTCCACTCAGACCATAGTGAAATCAATCAACATGGGGCTTTTTGATGTTGCAGTTGCCCTAATTGTAAATGATTGCCTTGAAAAGACATCTAGAGCCAAACCATAAAAGAGCTCAAGAATTGTTCGTTGTTTTGTTCCTATCCCTTTTGATGTAAAAAAATGTGCTAAAAAAGCAACGTACACCTTTTCCGGACCACTGCACTGCAGACCAAATGCCAAATCCCATATCATTTTGACAGGCTCAGAAAAGTGTGTTCACCTGTTTATTTGATTGTGATGGTAGACTGAACACAATGGTTAAATAATGCGTTTTCAATGTTGCAAAGTGTAAAAGTTTAAAAGTTTGGGGTCAGTAATTATTATTAAATTAAAAATTATATTTGACAAATATATTATTTTTAATTGTAATAATATTTAACAATATTACTGTTTTTTGATTAAATAAATGCAGCCTTGGTGAGACTTTTTTTTTTTTTTTTCAAAAACATTAAAAAATCTTACCAACCCCAAAGTTTTGAACAGTAATGTATGTTCCATAATAAAAATGTTTAAATAAGTGTTGCAGTTTTGATAAAATTAGTCTCTGAGGGTTAATTGAGCTGACAAAAGCTTGTGTTTGCATCTGACGTCACCTCAGCTTGACGTTTCTCCACCTTTTAAAATGTACCCAGATCTTTATGCTCACCTACAAACAACAATTTAAGGCTGACAGCTTGATTTATTTAGAGGTCTGACTGAATGTTGTGTCCCAAGGGAAGTGTATCAGCAAGAGCTGGGTGTGTGACGGCGACAACGACTGTGAAGACCGCTCGGATGAAGACTCATGTGAGTCCTCCGTCTGTAAGCCCCCTACTCAGTCCTGTGCGAATGACTCCAGCACCTGCCTGCCTCCCAGCAAGATCTGTGACGGGCGAAATGACTGCGCTGACCATTCGGATGAGGGCCCTTTCTGTGGTGAGAGCATGCAAGGTTTTGATTAGAGCCTCATCTGCTGTACTGTTCCAAGATTTTAAAAAATTGATCATTTCAACTCTAAATTTGGATTGGATGAGGCATGTTTGAAGCCATTCCGAATAAATGCACACCTGTGTCTGCAAATTCTACATTGATATGCCTGTGTTGCTTGGCAACTGTAAATAGATTACAATTGGGATAATGAACTCTATTTTTCTTTGCAGAAGAATTATTAATTCCAATTATTATTATTATTTGTATTAAAATACCAATTTATTATTAATAATTGCATAGTATTTGTTGAGCATAATTGGCTTTTGTCACACAAAACAGAACAAAAAACACTGAAACTGAGCTTTACAATTTTTTTTTGTGTTTACAGATAAGATCCTCCTTTAGCCATGATAAAATCACTGTAAAGCAGTGTTTTATTGTATTATTTACACTTTATTATTAATATATTGGATTAGCAAAAAAATATATATATATATTTTTTTTTTTTTTTTTTTTTGCAATTACCAAAAAATATTTTTAATAGGCCTGGCTTCTTGTGGTGTGACACTGTATTTGGACGAAGTTTGTATACGCCCCTGGATACAGTAAACAATGAGTCATTAATAATATTGTGGATGTATTCCTGGAAAAGAAAGACTGTATGTTTTAAATGTGAATGTCTGCTAAAGTGAATTTTGTCCGCAGAGCTAGCAGACATGGTCTAAAAGTCTTTGATTTTTTGAATTCATTCGGCCTTTAATCAATGCAAGTGTCGCAGTGCATATTTATCACTGGGTCCATAATGCTTGTGTTCGCAGCCTTTATTCACTGTACACCCTGTGACTAAAGCTAATTAAACTGCTGTGGTATTACGTGAGGTCTAGTGCATTCTGCAAGAAATTTGGATGGATTGAATTAGAATTAGTCATGTGGAGTGGGTCTATCAATATACAGGAAGCCAAACCGTGAAAAAAGGCAACTAACCAATTAGAATAAAATACCTGAGCAGTATAGATTTGGATTCATACACTTGAGCAAATCAATATGTATTGTGTTTATCTCTCCATGGGTGAAAAGATTTTAAGGTACTGTGTTTGTGCATACACTGCATGTCTCTCAGGGCTACTTGAATCTCTTTAAGTTGCATCTTTGAGCAAGTGTAATAGAAAGCCAACACATGCTCTCTAAGCTACAGACAGGGAAAAAATAAGGCCCTTCTGAATCAGAGCTAAACATGTGGATCTGTTTGCCTCTGAAGCCCTCACTGGGGAAAGTGTCTCCTGAGAGTCACCGATGTATAATTCTCTCAGAATGCGACTAGACAAACATTTCAGTGACTTTCAGTGCATTGCCAGCACTCACCCATGGGAGCCCACCGTTCATGTTTTGAGGACGAGGTGTATTATCTGTCTGACTAGACCTGCTTGTGGCTTGGGCCTCTCATTGCCAATTAGATGGTGCCAATGGACCTTGAAGGGGCTGACTGACTCAGACCAGCGCAGCAGGGCTCAATGCCATTTGTAACCTTTGGGAAGCAGCTATTCTTCACCTCCATATAGACTACAGGGTCCCCTGTGAAGAAAATTCAATTCTCTCTTACGGCCGCAGAGGGGATCATCATAATCAGTAGAGGCAAAGAGACCTTGGAAAGTGTCATTTTCAACAAGCTGTGTTTTCCCTCCCCTTTGTCTTTCTCTCCTAAAAAGGACCAGGTGCTTCAATGAAAGGAAAGCTTATCCATTAGAGATGAGAGACTAAAAGTACTGGCGCTTGTCTGATCCGTTCTGAAAAGAGATGATGTATCGGAGACCCAGTTTTCATTTCTTTTAAACTGAAGAAAAAGCCATTTTCCACCTTGAATGAGTTTGTTTGGCCTGCATAGCATCTGGAGTCGGTCGTCATTCAGATCTGTGGATTCTCATTGTATCTTCCACATGAATAATGTAATTACTTGAATAACTCCTTTTTTTCTTTTTTTTCTTTTTTTTTTTGACACTTGGCGGGTGATGTTGATTAGGTCAGTGTAATGGCATAATGGCCTAGTCAAGAAAGACACACCAAAATTTTTGAGGTGGAGAGCGATAAGCTTCTAGTCTTGTGCAAATGTTCAATTCCAAACCAAACCTTCTCTGTTTCAGTTCACACCTTCAATCTCATATGCCAGCAAACATGGCTTCATATCACCAGCTTTTCAAACTGAATCTGTTTTTGTCCTCACTCATGCTGTTCTTGTCTATTCCAGAGAAATGTTTGCAAGGTAATGGAGGCTGCAGTCACCAGTGTGCAGTGATCCCCAGCAAAGGGGTGGTGTGTTCATGTCCCACCGGACTCCATCTAGGCTCCGACAACCGAACATGCGAGACAGTGGACTATTGCTCTGCTCACCTGAAGTGTAGTCAGATATGTGAACAGCATAAGACCACTGTTAAGTGCTCATGTTATCCTGGCTGGAGCCTTGATCCAGATGGAGAGAGCTGCCACAGCACAGGTATTTAAATTTCTACAGGTTACCATAGAAATGTAATAAGGGATTCACCAGTCCCCCAAATGCAAAAAGTATTTCAATTTGTTCCTCACACAACACTTTTGGTGTGTGTATGTATGTATATATATATATATATACAGTATCTCACAGAAGTGAGTACACCCCTCACATTTTTGTAAATATTTTATTATATCTTTTCATGTGACAACACTAAAGAAATGACACTTTGCTATAATGTAAAGTAGTGAGTGTACAGCTTGTATAACAGTGTAAATTTGCTGTCCCCTCAAAATAACTCAACACACAGCCATTAATGTCTAAACCGCTGGCCACAAAAGTGAGTACACCCCTAAGTAAAAATGTCCAAATTGGCCCAATTAGCCATTTTCTCTCCCCGGTGTCATGTGACTCATTAGTGTTACAAGGTCTCAGGTGTGAATGGGGAGCAGGTGTGTTAAATTTGGTGTTATTGCTCTCACTCTCTCATACTGGTCACTGGAAGTTCAACATGGCACCTCTGAACTCTCTGAGGATCTGAAAAAAAGATTTGTTGCTCTACATAAAGATGGTGTAGGCTATAAGAAGATTGCCAAGACCCTGAAACTGAGCTGCAGCACGGTGGCCAAGACCATACAGCGGTTTAACAGGACAGGTTCCACTCAGAACAGGCCTCGCCATGGTCGACCAAAGAAGTTGAGTGCACGTGCTCAGCGTCATATCCAGAGGTTGTATTCCAGGCAGTATTCCAACATGATAACGACCCCAAACACACCTCCAAGACGACCACTGCCTTGCTAAAGAATGTCTCCAGACCTAAACCCTATTGAGCATCTGTGGGGCATCCTCAAACGGAAGGTGGAGGAGCGCAAGGTCTCTAACATCCACCAGCTCCGTGATGTTGTCATGGAGGAGTGGAAGAGGACTCCAGTGGCAACCTGTGAAGTTCTGGTGAACTCCATGTTCGGTTCGGTTCGGTTTATGCAGTTAGACGACGAATACTGTCAGTCACAGGCGATCCACGCTCCAATCCTGAAGGGGACACACGTGGTAATGACTGCTTGAAAACAAGTCCTCTAGATGCACGCACTCGTCGAATATGTCTTTCTGTGCTCACGGACAAAGGAGAATACTTTGAAAGGCTCGCAAACTGTTTTATGCACTACTGTCTGTTCAAAATAAAATAAAATAAACCTAGCATTGTGGATTTGTTCCTTTGTCCTGTAACAGTTTAAGGTCCAATTCTCACTATTAACTAGCTGCTTATTAGCATGCATATTACTAGGATATTGGCTGTTTGTTAGTACTTATAAAGCCGATATTAATGCCTTATTCTGCATGACCTTATTCTACATCCCATAATCCTACCCAAGACCTAAACTTAACAACTACCTTACTAACTACGTATTAATAAGCAGTAATTAGGGGTTTATTGAGGCAAAAGTCATAGTAATTAGTTAGTTAATAGTGAGAATTGGACCCTAAAGTAAAGTGTGACCATTTTTCCTATTGTACCGAAATCGTTACGATCCGTGACCCCAAAACTGAGGTACGTACTGAACCGTGACTTCTGTGTACCGTTACACCCCTAATGTATATCAAATATATATATATATATATACCAAAATATGTACAGTATATATACCAAAAGTGTCGTGTGAAGAAAAACTGAAATAATTGTAGCACAAGAAAATAGCAGTATTCATATAGACTAATTATGATTCTCAGTGAAATAACTTCACTGTGCATTTCTGTCCACCCATAGTGGATCTGTCCACATTACACAGCAATAAGAGCAACAGTAATACAATGACAGTGGGATACGCAGACAGGAGCTTCCCATTGAGAAGCTAATGTCTTTACAGCAGCATGCCTGCCAAATGCTTTTAAATTGTCTCAGGGAATCTGAATTTAGGTCATTAGTCAGAATATGACAACAAGCATCTGTGTGGTATTTTATGGATTTAGTGTCATGTATAGCTCTTGAGAGTAAGTTCTTGTTATAGACAGCCACATTTATAGCTCTCAGCAGGCATCTCCAGTAGAAAAGATTTTTTTTTTCTTTGGTTGCAGGGGTGATGTTGCCTAGTAGATACAGAGATGGTCTGGAAACTTTATTAGAAATTATATATATATATGTTTATTTTTGACCTCATAAGACCAGAATCTTTTAAGGCATATTAATCTTAGACCAGAATCTTTTAAGGCACATTTTATTTATTTATTTATTTACTAAAGACTACTCGAGTGTAAAACAACATTATCCTCAGGTTTTTCTAGGAGAGCTCTTCCTGTAAATAAAAACGTCAGCTAAAAGACTAATTAGTGGTTGTGCATAGAAAAATGTGCATGGCTGACACTTCAACACAAAGCGCAATGCTCTTGTAACCACTAATGCACAGGTGTGGGGTGTTAATAATCAATTTGTTTCTTCTCCAAGATCCCTTTGAGGCTTTTGTTATCTTCTCTATCCGGCATGAGATCAGACGAATCGACCTTCATAAACGTGACTACAGCCTGCTCGTGCCTGGCCTACGGAACACCATCGCTCTCGACTTCCACTTCAACCGCAGTTTGCTTTACTGGACCGACGTGGTGGAGGATAAGATCTATCGGGGAAAGCTCTCAGAGACCGGAGGTAATGAACACCCAAATTGATGTCCCATTCCCACTCGGCCTTTGTTTAACCTAAGCTTTAGTTTGAGTAGATATTCTATTTCCCAATTCCTAGTATGCAGGTCACGTCCCCAGAATAGTAACGCAATACAGTATGCGTTGCGCGTACAATGACTCTTTGAATGACGCGGAAAACCTCTGAAGGAAGTGCTGAATACCCTTGTATTGTTTTGAAGACTATTTTGAAGCTGCATTAAGCACACATCTGAGTCTCTTTCTCAGAGGAGCAGGCCCCCAGTGCAGCTATTGCTCTCTCCTTTTGTTAGAATTTCATAAAGCCCTCTACAGCTGAGAATAATTGCAAACAGCTGGATTATAGATAGCTGAAAAAAATCTTGTTTACTGCTGAGGGAAAACTTCCTTTTTCTTTAACGTCAGTGTTTTCTTTTCCAGAGTTATTTTATTTTCAGAAACCCTGTTAAAAAGACCAGCAAATGTTGTGTTGTGGATGCTGATCGCCTGCTTGGGATGTTGGTATGCTGGTGTCCATACCAGGCTAAATAAATAATTTATTATAATAAATAATAAAAAATAAAAATAGTTTTGAAGAAAGGTTGACTTACAAAGTATTGAGTATGGGCAATTTTTTTTTTTTTTTTTTTTTTTTTTATGTTTCATAGAAGATAAAAAGTCATACATGTTTGGAACCAGTGTTATTTTAGTATTATTTTGAATATACTATTTTTAGATTTTCAGGGGGGTATTCCAGAAAGCAAGGTTAACTTACCATCACACATACCCTAAACTCTTGGTTGATTAACCCAAAGCTTGCTTATTCGAGGTATGCAGGTTCCAAAACCTCAGTCTGGAGTAAGTTCAGACAACCTGTAGTATGAAACTCAGTTAACGGTAAACACGGTCATCGTGAAAACAGATGCTATAAGAAGAAGCGTACCATACTTTCTTCTTCTATTGTTTAATGACGTTTTTGTTTAATGATGTGCAGTCATTTTTTATTCTTATCTTTTACACATTAATCTTTAATGGTTTTTTTATTACTGTGAACAAGAATTGTTTGTTTGATGGTAATTATATATTTAAAAAAGAAAGACTGATTGAACTAAAAAAAAAAAAAAAACAATCTGTACTTCCACATTTCCTGTAAGGTGAGATGCATCACATATGTATTTTATTATAGAAATACATTATATAGAAAACACCCCATTGCCAAAAAAAAAAAAAAAAAAACTTACTGAGTGCAAATCCGAGATGAGTGAGATGAGGGCACGTATGCGCTGAATACCTCTGAAGTAAACTAACCCTGGAACATAACTTGCTCCGGAGCTGGTTATGTTCAGAGAATAAGTTGCTATGGCTACTTACCCTGAAAGTTGCATCAAGTTTTGAAAATGAAAGTTGAGGTTACCTGCTTACTCTGATTAAACTTATCCAGGTAAGTCACAGTCACAGTAACCTGTTTTCTGGAATACCTCTCTATCAAATCCCCCCCAGGGGTGTGTGTATGTATATATATATATATATATATATATATTATAATTACTAAAAAAAAATATATATATATATACATTATTTTTTTTTTTTTTTTTTTTTTTTTTTTATTAATTATAATACTTCAATTTAAACTTATTTATTTAAGTTAGTTGCCAATCATCATTTCTAATTTTCAACATGTAGTTTATAGTTTATTTAATCATTTTATTTTATTTTTTACCGAAAACGATTTTTTAATAGTTTTAATTTTTGAGCGAACTATCCCTTTAACTAGCAAGCTTCCATTGGCCAGCTTCATCAGAAAGACCATGCTATCCATGACTAGAGCAGCATAAATCAGCATAGAAGTGCATTCTGCTCCGAACTGGTCTTTTCAGCAAGGAGTAGCATTTTGAAGAGCTCAATACTTCAAAAGAAAGTTCAAAACGACCAGAATGCTTTGCTGTGCTGAATTTGAAACCCAGTCCACCCTATGAACTAGCGCGAGTGGTTTGTTTTGTAGGTGTGACTGGGGTCGAGGTTGTGATTCAGCACGGTTTGGCCACCCCAGAGGGACTTGCAGTGGATTGGATTGCAGGAAACCTTTACTGGATAGACAGCAACTTGGATCAGATTGAGGTGGCCAAGCTGAATGGGGAAATGAGAACGACTTTGATTGCTGGTGGCATGGAGCACCCACGAGCGCTGGCTGTAGATCCAGGACAGGGGTGTGTATTAGTCTCAAACAAAATTTACCACATCCTAATTTTCTTTCCTTTTCTTTTCGTTTGAAAAATTACTCTGCTTTTCTTTTTCACAGTCCCTTCAGCAACGCTCACAGCAGCGAGAGCAAACAGTGAAAAAAAGTTTCATTCCTTTTTTTGTCGTAATTTGTCCTCATAGAGACTATCTTGGGTACATAACAGAGCAATCATATTTCAGGGGACTTGTTTGTCATCTATTACTAATGATAGTTCTAGAATAACGCGCTGCATCTTGCTGTTTATTTGTTGTGTTCCGTTTCTTTTTTTGTCTCCTTACTCTCAGCTGTGCTCTTCTCTTGCTCAGTTCTACATTTCTCATGGAGGCATGCTGGGGGGAAAAATGTCTCAAGTATGACAGCATAAGCTTGGAAAAGTCACACGATGATCCCAGTAGCATATGAGAACCTTGAATAATGCTCACTGACAATAAACAAAATACGAATAGAACCGCAAATATTTTAATAATCAAAAGCTTTTCACAATATGCCAAAATATTTATTTAATTTTGTTAAAATTAATTTTAATTCATATAATTTATTGAAAAAACATTTTTATCCACATTTTGCCAATTGAAGGCTATAACAATAAACTAAACATTTTTTTTAATTGATAATTAATTCTTAAATGTTTTACATTAATTTAATATTTAATAATTTATTAAAGAAACACTTTGTTTCACATCTTGCCAATTGAAGGATATAAAAATATTTTTTTATAATTTTATAAAAATTCATTTTATTCAAAATTATGTACGTTACATGTTCTATTTTTGTTTCGAAGTTTAACAGTAACTCGCTGTTAGGACAGACTTTTTAGCAAAAGTTAAATGAACAGCATTAACATTTAAAAGTATAACAGCAAAAGGTAAATGTTTGAGAAAAACACCTCATCCTCACAATCTTGTCAAAGCACATGACAGAGTAGCCTGGTGCGTTTAATATGGAGAAGAATCATATATCCAGCCTGGATCCTTTGTAGAATCCAGCTTTTTGTGTGGTCTCTTTTTAAATGTCTTTAATGATACAGTGATGCTTTTGATGGCAGATTTTTTCATAAAACAGCACACAGGCACAAATAATAGCACGTTAAATAATTTTTCAGTATCAGTCTTTATCAGTTTTTATCATTTTGTTATGTATTCATATTGTTATACAGCTGAAACATTTTTTACAAACCCTGTGAGCAATAGAGGAGAAATATGATATCTCCACAGACCAGCTAGAGCTCATATTGGCGCTCAGTTGGATGAAATACTGTAAATTATTTCACTGAAAGCTGAAAAGAACAATTATGAAAAATATTCAAAGACTGATTTCACACTCAGCAGCGTGGCACATATTAAAATGAACCAAATTCATTATAGTTACTCTAAAAAAAAATGCCCCTCACAGCTGTGTCATGGAGAGGTGTGTTGAAAATGTAGTTCTGAAGGGATTAGCTGTCTTTGTAATTAGCAACTCTTTTATTTATTGAAAGCCTGGTTTAATGACTGTATGCTACTGGCCAATTAATTGGACTTCTAAAAAGGAGGCTACATCCTTGTAGCAGTGTTCATGTGAAGCCTTTTTGTGCTTACCTTCCATGGTCCTTAAACATTTGGCTGACAGTTTAATTGTTTTTGATGTCTGACACAGGAACATGATCACACATTTCATTAGCATATGAGCTTGATGCAAGTATTTAACATTTTATAATCCCCATAATACCCAGATTAGAATGTGCCCTTTGCTTTCATGCCACCCCAGAGAACTGTGACACCAGATTCAATGAACCCTTATGTTTGACATTGACTTCACTGACAGACAGTTTCCTTAAAGTATCCATATAAAAATTTTACATTTAGATTTTTAATTTTTAATGATGTAAAGCAGCACTGGTTTAGGGCAGCATGGGATACAATAGTTTACTATTAGTTAAATTACTCATGACAACTCAATAGTTAAGTGTCATCATGAGTAAACAGTGAAAATATTTTAAGCTGTATTTTAGAAGTATTAGTGTTTTATTAAGAAGAATATTATTTTGACTTTTAGAATGTTTACACTGATGGACTAAATGGTTAGATATGGTGCTTGACAATGTATTCAGATGAATAGTTTATAATCAGGGATTGAAATTAACACCACCCAACCCGCCAAATGCGGGTGAAAATCTACCGTGGCGGGTAATGCATATCAACACACTAGCCAATTTGGTGGGTTATGATTCATAAATTATGTTCTATCACTTTGCATGGCATCACTATCAGAGCACTTTCCCCCAAAAAAACCTCAAACATTAGCAAAACAATGCATAAACTACATAGAGAGATGTATGAGAGAAATGCCATGCAGTGCCACATCTTTAAAATTTGAACACATTGTTGTCTATGACCATACACATACCAGCGGCACCACGCGGCATCTATCGAGATGTCCAAGGCACTGTGCTTTCCGTCTGGTATGCGCTGCTGGATCCCTAGGAGACCATTAAGAGGTCACTTTTTCTAACCCGTTCTCATAAATGGCGCATGTCCAAGACTTTTGGGCAAAAAGCGCCCTTGCGTCTTTATTGCTATGTGCAGGCAATTATAAGAGAAGTCACAGAGAATTTCTATTTTATTTTATTTGAATGGTATCCGCAATCAGTGATTGACTGTCGTAAAGCTGAAAGCAATACAATGAGTCAGAATCAGACTTAAATATATTTAAATCTAAACCGTGACATTGATAATCTGGTTTGTTTCTGATCATTTTATTTTGGCTAGTAGACGTTCTGAATGGCTGATAACCTAAAAATGTAGTAGCCAAATTGGCTGGTGAGTGAAAAAATTAATTTCAAACCCTATTTATAATCATTAACATTTTTATTCTCTATGTAGCATTCTTTTCTGGACCGACTGGGATGCCACTTTTCCTCGGATTGAGGCAACGTCAATGAGTGGGAGTGGAAGACATGTTGTGTACAAGGACATGGAAATAGGAGCCTGGCCTAATGGACTCACCCTAGACCATCAGGAAAGGAGAATAGTGTGGACAGATGCTCGGTAGGGACAAATAAAAAAATTGCAAATGAAAAACTAGATTTTGGTGCACATTACAAGAAGCATTGAATTTAAGGCAGAATAGTTTAGCTTAGATGTTATGTTTTTTCAGCAATAATAAATACATTTTGATGGTTATTAGTATTTTTTGTGTAAAAACTCAATCATTCTATTAAACAACTTAAACATTTTAAATTTAAATCTAAATAATGAAATTATGATTTTACATGTGATTCACTTTGAGTGTTTGAATCGTATGCAATAATTGCATGACAAAAAACAGTTTTTCAGAAATGGAAAAAAGAAAAAAGAAAAAAAATGTGCTTATACCTTCAGAATTTCCCTCAGGAAGTTGTCATCATTGTAACATCTTGTTGATATGGGCATAGAGTGCCGGTCTCACCTCATGTTTCTCTTTCCCTTCAGCTCAGATGCAATATATTCTGCCCTGTACGATGGCACAGGGGTCATAGAGATCCTCAGGGGGCACGAGTACCTGTCACACCCGTTCGCTGTGTCTCTCTTTGGAGGTGGTGTGTACTGGACAGACTGGAGGACCAACACTTTAGCCAGAGCGAATAAATGGACAGGCCGCAATGTAACTGTGATCCAAAAGACAAGCGCCCAGCCATTTGATCTGGAGATATACCATCCTAGCCGACAACCTCAAGGTGGGGCTTTAATTATTTACATTTATTTCCATATCATTGAACATAATGATATTAAACTATTTTATTGATTTAATAGCATCAAAATGAAATTTTATTGATTTAATTTGTTTAATATTATCGAAAGGAATATACATGTTTTTATAATCATTTCTCTTTGTTTGTCCACCATTTTGGGTTTATTTTTTCCACTGAAATTGTCAATGTTCATGAATTAATAAAAAGCTAATAAATAATTAAATCATGAAAATGTAGAATTTAAATAAATAAACAATTGTAATCCAAAGTCAAAATAAAACACCTACTAAAAATATTAAATATTTATTTGTTTACCTGCATGTCATGTGACCGTTATCTGACATCAGTGAACATGCAATTGTGTTATTAATTTGTTGAATTGCAGAAAAAAAAAACAGAGAATAATGAATAATAATAAAGAAAATAATGACAAAATCAAAGAATAATTACAGTGCTATATACACTAGCATCATGCTGAGTATTTTGCTTGAACTAACTAGACTAACAAAACCTTGTTGCCATAGGGACAACTTCTGTTTATTATACTTATAAAAAGCATCACAGTTTTCTTGAAAATTGCTGGAGGTGTCTAGGCATGAAATCCGAAGAGAAAATCGCTACTGAAAAATCTCACCCTTACTGATGCTGATCATCCAAATGTTTTGTCAGAGTGTTTAAACTCTTATTTGACACTCCTTTTTCCTGTTAGCGTTTGTACCCCATGAGCTCATTCTGCATGCAAACCACATCACAGCAAGCCTTGCAGTTTTCACGTTGACCTAACATGCTTAGCTGCACGTTATTGTAAAAAAAATAATATGATCCGCCTATATTCGGGAGACACAGAGAAATTTTCCTGCATGCTCTGTGGGATGAGGATTCATTTGAGCCGAATCCCGCTGATCGTTCATTTATTCTGCCAATCTGGAAGCCCAAACGGCTCTGTTTGAGAGCAGCAGAATAATTGAAAAAGGGGGTCATGCAGAGCGTAAGCAGGCCTGACGTGGACTCAAGATGGGCTCTTTCCTCAACCCAAATTAATTTTAATTGTTTCATGGTACAGTGTCACACAGGGCTTTGTAGCCAGCAAGGGCAGCAGATTATCTTCTGTTAAACAGACAGTGGCCGCTTGGATCTTTGAAGGAAAATTGGAAAAAAATATCATTCAGAGATTACATTTTCTTTTTAATAGACAGATTTTGATTTAAAAATATAATATAATGTAATATAATAACATGAGTAGCCGTGTGATATGGCTGTATATCAGCACGCTGTGATTACCTAACGCTGAATCACAGCCGTGCTGATATACAACCATATCACACGGCTACGAGTGTGATATTGCGTTTATACAACAGTTCGACAGCATGAGTGTGTAAATAAATAAGAAATAACAACGGAGTGTCTTTAAAACCCTCTTTTGTGCAGAACTACTTCCTTCTGTCAAGAATTCAAATCTCAAGTTGACAGTTTGACCAAGGCTCTGTTACTAATTCTAAAACGTCACTTTAGAACTAGTAACGAAGGAATGTTGAGTCACTTTGAAACTCATTGTATTTTGTATAGTATTAGAGAGAGATCGCCTGAGCGAGCATTACCTGTGTTTAATATAACATTCATTCTTCAGGCCGATGTCCATAATATTATATCCATTATAAAAATCCGTTTGAATGTCCGCTGAGGAAAGCGATCTTTGTATTTGTCCTTTTTACAGTGAAGGGAATTTTCCATACCAGCGCTAAAACAACGTCCTTTGTTTACAAGTCCCTTTCAATTTAAAAGTCTCTTGCGACTGACTGACTCATTCACTTAAGTATGCCGCCATCTAATGGCGTATTAATGTAACTTTCACTCAATCCATATTACGCACTAATGGACCCTTTCACAATACCAAATACAACATATTTATATAAAATAATGTTTATTGATCAACAATATTTAAATTAACAACAATAGCCATTAAATGACACAGGAAATAAACACAATTGTACAATTCAGTCAAATGTACAAAAGCAGTGCTCTACAGGATGTAAGTTAAATATAGCCTTAATATTAAATTATTACATTTTAAATAGCCCAATTCGATTTGCTCAGGAACAAGTAATAGATTAATAATACCAAAGATTGCCTGTTTTATGTACCCAAAATGAATTATATCTCATGTTTAACCACTATAAAAGCCAGCGGCAAATCCCCGAAGCACTGGCCGAGATGAAGCTGTTCTCGGCGGGTACACGAGCACTGAACGGTCGCTGACGGCCGCATCTCCGAAAACGTCTAAACAAATTGTAAAATAGGTGCTATGATTAAATATGAGTCACATATTTCAGGTCTAAACAACTACATTCTCGCCTAAAAAACTTAAAACTACAGTTCATGGTACAACAAGTGTCATATTTGTAAAATGGCGGATTTGCTCAGCCACCATGACAGTCGCTTCAATATATATAACTTATCTATGAGTTATCAAAATTGCATTTTGTCATTTCTAAAACATGTTAACAGAAGTTATTGTGATTGCCAAGTGTGCTAGGTGTCCAGATGTCCAAAAATGTAGCCACATGCGAGTGTTCATCAGCCGAAATAATCTGATTTGCATCATTTCAACCAGCCCAAAACTACAGGGAGCCCTGCCAAAACGCCTTATGTCTCCTGCCACAGCACCGGCAGCCGGGTGACTGTTTTACACCGATAAGTGTCAACAAATTGTGCTACATTGCCACAGAAGCCAATAAGTATGGCTAATCTAATTTTAAAGAGCTCATGGGAGGGTCTGGCTATTAAAGGTGTCCAAAATCTGTGCTCTGGCCCCTTACAGTCCATGGCAATTGTGTTTATGTTTGGCCTCTGCAGTGCTGGCAGGGTAGTGGTGGACCTCGGAGGGTCCGTAGGGAGTGAAAAAGGGCTACGCTAACTAGCCTAATGGGCTAAGGCTACAGCTGTTAGCCGACACGTGGTAAATGCATTATGTGTGGTGAAAGAACTGAGGGTTGAGTTTCAAGAGATCGACACCAGTTTGGAGGGTTCCCATTTTTAGTGCCTGTGTGGCCTGCAGTGTTGTAAGCACTTTTCCAGCACATTGCTGACAGGCAAACCACTTCAAAATTACTATTGGAGTTTGCAGACACAGACAGGGTGTATCTTTCCCTATTTGGACAAAGCTGAAGCAGTGAAAATACAAATTATTCTCCACACCCTCTTTACATATAGCAATGTTAAGGTAAAGTCAGATTGATGTGGAGTTTTATGAAATATGTGGCTGATTTATGACTACGAACAAATCAGTACATCCAAATCAAGTGTCTCTATCATGAGTCAAGTGCACTCGCACTGTTTATACAGTATTTATTCAACCAGCCATTTTCCCCCCGCAGACCAGCTGAATGTATAATTAATTCTATGGGATTCTAGCCTATAATTTACTCACTTGAAATTATTTGTCATGCTCACTTGCAAAAATATGCTTGCTACATAAGTGAAATGGGTTCAACATCGGAAAAAAATAATAGGCCTATATTCAAACTCCCACTGGATCAATTATTTATAAGATGCAACTGCTTGTGGAGTTAATTGCATGTAGTTGCTCTGGGTTCATGGAAGGGTTAAAGTCTCTTGACAACAGGCAGTAGTCTTGTGTAATGGCAGAAGAAAGTGGAAACTATATAAGTAAACATGTTCTGACAACAAATACATGTACAGTACTGAAGTATATGTACACTACTGTTCACGTTTAGGGTCTGTAAGATTATTATTTTTATTTTTATTTTTTATTTGATTAAATTATTACCTTTCTTCAGCAAGGATGCATTAGATTTATCAAAAAAGATTTCTACTTCAAATAAATGCTGTTCTATTCATCAAAGAATCATGAAAATCATGGTTTCCACAAAAATATTAAGCAGCACAACCATTTTCAACATTGATGGTGTTAATAATAATAAATGTTACTTGAGCAGCAAATCAGAATGATTTCTGATTCAGCTTTCCCATCACAGGAATAAATTACATTTTAAATATGTTACAATTGAAAACAGTTATTTTAATTTGTAATAAAATTTCACAATGTTACTGTTTTACTGTATTTTTGATCAAATAAATGCAGCCTTCGTGAGAGACTTCTCTCAAAAACATCTTTGAAAAATATTACCAACCCCAAACTTTTGAACTGTAGTATGTATGTTTTTTATATATATCAGGGTTATTATAGTTAAATAAAGCATAAAAAATGTTTTTTGAATAAAAATAAAATATTTTAAAAACTTAAAGACCCCCTGTAGTGAAAATTAAGTTTTTAATGTTGGTTTATATGTCTATGTGGTGTTTTTAATATGCTTTAAGAGAAACCATGTGCAAATTCATATGTCGACACCATTGCTGAGTATTTTCTCTTTAAAACTGCATTGAAAAAAAGACAGTCTCAAACCCGCGGTTTTGAAATCTTGTAACCAATTATGTCAACGTGCCGGCGGGCTTTAGCATATCATTAACAGCAAACTAGCAGGGGAGTCTCGAGAGAAGCCAGGTATATTTTATCCCGGTATATTTTCTGTTGATATGAAGATTTAGCAATATGGCGGGTGTAGATTTAGCAATATGGCGGGTGTATGATGTATATTACGATGTTATGATGAGATATATGCCTTTCTCCACTGACGTTCTGAGTTGTTCAAAGCGTTTGTAAGGATGCTGATTGTTAGAAGGCAGCTGTCTGACTCTGACATGGCGAACATGAACATGGTTTGTGTAACATTAGCAACACATTATTAGCTGTTTGATAACATAGTCAAGCAAAAGGCTAATCATATTAATTACCGTTATGTGTTCGATGTTGTAAAGAGCGATACCATTGTGCTGCGTTTACCTCAGTAATTTAACAGAGTGGATCTCGTCTGAGCTGGCGTGAGCGAGTGGAGGCGGGGCTAATTTGCATATTCGTTGATCCACGTATATTAAATGAGACAAGGGCGTAGAGTTACATTTAAGCTATTTTAAGGCATGAAGATTTTTTTTCACAGGAAATATGTAATTTAAATATGTCATTTTAGTGATCAAAGATGAGTTTTAAGGGATAAAATTATTGACTACGGGGGACTTTAAGCTTGTTTTATTTCAGCTATAATTGCCAAGGAAGCATTTCCCATTTTCATTTAGTTTAACATTTTTTATATACATGTTTTAAACTGTGAACATTTCCAACATTTTAAATTATTTGACTGAAATGTTGCTGTTTGTTGGGGGCAGTGTGAACCAGCCTTAAAATATAAATGACCGCCTATTACAAATAAGATGATGATACTATATGATGACAGACATTTCTCTCATTTCAGCAGCTCTTTTAAGTTGGTCTTTTCAAGGAAGATCTTTACCGTCAGAGCAATCTGAGAAAGATCTGATGGTTAAATGACTATTTACACCAGTAGCCTTCAGGCCATTATCTGTCTGCTCAAAATTAACTTCCATTGAAGTAGCCCAAAAAGTCTTAAGTGTATTGTAGTGTCAAGAAGATCATGCGGAAGACATGAGCTGTCAGCACTGTTCATTCAACCTCAGTCTTTTGTTTTGCACCCATTTTTATGTTCCACTTTTAAATACAGATATCTGAACTGTCACATCTCAAACCAAAGGCCATCCCTCCTCATCAAGTAAACGAATTCTGTCATTTTCACTGTACAAAAACAGTTTTTTTTTCCTGTTGTAAGTCAGCAGCTGTTGTTCCTGGCACCTTTTAGGAGAGCTGTTCTTCTTAATTCATATGATGTGATATTGATTTTTCTCCTTTTTTTCCTTTCCCTGGTTTAAATGCATGTCACCCTGGGTTTTTCAGCCTCAAACCCATGTGAAGGAAACAATGGAAGAGGTCCTTGCTCCCACCTTTGTCTCATTGATTATAATCGCACGGCATCTTGTTCGTGTCCTCATCTCATGAAGCTCTCCCTCAACAACCACTCTTGTGTGGGTGAGTATGTAGCTCTGTAACATCCCTCACAAAAAAACAGAGCATACATACAAAAGTATGGATCAGTTTGAGCTTTCTAGAGGAAGTATTGACTTGTATATATTTTGTTTTGGCACACACATCAGCCCTGAAGAAGTTCCTGTTGTATGTGAGGCGCTCTGAGATCCGTGGAGTGGACATTGATAATCCGTACATGAATGTTATGACTGCTTTGACGGTTCCTGACATTGATGATGTCACTGTGGTGGATTACGACGCTCTTGAGGAAAGGATATACTGGGCGGACGTTAAGACTCAAACAATAAAACGCGCATTCATCAACGGAACAGGCCTTCAAACCGTCATTTCCGGAGGTGAGTCAAAACAGGAAGTCAAGTGTTTTCTTTTCTTTCTTTTTTCGTGTTCTGTGTGGTTGATGTAAGATTTTTGTCAATAAACACCACCTAGTGAGTTATTTTATTTCTGTGCTATTAATAAGTTGTGTTCTTTTTTTTTTTCTCTACTGCCACATTGTAGGCTTGAGCTGAAATACCGTTTTATTTGGCTGACACTCAGTGTTAAATTGTTTTTTTTTTTTTTCAATTACGAGAAGACTGTGTTCACAGGCGGCCTGCATTAAAAAAAAGATGGTTGAAGGAGTGTGCAGCAGAACATAAATAATATATTACGTGATAGGAGAGCTTGTTTGTGAAGTTCTCTGGGGATAGCTTCTCCGAAATGCATTAAGAAAAGCAAAAGTAGTGCGAGATGAAGACTGTTGTAGATTTTCTTAAGTGCTGTCTGTTATAAAGCACAGTGTATGTCTTAAACCTTCTCAAACTGATCAATATGCCAACCATGTGCCTTTGCAAGTTATTTGCATGCAACATTTTATTACAGCATGCGCAGAAGTGTTGCAGTCACCCATGAGGCTTGTTGTGATGTGCTCCTCTGTGCTAATGGCTATCTCTGGTACATGCAGATATTCAAAACTGCCGTGGGCTGGCAATAGATTGGCTCTCGAGGAACATGTATTGGCTGAGCTCTGAGAATGAGGAGACGCAGATCAATGTTGCCCGACTAGACGGATCTCTAAAAACCTCAGTCATCCATGGGATTGACAAACCAAAGTGTCTGACTTTGCACCCAGCCAAAGGGTAAGCAGCCCACATGGACAGATTGCAAGTATGATTAAATAAGATTTTTGTTTGCTCTTATTGCTCTAATTTATTTATTTATTCATTCTGTCATTTAGAAATGTCTTATTAATTAGTGTGATTTAATAAACTGTAATATAACTGTATTAATAACTGAATTAATACAGTTTATTCACTATAGTTTAAAAAATGGTAATAAAATATGACGATCTCAGAGTTAAACTGTGTCAGAAAAAATTTATCTTAATTATGACAGTTACACTTAAGCAAAACATGCTCAGGTCAAAGTGTCTGAATAATTTTTGGTTCCAAATTTTTATCAATTTTACTGGTAGTCCACTGTATGAAGAATTTTTGGGTATAATATGTCACAGTTTACTTTATTTTGCTATCCTCACTTACATAAATGAACTATAGTGTCCTGCACCCACTAGTAAAAGTATATCAAAAATGTCTGAATAATTTTTGGTTTGACTGTGTGTGTGTGTATATATATATATATATATATATATATATATATATATTTTTTTTTTTTTTTTTTTTGTCATGTCAACCTTAAATACAAACCATAAGAATTCTTTTAACTCATATTTTTCTCCTCAAATTTTCTTTTGTGTTCCATGGTCTAGAAAAATTTACTGGACTGATGGAAATACAATAAATGTAGCCAATATGGATGGAAGTAACAGGAAGGTTCTTCATCAAAACCAGAGAGAACCAGTTGGTATGTCTGATTTCATTCTATCAGAGAAAGCTTCACTATTACTGTATGTTAAATTTCTCTCTCTGATTCCCTCACCATTCTTACATTCACAGGGGTTTAAAGTACATGAGTAACTGTACTTCAATACTATACTTAAGTCTGATTTTTCAAAATTTTGAAATGAAATACTTGTACTTTTACTTAATTATATTTACTAGGAAATCATACTTTTTATTCCTTACAATTTTCCTTAAACGTTCAAAGTACAAAGTACACATTTTGCAAGTCATCATATCTTATTTCCACAAAAAGATAAGAAATATAAAAAACACAACTTACATAACTTATTTAAAATGGGCAGTGAAATCCATTTCAGTTTGAAATGTAAATGGCCACAGCTATGGTTATTTGTTCTTGTGAAGAGACCTCTGATTAGTCACCCCAACATAGTCTTGACCGTAAAGCAATTACAGTAGTTAATTCATTTGAAATATAGCCATTGCAAACTTGAGCTTGAGTCAGCTGTCTCTATAAACTGCTGCTGAATTTAAAGGCTTTCAGAATATAAGTTTCATATATATTAGATTTCATTTCCACAGCCTCACAAAGTCAGGACCTCTAGACAATTGCGATTTAACAAGTTGCTTTACAAAGACTGTGCATCAAAGTTACTTTATGGGAAAATCTCCCTGGCCTCCTGATTTCATCAATCTATTTCTGAAGCTAAGAGTTTTTTTTGTTTATTTGTTTGTTTTGTTTTTTGTTTTGTTTGTTTTTTGAGTAAAACATTTGCACAGTTCCCTTTCTCCAGCTTAAATATAGTGTGCCTGTACATTCATTGATAAGCAAAGCACATGCTCCTTTTGTTTAAAAGGCAGTCTTAGAAAAGATGTCTGAGAGTTAAAAGTCTTGTCTGTTGTTGTTGGGAGTATATCATGCACTATCCCCTCTCAATCAAAGCTGTCCTGGCACTCAATTGAAATATCCTTCACTTGTCACAATCAATTTTCCCACTCTGTCAAACTCTCACCATTTCCACTTTTGAAACAGGTTTTAGACAGAGATTAATTTTAGTGAAGTGATTTAGAGTGCCACAAAGAGGTCACAACTATATTTCAAGCTGTAAAAAAAACATCTCACACTCACACTCGGATAAATATATAGGAAATGTAAGGTATATTTTTAAGTAATGATCAGAATGGGATTCCATACCAGCATTCCAAACAACAGTTTCTAGCTGACTTCTTGTTTTCCCTCAGGACTTTCGATTGACTTTCCAGCAGGGAAGATGTATTGGATCAGTTCTGCTAATGGTACTATCAACAGGTGCAATCTGGACGGTAGTGGCTTTGAGGTCATTGAAAGCATGAAGAGGGACTTAACTAAAGCCACGGCTCTAGCAGTCATGGGTAAGTGATAGAGCGTCTAATTGCCTCTTCTTTAGTCAGGCTTAGGTCAAAGGTTAACCACCATTAACCGTAAGAAAATGGCTGCTTACATGTTGATTTGAAGGCATATGGCTGATATTTTATCTGCATTTGTTTTTCTAATTAATGTTTGAGTTTGAGAATTCTTCATTACATTACTGGACTTTGTTGCTTTGGTAACGTACACCATGAGGAGCACATTTTTAAGAAAAAAAAATAAGTGAAAGTCAAAAGTGGTAAAGGCATGTGTAAATTAGTCTCACATTGCATGCCCTCAGACCATCTGGTTGGTTAGCAGATGGCTGCTATTTATCAGTTTTATCAGAAACAAAATTATGTTTAAAAGGCACCTGGTTGCAACAATGAGTTTTTCTGTTTACTGGATTTTGGCAAAGTTTGCAAAGATTTTGCCATTAAATCTTAGAAAGGTTCTGTTTTCTTTTTAAGGCATTTAGTAGCAATTGGACTAGATAACCATAATCAGAATTATATATTCCCCTTTTCTCATGTTTATTTTTATCTGTACTTATTTTATACATAAAAAAGTCAACTTGCATTTCCAGTCATTTGAGTTCTGTTCACAGAGATTGCTGGGCCAGCATTTAAATGAGTCATGATTTACCATTCCTAAATGTCTGGGTAAAAGAACAGATTGGTCAGAGGGTCTTTTTATGTCAAAATGGTCAGTACATGATCAGAGTTAGTTATGATATATATTAGATTTTATGTCGATAGTCAAGTCTGGCACCGTGAGTCTACAGCTACATTGCTTCAGATTGGTAAACCGACAAAATAAAGACATTTTGTCAAAATAGATTTAACAATTTCCATTTAGACCTAGGAAACCCATCATGGAATGAGAATAAAGACCAAATTTTGGTTCCATGAGGAGCGTAAACATACACCTCATTGTTAGAGAAGTGGAGAAGTTTGATTGATTTAGCTTTATATAGACCGAGCTAATAAAGGCTGTCTTGGAAGATATCCGTTTGATTCAACGCAATTTTTAATCACACACTTTAGGCCTACTGTATGACTCAAATTACTTTAAACATTGGCCAGAAGCTGTAATTCTAGGGATTATAGAGAATTCAGTCATGCTAGCAGCATCAGATGGGGAGAGAGTTGCATAACTTGCAAATCAAAAAGCAGTAAATGCAGCAAAGCCTGTAATTGTGCGCTTTCACTTTTTTTGTATTAGACGATTTCTCTTTCTCTTTGCCATAAATGTATTACACTCTCTTGTTTTAGATGGCATCTGACATGCTTTCTCACATTACTCTCTGTCTGTCTTTGTGGGTGGAAACGTATGCTCACAAATTATTCATTAGCATGTATTTATTTCTCTAAACCCCAGTTTTAACTGATTACACTGTCTGCATGCTGCATAGGTATTAATCTTTGGAAAACCTCTATAGTCACGTTCTATTTTAGAGCAGCTATGATGAGCTGAAAAACAAATGCAATTTGTAAGAAGTGGTGACAGACTCTTTTAATTAAACAAAGTTTGAGTCATTATTAAATTGGGAGCAGAATGCAGGCTGCCACAAAGACTAATGGGTTACTTTCAAAGAAGTAGCACGGTACAGCAAAACAGCAAAATGATGCATTCAGTAGGTGCTATCTATCACAATTAATAGGCCTTTGTTCCATAGAGGAAATGCTTTCCATTACTTCTGCAAAAACATATGAGTCTGTTTGGTGGACAGTTATGTTTCTCATTTATAGTATGACAAACTGCCAGAGATGTGTTTTTGGTATGCATGTTTTTGTGTTTAGACTGAACGTGCTTGCTATGCCCTTTCTTGGAAGACTACAATAGAATATGATTTTAAATACTCACAAGTGCAACAAATCAATACAAAAATGCAGTAGATGTTTGATTATTTTAGTAGAAAGTTTTCTACTACATCGCATTTCTTATAAGATTTTCTTTAACATGCTGAATTGGTCCATACTGCCCATCTAGTGTGTGTGCACATGTTCAAAAGTTTGGGGTCTGTAAAAATGTTGTGAAATATTATTTAATTTAAAATGTGATTTAATCATTTTTAACATGTATTTTTTATTTTTATTTTCCTGTGACAGCAAAGTTTTCAGCTTTCAACAGCCATTACTCCAGTCACATGATCCTTTAGAAATCATTCTAATATGTTGATTTCATGCTCAGAAAAACATTTTTTTTTTTTTTTTATAATGCTCTGATGAATATGAAAAGAACAGGATTTATTTGAAATAGATTTTTGTAACAATGTATAAGTCTTTCTTTTGATCAATTTAATGCATCTTTGCTGAATAAAATGTATTTCTATCAAAAAATAAATCTTACTGACCCCAAACTTATACACACTACATGTCACCGGTATTATGGATCAATTCTACAATTTTTCAAGCTGTATCACACCTCTATAAAGGAAAGACCATCTTAGAACCTGAATGGCCAGGGGCCGATTACATATGCATGCAGGTGGGTGGGTGATCTCACAGACTCTTGAGTGTATAAGTGGGTGGTGAGTGGAATTTCACTTAGAATTCCATGTTTCCCTCTTCCATGCTGAATATGAACCAGTCAAACAATGGCTTAAGATCATTTCCTTCTCTTAATGCCTTGCAGATGTACAGCATATTTACCTTACTATGTTGATTATAAAGTATAAAGTATAAAATATAAAGTAATCACATCCTCAATGTGAATATGAAAGGAAACAAGGCGAGGAGATGAAAGAGTCTCAGTGTGATTGATGTTATATTTGTGATAAGTAAAGCAGACCAGTTTCTGCACGTATACTCCTTATGATAAGACAGCTATCCCTTCCAAGCGCACAAAATGCTGCTTTTCTTTCAAATACCGGCAGTCTGTGTTTTTATAATGCATATGCCACATTGCCATGCAGGTTACCCACAGAGATCTAAAAGAATGGTATATATTAATATGCAGCATGAGAATGTCATCAGAGAACAAAGAGTCAGATTCAGCATAAAGAGGGAAAAAATACTGAATACATTACTGCCCCTTCAGCTTATATGCACTACAAGTCAAAAGTTAAGGTACACTTTCTTATTTTTTATTACTACTGTTTTCCACAATTTAAAATAATAATAAGTCATCAAAACTATGAAATGGTACAAATAATTATTAATTATGTAATGACCAAAAGAAATTAAATAAAATTAGTTTAAAGCCACCCTATACAATAGACTCTGGTCATTTTGTCAACCAAATTCATGATGGTTTCTGGGATATATATATATATATATATATATATATATATACAGTGCTCAGTGTAAATGAGCACACCCCCTTTGAAAAGTAACATTTTAAACAATATCTCAGTGAACACAAAAACAATTTCCAAAATGTTGACAAGACTAAGTTTAATATAACATCTGTTTAACTTATAGCATGAAAGTAAGGTTAATAATATAACTTAGAGAACAAAATTTTCAGTTTTACTCAAATTAGGGTGATGCAAAAATGAGTACACCCCACTGAAAGTCTCTGGAGCAAAGCTAAATTTTAGACTACAAATGTCTAATTTAACAAGAATTCAACCACAGGTGAGTCTAATTATTCATTACACAGGTGTCCAGCAGACAGTTGACTATAAAAGGGTGTTAAAACCCCTTCCCATTTCATGCTGTCAGCAATGGCACCACATGGAAGAGAAATGTCACAAAACCTGAGAAAGAAAATAATTTCTTTACACCAGAAAGGTGAAGGCTACAAGAAGATCAGCAAAGCTTTACTTATCAGTCAGAATACTGTAGCAAAAGTGGTACAAAAATTTTAAAAAGATGGAACTGCAACCATCTCACAGAGACGTCCAGGTCGTCTTCGGAAGTTAACACCTCGACAGGAGCGTCTTCTGATGAGAAGGGTTGAAGAAAATAGGCATGTAAGTTCACTGCAGTTACCTAAAGAAGTAGAAAGCCAAACTGGGGTGACTATTTCCCGTGACACAATACGGCGTACACTGCAGAGGAATGGCATGCATGGGTGCCGTCCACGAAAGAAGCCTCTCCTAAAGCCCAGGCACAAAAAAAGCCTGCCTAGAGTTTGCCAGGGCCCATGCTGACAAAGATGAAGACTACTGGGACTCTATACTCTGGAGTGATGAGACCAAGATAAATGTTTTTGAAACTGATGGCTTCAAAACTGTATGGCGTCGCAAAGGTGAGGAATACAAAGAAAAGTGCATGGTGCCTACAGTGAAACATGGTGGTGGCAGTGTCCTTATGTGGGGCTGCATGAGTGCTACTGGTGTTGGGGAGCTGCATTTCATTGATGGCATCATGAATTCACAGATGTACTGCTCTATACTGAAAGAGAAGATGCTACCATCACTCCGTGCCCTTGGTCATCGCGCACTTTTCCAACATGACAATGATCCTAAACACATTTCTGAAGAAGAACAGGGTGAAAGTGATTCAGTGGCTCCTGATTTGAACCCAATCAAACACCTATGGGGAATTCTGAAGAGACAAGTTAAGCATCACTCTCCATCCAGCATCCAGTCTCTAAAAGAGGTCATTCTTGAAGAATGGAAAAAGATAGATGTTGCAAAATGTCGCCAACTTGTTCATTCCATGCCTAGAAGACTTGGTGCTGTCATTAAAAAATCATGGAGGCCATACAAAGTACTAGATGTAGTAGTTTTTGTTGTGGGATGTACTCATTTTTGCATCACCCTAATTTGAGTAAAACTGAAAATTTTGTTCTCTAAGTTATATTATTAACCTTACTTTCATGTTATAAGTTAAACAGATATATTATATTATATTATATTATATTATATTATATTAAACTTAGTCTTGTCAACATTTTGGAAATTATTTTTGTGTTCATTGAGATATTGTTTAAAACGTTACTTTTCAAAGGGGGTGTACTCATTTACTTTACGCTGAGCACTGTATGTATATATATATATATATATAGAGCACAGATTAATTATAATTGTTTGCTTATTATTTGCTTATCTCCTCAAAAATACAGGTAGACTGTTCAGTTTTGAACATGAATGAAACAAACTTTTCCATTAGGCTATATGATTTCCGTGTGATGCTGGGGTTCATTGCTGGTCGATGTTTCATATAGCCTCCATAAGATCTTCAGGCTCTATCGGCTCTATCTCCCTCCCAGCAAAAGCAACATAAATTAGGGGATTTGCCAAGGTTAACCTTTATAACATGCTATCAGTTGATGTCCCCATAAATTTACTTTGGTCTTGCTGTAAGGGAAATGGTTTACGATTTCAGCCACCTGGCACGGTAAAATCAACCACCCTGTAGCATGTGTTGAGGGACAGACCTTATCATTACAGGAAGGTGTGCAGGGAAATATACTCGGCAGAGACAGATGATCAGAAGATCGATACGAGCGGCGGCTGTTTGAAAGATGCAGCATCATTATTAAAATAAAAAAAAAATCCAATGGCCGCCTTGCATCAAAGTCACATCCGTTATTAGACCGTGAAACGGTAATTGAAGAGCATGATGACTGAAGAAATGAAAGCAATTTTACTGACAGGATCCAGTCTCGCCACTTCCTCCTGGTAGAATCTTTAATGGGATGTGACCACTCAGGGAAGTGCAAGCTGCTGTTTAGTGGGCTGTGTGTCACCTTAAGACCTGTGCTTGTCTGTGATCAAACAGTTTAAATGGACATTACACCCAGAAGCAATCACTGATGCCTCTCACTCTGGACAGGTAAAGATTAATATTGACTGCAGTTATGACCTATGCAAGCAATCCTGAATGTCAAATACGCTACTGGCTGCTCAGGGTAGGATGTCATTTATACACGGCTGGCCTCACTACAAAAAGCAAATATCTTCTTGGAGACTCTCTGTGGCCTAAATGACACTAGTATTTGTTTCTGGTTTATGGAGGAGAAAAATATTTGTGCTTGTACTCATTGCATACATACAGGTATGAAAGAGTTTATGCATGCAGTAGGCAACTGCTCTGTTCTAAAACCAAGTGAGCTGTCTACAGGGACAGCATTTTAGGGCAAAAGTTATAGATGCAGAAATGCATTGCTTCATATTATATATACACTACCATTCACAAGTTTGGGGGCGGTAAGATTTTTTAAAGTGCCCCTATTATGCCTTTTTTAAGGTTCCTAATATTGTTTTGGGAATCTCCTACAACAGGTTTACATGCATGCAAGGTCAAAAAACACTTTCGTTTTCTCATAATATACATTTAATTTCACCTCAGTTCTGAATGTTTTGTAAACGATTCGTTAGAAGCAGTTCAATGAATCAGTCTCTCCAAACCCCTCCTTTCCGTGAGCTTACACTGCTCTGATTGGTCAGATGGCCCAATCGTTTTTGATTGGTCTACTGACATTGTATCCAATGTATGGACAGAAAAGATGGCATCGATTTTACCGTATCAATTCGAGTCCAACAATGAAACGTCTGAAGTAGTCGATCAACCAGAAACTAATTCTCAATCACGACTGGAGCAGGATCGGTTCTCTGTGGTAAGTGTCGCCTTGGTTTGTTATTTATAAGACGTGATAGCAGCGTCACTGTTATACTTTATGTAGGTGCACCAAGGGGGAACTGTATCAGAATGCTTTGCAGGATGTTTTCATTCACTTAGAGCTATGTTACACACTACATGAAAGGTAATTTTCAAAAATCCATAATAGGGGCTCTTTAAAATGTTTTTGAAAGAAGACTCTAATGCTCTTCAAGGCTGAATTTATTCGATCAAAATACAGTAAAACTGTAATACTGTGAAATATTATTACAATTTAAATACTTTTTTCTACCGTTTTCTATTTTAATATATTTTAAAATGTAATTTATTCCTGTGATGGCAGAGCTGAATTTTCCGCAGCCATTACTCCAGTCTTCAGTGTCACACTGTCCTTCAGAAATCCTTTCTGATTTGGTTCTCTAGAAACATTTCTTATTATTGTCAATGTCAAAAAACAGTTGTGCTGCTTTTATTCTTTGATAAATTGAAATGTCAAAAGAACAGCATATATTTGAAATAGAAATCTTTGTAATTAAACATTATAAATTTCTTTTCTGTCAGTTTTGATCAATTTAATGCATCCTTGATGAATAAAAGTATTCTTTAAATATCTTACCATCTCAAAACTTTTTTTATTGTAACTTTTTTCTTCTTCTTAGTTTTAGTAACCCTTACTAAAATTCACGTTGGTTCCATTAAAGGGGACATCGGATGTAAAATTCACTTTTACATGGTGTTTGAACATAAATATGTGTCAGCAGTGTGTGTATACAACCACCCTATAATGGTAAAAATCCACCAACTCCTCTTTTTTTAATTTCCATAAATCATAAGCAGTGTCTCAGAACAAGCCGTTTGCAGATTCTACCTTTTGTGACGTCACAAAACCCACGACACGAGAGGAAAAGTCGTAGTTAATAGTTTGTATGTGTTCCCTATACTAAAGTGTTACCATCTACTTTATATCCCCTTTCGGTAACACTTTAGTTTAGGGAACACATATAAACTATTAACTGCACCTTTTCCCCTCAGTAAACTCCTAATTTACTACTTATTAATAGTTATTAAGTTAGTTGTTAAGATTAGGTATTGGGTAGGATTAAGAATGTAGAATAAGGTCATGCAGAATAAGGCATTAATATGTGCTTAATAAGTACTAATAAACAGCCAATATTCTAGTAAAATGCATGCTAATAAGCAACTAGTTATAAGATCCTAAAATAAAGTGTTACCAAGTAGATATAATCAGTGTTAGCATATTGATGCATATGATGATATGGCTTTAAAATGCATGCAGATAATACACTTTCATGATGATGAAGAACTGCAATGTCATGTGAGTGTGACCGCGATAGAAATGATAATCAAAACCAAACAGATGTTCTGGTTTTTGGCAAACTATTGTTCTGAGGCAAGAGCTGTAAAGGCTCTACCCTCTTCTGGAAAGCAGCAGCTCATTTGCATTTAAAGATATTTCCACTCAAAAATGGGCATTTACAACATGATCTGTGAGGTATTTTGAGCTGAAACTTCGCAGATACATTCTGGGGACACCTGAGACTTATATTACATCTTGTAAAAAAAGGCATAATAGGTCCCCTTTAAAACATAGTTACTACAGTTATTGTTATTAATGTAAAATCTCAGAATATTAGTTGGAATGTCCTGCAAACTGTAAAAAGCTTTCAAAATCTTTGTAATTTTATTTAAGACATATTGCTGATCCAAAGTCTCTGCAGTTTTATTGTAACGATTACATACTAACGGGATGTGGTCTCTTGAAGGGAACTGTGATTAACATGATTTTGTTGATTAATTTTTCAGCCTTTTCATTCAGTGTCATTCGGTTCATTCAATCCCTCTTTACTTTAACAAATACAAATATGTGTTTCATTTTACGGTTGCACAGCCACGACTGTCTCCAGCTCTCCTGTATTCCTGCAGCAGACAGATATGGTCTAGGCTCGGAGCCAAGGACAATCTCTGAGGCCCTTTGTGGCACACTCAGCCTTACAGAGCGGAAACAACACGAGGGGCTTGCTAGCTGCAGCGGCACTGTGAGAATAGATGCACTCTGATGGCTTTGTGAATGAAGAGCCCTTGTCTTCAGCCAGGGCACATAGCCAGGCTGCCCTGAGCTCTGCCTCATTGACTCACACTGGGAAGGGAACATGCATAATGCTCAAGTCCTATCTCTTTACTTTTCTCGCTCGCTCGCTCTCTCCAACCACCTCGCTCGCCCACCCATACACTGTAGCGTAGCATAGTTTTGGCACCGAAAAGAGCACAGTACACCACCAGATTATATGCATGTGGTATAAAAGAGACAAACAAATGATAATGGCATGTGCCTCCATTGGCAGTCAGGCCTGCTGGTTCTGTGACTTTGGGAAATGAATAATTCATCTGTTTTTCCAGGTGGCAGGCTGTGGTGGGCCGATGAGGATCTGGCTCAGCTGGGGACGGTAGCCAAACGGGATGGACGTAACCCGGTGGTGCTGCGCAATAAGACCAGCGGAGTGGTACACATGAAGGTGTACGACAGAGATGGTCAGAAAGGTGCGTCGTGATACAGTCAAGGTTGCCGCAAAAATGAAATGACTAATGACTAACTAAAGGGATTTCACAATTCTGTCCCACGTGTGGGCAGGATATGTCAAAGAGTTTGTCACTTTTAGCCAGTAGGCTTTAGTTGAGTCACAAACACGTACCATGATTTAGCTACTTGATAGTACATTCTCATTCTAGAGAGCATTTGATTGGGCAAAAATCTTTGTAGTTTTTTTAAAAAAAAAAGTCACTCAGTTTTCCTGAGAGAGAAGAATTGCTTATTTTAAATGCATTTATCTGTAAATTAAGTCCATGTTTAGAGCTACACAAGAAGTGATTAGCCTCAAAATTAACAGACATGGACTAAAACCTACAAAACTCTCTTTTTTTACTTCATGGAGTCTTTAAGTAGCTTATAAAAAGAAATGTGCTGAAATAAACAAGACCATACATTTTGATCATTACACCATATTGTTTAATTTACTTGTAAATTGCTAGCTCTAAATGAGTCAACTGTTTTCTGTTTTCTTCCTTCCTTTTTTTTAAGATGATATCACAACCTTATCTTCCCTGTGCCTAAGCAGAGATATATTCCGATATTGGTTTTCCATTTTGTGAGTTATTCTGCAAATAATTCATACTAATGGCAGATCCATTAACGGCATTGCTGTGAATCCCACTAAACTGTCGACTTGAATAAGGAATGACCATTAAACGGGCTCAAATGTAAATCTATCCAGCCACCAAATTTCTCCGGCAGCAATTAGCCTCTCTATTCATAATGCGGAGCTGTCTTATTACTCTCGTAGATGTGCAAGCTGAGCTTTCCATGAGAGCTTGTGTTAATACACAGTGGTGCAGTTTCCCTCCCCTTCACTTTCAGTTATACAATTAAGACAAGAGTAAGACTTCTGGAAAGAATGTGAAGTCATCTTGACTTGACACCAACACTAAAACCTTTCATTAAATGAGGAGAGATATCCTGAATTTACGACCAGACCATTGTGACCGAACTTGTTAATGAATTGCTTTCATATAAAAGGGTAAATGACATGCTTCAGAGACTGTCTCAAATTAATCTTCTGCTTTAGCTTTACTTATATGGCTCATAAGCAGGCCAATATAGAATCTGCAAACTTGAATTTTATCTGCTAATTTTGGGGGGAAATCTTTTGGAATTGGGAATTTTGTGGAATGGATAATGGATTTCACATAGTAAAATAAATTAAAGAGAACTTAGAATACTCTGAATAGCTGAAAGCAGACACATTGCTAGTGGGGCGAAAAGGGGGACGTAGCCCAGATGTAGCCCAGAGTCAATGGGGGGGCGCAATCTCCCCCGAGGGCCCCCATGATTTCTAAATCCTCATTTCCTCAAGTAAAAAAAAAAAAAAAAAAGCAGTATATACATCAATTGGCATTCAAATGAAAATGTTTCTCTTCAGGTTTACTGTATCATTCAAAAGTTTTTTTTAAAAAACTTGTTTTTAAAAAAAAAAAAAAAGAAATTAATACTTTTATTTTGCAAGGACGCATTAAATTGACCAAAAGTGACAATAAATACATTTATAATGTTACAAAATATTTCTTTTGAACTTTCTATTCATCAGAGAACCCTGTAAATAATAATAATAAATCACAGTTTCCACAAAAATTTCAATGGTTGATAACAGTTCTTGACCACCAAATCAGCATATTAGATTGGTTTCTGAAGGATCATGTGACAATGGAATAATAACTGCTTAAGATTCAGATTTTTTAGTTATTTTAAATTCTAATATATTTCACAATATTTTGATCAAATTAAAGGGATAGTTCACCCTAAAATGAAAATTTGATGTTTATCTGCTTACCCCCAGGGCATCCAAGATGTAGGTGACTTTGTTTCTTCAGTAGAACACAAATGATGATTTTTAACTCCAACCGTTACGGTCTGTCAGTCGTATAATGCATGTCAGTGGGAACTCCATCTATAAGGGTAAAGACAAATCCAAATTAAACCCTGCGGCTCGTGACAACTCATTGATGTCCTAAGACACGAAACGATCAGTTTGTGCGAGAAACCGAACAGTATTTATATCTTTTTCACCTCTAAAATACCACTATGTCCAACTGCCTTGCGCATCCGGTTGGTGAGGTCTGAAATCGCGTTCTGATGACGGAAGTGATGTCTCGCGCTTATACTTCAATGAGTGCGAGACATCACTTCCGTTATCAGAGCGCGTTCAGACCTCACCAACCGGATGCGCAAGGCAGTTGCCTTGGGGGTAAGCAGATAAACATCAAATTTTCATTTTTGGGTGAATTATCCCTTTAATGCAGCCTTGGTGAGCATAAGAGTCTTATGCTCTTACCAACTCCAAACTTTTGAACATAATGTACACATTAGCAATAATTATAATAATTATAAGTATAATAGCAATAAGTATAAAATAAGCTACACTGTCAACTTGTTACGGTTAGCAGGGATGAGGAGAGAGGCGAGGATCTTATCGCTTGCAGTCTTTACACAACCAAACAAACAAAGATAATCCAAACTGAAAAGCAGCAGGCAATAATCCAAACAAACATCAGGAAGACAGTAATTATCCAACTGGGAGACAGGAAACATAACATCTTTATCATGGGAAGTAAAGACAATGACTGACAAACAAAGACTGAACACAGGGGTATATATTCACAGGCAAACAAGAGGCTAACAAGCAACAGGTGAGACTGATACAGGATAACTATAGAAACTAACAAGGTTAACTATGGGAAGAAAGTAAAACAGGAACTAAACACAGGAAGTAAACACTGGGAACAATGGAAACAGAAAAATATCAAATCAAGAAGACTAGTGAACATGTAACAACTTAATACAGACTGAATATTTTCTAGATATTTTTTTTAATTAATTTTTTTAACTTTTTATTTTTTATTTTTTTTTTAATAATTTGCTTTGGCTTTAGCATAATGACAATATTTAAAATCTTCATAATTTTCTCACAGTATAAATGGATCATACAGTGTCATAAGATTTGTTTGTATAAGCAATGGAAGATAAGAGGGTTTAAGTAAATGTATGAAACATTATTTTTTGCAGTTTCATCTGGCTGCACAAGTAGATCTGAATACAAATGTCACCTATCACATTCCTGTATTTAAGAAATATAAATGTTTTGAATGGTTTGAAATAATTACCTTGCAATAATGTACAAACATTAGAGATGGAGAAGCCAAACAACTACAGTCCACAGTTGTCTCCACAAAGACTTTTTTTCAAGATAATATTTCATTCATCACCATGTTGTCTTTTATTGCGGTCTCTCTCAGGTAGGAATGCCTGTCAGTTAAATAATGGTGGTTGCTCGCAGCTCTGTCTGCCCACATCAGAAAACACACGTACATGTGCCTGCACCATTGGCTACAACCTGCGCAGTGACCGTCTTTCCTGTGAAGGTAGGCTGTTGTCGTGCCCCCTGTCAATTTGTTTAGCGGGGATGTCACGCATGTTTTCTTCACTTTAAACAACAATTCACGTCATACTTTTATGTGGAAGGTGTCCAAAGAAAATTGTGTGACGTTCATTTGACCTCAATCTAACATCTCTTGCTTGCTGTTGTCTATCACAGGCTTGAGTTCTTTTCTGATGTACTCTTTTCATGAGGGGATACGTGGAATGGCTTTGGATCCCAGTGACCATGCCGAGACCCTGATGCCCATCAGCGGCACCTTGTTTGCCGTTGGCGTGGACTTTCATGCAGGTACAAACACTGCACTTTCTGTGACTCAGTCCTGCTATCTTTCACTCTGTTCAGTAGTGTATAGAACTGCTCTCTGAATCCTCTGTGTGTGCACAACAAAGATAAGGCATGTATTGCCTTCTCTGCATTACTTTTTTTTAAATGTTGTTTGCTGTCAGATCTACAGTTTTGTATTAGCTACACAGTCTCTTACTAGATCAGAAGGGACTCTACAAGACTTCATATCACATGTTGAAGAGATAAATGGGTTAAACAAGTTGGTGCAAACAGTAACTCAGATAAATATTCCCTTTGTATCTCATATAGCTAGAACCATAAGAGACAGAAAGCTGTATAGTAGATAATCTAGCAAATGAAAGTAGAGCCGACATCGCCAAGCTGATGGTATTGAGGGGTTGTTTTCATACTATGCATTATTCATTCTCTGAATGAGGTTAATTTGACAGCGGTCTGATGCAAGATTATTCAGCCCGTTTCGGGGGACCATTTTGTGGTGACAAGTGGCATAAATGAAGTGAGCGTCAAGGGGGGCAGTCCACATGTGATGGTACCAAATTATCATTCTAACAGTCAATAATATGAGACATTTCCATAGACATGCAAACACATACACATGCATTAGCACAGACTACCTACTGTAGCCATTCAAATGTGACCTGACCTTTCCTTCTCCCATAAACAAACCACCAACAAACACTGTGCTGAAAATACAGTCCATATAGCATTCTATTCAGGTTAGAGCTGATGCAAAGGATAAGTACGCTATACAGACGGTGTGAGGTTACTAGTGAATACATTTATTTGTTTGTTTGTTTGTTTGATAGTGAGATATGATGCATTTTATTTAATTGTTATTATTACTTATTTATTTATTTACTTGTTATTAATAAATATTTTATTTATTTTGACATTTTATTTATTTAGTTAAATTATTTAAAGTAAAATAGCACTAATAATAATAATAATTAAAGCTGCAAGCAGCAATGAAAGGGCCCTCGCACCCGGGACCACCACCATCCGGTGGCCTTAGGAAAACAGTGAATAGTGGGTGACATGCATGTAAACGAGTAAATACAGTTGAAATATGGCAAAGTCATTTCGACGTGCCACACTTCCTGCTGCCAACAGGTGGCACTTTGACTATTACTGAATATTGCCATGTAGATGTCTTCAGGCCAGGACTATTATCAAACATGTGAAGTTTGGAGCAGATTGAACATTGTATGCCTGAGTTACAACAACTTCCTGTTTCGTGGCGTTAATCACATACATTAGCACTTAGCCAAGTGCTACATGATTTAACGTGTTTCTAGCATGTTTGGTACTTCATGGCAAATACAAATGTGTTTCTGGGAGTGAATTACAGTGCAAAGCATGCCATTTCCTGTTGTCAGCAGGTGGCGCTATGACTAACTAAATATTGGCATATAGATGTCTTTAGGCCAGGACTCTTATCACACGTGAAGTTTGGGGCAGATCGGACACTGTATGCCTGAGTTACAACAGCTTTCTCCTTCATGGCGAAACATCAGAATTTGTCAGGCCGCCACAGACACGCCCTTCAGCGAAAACTCAAGACCTTCGCAAGTTAACATTGCTAAGGCCTTAAGATTAGACTGACCAAGTATGATGTTGATCTGGTTAAATCTCTACATGGAGTTAATCACAGTGTAAAACATGTAATTTCCTGTTGCCAGCAGGTGGCGCTATGACTGTAATTGAATATTGTCATGTAGATGTCTTCAGGCCAGGACTCTAATAAAAAAGGTGAAATTTGGGGCAGATCGGACACTGCATGACTGAGTTACAACAACTTCTTCTTTCATGGCGAAACATCGAACTTTGTCAGGCCGCCACGGACATGCCCTTCAGTGAAAAGTCAAGATCTTCGCAATTTAATGTCACAAAGGCCTTTAGATTAGACTGACCAAATATGACGTTTTTCTGATTAAAGCTCTAGGAGGAGTTCGTTAAAGTACAACGTTTGGAAATGGCAAAAACTGCAAAAATTTTGCAGAGAAAATTCAAGATATCTCACTTCCTGTTGGGTTTTCAGATTTTGCACCAACGGGCTTTTTTGTAGTTAGTGGGCTGTTACATCTGTCTACCGAATTTCATACCTGTACGTGAAACGTAGCGTGAAGGGCGCTTAATTGAAATTTTGTAGGTGGCGCTATCGAGCCATTTTGCCACACCTAATTCTAAAACCCACATCAGACGTAAATTTTCACTACTTCTGACACGTGTGCAAAGTTTCATGAGTTTTCGAGCATGTTTAGGCCCTCAAAAATGCGATTCATTTCGGAGAAGAAGAATAATTGACCGAGCAATTATAATAGGGTCCTCGCACCACCGGTGCTCGGGCCCTAATAATAATAATAATTAGGGCTGTATATATATAGGGCTCTATATATATACATTTATGAAAAAAACACTTTTAAAATTTTAAAAATGTAATGCAAATATTAAAGGGGTCATATAATGCCAATTTTACAAGATGTAAAATAAGTCTCTGATGTCCCCAGAGTGTGTATGTGAAGTTTTAGCTCAAAATACCCCACAGATAATTTATTATACCATGTTAAATTTGTCATTTTTTGAGGGTTAGCAAAAATGCTCCGTTTTTGTGTCCCTTTAAATGCAAATGAGCTGGTGCTCCCAAGAAGAGGGCGGAGTTTCAAGAGCTCCTGTTAGCACATAGTGTTAGCAGCGCCGATTACCTCAGACCAGTGTTAATTTTGACAGCAAATTTTGATTTAGTTTGAGTCATAGTCTTTTGACTAAAATGCCATTTAGTTTTAGTCATATTTTAGTCATCGGAAATTGTTTTAGTTTTAGTCTAGTTTTAGTCGACTAAATATCAAAAGATTTTAGTCGACTAAATCTACAGTAGATTTAGTCGACTAAAATCCAATTTAGTTAAATTGTAATGCATTAAGCATTTCTCTAACAATACACAGATCCTATACACTGATATAGGTACATCTGATATTCCCCAAACTGTTTATTTTCACCCAACTGTACTTTGCTCGCCAAAGCGGACGGTTTTTGACTGTTCAAGTGCAAAAAGACATGAAAGAGCTCGATTCAGTACTTTTCAGGGACTGACACACTTATCATTGAGGTACTATTATAGTTTTCGTTTAAAATTTTTATTAGATTTGATTTTTAGTTTTTCTGCTTTCATTGTAATTTTAGTTAAAAGTTTTAGTAATTTTTTGTGTTTATGTCTTTTAAATGTCTATAAGTTTTTTTATTTCTGTTTGTTATTTTAATACCTCAGGTTAAGCTAAAGCTTAGAAACTAGATTAAATAAAATAAGTTTACATTTTTTATACATATATTTTTTTATTTCAGTTAAGGTTTATTTCAAGTAATGAAGATTTCTTTGGTTTTAGGTTTAGTTAACTATAATAACCTGTATGCTTGTAAAATATCTTGAATAATGTGTCAAATAATGTTCTTAGTCTTTCCTTCCTGTGACAGAAGATACAGTAGTTTACTATTAATTAAATAGAAATTAAATTAAATTCAGATAATTGTGTACACAAAATAACAATAATGACCAGGAAAAAATAATAATTATAAACCATCCCGAAATACACCGTGACTCTTATTCTGAAATGTCTGCAGTCTGGCTGCTCATGAGGGAGATAAAATATGCATTCTTACAACCGTCTAAAACATACTACCATATAAACATCGTGTAGTAAACATTGTCATAATTCATCAACATTATCTCATAAGCAATCCCTTTGCATAAATGTGCGCTATTCATTGATTGCGAAGCAGTCTGAAGTGCTGCTGGGCCTGTAGAGTGCGCAACAGCGCCGCGTTTCCCGCGGTTAGATCAGCACGTTACACTTTAAATGTGCGCATCTTCCACACAGGACAGCAGTCCTGACTGGATATCTTCCCGAATCGTCCCTCTCTTTCATTTTCATCTCGTTTTTATTCGTTGACGAAAATTAGAGTAGATTTTAGTCATAGTTTTAGTCATTCAAAACGCATTTTTATTCGTCTCGTTTTCGTCCATGAAAAAATGACGTTGACGAAAATTATGAAAATAATTTTCGTCAAATTATGACGAAAATTATTCGTCAACGAAATTAATGTTGGCATCTTGCTTTTATGACATGCTATTGCATTTGTGTTACATACTGTATTGCAATAACATGGCCTCACCCCTTTGTTGCGTGTTCTCGGGGGCAGGGTTTATGTAAATTTTAAGGTTAATGATGTCACCAACCCGGGAAGAAGCTCGTTGTAGTCCCTACCAGCCGTTTGTTGTAGTCCTTAAACAGAGAATTCTTAAAAAGTCCTTAAAAAGAAAATATCTCGCTTTGCTTTAAACTTTGAGCGTCGTAACTTTGCAGACGTTGTTTATGCTCTAACAGCAACATTACAAACTAACTAAAGTTAAAAAAGTGAAATCATAATCAACCACCCCTTTAAGAGTTGTTCATTAATAATATAAATTATTATTTTTATTAATTTATAACATTATTAATTTAACAAGAAAATCATTACCTTGGAGTATAGCATCCTTTGTATCTGCTCTAAACTGAATGGATGTTTATATGTATTCAAACAAATATTCATTCACCTTAATTCACCTTAATTCATTAGATGGACAGGTCAACACACGCTGTGTAGGTTGGGAAACATGACAGAATTGCTGACCTCAGCAGCAGGGTAATAGAGGCAGATGGTCAGAGAGTTTCTATGCAAATGCTCTCGCCTACCACCAGAATCAGCTCATCTCAGGTGAAGAAAACCCCAGTCCGGCTCAGCCTATGACAGCTGATTACACATGCATACCATTTGCATGTTATTAAGAGGCAGCTTGTTGGAGCATAAAACAGATGAGAGCCTTCCAGCTGGCTGTTGTCACATGCAAGAGATCCGTTAGCCAAGTGTGAATTCAGTAATAACAGTAGGGTGCAAATAAATAACTACTCTTGCCGCATTCGGTTGTAGGGCAAAAAATACCATTTACATTTAGAGCCTGCTTATGTCAAAACAATCTTTTAGTCATTGCTAATCATGTTTGATTTGTTTGCTACACAATTTTTGTATGTTAGTTTGAATGTCCCCATACACAAAGCTTGTTGGTAACTGTAGTTATTGTTACTGACAAAAAGCATTAGAAATTAATATAGGAATATCTTACAAGCAGTATAAGAAGTTTCCAGGATATCTCTGTCGTGTGCTTCATTTTTTTTTTTTTTTTTTTTTTTTTTTTTTGATGTAAAGCTTCTGAGATGTATTCTCATAAACTATTTATATTACAAGCTTTGCTCTTAATGTAAATAAAAATATCCCCTTTCATACAGGCAATGATACAATTTACTGGACAGACATGGGTTTAAACCGCATCTCCAGAGCCAAGAGGGATCAGACATGGAGGGAAGACATTATCACCACTGGCATTAACAGAGTGGAGGGCATCGCAGTCGATTGGATTGCTGGTTAGACACAAACATCATTTTAAAAATGGAATGCTTTTTTTTTTTTTTTTTTTTTTATCACTATCTGTCTGTGTATAGTTTTTCAATAAATGGTATTGCTCAGCACAGAATGTCAGCACTTCTCCAGTTCTCCATTGTATCAAATTATTAATTTAAATGTAAGTGCATAGTAGTTAAGGCCACTACCATTCAAAATTTGGGTTCAGTACAATTGTTTAAATTTTTGGAAAAAAGTCTCTTGTACTGACCAAGGCTGCGTTTATTTGATATAATAAAATACAATTTGAATACAATAAAAACATAATATTGTGAAATATTATTGCAATTTAAAATAAAAAAATTATATATTTATATATTTTAAAATGTGTTTTTTTTTTTGTTTGTTTTTTCCCAGGTAACCTTTACTGGACAGACCATGGCCTCAACCTCATTGAAATTGCTCGTCTAAATGGTCTCTACCGCTCAGTTGTAATATCAGATGGGCTGGATCAGCCAAGAGCCATTGCAGTGCATCCACAGAGAGGGTACGTCAACTGCCTTTGAGACAACGGATCAGATTCAGCCATGTCTGCTGTTCACTAATATAAATCTTTAGAAGGACTTTGCAAATCAGGCTACAAATTTAGGGAACTATACAAGTGAAAATGCAAAGGTTCAAATACATTTTGTGATCTGTGAGACTGTTCTGCTGACAAAATTGGCTTTAAAATGTCTTGGCCTTTTCTAATGATCCATGAATTTAAAACCAGATCTCCATGCATTTCCATTTAGTCACAGACCAATTTTGTAGTCAATTAGGATATTGTTCCAGTAAATAGGGTCAAGTCAAACTTTATAGTCTCTTTCTAGTTTTGTCTGCATTTGCCTTGAATTTGATGTTACACCCTACAATCAGAATCACAAACTGAGAAGACAATTTTTTGGCATATGAGTGCTTTAACCCATCTACCATCTATCTGCTGACAGCAGATAGCATCAGGAGTGGGATCTTCTAAATCCCAGATATCCAAAAAAGAGACACCCATTCAAGCCTAAGGCTATAAAAGCTGTCTTTTTCGTTTCCAGTTGAGTCAAACTTTGAATGACATTTCCTTGGTGGTGTAACAACAGTTATACGCTTTAAAGGAGTAGTTCACCCAAAAATGAAAATTCTGACATCTTTTACTCATCATCATGTCGTTACAAATCCATATGGCTTACTTTCTTTCGAGCACAAAAGTAGAAATTCTGTACTGGTTGCTCTTTTCCTTGCAGTCTTATAGTGAATGAGGAAGCTTTCAAGTTTCAAAAGGGTTTCAAATAGTATCATAAAAGTATAAGACTCATTGACTCAGTGTTAACGGCTGCAACCCAATCATTGAGATTCAAAAAGAATAAAAAATAATCAATTCAAAAGAATCAGTTGTTCACATTGATTTCGTTCTTCTCTAATGAACATGCCAAGGTGTTCTAGGGCTGATGTCAAGATATATTCAGTGATAAACAATTGTTTCTTACAAAAAGGTTTCTGAAGACTTGGCATATTGTTCATGAGATGTATGGACCACTTTATGACACTTTTGTATCCTTTTTGAAGTCTTCAGATTTTTGTAGAAAAGTATATGTTTGGAATGGCATTAAGGTGAATAAATGATGACAAGGGTTAGGGTTAACTATCCAACTATTCCTTTAAGGTCACTATAAAATATAGAATTGGTAAAATGGTAATCCGGATCTGATTTTTCCAATTACCAGTTACTTATTCTGGACCGAGTGGGGGAAAAATCCTTGCATAGGTCGTGCACGACTGGACGGTTCTGACCAAGTGACTCTGGTCAGTTCTGGCATCGCCTGGCCGAATGGAATCACCATTGACTACGAGGTAGGGTGACGTGATTCTACTTCCTGATGCTCCGCTCACTCTCTCTTGTTCTGATGCTGATAAAATGGAGCTGCTCAAAGGGAGAGGCGCTCATTTTCAAATTGCTTTCTAGGAAAATAGATTATACTGGTGCGACGCCCGGACTGACAAGATAGAAAGAATCAACCTTGAGACCGGGGAGGGCCGTGAGATTGTACTGTCAGCCTCCAATGTGGACCTGTTCTCCGTGGCTGTGTTCGGGGCTTACATCTACTGGTCTGACAGGTAATTTATTATTTTACTAAGTGCTACACTCTCCAAAGTGGCCCACAGAGCCAGCTGCTCCAGTCTCAACGGATTAACCCCTTCCAAGCAAGGTTATTATGAGGCCTGCAGTATGTTTCTGTCATCTCCCAGGCAGGCTCCGTTGGCCTTATGTAAATAGGGTGTACCGTAAGTCATCAGCAAGGTGACGTTTTCTCGGCTTTGCTGCTAAAGCAGCTTTTCTGTGTGTTTTAATGAGTCTTGCTGCTTTTAATTAGAAAACTGCCACCATTACGCTGATGTCAGACTCGATCTCTGTGCCGTCTATGGCAGGGCCCACGCCAACGGATCAATCCGGCGTGGATTCAAGAGCGATGCCACCGATGCTGTCACGATGAGAAGTGGTCTTGGCGTCAACCTGAAGGACGTGAAAGTGTTTAACAGAGGCCGGGAGAAAGGTTGAGGTTTCAACTTAATTTGTTAATTTTATTATGCCACATATGTTTTTTAAAAAAAAAAAAAAAAATGAAACAAGATTTATTCTGAATATCGCAGTGTGCATCTAGTGATGTTATTCTATGCTTTTGCATGCAGGCACAAACCCGTGTGCAAGGAGCAATGGAGGTTGTCAACAGCTGTGTTTTCACCTGGGCAGCGGAAGAAGGACCTGTTCCTGTGCTCATGGGTACTTAGCCGAAGATGGCTTTGCTTGCCAAAGATATGAGGGCTATCTTCTGTACTCTGAAAGGACCATCTTGAAGAGCATCCACCTATCTGACGAGAGCGATCTTAACTCCCCTCTCCAACCTTTTGAGAATCCAGACTACTTCAAGAACGTCATCGCTCTGGCGTTCGATTATCGGCAACAGAGCTCACACCACAACCGCATTTTCTTTAGCGACATCCATTTTGGGAATATACAGATGATCAATGACGACTGGTCAGGAAGACAAGTCATAGTTGACAGTAAGTCTTTGGTTTTATTGTACATGCTTTCTTGCAAAAATGGTTTGCAAAAAGGGTTGTTTGGAAAGTCCTGCTAATTGCTTCTTGGTTTGGATTTTGAGCTAGCCTTGAAAGATGTCCAAAGATGCTGCTTCCACAGATTTGGGCATTTGTTTTTGGTCCTGTCGTCGTCCTGATGCAGACTCATTGTAGTGACCTACATGTTGTTTAATGTTCTGCCGCCAGAACCATTCCAGCCTCTTAGCAGCCATTTGTGAAAGGCCATTTGTTGGAAAGCATAAGTGGCACTGCCTGTGATGTACAGCAAGGCCTCCATGCATCCAACATCTAGTAAAAGTGTTGTAATAGCTACCTCCATTTTTCCACAACTAAGTGGGACCAATTTAACTGTCAGAAAAGATGTTTAAAACACTGCATCTTTTTCTATGATGGATTCTTGATGGATTAAAATCACTTGTCTCATTTCCACCGTCCTCAAACTGTAACAGAAATATGAATGGATGCAGGGTGATATTTTTCAAGATCCTGCCTGTCACTGTTGTTGGAAAGTTCAGAATATGGTTATTGATTTCCTCATGTACGCTATATACTGCAGACATTTCAGCCGCGATCGATATCCACGTCTGATGGTGGCCCACAGTGAAAACCTAATATGCCTAATGACTGTGTATTATCCATTTACAATGTAATGAGACAATCTTGGCAGGTTTTTTTTTTTTTTTTTTTTTTTTTTAACATCAAAAACCTCGTACTGCTTATTATAGCTCGTTCACTTAGTAATTTCCAATACAGAACTTATGCAGACATAATTACTGTAAGTTCAAATGACAAATAATACGAACATTGCAATAACGTAAAGGTCATAGAAAAGTCATACAGCTTTAGAACAAAACAAGAACATGAACTATCTAAATGGTTTTTTATTTTTTTTGTCCTATGTAAACAGAAAAAAAAAGTCTTGAATGCCTTTTCGGTACTTAGTAACCCAGCTCATTTCACTCTGCTGAGGTTAATGGGATGCAGATATACTTAGAAAGCCTCTGTGCTGCATGATTAGTGCTTCTATCCACTTACAGTACTCTCTGAATTCTCTTTTAACTAACCTTATTGCTCCTTAGGTATTAGACCTTTTCATATTTCATTTTTACTTAATTTGCCATTTCTATCCTCTTGGTGATCATAAAAATGGTTTTGTTCTAATTCACTCTCACCTTTGTTTAGCATATGTGACAAAATATCATTTACAACAAATAGAATCACTGCTTTTTTCCTCGCAAGTGTAGTGTTAAGACATTAACTGCAGCATGTGATGTTCTTGGAACCTGTGAAATGTGACGATTTTAAATAGGAATTTCAGTATTACAGCTAAAACTAAATTGCTATTGAATACACTATACTTTTTTAAATAAGTTAAATATAAACTGCATTATTAATATCAAATATTAACTAATTAAATTAAAACAATGGCATTCACATTTTTCAAGTGATTACTTTAGTATAAAATGCACAATACACTAATACTGATTTGACTGAGAAGTAGGTCTGTAATTAAAATTAGCTATACAGTTTTTTTTTTTTTTTTTTTCTTTCAAAGCCTAATGCACAGATTAGATATGTTGATTAATATGTAGCTTGTGGAGATGTTTTTGAACGAGATCACGTGAACTTTTCATACTGCTTCCACACTGTAACGTTCACATAGATATCCTCCACCTCTATCCATTTGAGGATAAGTACCACAGCCTGAGAGAGTGAGAGAGTGATGTATTGTTGACTACAGGTTGAAATGAGCCTGCTCTTTTGATGGCGTCTCCACACTTGAGCTCACTCACTTTTCCAGAGATGAAAGCCAATCCTAGACACCTCGACTACATGCACACTCAGAAACACATACAAACACTCATGCACACTCTGCGCTCTGTCACCGGGAGAGGGTGAGGACGTTAATAATCTGTATTTCCCTAATTAAGTCATACATCCCCTGTTAATTACTCCCTGGCCTCTCTAACAGTTTCTGCAAAGGCAAGCTGTCAGGCACTTTTTATTGTGAATGATTAATTAGTGATGGATTTCTGCAGACCATTAATAAAGTATTCTCTAAGATTTTTCAAAGAGTAGCATTTTTAGCTACAGCCTCTGCTAAGTTAAACACAATTGCTATTTAACTGATGAAGTTTTAGACATGACAGCAGACAAAGCCTAACAGTTTTATAATGCTTAGTGAGATGTCGCTTTGATTGATTATGGTTTTCTGAACACACTCACTGTGTGATTTCAGTATCAAAAAGAAAACCAACAGTACCAATGTATTACATGGTGTGTGTGTGTGTGTGTGTGTGTGTGTGTGTGTGTGTGTGTGTGTGTGTGTGTGTGTAATACATTGGTACTGCACATAACCGTTTAAAAGTATGGAGTTGATTTGTTTTTTTGTTTGTTTGTTTGTTTTGAAAGTATAAAGAATTTGGTAACACTTTACAATAAGGTTAATTTGTTAACATTAGTTAATGTATTAACTAACATGAACTAACTATGAGCAATACATTTGTATTAATCTTTGTTAATGTTCATAAAAATACAGCAGTTCATTGTTTGTTCATGTTAGTTCACAGTGCATTAGCTAATGTTAACAAATACAACTTTTGATTTTAATAATGATTTTAAGAAATGCTGTAGAATTGCAGTTCATTATTAGTTCATGTTAACTAATGTAGTTAACTAATGTTAACTAATGAACCTTATTGTAAAGTGATACCAATTTTAATATGCTGATTTGGTGCTCAAGAAACAATTCTTATTATTATCAATGATAAAAACAGTTGTGTTGCACAATATTTTTTGTGGAAACTGTGATAATTTTTTACCCTCAAGATTCTTGGATGAATAGAAAGTTTAAAAAGCCTTTTATTTGAACTGAAATCTTTGGTAACATTATAACTGCCTTTACTTTCATTTTTGATCACTTTAATGCTTCCTTGCTGAATAAAAATATTAATTATTTTTTGCTTACACAAGCGAACACACAGTGGTGTGTTAATTTCCAAATTTTAACATAAAAGAGAACATAATATTACATCGTCTTTCCATTTGACTGGTTTAACTGTCATTAGCCAATGGGAAAGAAGCATGGTCAAACTGTAGTTTGTTTTCTTCTCCAGATGTGGGTTCGGTTGAGGGCTTGGCTTATCACCGTGCATGGGACACGATTTACTGGACTAGCTCCACCACCTCAAGCATTAGCAGATACACAGTAGATCAGAGCCGACAAGGAGCCTTCACCAGGCAAGCTGTTGTCACCATGTCTGAGGATGACCATCCTCACGTTTTGGCCCTGGATGAATGTCAAAAGTAAGTTTTTTATTTATTTATTTATTTTATTTATTTTTTTGGCTCACTTGGGTATTTGATATTGTTTTAATACTGTCAGTGTCAAATTACAAAAATGACATGAGAGTGCTTTTTAGAAATGTTCAAGAACAATACTTTCATGCAGGAATATACTATTATTTCACATGAGAGTTTGAGTTTGTTGCCATGTGCATTGAACTGCTTATTTGCTCTTAAAAACATCCAAAATGCACCATCATTGGTCATGTGACATGCGAGAACCAATGAAGTTTGGTGTGCAGGGTATAAAAGGTGTGGTTTTTTTTTCTGCTCTGGCAGAGGGAAAGATTCCCTTCATTACAGACTAAACAAAATGGATACATTCACTCGACAGAGAAACCTTTGTCGACACAACATGTGAAACAAAATTGATTTTTATGTCAGGAGGAAGCATATTGACTTTTAAAATTGAGAGCAAATTGATTCGTCACACACAGGAAAACTGACATATATGGAATGTCAATCAGTAAAGAAGGAAAACATTTTAATTAGTTTGACCTCTTCCGATGAGCCAAGCACTGTGTGAAATTTGTTGTGGATGGAACATTTTTATTTCTGACCAAAGTAGCAACTCTCCGGACATAGTGGATTGTATATCCACTTAAATATCCCCTCTAAAAGAACCATTTCAGACTGATGAACAGCATTGATATTCAGAAAGATGTGCCGACCCTGAGTTCACTGACTACATTAAACCCTCAACCTTGGAGAGAATATGCTTACTTGGTTATCTGGCACATTTTCAAATGGACTACAGACTGCTGTTAATTAGAATCTAACCTGAAATGATTAATTGGCATAGAATGTCAGCATGTATCACTAATTTTCAATTAGTCCGTGGAATTAGACTGTGAAAGGAATTTTTAAGAGGGAACGTCAAACAGGCCCTGAGGCCTTTCTGTCCACTACTATTTGTTAAGTCGTGATATTTCTCAGTCCCATAGAGCGGGGTTTAAAAATACAGACAGACGACAGTATTGAATCATTTTGTCTCGCTAGTGCTCTCTGTAAAATCGCTATTCCTCTCATTTTCTGTCCCATGTATTTTATAGCCTCATGTTTTGGACCAATTGGAACGAGCAGCGCCCCAGTATCATGCGCTCCACTCTTGCAGGGAATAACATGAAAGTCATCATTAGCACAGATGTATTCACTCCAAACGGACTCACGATTGACCATAAAGCAGAAAAGCTGTATTTCTCTGACGGCAGCCTGGGCAAAATTGAACGCTGTGAATATGATGGCTCCCACAGACATGTAAGTATGACTCTTTCTCTGTTTCATGATTTTTCGGAGAACACATTTTCAAGGAAAAGATTATGATTTTTTAAGAGTCATTTTCCTGACAAGATGCATCAGTTTTGTAGCACTTCACAATAAGGTTCAATTCATTAACATTTACTAAAGTATTAGGAATCATATACTAATAATAAACAATATCTACAGCAGTAATCTAGGTTTATGTTGATTTCTAAAATATAATTTTACATTTATAATATTTGTATACATATTTTTGAATGAAGCAATGAACTATAGTATTTATATATATATATATATATATATATATATATATATAAATTAACATTAACCTAAATTAATTAATGCTGTAAAAAATTGTTGTGCACCTAATGTTAACAAATTGAACCGGTAACATTTTACAATAAGGTCTCATTTGTTAACATTAGTTAATGTATTAACACTATATTTATAATAACACTAACAATGAGCAATATATTTGTTACAGTATTTATTAATCTTTGTTAATGTTAGTTAATAAAAAATTTAGTTGTTCATTGTTTGTTCATGTTAGTTCACAGTGCATTAACTAATGTTAACAAATACAACTTTTGATTTTAATAATCTATTATTAAATGTTGTAATTAGCATTAACTAAGATGAATAAATTCTGTAGAAGTATTGTTCATTCTTAGTTCTTGTTAAAGTAGTTGATTAATGTTAACTAATGAAACCTTATTGTAAAGTGTTACCATTGAACCTTACTGTCAAGTGTTACCAAAAATTTTAAACGGGTGGTTGATTATAATTTCACTATTTTAACTTTAGTTAGTGGGTATTGTTGCTGTTAGAACATAAACAATATCTGCAAAGTTACAACGCTCAAAGTTCAATGCAAAGGGAGATATTTTCTTTTAAAGAATTCTCTGTTTAAGGACTAAAGGCTGGTAGGGACTGCAACGAGCTTCTTCCCGGGTTAGTGACATCGCTAACCTTAAAATGTACATAAACCCTGTCCCCGAGAACACGCAACAGAGGGGGCGAGGCCATTTTAGACTGCTTTAGAAAAGAGGAAGAGTTGTTGTAGTAGAGTGTTGTTAGCATGCCATCTTTTTACGCTGGACTGCTTCACAAACGAGGGTCAATTCAATGCTGGATTTGCACAAAAGATTGACATGACAGCACATGCTAGTCGATGAGTTGAATCAACTCCGCAGCATCTACATTAATTTATCCACTAAACATCCAGATGCATTCTAAAAGTTGTAACTTCTTCTTGAGTCTCTCCATCAGTGTCAGACGATTTGAACAATGTAAGGCTGAACACCGTTACTGACAATCGTAGTTTTGGCTGCATGAGATTCTCCAGCTTTGTTGTTGTTGAGCAACCAAAGCGCGAGCTGTTAAAGCTCCGCCCTCTTTTGGAAAGCGGCCGGGAGCAGCAGCTCATTTGCATTTAAAGGGACACACAAAAACGGCGTGTTTTTGCTCACACCCAAATAGGGGCAAATTTGACAAGCTATAATAAATGATCAGTAGGGTATTTTGAGCTGAAACTTCACAGACACATTCTGGGGACATCAGAGACTTAAATTACATCGTGTAAAAGGGGCATTATAGGTCCCCTTTAATGAATGACATTATATGCTCTTTTATTACTTTTGAAATAATTAATCATTTTAAATTAATCCTAGATTGTTTCCAGTTCATTCTTTGTTTATGAACATTTTCTTCTTTATTTTTATAGTTGTTGTTTATTTAATTGCTTTTGATTAGTGTGGAAATAATTAACAACCACCAGTTGAAGCAATTCCTACTCATTTTCGAAAACATAAACCTTAATTGGGTATTGCATCTGGTCACTAAGTCTACATGATAATGACGATGACCACTCAAAGGCCAGGCAACCCTCTGGAGTTATTAGTGTCCACTGATGCAGGGTCTGTTGACCCTTCACAAGATCGCTTTAATTGTAATGAATTATTCACTTTAAAGAAACATGACAAAGAGTTCATTAGAGTTCCTCAACCTCCCAAACTAAGCGCACTGATGGTAATGAAAGCGTATTTTGAGACTCCTGCTGGGCCGTCCTCTCAACCAGCCAATTAAACTGTGAAGAATTAAGCAAAACTAAATCAACATGGCTTTTGGCAAACTGCCTTGCAGTTGGAATCTCCCAACTGGTTTTAGTGTGGGGGATTGTGTGGTGAAACTGAGTCAAAGCTTAACGGTACGCATGGTTAGACTTTCTCTGATGAAACACAATCTGTCACACTGTGCGGTGCCATCATTCATATCATATCCACACAGAGAGGACTATTATTATATATGTACATTTTTTGTAATGCCCATCAGAACTACAAGCAAATGTATGTGGCTATAGTTATTAGTCGAAAACTCTATTTGACATCTATTTGATCAGATAAACAGAGATAATTAGTGCTGGAGCAGAATGCTTGCACCCCTAAATTTAATTCTGAATCAATATGCTCCATCAAAAACCATCTGGCAGGCTCCTCATCTTTCCTCCCTCTGTTGGATCTCCAGTTGTTGTTTGCTCAAGCTGGGCTCTCTTAATCAACACCTGTCCTATTTTTCCCACCATGGTGGCAGGGCTAATGTGATCACGGCTACAAGCGTGTTCCTGTTAATGGTTGGGTCTCCAGAGCTGTGGGACATCCTCCCACCCCACAGCCCGGAAACTCCCAGAAGGAGTTGTGTGATGTATATCCGTGTCCGTCACCATGACACCTGCATTAACACTCTCAGGATCTGGGCTAAACTGGCTGCTGGGGGATTATTTAAAGCACGTGTCCTCTGCCTACACATTAGTTTTAGTCCCCTCAAAGAGACTTTCCAGTGGTCGTCATAGTCTGTTTTTGTCTCTTGTTTTTAATTATAGGACATTGTTTCGAGTCTTGTGTAAGATGCATTTCTTTATAGAACTGGTGGCTAAAAACTATTGGTTGACCATTTTTTTTCAATGGCCAATAATAACAGTGAATATTTTGACAGTAGGATGGCTGAAATTTTAGGGATGCACGATATAGCAGCACTATACCATATTAGAGATTTCTTTTTATTTATTCTATTTGTCCATTTTTGATATATAATCGTGCATGTTCATTTTCCCTGGTTTTACATGTAGATTACATTTGTGATGGTCTAAATAATAATTTATAAAACAATGTTAAATGTAATCTTTAGGAAGTCTCAAAATAAATTAAATAAATTAAATTTTTCATAATGTACATGATGCCTAAATTCACTTGTAGCATTTGAAACGTTTAACTTAAATTTTTCAGTGTTTTATTTTTAATTTGTTTAGAAAAATGTTGAAAATTTTTAATGTAAGCATTTGTAAGCATTTTCTCTATATGTGACCCTCTGTATTTGTTGTTAGGTGATTGTAAGGTCGGGACCTGGCACATTTTTTGGGCTTGCTATCCATGGAAACTACATTTTTTGGTCTGATTGGACTCGGCGGGCTGTGCTACGAACCAACAAGTTCACTGGAGGAGACACTAAAGTTCTTAGAGCTGATATTCCCCACCAGCCAATGGGAATTATAGCAGTTGCCAAAGACACTAATAGCTGTAAGTATTCCAAAATAAAAGAGTGGGCAATGAAAGTGCCTCTGAAACTTTTCATATATGTGTTTCGTGCTTTGGATTTACAGCTGAGCTTTTGCTGGTGGTGGCTTTTTTTGATTTCTAAGGAATAGTAGGAATGATAAATTAGACTGGACTTATTTAGTAACCAAGGAAACTAAATTGGAGACGTAATTAATTTTAAAAAGTATCATCGAGTCAAAGAGGATTCTCTGAACTGTCGCAAATGTGAAAAGTAGGACATTAAAAATGGGTTTAAGAGACTCCCGACGGTTTCTGTTTGTGAGCCTGCTGTGAGGGGTTTTCTCCTCTCATTTGTTTGATCATACCATATGATTGCAGCTGTCTGCCCCTAACCATTTTTACCTAGTGAATGTTACCAGTCAGCACCTCCAGAGAGATGTGTGTTCATGCGAAGACAGATTTGAGGATAACTGCTGTTGTGATCAACAATGTGATCTTACTATCCCTTATGGAACAAAAATATATGGGAATATACTGCAAAATATAATGCGATATATTACATAATACATTTCCATATATGGGAAACTAGTGCTTATATTTTTCAATATACTGCAATATATGCATTGACCATGTGTGGCTATATATTGATACATATAAAATATTTATAAATAAATACAAAAATAGCATTACATTCATACAGTTTTATCCTTTATTGTGTACATATATTGCACATACATGTTCCCATATAAATGTGAATGTATTGTACACACATATATACACACATTCATGGAATGAGTTACAATCAGTGGTTACAACAGACTTCTAGTTCCCAGCATGCTTTGCTTCTGACTGTTAAAGGAGAGTAAATGTTAAAATTAAGTGTTATTTCATGTGTTTTGCTCAATATTGATATAGGGGGAGATCTGTTAGCATTTAATGTTCTATTATTTTGGAATTTAAAAGGTTTTCTGGTATGTGTGAGTTATTGGGGTCACCATTGTGCTGAAGAGTAGAGCCTGTGGTTAGGTTTATGATTGGCTGAACACCATTAAGACTATAATAACTTTATTTAAAAAGTAACGGCTGTGCACGCTATAGCACAGTGATAGTCTCTTTGGTAGAAACTTTAGTACATGCAGGTGTGCTTTTGTTAACTAACTTGAAAATTTTAAACATTTAAAATGTAAATAATTATAAAATATAAGAAATGTGTTATATAATATATTTTAAATGTGTTTATACTGCATGAGTAAATATATCTGCAATATATTATGCATGCAGTACCATATCTAATCACATATAAATCTATATATTATGAAGTATATTACTGCATATAAAATTACATACATTATGATATATTAGTAAATATATTATCACATATTTTTCAATATATGAAAAGCGGCAATTCCTTATGTATTATTCAGTATATTGTAATATATTTACGCAATATATTTTTCTGTATATTTTCAAATATACTGTTAAATCATGTAATATATTGATCATTCATATATAGGAAAATATATTTTCTTTCCATAAGGGATCCTGTACTTTCATCTGACACTATGCCAGGTTAACACACAACCTTTGATTTTTGAGGCTCATTTCCATATTCATGCTGAGTCACAGCACAATGAATTAGAGATGCTGACGGCTCTTCATAAGTACGGGCGCTTCATTCAGCTCCCAGAGGTGCAAAGTTCTGGATTCATACCATTTTCTGACAGTCTGCACATTGATTTAAAACTACTTTGATCAATCTGATTGAATGGACTACTGGTAAAAATGCTTCTATTTAGTTTTTTCATTAAACAAAATATACTATTTGCATAATAATTTGAGTAAAAATTGCAGAATGTCTTTTTGGTTTGTCCTCTTGCTTTAATGACAGCAGCACTCGAACTTCATGAACTGAACAGCTGTTCTTCAGGATGATTTGAGAATGATCCAAAGAGCTTCGTGTTTTAATGAAAGCAAGAACATTCAATGTCTGTACAAAGGAGTCATATGATCAATGTCACAAATTTGCTTATTTAATTATAGTGCAGAAATTAGCGCTTATTTAAATAGAGCCGATTCTGAAATAGTTCTAATCAATTTAATGTTTGTTTTTTTTTGTTTTTTTTTAAATGTTCTTTGTTTTAAATAGTTTTTTATTGTCGTGTTTAATATGACTTTAAATCCCTCATTTCCAATGTGTTCAAACTTTTGGACACCACACTTTTAAATCCAAAAGTCCAACAAATTAAAACACTACTGCTTTCTTTTTCCATTTATGAGATTACACTTATGTTTTAACATTTAACTTTTTTCTTTTGCTTAGAAATTGCACTTTTTGTCGGAACTCCAGGGTATTCAGTGAATAAGCCCCTGATGTATTTGTCAGTGTACTTTAATAGTCAGCTCTTTTTAAGAAAGCAAACCTGTTTTTAGCTCAAAGTTTTATGGATTGCTCACTTCAAAGACTTTGGAATGACTTTTCTCTGTGTTCTTGTTTGCTTGTTGTTTAATATTGTTATTTAGGCTTTTTTTTACTCTGTTGTGATGGTATGTGATGTCCCCTTGTCCCTCTGTTTCAGGTGAGCTATCTCCATGCAGGGTTCTGAATGGTGGTTGTGGTGACCTGTGTCTCCTTACTCCAGATGGCACAGTCAACTGCAGCTGCCGAGGAGAGCGGATCCTGCTCGATGACAACAGATGTGTGTGTAAGTTTCATCTTCACATCCACAGGGCCATGCCTCCCTCAGACTCTCAGGCAATACGAGTCGCTCTATCTCAGAAAGATGTGAAATTACTTTGCTTTAGTTATTCCAGCATTCTGAGTTTAAACAAACATCATTATTGCTATTGCTTATCTAGAATTAGGGATTTGAACTTTTCCCATACCATTTTTACTACAGACATGAATGATACCTCAAATCTTGTGGCTTGTTGAGTAGAGGTGTCCTAATAGGTCAGTGACATGATGCTCATTTTTGTCCTATCAAAAGTTAATTAAAATGAAGTAAAAATACAATGAATATATAATTTCTATATTAGTGCTGTCAAATCGATTAATCACATGTAACATAAAAGTTTGTGTTTACATAATATATGTGTATGTATGTGTATGTGTGTGTGTGTGTGTGTGTGTATATATATATATATATATATATATATATATATGTTAGGGATGCACCAATGTATCGGCCAGTAATCGATATCGGCCAATAAAAGCAGTTATTTTCACTATCAGCCATCAGCTGATTGTTTAAAAACAGTCAGGGTCAATTATATCCTGTCAATCAGAAGGGGACAGAAAAACATGTCAGACTGCAACTCATTCTCATACCTGAATATATACACCAATCAGGCATAACATTATGACCACTGAGAGGTGAAGTGAATAACACTGATTATCTCTTCATCACAGCACCTGTTAGTGGGTGGGATATATTAGGCAGCAAGTGAACATTTTGTCATCAAAGTTGATGTGTTAGATGTGGGCAAGCGTAAGGATTTGAGCGAGTTTGACAAGGGCCAAATTGTGATGGCTAGACGACTGGGTCAGAGCATCTCCAAAACTGCAGCTCTTGTGGGGTGTTCCCGGTCTGCAGTGGTCAGTATCTATCAAAAGTGGTCCAAGGAAGAAACAGTGGTGAACTGGCAACAGGGTCATGGGCGGCCAAGGCTCATTGCTGCACGTGGGGAGCGAAGGCTGTCCTGTGTGGTCTGATCCAACAGACGAGCTACTGTAGCCCAAATTGCTCAAGAAGTTAATGCTGGTTCTGATAGAAAGGTGTCAGAGTACACAGTGCATCGCAGTTTGTTGTGTATGGGGCTACATAGCCGCAGACCAGTCAGGGTGCCCATGCTGACCCCTGTCCACCCCTGAAAGCGCCAACAGTGGGTACGTGAGCATCAGAACTGGACCACGGAGCAATGGTAGAAGGTGGCCTGGTCTGATGAATCACGTTTTCTTTCACATCACGTGGATGGCCGGGTGCGTGTGCGTCGCTTACCTGGGGAATACATGGCACCAGGATGCACTATGGGAAGAAGGCAAGCCAGCGGAGGCAGTGTGATGCTTTGGGCAATGTTCTGCTGGGAAACCTTGGGTCCTGCAATGGGGTCCATGTGAATGTTACTTTGACACGTACCACCCACCTAAGCATTGTTGCAGACCATGTACACCCTTTTATGGAAACGGTATTCCCTGGTGGCTGTGGCCTCTTTCGGCAGGATAATGCGCCCTGCCACAAAGCAAAAATGGTTCAGGAATGGTTTGAGGAGCACAACAACGAGTTTGAGGTGTTGACTTGACCTCCAAATTCCCTAGATCTCAATCCAGTCGTTTTGGCAGCAAAAGGGGAACCACCACAATATTAGGAAGGTGGTCATAATGTTATGCCTGATCGTTGTGTGTGTGTGTGTATGTGTATATATATATATATATATATATATATATATATATATATATATAATTTAACACACGCACGCACACACACATATATATATATATATATAATTTAACAAATAAATGATAATTGTGTAGATATTTTTTTAAATATACAGTATTTAAACATAATGATTAAGATGTGAACACTCCAGTTGTACAGAGAATACAGTATGTTAATACTTTTTACTTGATGAATACACCACGAGTCATCAAACTGAAAATGGTCTAAACATTTTTAAAACAATATGAAACCAACGAGAATACAAAGAGTACATTTCTAAAAACTTATACATGTTGTACTAGATTATTTTGCTTTGCTTTGCTTTTTGTTTTTCTTCCTTTTGAAAGATTTTTCCAGCCTTATGATTTTCACCCTATAGTGGATGAAAAAAAAAAAGATAAAAAAAAAAAAAAACGTATACTTACATTGATTAATGGACAGTAGTAGCACAGATATTTTGGGATGGGTTCTTTTGACTTGTAGCTGCATAGCAACATGCTTAAAACCACTCAGAACATCTTACCCACAGCACTCTTGCATTGTGACAGCAACTTTTGCACCACTCATATTTCTTCAGAAAAGTGTGTAATTTCACCAAATGATGATGCAATTTACAAAAATAACACCCAAGAAGAAATTGTTTATCAGCCACACAATTAATTTTGTTTAGATTTGGTTAGTTTTGCTTGCTAGATTGGTTAATATCTTTTTGTTCTCCTTCATAGCCAAAACGTCCTCTTGCAACATCCACACTGAGTTTGAGTGTGGAAATGGGGAATGTATAGACTACCAGCTAACATGTGATGGAATTGCCCACTGCAAAGACAAGTCAGATGAGAAAATGCAATATTGTGGTAAGTAGCGGATCACAACACTTTGCCATATGTACTCTCCACTCTCACATCATGAAAGCAGTAAGAACGCAGAATTGGTTTAAGGTGGCAGTTCCATTCCCTGAAGCTTCAACCTAATAAAATGAGCCGCTTCTCCTCACTGATTTCAACCAGAGGAGCAAATGGGAATAAGCTCAGAGCAACAGAAAGAGTAAATAAGAGAGAGCATGTGAAGCTTTTTTACCCTGATGTGAAAGATTTGCTGTGCCTTTGCTTTCTGTATCGCTAGACAACAGGAGCTGCCGAAAGGGTCACCGTCCTTGCTACAACAGGCGTTGTGTGGCTAACAGCCGCTTTTGTGATGGAATCGACGACTGTGGGGACAACTCAGATGAGGCATTTTGTAACAGTGGGTATCCTGTGTGTGAATGTTATTATTTTGACATTTTGCATAAAAATTTCACTTAAGGAAGTCATTTATTTTTTTGCAGTCTATAAAAGAAACCATGTTAGACCACAAAAATGACACCCAATTTTCAAGCTGTGAAAGCATTTCACAAGTCATTTTCTTTGGAGCTGTCTGGAAGACCCTGTTATCATCAGTGTATTGCAGTGCATATCATACAAATATCTGCGCACAATATTTCATTCATTTAAGCGCATGTCCAGGTGCTTTAGTCTCTCTGCTCTCAGTGTAAATGAAGTGTCTCTGTTCCAGATGTCACATGTGCTGCGTCTGAGTCATCCTGTCAAGATGGAACTTGCATACCAATATCCTCCTGGTGCAACCAGGTCATCGACTGCGCCGATGCCTCGGATGAAAAGAACTGCAGTAAGGCAGCGTTGCCCATGTTGCAAAGCAGTCCATGTTCCCGTTATCCTACCACAATAATCATTGCCTTGACGTATCAGATTATTAAAGACTACAAATGTAATGCATTCCTAGATTGAACTGAAGATAAATCAATAAACTAAATTCAGCCATCATTTAGTTGCCCTCATGTCGTTCAAAACCTGTATGACTTTCTTTCCTCAGTGGAACAGAAAAGGCACATTTTTAAAGATTGTCCTGTCCGGCTCTTTCCCATATAATGAAAGTGAAAGGGGACAAAATGACAAGAAGCACCATAGAGGTATTATAGTCTAGAAGCAGTCTGTGGGTCTTCTGATGTCATATGATACAGTAGCTTCATATAACAAAATTACAAAGAACAAAATTAAGTCATTATTCACTGAAATTCTTCTCTGCTGTAGCTTTAAAATCCAATATGACAGCATTGACATCAATGACTGCCATTCCAACGTTCAGGGTCAATACGGTTTTTTAAAATGTTTTTGAAAGAAGTCTCTTATGCTTACCAAGGTGGCATTTATTTGATCAAAAAACAGTAAATATTGTGAAATATTATTGCAATGTAAAATAACGGTTCTCTGTTTCATTATATTTTAAAATGTCATTTATTTCTGTGACAACAAATCAGAATTTTCAGTGTCACTTGATGCTTCAGAAATCATTCTAATATGCTGATTTTATTATCAACTTAATAATGATATATGATATATTATTTGATGAATAGAAAGTTCAAAGGAACAGCATTTATTTGAAATAGAAATCTTTTGAAACATTATAAATGTTTTTATTGTCACTTTTGATAAATTTAATGTATCCTTGCTAAATAAAAGTATTAATTTCTCAAAAAAAGTACTAACCCAAACTTCTGAATGGTAGTGTAGTTATATTTTCATTTTGGAGACCCAGCTTCATTTACTTTCATTATATTTCAAAGAGCAGCCTAGATATTATTAAGAAAATCATCTTTTGTGTTCCACGAAAGAGAGTCATGTGAGCAGAACGATGTGTGATTGTGTCAATAATGAGAGTCATTTTTATTTTGGGGTGAACTATCATTTTAATTTTGATTATGGATTGTGTGTCTGCTTGGATGATCATATGGGTTGGAATCATTTGCATCGACCTGTTATGCCGTCTCATGTGACCTAGATAATAAGGTCTTCCTTTTTTTCCCCCAGATCACACAGATTGTGCAGACTTTTACAGGATGGGAGTGGCAGAAAAGGTCTTCATCAGCTGCAACACCACCTCACTCTGCGTTCACCATTCCTGGTTGTGTGATGGAGCCAACGACTGCGGAGATTACGCAGACGAGAGGAACTGTCAGGGTAACACTCAGTATAACTCTCCGTTTGTTAGCTTTGCAGCTTGATAAAGCCAGGTTCCATTAAAATCGAATTAATTTTGTCGAAACACAATATATGAAAGAGGTAATGAAGCAGAGACAAGCCCCTGTCTTTTTCTCCTTGCTTGAAGAGCCTCAAAAGGTACGGAAGGCTGATGAATAATTATTGGTGATTGTCACACTTGCGAAGAGCAGACATTTAAACACTTGCGCATCTCATCCCTACAAAACCGTTGATGAAAAGGTGGCTTGAAAATTAGTCTTGGCAGGTTTCGGTTTATTACTCATTAGCATGTCAGTGCTTTCAAATAGAAGGCAAATGTGAAATTTATCGGAATAGACCTGTTTGAATAGAGATGTACTTTTAATGAGGCAAGAGCACTTTTACACCCTTATAGTTCCATAGAGAATTGCATCACATAAAGATTTCATCTGCCTAGAAGCGATTTTAGAGAGCAAATAATGACCCAAACAACCACTGAACCAAATTCTTACTACACTAAGCAAATCTTGGATTTATTTGTGCTCTTCATAATCAAACACGTATTTTCTCTGACTGCCGCAGTCTCCCACGGGCAGAAATGTGCAGAAGGCCACTTCGCCTGCCCCAGCGGGAACTGCATCTCCAGTGTGTGGCTTTGTGATGGCCAGAAGGATTGTGAAGATGGTGCAGATGAGTTCCAGTGTGGTAAGCATGACTGGTATTAGCCTCCCATTGCTTTTACTCGGCTTGATTTCTCATGTGGAGCGAGAGATTACGGCCCACCTCTTGAGATGGGCTTTGAATGCAGAAATCAATTCAGCTGCTAATACTGAGGTCAAGAGAAGCATTTTCAGGTGATAAAAACCAATCTTCATGTGTACTTGTGCCCTTGGAGGCTTGCGTGTATGTATATAACTAGATCCCTGAAAGCATTTTTAGTTCACAAAAAGGTTGTATGAAATTCAGATTAGATAGACAGATAGATAGATGTGAATATCGATGAAGGAAGAAACGAACGAGCAAATACCTATGCACCTTATCTAACTTGCACATGCTCCCTTTCTTGGATTTCAAAGGATATTTTTCTCCATAAAATTACATAACATCTTAGCTCACTGTCAGCACTTTGAATGGAGATAGGATATCTGCAGATATAGCAAGGACCATCAGGCAGTCAAGGAGAATCATGGGAATTTGAGACCAATCTATCCTGCTGTGCCCCTTAATTTCATTCTCCATGGTCTAACCCCAGGAGTGGACCACTCTAACTCTTTTGGCAGGCAAAGTCTGTCTAGAATAGAACTGAAAGGTGGAAAAAAAAAAAATACTTGGCTTCGATGTAAACTGACATTTTGTATCGCAATTTGCACATGCATAGACATGTTGTAGTATATAATTTTGTTGACATAATTATATCCCTGCAGATCTGTGAGATATTTTAATAATGAAAGGATATGAAAATGTCTTATTTAGGCATGTCTATAGTTCAGAAGTCTGAGATTTTTGTTTTTGAAAGAATTCTCTTATACTCCCCAAAGCATTTATTTGATCAGGAATACAGTATAAACAGTAATATTGTGAAATATTATTAAAGTTTAAAATAACTTTAAAAATACTTTTTTTTTTTTTTTTTTTTTTGGTAATTTATTCCTGTGATGGCAAAGCTGAATTTTCAGCAGCCTTTACTCTAGTCTTCAGTCTCACATAATTCTTCGGAATCAACCCCAAACTTTTGAACAATAGAGTATACAAACACATAAAGAACTGTGGTAATGCGGCAAACTACAATCATTATCGACTGACTTGACGAGAACAAGAAATAGGAATTGTTTCCGTACACAAGCTTTTATTTTGCTTTTCACTTTATTTGGTCAGTTTTGCCACAAAAGAAATTTTGTACATTTTAAATCCATAGATCAGCTGAAATATTATTTTGTCATCTTTTAGAATTGCGCTACCATGTAGACATCCTCGAAACAGACAGACAAGGACTAAAAGCCATAATGTTCCAATTTTAAGTTTCCAAGGGTAAAACTGCTGCTCAACACAAAGAACATACAGATAGATGTGTCTGCTAGTACTATATGTTTGTGATGGATGTCAGGATAAAAGTGTGATTACACAACAAAAATGCAGGAAACACTATTATTCTGCTTCATTGCATCTTCATGTAAAAGCCACTTTGAGAAAGACTGACGTATTTATGGTGTGTTTTGTCATTGCTGTGTTTTGAAAGCACAAGTAATATAAGTGTAATCCAGAGGTCTACCACAAAGTCTGCTGAATTTAGAAATAAAGAAACAATCTCTAAAAGCATTCAGTTAGAGTTGAGTCGTAAATCATGGATGCCATTTTTCTAAGCACTGTTATTTGTGACTCATAAACTATTTTGTTGATAGACTCCTCCTGTCTGTGGAACCAGTTTGCTTGTTCAAAGAACAAGTGCATAGCGAAGCAGTGGCTCTGTGATGGCGAAGATGACTGTGGAGATGGGGTGGACGAGAGCGTGGATCTCTGCGGTACGCATATGACCTCTCCTTCCATTCTGTGTGACTGTAAATGTTTCTTTTTTCTGTTTCCTTTAAAGGCAGCGTTTTGAATGATTTGAGTTTATACACTGGCTAAATGTGATGCAACTATTATAAATTGGCCAATTATAAAAATGCAATCATGTTTTAATATATTACTACATATTTGTGGTAAACAGTCGTTTAATTGGATTGTAATGAAATGTCAGTGAGATATTAATGATATTGCCCTGTTCCTAATAATGGCAAATGCAATTAAACACAATAAATACTTTTCAGAACTTGATAAGCAAAACTGAACTTCCAAATGTGTGCTATGTATAACCGGTCCTACTTGACCCACTCAGAGCGGGATTCAAACTGGCGTCTCTGGCATGGGAGGCCTGCAGTCTCTAGCATGCCTCTTGAGGCCAGGGGAGTGAGGTTTACATGCCCAGCTCTTACTGGCTTAGCTCCGTTACACTCACCCCCCCCAAACCTTACTCCCATCCGGGTCACGGCACCAAATGCGACGGTCTCGCTTGACCCGCTCCAAGTGGGATTCGAACCGGCGTCTCAGGCATGGGAGGCGGGCACACTAACAAGGACGCTAAAGACCGCAGTCGCTAGCACACCTCTTGAGGCCAGAGGAGTGAGGTTTACATGCACAGCTCTTACCTGCTTGCCTCCGTTACATATGCATTTGCTAAAAAGCTTCCTAGTGTTACTGTGTGATTCCTCTAAATATTCGTCATTTATAATTTCTAGTTCTGAACAACAATTAATGGTGCATTACTAACAAAATATTGTCCAGGTTCGGTGACCTGTGCCCCGGGGTTATTCAGTTGTCCAGGCTCGTACGCATGTGTCCCCAAGCGCTGGTTATGTGACGGGGAGAGAGACTGTCCCGATGGCAGCGATGAGCTCGCTGCAGCTGGCTGTGGTAAATATTACCATTGATCTGTTTAAAATGTCTTCTGCATGTCGATGTGTTATCGATGAAAGCTCCCTTCAGGTGTTGTTCTAGCAGCGATGTTGGCCATTCATTATAATTGGCTATTTGATACGTGCTCAGGTCAGGATTTAAAAACTCAATGACATCCATTGAATAAGATATTCTTAACCACAGGCACTTCATTAGTGATGCATTTTGTAACATGTTAGAGTCCAGGCTGTGGTAGAAATGGGTTTGACTGATATGACTAGTAACCCAAGGTGAATAAAAGTCTTAGTGAGAATTAATTAAGCTCAAGGTTCTAATGTTTACCCTGCAGCTCCGAATAACACATGTGATGAGAATTCCTTCAGATGCCTTAACAAAGGCTGCATTCCAAAACGCTTCGTTTGTGACCATGACAACGACTGTGGAGATGGTTCGGATGAATCGGTTGAATGTGGTAAGCATCTGTCTGAATTAACAAATCTGTCTTTTTTTTCCACATCTGTGTCTTTGGTCACTATAGGTAACTGCTTTTCCCTAAAGAAATTTGTGAAAGCTAATTTTATTTATACAGTAAACTGAATATCATTGAAATAGTAAAGTGCAGTATTTTAATGTAAAAACTCAGGCATTTCTCAGTTAATTAAAGCTCTACAGTGAGCCTTAGGCTGCTCTGTGCTCGTATTATTTGTACTATACATTCTTAATTAAGAAGAACAATTTCAAGAATAGTCAGTATTATACTTCAGTTATTGGGGTTTCCTAAAAATGTTTTAAAACTTTTTTTGTGCTTAAAACTGAAACATCTGTGGGCTTTTTGATGGAGAACTTGGCCCCTGGTCTTCACAACATGAAAGGACAGCCTCTCCACAGGACATCATCCATGTGCATACGCCCTCATAATTTATTATACTAGAACTTATTGCACTGAGGTTAAAATATGAAATAGAAAGTCTGGGAAATTATTCATAACAAAAGAGATTCAAAGAGATCTCATTCATTTCTAGAAACTGTCGCTCAAGAAGTATGCAGATTATTTTACTAAAAAGTAACATCTCATAGTTTGTTTCATACTTTTTGTTTAATATCCATCTTGCAAAGTTCACCCCAAATTAAAAATCAGTCATTATTTACTAACCCTTAAGTTGTTTAATAGCTTTTTTTTTTTTTTTTTTTTTTGCTGTTTTTTTAAATAATGATGTATATATACTATATTTTTTTATTTCCATTGAAAAGCAAAAAATATTTCTCAGTATCCATGAAAGTGAATCATATTTAAGACTGTAAAGATCACATAGTCATTTAGATGTTCTTGAGTCAAGTGAACAACCTTTGTGGTACTTTTATGGATATGAATTGCTGAACACTTTTATTGTAAAAAAAAAAAAAAAAAAAAAAAAACAGCAGCTTTGACATTCCACTAAATATCTGTATTTGTGTTCCACAGAAGAAAAATTAATCACTCTTGAAATGAATGCTGAGAGAATTTTCATTTTTGTATGAGCTGTCCCTTTAAGATCTCCGTTTGGTAGCAGAGTGTGTCAGTGTGCTGACAGTCGTCACTCTTTCCGCAGTGTACCGCTCATGTGGGCCAGATGAGTTCCGCTGTGCTGATGGCCGATGCCTGCTCAGCGCGCAGTGGGAGTGTGATGGTTACCCAGACTGCCCTGACCACTCTGATGAGCTGCCCCTCAACCTCAAATGCCTGGCTGCCGGTAATGGCCCAACAGAGCTGTGCCTGAAATATGTTTGACTGATGGATGTAGGGCTTACTGAACATCTGAGGGAATACAAGTGGCCAAGGAACATCATGGATAAAAGCAGGGGGCTGAAGTGGATAACTTTGACCTGCGGGGATGGCATGTTTTCAGCTGAGCGTACCAAGCATTTAAAGAGAAAAAAAGGCCTTGCACTTACTGGCAGTTGCAGGAAGCTAGAAATATCATTTGGCTTTTGTTGGATTGCAACTTTGATGCCCTCTAGCTTTGCAGAGCTTAAGCCATCCAATCATTCATGTTTTTTCCAAAAGCATTTTTACATTTTAAGTTTGGTTTTCAACACAACAAGTCTGTATTGTTTGTATTGCTTTGTACTTTTTCCTTAATTTGTTTCCTTTGTTTTTACTTTCCTCCTTTATTTCTAGAGAGCTTATGCAACAGTTCCTTTTTCATGTGCTCAAATGGCCGCTGTATATCTGAGAAGAGTTTATGTGACCTGAAAGATGACTGTGGAGATCGCTCAGATGAGAAAAACTGCAATGTCAATGAATGTCTGAACCGTCGTGTCAGCGGATGTACGCAGGATTGCCAAGACTTACCAGTGGGATACAAGGTTGGTCAATAATATCTATATACTGTATATTGTACTTAAGGTTGTCATTTTATCTGATTACTTTAGTTGGGTTAATTTTAAAGACAATAATTATATGAAATTAAAATTATTTGTGTGTATATATATATATATATCCTGCTTTGTTGATGGAGATATGGTTTATCATGTTAGTGTCACTACATATTTAAGCTTTATGTGTTTTCACAGGACTTTCAAAAAATTATCCAACCAAAGCTTGTCTCCCTTATTTGGAAACATTCAGTCAATGTCTTTCAGAATATAACATCTGCATTTATAACTTCAGCTACTAAATTTTCAATTTTTCATTGACAATTCCATATAATTGAATTGCAGTTATGCATTTCCTCACAATCTAATTGTACAGATAACAGCATCAATTATATTATTTCAGTTATTTATTTGTTTGTTTGTACATGTTTATTCTATTAAAAATATATTTATGTATACGTAAAACAGTTATATTTGTAGAGTATCGTTATATATCTGTGCAGTATTGTGTTCTGAAGAAATATATATATGTGTGTATTCCTTGTTATGTATACTGTATCAATTGTATACAGTGTTATTAAGTGTTCTGAAGAAATACACATCTATCTTTCTTGTGCACAGATATGTTATATGGAAAGGACAAAAAAGAGATTTAAAATATTTGACTATTTTTCATTGTGAGAAAGAGTTGACATATTGCAAATAATAGCTAGTTGCTAGACTACTCTTTTTCTGTTTCAAAGATCTGGCAATTCTTTTCATTCTTGGCTTATTTTATGCGACTTCAAGTTTTGCACAAATGTAACTATGATGAATTGATTTGCAGAAGCTGCTGTGTTATTGTTTCTGCAACATCTTTGCACTGAATTACTTGGGCAAACATTCAAAGACCAAAGAAAAAGCTATAGCAACGATTTGTCCCAGTTTTGTTTCATTGGTACTTAATTGGCATACTCAGATCAAGTTTAAACAAAGACTTGTACCTTCGGGAGTTGTCTGGAGGCATGCCTTAAGGAGCACGATTTATGAGCTAATTCTCTCTAGATACAGACACTTCTGCTGTGTTACTGATGGGCAAACTAGGTGTCAGGAGTGCCATGTTCACATAACCTGTGATCATCAGAGGTGTTTGGAGGCAGTGTCATTTCCTGGCATATTTCCAACCAGTCACCCTCAAAATCGATAAAGACATTACAAATACTGTAGGTACTGGAACTGAGTCAAATCCTGTAGGTAAAGAGTCTGACCTCATTCACTGTGGTACAAATGAAGGGATCATAAGGAAACCATTGAGTTTACATACTGAGCAAAAAGCATCAATAATTAAATCCAGCTGCAGTGATTTGGAAAATTTGAAAACGCTTAACATAACATCATTGTGAATCATATTTATCAGTAAAATGCCAGCAGTTTGTTGTTGTTGTTGTTGTTGTTGTTTTTTCTGGTACAACTTTTAAACCAAATGATTTGGAACGACATGCAAATGACCTCAAATGATGGCACAATTTTCATTTTTGAGGGTTATACACCTATTAGTTTGTAAAATGAGTATGGAACTGAAACAAAGTGGAATTTTGCCAAGGTGGTCTCAGCAGAGAGGGTTCTTTTTTTTCTTTCTTTCTTTTTTGTTAATGGCAGTTTTAGAATCAAAACCTCTCAATTGTTATTTTTTCACCAATGTGTCTAGTGTAAGTGCTGGCCAGGATTTCACCTGAAGAATGATGGGAGAACATGTGTTGACATTGACGAATGCTCCACCACCCTACCCTGCAGTCAGAACTGCACCAACACTTACGGTTCCTTTAAGTGCTTGTGTGTAGATGGCTATGAAGCGTCCAGAAAAGACCCCAACAGCTGCAAGTCTCTTTCAAGTAAGTATCATTTGGTGAATTCCCCCCAGAATGTGTTTTAACTGAACTTAACTTGGCAATTGTCCAGCTCCTTTGCATCAAGCCTTTATATTTCTCACAGCTGAAGAACCCTTTCTTATACTTGCTGATCTTCATGAAATCAGAAAATTAAGTGTTGATGGATCCAATTACACTCTCCTGAAACAGGTAAAGCTCTACGTCAACTGTTTTTCTAATTACATGACTCCCATTTATTGTTTATTTTTATATCACACCTTGAAAGGTTGCCCATGTAATCTGCCCAGCCGAGGCTGCTGTATTGCTACATGAAATTGTTACTGGACTTCAGAGACCAGATCATAAGCTAGAACTGCTGTGTTTGTAAAAGCCTAATGAAGGACCAATTAAGCTGTGGTGACACAACTGTGAATACAACACAGTGTCTATTGTCTCCTATGCCCTTTGAAAACACTAATTGAAGTCATTAACTAGTCCCTTGGCTTGGTGGAACATCACATAAAAGAATTAAAAACACTCCATTGCTGCTCTTCAAAGTGAGTCTTAAAAGTACTTTTACCTTTTACTTTTAATATCAGTTGTTATAACAGTCAGGCCAACTGATTGATATTTTGCCATTTTGAGATTGTAATATTACATTTTATAAAAATACTTATAGACAGGTCAATGGATAATAAACAATTTCTGTTTTCAAAAATGTTAATGAGTTTTGATTAAATATTATATAAACTCAAAAATGAATAAATCCTGTTATTACTCAAATATTACTCAAACTTGCATTATTACAAAATTTTATTCGGTCAGTCGACCTTCCTCAGGCTTACAACACATGCAAAAGTATCAGCAAATTTAAAAACAACAGTTTGAGTACTTGCAGCTGTTAATAATGAAAAATCCCTCACATCCAGTATAGGATTCAAAATGAGAAAAAGAAAGTTCAAATACATGTTACAAATAACCAAAAAGAAAATGGAAACTTAATTCTGTAATAATTCAAAATAAGTGTTATTTTTATTTTAGCAGATTTCTCAATGTATTTTGCTGTCACTAAATAGTATTTTCTATACAGTATATCTGCATTATATTGATCATCAGCCTGGTCATTGGCTATTAAAAAAAATCCATTTAAAAATCTGGAAATCCTGTCAAACAAAATCCATTAAATATTGTAGCCTTTACTTTGAGGTTCTACATCACAGGCAGTAATTTGTTTGCAGAGATGATTTTTTTCTTTTGCATATTCAACAACTCATCTGAAACAAAGCGTTTGGCACACATTATTGAATGGCTCTATGAAATGTCATTTTGACTTTATATGTAACTTCTGATTGGCCTGGTGTAGCAAGTTGAGTTTCCCTGTGCTATTATCCACAGCTGGTGTCATTAGAGGCCTATAGTCATTACCATCAAAATGATGATTCGTAGTGAAATGTGAGTTTCCTCAATTCTGCGCTCGTTACATTATTCATATCAATTGAGGCTGTCATCCAGGGGAATGTCTATAGGGCTCTCAGAAAACTCTCCCCTTTATGGAGTAGTCTCATCCGCAATCATTTATTCCATTTTGTTTAATAAGAGTGATGGGAGGAAAGCTTTTGCACTTAAATATGAGTGGAATATGAGTGGACCCTGTGGCCTCTTCCTTTCCTTTGTTGACCTCATACTAGCATAATGCATGACCACGTTTGCTCTGTGGAATGCTAGTTAGCTATTTATCGAGCTGCCGTATAGTATCCATAATTAAAGCATCCTTCAGTTTGAGGCATGACCTGTGCAGTAAGTAAGAGATAATATACAGTCACCTGGTCTTTAGAAGCACACTTTTATCACCCCGAATGGTTTGATTTTGCAAAAATGACTGGCTGACTGTACATTATCCTGCTTATTATTTATCATCTTCTACTAAGGAAAAAATAGTTATTACATCATAGAAAGCAACCGTCCTGGCAACAAGACAAACATCTCTTATTCTCTTATTTGTGTTTTCACTGATGTCACATAAAAACATATCTTGTTGTGGATTTAAGATAAAACTGGAGGTTCTGGCCACAAGATAAGGCTAAAGGTCTTTGTGGGTCTCACAGTGCTGATGATCTGATGGGGGAATCAGACCTTTTCTTCATCTGCCATCATGCCAGTTGCCCGATCTTAACAGCCGTGATGAAGTGGGCAAAAGAAGGGGGGGCTAGTGAGCGGTAGACTGAGTGACAGCAGCTTGATGTGAACATGACAGTAACGAATGTACCCTCAGCATTCCCTCTGAAGGCTCTCTGAACTGCTTCCCTGGATTCTGAAGCCAACATTCACGTGCATCCAGCGCACACTGCGTCCTCTTCTAAAATCAATACGATGAAGAGACATCAAAAGAAATGTATTCTCTGTATGTTTCATGTCTGTAGTATATTCTTGCCAGATCCTGTCGTGATAAGCGTACGCGGAAGTGGCTAATTAAGCCCTCCAGCTAATTAAATAGCAGAACAAATGCGTAACATCTCATTCTTTTTTGTTCTGCATAGTTGATCTGTGCTGACTGCGGCCTTTACCCAGCTAATACATCATGCTGACTGCGCTAACAGTCACATTTGTTGTGCAGTCCATCTCGTGTCGTTACTTAATTCACCTCTATTACCTCTATGTTGTGTTTCCTTCTGACTTCTGTAGGGCCTTAACAACATTATCAGCTTAGATTTTGACTACAAGAAGGAGTTCATTTACTGGATTGACTCCAGCAGACCCAGCGGCCGGAGGATAAACAGAATTCGCCTTAACGGCAGTGACCTCAAGGTATGTATGCTTTCTCATTTAATTATGGTGGGTCACCTAGGACTGGAAATAATGCTAATAGGTCTGGACAAGCTGTTATACGGCATGTTAGCAACAGGGATGCGATGAAGAGGTCTAAAGTCAACATCTGAATATTAGACATCTGTAGTCATACAGCCATAAATATAAATGCTCATTTTAGCATTATTTGAGGGACTCATTAAGGTCACATGGTTAGCGCTTAGATGCACATCTCTGCCGTGTACCTGCTGAGCAACACTTTTCCCTATCTCATTAGCTTCATTGCAGGGGCCAAGAGCCTCATTTGGCTTCATTACACAGTGTTGCCCCCTCCTGATTTATCACCCCTGCTCAGCACAAGCTAAAGACATTTGAAATTCATTAGCATTTGTGGGTGTAATTTTCAGAATTTTGGAAATAGAGACAATGCAAGCTGGTACAATATGTTTAGATTGTGTAGGAGACCTTTACCCATCATTCGCTGCAGGGGATATAATGATGCAGCTCCTTTGCGGAAGAACAATGTAATTGATGATTTTATTAATACATTATTTAGTGACATGGAGACACGGTATTATTTTCTTCTCCCACTATGTTGGAGACACATGACAATAAACTGACTTTGACTTAATATAAAAGTGTCTATTCTAAACACTGTCTCAGGGAAATTGGAAACATTATGAAGGACTCTAGTCACACCGCACAATCATTTTTCACCTATCCATAAAGCGAGTCAGGTTCTTCAGCACATGCACATCAAGATTGAAGAACATCATCTACTCCAATGTCGTAAGACTGCTTATTGACACTGTTACTTCTACACATAAATCTATGATTCATTCACACTACACACTCATTTAACCTAATTAGTCATATCTCATCTCAGATCGCTTACCATTAACACTTTTTTTGTTTGTTTTTTTGTTTTTTGCACTTTTTACCATTCTACCTTGAGAATTCCTCCTTTGTTTTTGCTGCATTTGAGTACTCTTTCTATTTAAAGGGTTAGTTCACCCAAAAATGACAATTCTGTCATTAATTACTGTCGTTCCACACCTGTAAGACCTTCGTTCATCTTCGGAACACAAATTGAGATGATTTTTGATGTGTTCTGATGTAGAACCTGGAAAAGTATTCTCGTCGCTTCATAAAATTAAGGTTGAACAACTGCAGTCACGTCGACTATTTTAACAATGTCTTCAGTACCTTTCTGAACCTTGAAAGTTGTGGTTAAATTGCTGTCTGTGGAGGAGTCAGATACCCCTTGGATTTCATCAAAAATATCTTAAATTGTGTTCCGAAGATGAACGAAGGTGTTACGGGTTTGGAACGACATGAGGGTGAGTAATTAACGACAGAATTTTCATTTTTGGGTGAACTAACACTTTAATAATTGAACATATTATATACATGAATAAAATATACATTTATGTACACTGTATACACTTTTACATGCATCCTGCATTTATGTTGCTATATGGTTCTGTACATGTCTATGTCTGTGTAGTTTTTGTTTGCACTGCCTGTTGTTGTTTTTTTTTGTTTGTTTGTTTGTTTTTTTTGATATTGTATGTTGTCTTAGCTCTGCAAGAAGCTCCCCATATTATAGTATCCATAATTAAAGCATTGCCTGTTCCTTCAGTTGAAGCATGACCTGTGCAGTAAGTAAGAGATGATATACAGTCACCTGGTCATTAGAAGCACACTTTTATCAACTTGAATAGGTTTATTTAGCAATAATGACTAGTTGACTATACATTATTCTACTTATTATTATCATCTTACTACTTCTAAGGAAAAATAGTGTATTACATCATATAAAAGAACCGGCCTACAAACAAGATGAACACTGGAACAATATTGCAATATAAATTTATAGATTGTTATTTATCTCTTTATCTTTATCTCTATATGCATATTTATTACCACATAATCAACTTTTTTTTCAGACTTTAGATGCATGATTTTGCACAACTGATAAACGAAAATGAGGAGCAAGTTATAAGACAGCCGCTAGCAAATTTTTGGAATCTGGGAACAATGCACCATGGGTTTGATCACTGTAACACAATGATTAACTCTTGCACTGGAGCACGTTTGGCATAATGCTTCAGGCAGTGCCTTTGGTGTAATTCAATAAGGGAATTTGTCTATTAATACTGCATGTAATGGGCCAAAGTTGATATGATATTGTATGTGGCCTCATTCGTTAGCATGCTGAACCACTACAAGCAACTTTCAATTATTCAGGTGATCCATTTGGCTCTGTGTATGTGAATATTATATCTAAGTTGGTAGTCACCAATTAGGACACAAGCCATAACTAAAACCCTTCAATAATGGCTAAAAGGTGATTTTAGCTATCATGCATACACACACACATATATATGTAGTGATTTGGACTAGCCTCATACGAGGGTACCACAAATGTAGTTATTTATGGTCTTAAATATTAATACTAATATTTTGTATTAATATTAATATTGGGTCAGATGATTCCTTCCAATATTTTCGGGGCACCAGCCAAGGGGTCTCACCTTGACAATAAAGAACAATCATGGAAGATTGTTGACTGAATTACAATTATATAAATTGGAGGAAGTATATCATCTGACCAATCTGAAGGATTTGTAAGATATCGTTAACTTGTAGAGCCTCTTACTGTATTATCAACACAAGGACGACACAAGTGTAATAAATGGATTTTATTAACAAAAGGATAGACAAGAGTAACTAACAAATACTGAATGGATAAAGTGCAAAAAGACTGATAAATGCAAGTGAATGAGTAGGATGTTACGTCTGCCTGGTCGTGCTGAATCCGAGCGGTGACGTCTTCCACTTGTTGAGCTGAGCAGCGTTGCAGTGGGAAGAAAGGAGTTGGAATCCGTTTTAACAGCCTTGAACACAAAGTACTTGTGAACGTTGAACTCCTGGAGCACAGAGAAGGTCCTTTTCCTGGAACACGCAGAAGAAGAAGCCTTGAAGGTTCTGATGTCTGTGCAGACGATCCTTATTCTCTGGAACATGCAGACGGAAGGATCTTTAGATTCTAAAGTAAGTGCAGATCCGGGCAGTCTGGAACACGCAGATCTGGAGGATCTCTGATGAGAGGATTTTGAAGTTGGTGCAGAAGATATTTTGAAGATGGGGGGCTAAGCTTGTAGTCGTTGTCTTCAGTGCAGTTTTCCAACTCCCCAAATTCACTTCTTGCAGAACTTCCTTGTTTCTCTCTTTAGAGCTTCAGAGTCTTGAGAGAGCAACTTCACAACTCTGTGGAGTTGGACTTAGCTTAGCACATCTTGGGACCGGAACCTTGAACCGGGACTGGAACAGAAACTGGAGCCTGGAACCAGAACGGGAAACTGCAGCAGCCCAACTGGAACAATTCTCTGTCTCAGAAACAAGTCTTTTAACCTGTCCCGAGAAGGAGGGAAATGCTAATTGGCACCTTTCAGATCCAGTGTTTTGATTAGCTGATGCTGTCAGAGGTGGCCACTGGATGGCCCCCCTCTTGCATGAGGTTCATTTGCATATCTTCAAGTTCCTTAAGGTTTTTCCTATGCATAATTCACTTTCCAAACCAATTTCAGATTAACCTAGGCATCGTGCTGAAAACATAAAGACCAAACGTCATTGAGTTTTATTGAATTTTTACCTATGCATTCATGTATACCTTAATAGGTAAGTTTGTATATTTTGCATGTACACAAACAGCACTCATTAAGTATATACAGTTCTGTTAATAGAAATGGAGAAGATTTCACACCTTGATCTCAGGACTGGGAGACTTGGGTGAACAATGGTGCAAATGGTGATGAGATCAGTCTGTTCAATGACATGCTAATGTCATCATTCTTCCTTTGCACAAATGGTCAGGGTGATTGTCTTTGCAGGATTATCTGCTAGCTATTTCCTTGTTTGCTTCTCTTGGAGGTGTGAGTTTTGGAGTCCTGTGCTTTTCATCAAGGCAGATGAGGTGATGAGGGGAGTCTTCCTTCGTGTCTGCCTGCTGATCACTACATATATATCCCTTAAATGCATGAATGTTTTGCCAGTCATTTACATATTTGGTTCTTTAGCGACCCAGATCTATATCTAACACAGATGGATCTCTAACTAGTATAAAACTGTATTGATATTTTAATAATTACAAAAGCATAAAATAAAGCATATTCCGATACCTTTTGGAACTTGGAAGGGTTCAATTTGAGCAGATACTTTTTACCATCATCACTGTCATTGTCAGAGCTCATTTCCCCAGTACATTCAGCATCTGGTTCACATTCGCAATTTCATGATAATTTCAAAACTATCATTTTCAACATCTTCTAAATCAATATTTTGATCTCTGACAGCTTCTTCACCACATCCACTATAAAGTAGTGATCGACCGATATTGATTTTTTAGAACCGATACCGATAATTTGTGTTTATGTGCCCGATATTTATTTATAAATATGAACCGATGTTTATTTACTGTTATACTTCTGTTTTTGACCCGATTACAACACCACTGAACTGAACAAACCATTTTATTTATAACAATCACTTGCATAGAAAACAAAAAAATTTTCAAAAAAAACAAAAAACAAAAACAAAAAAACAAAAAACAAAAACCCTCCTTGCATAGAAAACAAAAAAATGTTATTTATACACCAATAAATAGAGGGGTCTGAAAGTGCAAAAAATAAAAAAGTGCACTGTTAATAAACTGTTTTTGTTTAAAAAAATAAAATCTTCGATGAGGTAAAAAAAAAAAACAAAAAAAAAAAAAACAGGTAAAATAAATAAAGCACATAAAAGTAATTCTAACCAATTAAAAAACAATAAAACAATCCAAACCACCTGAAAAAATAGCACTGCTATTTTAATGTAGCTTAATACTCCCAGTTGAGCAGAACTAGGTTGTAGTGTAGAAGACAGAGTCTTTCAGCATTCTGCCCCGTAAGCCTGCCCCGTTTGTTTGTTGAAAATTAGTAGTCTTTCATGTTAATTTTAATCTTCATATTACAAAAATAATTTTATTTATAAAAAGCATCAGCAGCAACACTAATGTTAACAATAAGCAAAATAAATGTAGAATGTCTAATGTTTTCAAATGGAGAAAATAAATTAAAGACAGGAGTCATATCAACTTTGCAGAAATGTAATACTTCATTTTAAACTACAGTTTTAGTAGATTTATAAGCTGTTTAATGGGCTAAAGAGTGAAGAATAATTCGCTGGATAATGTTAAATAACTGAATAGTATTCTCTGGAATATTGGAATATAACAAACAAAACATCGTATTTTATTGCATTTCTCAACTGGTATGTTATATCAGAATTATTAATAATGTTTTTGTCGTTCTAGATGATGAAATATCTGCTGACAAAGCGCTGTTTATCTATGCATTTACACATAACTATACTCAAACTGCGATCGCTCGCGGAGATAATAAATAATTAATTTCCATAAAGTTGTGTTTACTTGGATGTTTATTAGCGAATTCATGGTTATATAGTAAATGTTTATATAATGACGGTGTTTTGAACAAGTCAATCTTGTTAAAAGTTACATGCGGTGGCCGTGGAGCATATTTCCTGAGCATCAACCCGCCGAGTGAACAGCAAAATGCAGACGACTTCACGAGACTAATGATGAGCATAGACAACAGAGAGAGAATTAAATTCAGTGCTTTTATTTCCAACATGTGCTCATTCATGGCTGTATTATTTAATTCATGCAAAGTTACATCTTTACTGGGACAAGACTTGACTGATTATCTTACGTGACTCCGTGAGCTTGTCTCTATTTCTTAGAGACAAGCTGCATAAAGTAGCTACATTTCAGGCATTTATGTAACACATCTAATTTGTGCATTAATGGCTGTTATGTTAAATAAAGTTTACTAATTACAGCAAAGCAGGTAAGTAAGTATACTTTACCTGTGCACGCAGTTGTCTCGTCTCCCCTCAGATGCGCTGTAATGGCGATCCTGCGCGCAATTCTCAAAACACCCACAAGATGGCGGCGTTTATCGGTAAATCTGATATTACAAAACCGATATCTGATTATGGTAAAATGCTTAAATATCGGGGAAAATATCGGTAAATCGATATATCGGTCGATCTCTACTATCAAGTGACAGTGACACTAATAAATGATTGCGTACAATACTTGATCTGCAGTAAATCGCTGAGCCATTTCAAGTTTTGCTGATAATACGTGTGTTCTTTTGTTATATGTCTGCGGTAATTACGAGTGAAACATCACGTCATCATTGTGTATCAGACATTGGCACTTTGAGGAATAAAGGTGAATTGCAATTAAGTCATCAGAGATTCAATTATTGTTGCAGAAAAAAATATACAGTAGTCAACATTTGAAGTGGATCAAAACCTTTCATCAAAGTTGTCCTAAAATCTTCTTTTTAGGACAACTTTGAACTTTTTAGATCCACTTCAAATGTTGACTACTGTACTTACACTATTACATACCTAATAATTAGAAAACAGACATTCTTTTATATATTTTTTCTTGTTATATTGTTTATAATGAATAGATTGGGGAATACTAAGGATGATGTCTAACTTTAAAAAAATTAATGAGGGGAGGGTAGTGAATGACGTCCCGGGTCGATAAAGACCAGAGGTATGCGTTTAAGGGATACATGTTTTCTTGCACTGCTACAAAGAACTTAATAAGATAACACGTTTACTTGCACATGCACTACAAATTATCTTGCACTCTCTGCTGCTTGCCCTGAAATACCTCTTTTGCACAATATCATGTACAGTATTTATGTAAAGTACTTGTATAGTTTGTCTGAGATTATGTATATATTGTCAAATATTTATAGTATATCTATAGTTAAATTACCCACTCTCAGTAGGTTAGCTATGTATAGGTTCAAGATTGTTTCTTACTTCTATTGTTGTATGTTTATATTTATGTTTAATTATGTAGCACCGTGGTCCTGCGAGGCACGACATTTCGTTCCACTGTATGTCTACTAGGGGTTGCACCGACTAATCGACTAGTCGACTTTAATGCTCTGCCGTGACGCTTTAAGCATGACGTCGACTAGTCGCTGGCCATGGCCTATAGAGGGCGCAGCAGGATAAAGTCCACATTTATGCTCCATATCCAGCAGTTACTGACAAATAAATGCATACTCCAATAGCGCTCCACAAGATATGTTTGATTATACCATCTGGATTCTCAATATTGATCGGATGAATGCTTGTTTTAAACCGCTTGTTTTAAACCGCTTGTACACGTAAGTTAATCGCCGTTCTAAACTGTGCTGCTACATTACGCACACACATAGATAGTATAGCGCGCAGATCGCGCGCACTCACAGAATCATTCAGTAGCGCAGAAATGTATTGTCAACACTGTTCTGTGATTTATCAATAAAATAGCTTAGAAACTAAAAAGTTCTAGCATATATTTCTTAGTAACTAAAACCCACAGCTTCACTATTTGTAGAGGGAAGCTGCCAGGTAGAATTAATTCACACACTCGCTCTCTCACTAATGCATTCATAAGAGTAATCTTTACTCTGCTACATTATCTGTATCTGATTTAGAACGAGCAGAAATCTGTGAGAAATATAACGACCCAAAAACAAAAGAACTGATAAAAATAAGCTGTTATGTAGGAGAAATATTTGTGGGCAGTGTCATATCATGCCATAGCTGTGCACCTCAGCTCGAGGTTCAGACTTAGGGCTTGTTCACACAGACCGCATTTTTGCTTTCAAAAACGCAAGACGCGGGCAGTGGAATGGGGTAAAAAACACAAGATCTCAGGACGTGTTTTTTAAAAAAAGTTGAACTGATTTGAGTGACACGTTTTTAGAATGCCATATCATGCGCGATACGCTGCAAAAGACGCAAGACTTGCGCAACGGACATACATGTCTGTCTATAGCGCGTTTACATAGAATAACAATGGAAAAGTAGCGCATTGGAATGGAAAAGCGCGTTCTGTGTGAACAGCCCCTTATTTGTTCATTAATGACGTCATCATCGACTAGTCGACTCGACTTTAATCACATAAATGTCGACTTTAAAAAATCGGAAGTCTTTCAACCCCTAATGTCTACACATGTAGCGGAATGACAATAAAGCTCGAGTTGACTTGACTTATATATATTGCAGCTATTCTGAGAATCTTTTATCATGGCATTTTGTGCATTCGATGTTGATATATTCAAATGTTGACATTTTAAATGAGTTAGCCTTCATTTCCACACAAGACGATCTTTCAAATCAGTGCTGGGCCGGATCACTAGAATACCAGAAGCTCTTTCTTTCCCACTCGGAATATTAATGTTTCCTCTCATCCTCTCATCTGGAGGCACTTGCCTGATTGGGGAAATGTTCCTCAATCATTGACATTTCAGAGAATTTTTCAAGCTCAGCTTCGCTGAAATTACTGCTGAAGGGGCGGTCTTGTCAATTGGCATGGCTACATATGCCCTGTCAGATGATGATGATAGAGAAGATCTCAAAGCATGTCATGTCTTGCCAGTGACAGACTGCAAGCTTCTCCATTTTAACAGCAAAGTTTGTGTTTCATAAGTATGCAATGGAATAATAGCATCATGCGCTATACCAAACAGATAGAATAACCCATTAAAAGGAATAGTTTATCCAGAAATTATGTATTCACCTTCATTCTAAACCCAAATGACTTCAGAGGACTTAAAATATAGTGCATCGAATGGACTACTTTTAAGACACTTTTATGGTGATTTGCATTCTGTTTTGAAGCTTGAAATCATGAAAGTCCCTCTTCATTGTAACTGCATGAAAAAGAAAAATGAGTCCTCAATTAATCAAAATTTCTACTGTTCACAGACAAAAGAAAGTCTTACGGGTTGGAAACAACATTAGATTGAGTAAATAATGACAGAATTTTCTTTAACTCTAAAGACCTTTTTTCTTATTTTCTTAACACCAACACTCCCATAATCCTACTTGCTCATTACAGAGATATTATTTGATAAGATTATAGTGACTGATCTGAATACCACTTGCTTGCTTGATTAGATTGTTCACCGAACAGCTGTGCCAAGCGCACTGGCTGTCGACTGGATTGGAAAGAACTTGTACTGGTGTGACGTGGAGAGAAAGACGCTGGAAGTGTCCAAATCCAACGGTTTATACCCCACCATCTTAGTGAGCTCTGGCCTGAAGAACCCCACAGACCTGGCTCTGGATGCTCAAACCGGGTACAAATGCTTCCTTTTCAAATTTGCACAATATCATTTCTACTTTTCACCATCAGTCCAGGGAGACTTGATTTTGTCACAAGAAAAAGAATGAATGCATAGTCCCCCGGAACAATGGGAATAGCTATTCTCTGTTTAAAACAACTGTGATTAGATTGTGTCTCGTGTTATATGAAGTTCATGAATGAGGGTCACTCTCTGTCCCTCAGGTATGTGTTCTGGATTGACTGCTGTGAAAACCCTCACATCAGTCGAGTTGGCATGGACGGCCAAGGCCAAAGCGTTATTGTGAACAAAGAGATCTACAGCCCCTCAGCTCTAACCATTGACTACACAAACAAGAGAATCTACTGGGCTGATGATAATCACATCCTTTTTGCCAACATGGACGGTTCTCAGAGGCACCGGGGTACAAAATGAGTCGTAATTTTGTTCATTTTTCATGTATTGGATTACTAGACAATAACAAGGCAGACTTGAATAAAAGAAACTTCAATAAAGCCTTTTAACAGTATAATAATGCAAGGCCACAATCTCCTGTGTATATATGCATAACATAAATATATTTCACTTGAGAACAGTGAATTTGAAAGTTTTTGGATAATGATTTTAATTAAATCACTTATATATATGCTTTAATGCATCTTTAATGATAGTGTATGGTATTATGCTCTCTACCTCAGTTCCTCATGACCACATCCAGGGTGTGATGGGGCTCACACTGTTCGAGGACTTCATTTATTGGACCGACGGGAAGTCCAAATCTCTCCGCCGAGCTCATAAGACCACCGGTGCTAATGCTGTCGAGCTCCTAAATTCATGGCAAGCCATTAAGTCTGTCATTGTCTACCACCCACTGCGCCAGCCTGAAGGTAGAGACTGTTTCAAATAAATATTATATTAATTTTAAACTTGGTTTTCCCAAAAATTAAAATGCTTTAATCATTATTTACGCACTCTTACACAGTTTTTGCCATTTACAACCATTACAATTCTACAGCCTTCTTATATTATGTTATATTATATTATATTATATTATATTATATTTCTATCCCCTTTTTACAGTCCCCAAACACCAATGTCAAGTGGCCAATGGAGGTTGTAGCCACTTGTGTTTACTCTCTCCTGGTGGAGGTCACAAGTGTGCCTGCCCAACTAACTTCTACTTGGCCACCGATAATAAGACATGCCTGTCCAACTGCACAGCCAGCCAGGTCTGTATGCCAAAATGATGATTCAATGTCATTAGTGGGAAATGCAAGGATTGTTCCAGTTTGTGTAACCCATAACTGATTTACCTTTTTCACTGTTTTTTGCAGTTCCGCTGTGGAACGGATGAGTGTATCCCATTCTGGTGGAAATGTGATACAGTAGACGACTGCGGTGATGGGTCTGATGAGCCTGCGGATTGTCGTGAGTATTTAGCTTCCAATGTTACCCAACCTACACTGCCTGCACTGTTGTTTTTGTTTTGAACAGTCTGTAATATTCATGTGGTGGCGTAACCAGGGGTTTAACAACAATCCAAAAAGTGTGTGGGGCATATTATAAATCTCATCAGCCTCTCTTTACAAGTATGACTCTGTTTTATATGCCTAGTTGCCACGGTTACACTCATATGAGACCAGCTTAAAAACAAATCTTTCCAGAAACGTCAGCATTATTGTGTTTTTGTCATACAGATTTAATAGGGAGGCCTATTTGTGACAACTATGATTATAAAAATACAGGTTTTTGTCAGACAACTTTGTTTTACTTCTGTTGTTCATGGTAGATGACTTCCTGTAAGCTGCTCAGCACTCTAACTTGGGTCATGAATATTAATTACATTATGTGATCTTGTGATTTGCTGAAAGGCAAAAGCTGGAAGATGAGTACAAGCCATGTTGGATTACAGTTTATCGCTTGCATGTTCATTCAAAACAACTGCTTGGCAGAGACTTCAGCTTAGTCTTAAAGTCAGCATGAAATAGTAATATTCTCCTTATCTGTTTACTAAATGCATGCTATTGATCTTATTGTGAATGATTCATCCATGCATACATTTATACATTTATTTATTTCCTTTTTTTTTGACCCGGTGATTTTTAGTAAAAATGTCATACCTCAGTCTTTTGGTGAAACAACAGACTTCTTAATGGTTAATGGTTAATCATTTTGTCAGCATAAACCCCGCCCCTTTCTCACATTCAGATCTGCCTCCATCCAATCAACAACCGATGGATAGAACCAAGTCCCTGCCCTACTTTTTCTTTTCAATAATCCGTTTCACACAGATGTATGTTTGTTGCCACTTCCGTTACATTGCAACTACTAAAGTCATTATTTTTACGCAGCTGATGATACTATCACAAAACAAATTGCAGTGGTTATTTTCCAAAACAAGTGAAGAAATGTTGTCATTTCTAAAATTGGCACCCCCACCAGTTATAATGGCCCCCGATTGCACCACACACCAGTGCTGTTATATACGGTATGAAGATGAACTAGTTCACAGCTTCACGCTAGCCTGACCTTTAAGTTGTGCGAAAGGATGAACATTTGTTCTTAAATTTTTGTTTTCCAGTGAGCTTGTTTTTAGATTCACTTTGAGGCTTGGTGAATTACTTGAGCAGTACAAACAGAAAATGACAGGCTGCCGATGGCTGTTGTTAATAGGTGGAACCTCTGTTGTTCGATAAAGGGCAAGGGGCATTAAATATCGTAGAAGTGCTTTTAGAGAAATAATGGAATGTGGGTTGACTCACACATTTCAGGCAACCTCACGCAGCTCAGGTTTAAAACACACACCTATGCACAAATTGCTTTGAATCCTCCGGAGTTCACTGTTAATCATCATTTTTGCAGCGGAATTCAAATGCCAGCCTGGGCGTTTTCAGTGTGGCACTGGCCTTTGTGCCTTACCTCCCTTCATCTGCGATGGAGAGAATGACTGCGGGGACAACTCAGATGAGGCCAACTGTGGTGAGCAGAATAATACATAATGTACGAAAGCTGTTCTTAAATGCCATGTTCTTATCGACAGATCCATTGCTTTTTCTCTCTGTGTGAGGCTATCGGGACTCCCTTGTAGAATTCGGTTCCTGTGAAGTATGTGGCATGCACGAGCAAGAAAAATCTGCCTGGAATTTTCATCAGCAGCAAATCTTCTTTAGCACAGCTGTCTCTGAATGTTCAATTATACAGACTCTTGCTGCAATCAAACGATCAATATCCACTTTAGAAGTATTAGAAAAGAGTACAGGGTGTTTTGTCATTTTACGATGGTAATCGGGATGTATTGGACCAACATTGATTTAAGATTCAAGACGTTTAGTGCTTTTAATACAAATTATATTGTTCCTCTTTCATCTCAGTTGTATTCTTTTATTGCATATTGAAGCAACCAAATTTGACCAGAATATGGATGATCGTGCTGCATTGATCCGGCATGATGATGTATCTAACAGTTTTTCTCATTTTAATGTCTCCCCCATTTGCAGATACATACATCTGTCTGTCAGGACAGTTCAAGTGCACCAGAAAGCAGAAATGTATACCATTAAATCTTCGTTGCAATGGACAGGATGACTGTGGGGATGGCGAGGATGAGACAGACTGCCGTAAGCAACACCATGACACTTTCTGCTCGCTTCATTAAACATTTAACAATAATGGGCCTCATTCTCATAAACTAAAGGGTGTTGTGACAGAATTGTCTGCCAAATTTGGCATTTCCCCTGTGACTTTAATGATCCAGACTGACAAATCTCAAACGTGGCTTTTATCCCACCACATGAGTTGGCTGTTTGGGAGCTAAAAGGATAGCCAGGTGCTTATTAGGTATTTGGAGAGAAAAGGCCCTTTCCTGGGAAAGGTAGCAAGACTTGTCAGCGAGAAAGTCACCTGGGGTGGAAATGTGCATTAACTTTTTTTTTTTTGTGCTTTTTCAACTCAAAATGTTTGTCATTTTCTTTCTGAACAGTCAAGGGTATTTCCACCACAATGTAATTTTCACCACATCTTATTTGGAAATTACTGTGGTGGAAATAAAGTTTTAAACTTTATATGTATATATGTGTGTATATATATATATATATACACACACAGTATATATACAGAGCTGGGTAGTAACAGATTACATGTAATCTGGATTCCAAAAATCAAGTAGCCTACTTGTAATTAGAGTAAACTACTTTTTAAAATACTCGTAATCAGACTACAGTTACTTTTTTATCGATTACATGATTAAATATTATTTATTTTATAATTCATTGATTCTTCTAATTTTTCATTTTTTTAACGTTTATATTTTTTCATATTTTTCGTGTTTCTTCGAGTTTTTCCGGCAGTGAGGGGGAAATATAGATGAAATATATATATGAAATAATATAATAATAATAATAATAATAATATTATATGAAATATAGATGAAATATTTGATGTAGCAGTGATATTGCTGTGAATTTCATGTTTTTCAATATTTGTTTTTGTAATGTTGCTGTTTTCTAAATTTACTTAATTTTAAGTAAATATGTTTTAAAATCATTAGATGTGATTTTGTTTTATTCAGTGTTACTATCAGCAAACACTAACAGGTACATTAGTGTTAGTATTTTTAAGTATTATCTGTCCACACATTGCACTTTAAAAAGAATCTGTTGAGGCTCTTGTTGGTGAATAGAATATATGTTTTGGAATATATTTTTTCTTTGTATATGTCAAAATAGTACAGGATTATCCTACAATATATGTGACCTCAAATAAGCGTTAGCACAAAAGCAATCTAAATGTAATCCAAAAATAGTCAGATTACATTACCAAAAATGTGTAATCTAAGAGATTATATTACTGATCACAAATTTTGTCATGTAATTTGTAATCAGTAACTGATTACAATTCATAAGTAATCTACCCAGCTCTTTGTATATATATATATGAAGAGTTTGGTTCCAAAACACGATAAACGCCATTTTTTTAAAAAAATTGAGTTTCCGCCAAAATCAGTATTGTATCATTATTGAAAAGTCATTTATTAATTTTGCACAAAATGCGATATCCGTCGTGTTATTCTGTCATGTTTTCTCCCTTTCTTTCCAAAACACGACAAACGCCACTCTCCCTTCTCTGGAGAACGCGATATATCCGCTCAACCAATCACAGCGCACCATTCCACGCACTGTAAACAGTAATGGCGGCGCTCTGAATACACCCGGCATCCTAGTTTTCCTTATCTGCTTTGTACTTTGTGATCAACAAAAACAGAAAAATGAATAATTTTGTTGACAGTGATGAACCTGTGGTGGTTTCTGTGGTGGGGAAGAAACGTAAGCCATCGAAATGTAATCAATTACGTGAGGAGATTAAGAAGATGAGGCACTCGGTCGGGAGGAGGAAAAATGCCGGCTGTTGCTTGTTCAACGACAGCATCAAACTTCTGTCACGGTCCCCAAAACTGAATCATGGACAGTTTTTAAAAGCTGTTTTTAATACCAGTGTACTCGGCAAATGTGTTTATTTTAACCGTGCGGTGGCGCCAGATACTCTTTAATCGGTAATGACAAACGGAGACATAATTAATTTATAACGTTAACAAGATGACTCGTTGAATTCATTTTGGGAGTGACGACGGAATGTATTTTTAGTCAAATGCCTGTATATAAGATTAGTATTGGCAAAGTTCAGAGGCTGTCATATATGTGAATCAACTTACTTTGTTGTGTATTTTCAATATGAAAAATAACTTTTATATTGATGGATTAATTGCATTTTGAAAAAAAAAAACGTGTCATGGATTTATTGCATTTTGGGGGGGGAAATAATCCGTTTTTATAATAAACATTTGAAAATCAAAATCTAGATTTTAATGTTTTTATAACCAAAAGATGCTATGTGAAAGTGACAGGTGACATTCATCTGGCTAAGGTTAATTTTTATGTTATAAAGCCAAATATATACATTTAAATGACATTTTCAAATACTGTCAATATCATTTTTTTTTTACCTTGAGTTTTCACCCTGTTAAATCTCAAACATGCATCACTTCACTGACACTTTTGCTAGCTTGATAACCAAATACTCATTTTTGATAAAAGTAGTAGCAAATTTGTTGTTCCATTAGTGGAGAAATTGTTGGTCAAAGTCTAAGGGAACTGAGGTAATTTGTGTAAAAATTGATTTAAGCCATAACTATTTTAACATAATAAATATTGAAATGGTTTATGTGTAACATTTTTTTTTGTAGGTTTTTTTTTTGTTGTTTTTTTGTTTTTTGTAGTCTATTGATGTCCAGCCCAACATCTATGACAATAAAAGTCTATTAAAGACATTTGAAAAGTAGCAAAAATCTATGATAATGGCATGCATGATAAAATGTCTTTACAAGGATTTTAATTTGACCATCATACAACAAAAAAAAAAAAAAATGATCTTTTAGTCATAGTAAAAATAAATAAATAAATAACCCCTGCAATATAAAATTACATGCATTTGAAGAAACTATATATCACTCCACAATTGACCTTTCTACTCCCAGCCTTAACTAACATTTCTAGGTTGTCATTTCCTCCATTCTTGGGCAGTAATTGCAGAAGACCTTGTCATACATAAAGGAAGTGAAGATGTCACTTACATTATTCCTTTTTATTGAATCATGGTCATATGTATAAATGACCTTTACAAGTACAAGAAGTTTTGTATGTTTTTTCCCACTCAAACTCTTACAATAGCTTTTCACTGGCCTTGTAAATATCCTGCTATTTTTTTCTCTGTCTTAATGTTCCAGCTGAGAGCACATGTTCTCCAGACCAGTTCCAGTGCAAGGCCACCATGCATTGCATCTCAAAGCTCTGGGTGTGCGACGAGGACCCGGACTGTGCTGACGGCTCTGACGAGGCCAATTGTGGTGAGTGAGCCACGGTTATTATTCACAAATCAGAGCTTCGGTCAGCCACACGCGCAGACCCGTCTGAAAGTCTGATTGGGGCTAATGTCAATTCTGTGTGCTCTCACAGTCTTCTCTCTCTCTGATGAAGTGAGGCCAACTTTAATCATGAGCCACTCTGCTTTTATTAGCTGTGGCTTGTAACAATTCCCCTGGGCCTGTTTTGTTGCCTGAATGCCTGAATGCCTGATTTAGTTTGACAGTGGCACATCAGCGGTGGCCTCACATATTGCATTCTTCCTCGGCTATGTGTTCCAGACATTTAAAGTGCCAATGCACCAGCAAAACAATTTCTGAGGGTTCGCTGGACGTAATTTGCTCTGAATAATTTCCTATATTCTATAATGAACAAGCGAGCTGTGTACCTCATTGTATTAGTACCACTCATTTGATCTATACTGAAAATATTGAGATATACTTCAGAGGTTCACCTAGATGTCTCTATAGGCAACTGCCTTCTATGACAGAATCCTAGTTGAATTGTAACCTCATAAATGACAGATTTGGAACACTCTACATAGGCTGCAGCAACTCTGGGCTGCATATAAATATCATTCATCACGCGAAACATGCTTCACTCACAGTTAATTTCAATAGAGTTTTCCCATAGCATGTTGCTAAGCTTAGAACATGATACTCTAATAAACACAAAACTATTTGCAGATTTATTTTCTTACTTTTAAAAAATATATTACAAAAGTTCAAAAGTTTGGGGTCTGTGAGATTTTTTTTGAAAGAATCATTTTATGCTCACCAAGGCTGTATTCATTTTATTAAAAATACAGTAAAAACAGTAATATTGTGAAATATTATTACAATGTAAAATAACTATTTTCTATTTTAATACATTTTAAAATGTAATTTATTCCTGTGATGGCAAAGCTGAATTTTCAGTCTTCAGTGTCACATGATCCTTCAGAAATCATTCTAATATGCTAATTTGGTGCTCAAGAAACATTTCTTATTATTATCAATGTTGAAAACAGTTGTGCTGCTTAATGTTTTTGTAAAACCAGTAATACATTTTTTTCAGGATTCTTTGATGAATCGAAAATTAAAAGGAACAGCATTTTTTAAAAAAAGCTTTTACAATTTTGATCAGTTTACCTAAATAAAAATATTTTTACAGAAATGAACTGTAAAAATACATTAAAATAAAATAAAACTTACTGACCCCACATGGTAGTGAAGTCTTCAATAAAATTATTAAAAATGTTTTTGTTTTTTTTTTCTATAAAATTCTTTTACTTCAGTGCAATAAAATAATTGCAATTATTTTTGAGAATACAGAAAGAAAATAATATCTTATTTTTTGAAAAATCATTTAATTAAACATACAGTACAGTATCTCATTAATATCATAAGTGCACCTACACCCTAACAATAAGTTTTGTTAAGGGAAAAAGATAAAAGTGTCTTTTTGGAACATTCCTTAAAAATGCTGCCTACTGTTTGTAGTCAGCTCACTAGGTTTTGGATCAGAGCCATAGTCTTTTGAACCTCATTAATGATTCATCAGAAGATTCCTTCAACAAGAGGCCTAACTATCAAACTGTTAAAGATCTATACTGCACGCTGATGTTGTTCCTTTTTTACTCCAACATCATTGTAGATAATCATTTTTTTACATTGTGGACATGACCTCTAAGTAGATGTTTTATAGGTAATCGTCCTTAATTTATGGTGTATATATAACACTGTGACACATCCCAGCAGGGATGATGAACATGGCTTTCCCATATTGGCCAACAAAAGAAATGAAATCAATATCTTGGCTGTTGCAGGGTGGAAAAAATTGCATTGTCAGAATTTGATTGAGAAAATTGGTTTTATTGCATTGGCTGAAGAATCTGATGTTGTTATGGATTATCTGTAACTCAGAGAAAAATCCCCCAAATGAGTGACACATCACTGGAACAGTGGAGGGGTCACTTTGTAATTGAGGTGTGACGGCTCCTCTGGTGTCTCCATTGATTTTCCAGACGTGACACACTTTATCTACATCGGACTGCAAGTAATTATAGATCTTAATCTTGGCAATTGATGTCAAATGGTACCATTAACATAACAGGGTAGCTTTATTGATACTTAGCAGCTCACTTTTTGTAACTGTGGGAATAACAAACATACAGAAATAAGTGGAAATGCATGTAGATTTAAAAGATCAATGAGTAAACTCTGCCTTTACAGGAATATGCAGCGGAATCTACAGTATGACATTCATCAGTGTTTGTGAAAGACAATTATTATACTGTTGTTGTAACTAAGAAACATCTCCTATACTGTCAAACAATTAGCAGTTGCCAGTATCTCTAGATATTCCTTTAGAAGCTTTCTATTGTTATAGTAAAAAGCAACATGCCTGTGCCACATTAGAGAATATTTAAACAGAACAATCTGTCATGGGAGATATTCTAGGATACTTCTTTATTATTTCACACTAATGAAAACCGACAAGTATTGCAGTTGGCTTCTCTTTGCCTGTGTTCTTGGAAAAAAAACATGTAGCTCGATCTACTGTAACCAAAGTTTTGATCTGATGATGTGATCCTCCGGTGTGTTCATTAAAGTCACCATCAAATCAAAATTCACAATTCTTATTTTTTATGGAATATTGTGATATTTATTATAAATGATTTCTTGTGCACATATTTTTTTTTTTTTTAATTCATAGCAAACCACAATGATCCAACGATCCATTCCTAATGGACACAATCAAGTCCCACCCTACATTTTTTCCTGTTTGAGAAGCCATTCACTCGGATATACTTCACAGTAGGGAAGAAAATACTATCGCGGCGTCTGTTATGCCAACTTTAACAGCTCATCTTGGCTCTAGCACCTCAAAAAAGTTCTTAGGTTATATAACATAAACACTACACATACTCTGGAAAAAGGTGGAATGAGCTCTTTCAGAAATGTTCATCGCAGATTATGCACAGGTGACAAACTGTTTGATGTTATGTGTCAAATGTTCAGGTTGTTCAGGGATGGAAGATATCGGCACCACAGTCAGGTATCTCATCTTATGGTGCGTTAGCCTCTTGAGTGTGGGCATGTTTTGAACTTAGTGTCAGATCCGGGCCCAAGAACCCTGAGGAAATGATGATTACGTGTCGAAATGCGGTAGCACTGCATTAATATTCATGCACTTTTGAAGCCATTTTCATCTGTGTGTTTGTTTGTGTCTGATGAAAAAGATGAAAAGACCTGCGGACCTCATGAATTTCGCTGTGAGAATAACAACTGCATCCCGGACCACTGGAGATGTGACAGCCAGAATGACTGTGGAGACAACTCCGATGAGGAGCATTGCAGTGAGTCGCTCTCATCTCTCTGAGCACAATAAAGCTTTTTCCACACTCGTGTTTGTACTAAATTGTTTTAACTGTCAAGAAATGTTGTGTGGGATCTTCAGAGGCCAGTTTCACAGACTATTTGAAGATTTCTTGCTTTCTGTCTGTTTGTTTACCATTTGTCTGTTTGGTTCTGATCTTGCCCACATTGCCACAAAGAAAGATCAGCTATTTAAGTGTTTTATGCCATGTTATTTTTTTTTTTTTTTTTTACTTATGTTTCAAACCCATATGTTCTTTCCATACAACTGCTGCTGATAGTTATCATGGGCTGTCAAACTTCAAAAAGGACAAAAACAGCCTATGCAACTTGACAGCACATGGTAACTAGAAACTGTTGTATGGATGAGATGTACAGTATGTGAATGCGCTCTAAAAAAGCATACAATTTTTTTGCTTCCAAAATTAAATGGCTGTTTTTATCGTCAAAATTTGCTAAACCAAATTGTTAAAATGTTATCTGGAGAATACTTACTTTTTTAAAAATTAGAAGTTTAAAATTATGGTAACACTTTACTTAAAGCCTTTATATATAATGCATTATAAAAGTATTTTTAATACATTAATTATGCCTTGTAATGCACCTTATAATGCACTGTATAGTCTCATGATTACTTATCTATTTATTGAACACAACTTTAATGCATTAAAAAAAAAAAAACCATGACAAATAAGCAATTTCAAATGTAACAAGGAATCTGCAATCTGCATTTTTACTTTGGTTACAATTATATATGAAAAGATATAATGCATCATAATGTACATTATGAATAATGCATTATACATAAAGTGTTACCAAAATTTGTAGATGCAGTTTTTTTCTTCTTACTTTTAAAATAACTATTAAGAAATACATGCATATGGGGTTAAAACAACATGAGTTTGAAAAAATAATGAGCACGTATAATGTCCAAGACGCCTTCGCTTTGATGGCCCTTTTTCGTACTTTATGTTGTTAAATCAACAACCAATTTCAAACAGTTTATATTAACAGGTTTTTCTAACCACCCAACATGTTTTTCTAGCCATTACAGCCTGTGGACTCTCTTCGAGAACAGCCCTTTTATACATTCTAATTGCTGATTATTCTGCAAATAGCTCCTTTTAGGTTCTTGGCAAACTTGCAAGAACCTTGGAAACAGATGGTACAATGCCAATTCATGTCTAAGTGCAAGGCCACTTTGGCAGTTATGATTTGCTCTTGCTGCCTCTCTGCTGTCCTCTGCTAAGTTGTACTTCAGTTTTTGGTGTGGGTGGTGAGGGCACAGTCAGGGTAGCTGTGCATCTTTAGCTGTCTTATTGTGATTTCATCTCTGCAGAGCCGGTGACCTGTAATCATAAGGATTTTGCCTGTGCCAATGGGGACTGTATCTCAGCACGCTTCCGTTGCGATGGTGACTATGACTGCGCTGATAATTCAGATGAGGTCAGTGAATGCTAGATGTCATTCGAGGACTGCACAGCAGTTTTCTTATATTCCCTAATATTCCCTTCTAGCCATTCATTTCAAATCATTTGTCCTTATACTCTTATGGCTTTTCATCATATTTTTTAAATTTGATTTACAAAACTTTAAATTCTGTCCTGACTCTCTCTCCCTTATTATTATCAATAAACAGCCCAAAAATAATAAAAAGAAGTGTGAAATGACACTGAATTGAATGCGTCCTTGCTTTGTGCTTTTTCAGAAGGATTGTGAAACTCATTGTGCAGAGGATCAGTTTCAATGCCACAATAATCTCTGCATCTCACGTAAATGGTTGTGTGATGGCCAGGAAGACTGTAAGACAGGGGAAGATGAGAGAAATTGCCTCGGAACAGGTAACTTTATCACATCTTGGGGTCTTAACAACTGAGATGTATCATTTCTGCACCACTAGCATCACCAAACAGTTGCAAACACAATTATTTCCCTAAATATTCCCCCTGTCAAACACATAGTCCCACCCCAAACTCACACCATTGGTTGAGCCAATGCTTGAGATGCTCAAACAGACAGAGCAATATTGTCATATACTGTAGCTGTACAGACTTGTAAGTCTTGTAAGTCTGCTTTTCGTCTGAATAAACCTACATATTATTTGCTTATAGTTGTCTCTGCACATTAACCTGGGATGGGAAGCAGTATGTAAACACTGAGAACATTAAACATTTTAGATTTAAATGTTTTATGATTACATTGTCTGATAAGTTCTGATGCTATAGCTCACTTTTGTCTTTCAAAAGTTTGGATAATAAATACAAGTGACTTAGTCAGCTCTGTAGTGTGTTTACTCCTTGGTTAAATTTTAATTTAACCTAAGAACTTATTTAGAAGCCTCAATATTTTATTATGTGCATATTTTCTGTAAAGCTGCTTTGAAAGTGCTATACAAATAAACTTGAAACGGATTAAACTGTGAAGTGTCCCATTCCAGTTCCAAAATCTTATTTTTCTGCACATTAATCAGAAAAAAATTCAACATTTTATAATAGTATTTCTATTTTTGAGGTAAAGCTCACTAAAGCCATGCAACTGATTTTAGTATCAACAACATAAAAACAACTTTATATGGTCACATGACAAAAACTATGCACAGTGTGGTAGATTAAGTGGATCAGTGGGAGACAGTTTACCCACTGTCACATCTTACCCCCACTCTTCCTGTACGTGTCAGTTGTGAATGTAAAATGTTTTTTTTGTTGTTTTTTTTTACCCATAATCTGTTTTGCAGTGCTTCCCTCCTGCTCTCTAAATGAGTATGTGTGCGCCAGTGGAGGTTGTGTGTCTGCCAGCCTGAGGTGTGATGGACATGACAACTGTCTGGACAGTTCTGATGAGGTCAGTCCTCTAGCAAGACCCTCTCACCTTACATAAAACGCTCCTCTCTCAGAAACTGTGCACAAGTGCAATAGTGAAGGAAAAACAGAGGGACGTACAAGTAGATATTTTGGATACACATTTGAGGAAGATACTACTATCCCCTATAAAACCTCTCTGGGGGGGGGGGGGGGGAACAAACAGTTCACAGCAGGTTAAAGTGGACAAGCAGGTCAGTCAGTTCAAGCTAAAAAATAGACACAAAACTTTTAAAAATCCATTCTACTTTCTTAATCTCTGAGTGAAACATGGTTGAAAAACAAGAGGGATTCAGCTGAATAGGAAAGTACATTCAGAAGCAAGGCAAGTTATTAAATTTCACAGAAGGATTATGACAAAGATTCTTTGTTTTGGCATAACATGTACAGATGAATTGTGCACAATAAAACCAGGAACATGTATTAAAGGGATCATATGATGCTATTTTAAACATTCATTATTTTGACTATTGGGTGTAATAGAATAGGTTAACATTATTTTTCACATATTGTACATTATTATAGCTCCTCTACTCCCAATCTATCTGAAACACTGATTTCTACAAAGCCACTCCTTCCGAAAACCTCTCTGCTCTGATTGGCCAGCTGATCCCGTGCATTATGATTGGCCAGATACCTCAAGCGTGTGTCAAAAATGGAAAATCCCTTAACATAATCATGAGCTTCAGCTTCAAAAGCATTTGTGAACACACAGTTATTTATAATGTTATCAGTTTTACCCGATCAGTTTGAGCCCGAATCAGATTCTGAAAATGTGGCTGATCAAACCGATTGATCGAAACCAACTTTGCAAGCACGACTTGAACAGAACGTTTCACAGTGGAAAGTAGTCTTTCGTATATAGCCTGCATTGTACTTCAAGGTTCAGGAAGCTGTCCTCTGTAAAATGACTGTATACAAGCAAACCTTTGGGTTGTACTGCTCAGGAACAGCTTTATAAATAAATCTTAACCTCTGATTTACCTCTGAAAGCAAAAGCGGTTTTGCTTTCGAATCCAAACACGCAGCGTCTTCGCAACATGACGACAACATTTCAATTCACCGAAACCTCGCCTTCTTTCTTTGCGTATGCCTTTGGGTGAGCATTATGCTAATATGTCAAACTGTGACATGGACCTTTGAGAAAGTAATATCTAGACTTCGATCAAGGTGTTTTAGGCAGGTCTGGATCAGTGTTCTCTGTTAGATAGAAAAAATCACTTTGTGGGAGACTATGAGCTTTGTAACTTTGCAGATCGTATACATGCACAAACAGATACATTAAAGGAAAAGGAAAACATTAAAAAGCATCATATGACCCCTTTAAGAAAGTAAATAGAATAAATTTTGATTTCATAGGTTCCCTACCTACCAGCTTTAACCTGGTTGACAGTGATGGTCTCACAAACAGACCTCAGCACTTCCATTTAATAAATCACCTAAACTAGCTACAACTAAAGCTGATTTCAGCTGGATTTCCCATCAGTGTATAACAGATGGAACATTGACAGTGTAATTGACGTGACACTCCACAGTGAAACTATTAATTAGTTTAATCAGATACATCAGTAATCAAAGGTGCAAAACCAAAGGCATATATATATATAACACTAGTACATTATAATATTAATATACATTAGTTCAGAAGCTCATATTTGATGACTTTTTGCATCATACAAGCAATTAATAACATAATGGCATATTGTTTTAATTAACTGTAAGATAAACGTGCAGATTGTGCACCATACTGGAAACATATATTTTCTGGTCATCTTGTATATTAGACTCATGTTCAACTCCATGGAAACAGAGACTTTCTGCACTTTCACAAGTACAGCAAACTCTTCCTCTTGAAAGTGAGTATTTTAGGCTTTCGTTTTGCTCACACCAGATGGACTGTGTCAAGGAGTGCAAAGAAGATGAGTTTCTGTGCAAAAACCATGCTCACTGCATCCCCAAACGATGGCGCTGTGATGACGTGTTTGATTGCGTGGACCACAGCGATGAGGAAAACTGTGGTCATGGTATGAAGATGTACATATTTATGGCCACACTTTAGCATGGGGAACACATATTCACTATTAACTATGACTTTGGCCTCAATAAACTTCTAATTTACTGCTTATTAATAGTTAGTAAGGTAGTTGTTGTAGTGGTTAAGTTTAGGTATGGGGTAGGATTAAGGGATGTAGAATATGGTCATGCAGCATTAATATGTGCTTTATATGTACTACTATTCAGCCAAAATGCTAGTAATATAAAGCTAATAAGCATCTAGTTAATAGTGAGAATTGGTCCTCAAGCTAAAATGTTACCATATTTATAATACATTACAAATTTTATTGGATTAAAATATCATCTTTTCTGATAAATTAAATAATTTAATTGTTTTGGACATGACCAAAGTGTTTATGTATGTGCTTGTTCAGGTTGTTTTTCTGCAAAATATCCACTTGTTACAGTTTAAAAATCAGTTTAATGTTGTTTATTCAGATGCTTTCTTCTGTCGCCCCGATGAGTTCATCTGCAACAACACCCTGTGTAAGCTGCATGTGTGGGTGTGCGATGGTGAGGATGACTGCGGAGACAACTCAGATGAAGACCCTGAGATGTGTGGTAGGATATTCAACTCTCACAGAGGAATTGTATGACCTACGGCAGCGCTTCTCACCTGCTGAACTTTCATTTGAGTTTTCTGATGTTAAACTCTGTCTGTATGTCACTGGCTACGTTTATATGCACCAATTTTCGTCAATCCAAATGAATTGAATCAGATTGCAGATCTGTTTACATGTACTCTAAACATTGTAATCTGATTCAAATATCTGTTTATATGTGTTTTATATACATTCCGATTAAAACTTTTGCGCACGCGCTCTGCGTTTGTGACGTCATATCAATCACACTTGCGGTAACCCGGGTTGCATCAACAGTCGATGATCATGAATCGACGATAGCCAGAGATATTGTCAAAAGCATCAAATTTTGGCAATATTAAGAGGATTTGGTATTTCCAATTAATGTAGGCCTGTTACATTCTTCTAGTCTATTATTATAACTATTAGGTTCAGCTTCTTTTATTATTAAATTAATATCATACGTGCTGTGAGGATAATAAAAGATTAGGCTATTAGCTATCTTTGAAAATGTTTTAAACATTTTTTTTTTTTTAGGTCTATTATACAATGAATTATAGGCCTATAATTAAAATTATTAGGAGTGTAAGCTATAATATTTCCTAACACCGCAGTCATCAATGAAAATTAAGTGCAGCTTTACTTCAAGCACCGACTTTAAAAAAACAACCTGTTTAACACTATATGTATGGCCACAACATTCTATATGTATGGCCACAAGAGAAATAATGGAATAAATTAAGACAGTTATATAGCCTACCGTTATCAGCATATTATGTTGAAATTCGTCTCTGAGAGAATATGCTCCGTTAATGCAGCGTCAGACAGTCACCTTTTACTTTCAATTTCTGTAGTGAATACTGACCGAGGTTGAAACTTTTTCACCGGCATAACTCTTGTGCAAAGTTTGCACGTTGCTTCTTGTGTGATATCCATTGGGTCCCCTTCTTGTTTTAAAACGGAAAGATTTCCAATATTATGACGAAGGGATACAGCTACTCCACTGCCTGTTGGCATTCATCTTTACAACTAAAGACGTGAACGTGAACTTGCGCACTGCGTAATGCGTGTCAACATTGCACTGCACATGTGCCACAGAGACTTCTGAACACGACTGAGAAAGTAGTCTGATTCATGTGTTTACATGGTAATTTTTTGCTGTTGGATCAGATTAGAAAAGGAATAAACCACCCCTTCTAATCTGATCGAAATTTCATTCGGATCGAGCTCAATCGGATCGATTAAGGTGTTTGCATGAACGTTTTTCAATCCGATTGAGCCGTCAATCCAATTACAAATGGATTATTTGGGTGCATGTAAATGTAGCCACTGACTGCATTACCAATTAAATACACTACATGAGCAAAAGTATATCATTGATACTATTGATTCCAGGTTGCAACATATGGGTCAGTAGCTATGTTTCCATCCAAAGTTGCTAATTTAATTTGTTAATATAATGCTAATATAAATACTAGTCAGTAAAAATAGTCAGTAGCATTACAATGCAGAAAAAATGGCACATACTGTAACATTTTGTTCTCATTTCTATAGCCAAACTACCTTGTCCTCCAGCAAGGCCATATCGCTGCAGAAATGACAGAGTGTGTCTACGGCTTGATCAAATCTGTAACAATGTGGATAACTGTGGGGACAACTCAGATGAAGATGAATGCGGTAGGCTCATTCACAAGTCTCTGATGATGCCTTTATCCTCACCAGCACAATAGGAAATACATCTTTTGAGCCATACATTTTTTTTAATTAACAAATAAAGGGCCTAGTCTAGAATTTAGTGATTTTATTGTTTTGCTGGCAGTTTCTGAGGTCTTTCGGATACATACAGTAGTACTCATTAATCACTCAAATGATCTTAGTAAGTAAATTTCATGGAAGTCTCTTTGAGTGGTGCTGAATAAGATGTGTCAGCTGAAGTTTGGATTGAAATGGATGTTTTTTTTCCTTCTTTCCTATGGGGCCCAAACCAGAGACCGTATCAACTAGGCCCAAGCCGTGCGGGAAGGCAGAGTTTACCTGTAGTAATCGTAAATGTATACCCGCACAGCTACAGTGCGACCTGTTTGATGACTGTGGAGATGGAGGATCAGATGAACAAGACTGCAAGGCTTGTATGTGTTTACCAAATCTCTCAGATACATCTGTCGGAAAACAAGCAATATTGTCAGATTTAAGGCAGTCTTGGTGGATTACATGGACACATGCTGTACATCTGGAATTGTCATTTGAAAATCATTCAGGCTTATCTTCCAGATGAGTTTTTTTTTTTCTTATACATATTTTATTTGTCGCCAATGACCAAGCATCAAAACAAAAAAATCCCATCATGCACTGGGACAGTGGGGTGCAAGTATAAAGTATGTCACTTCAAAGCTCTCTCTCATTCCAGCTTCAAATGGAGACATATGTGGAAAGAGGATGAATCCTTGTGGAGAGGATGCAGTGTGCAATCATACAAACACAAATGCAATTTGCCACTGCAAACCTGGCTTTCAGAGAAATCTCAGAAGCAGAAAGTGTGAAGGTACTGTCAGACTATCTTCCCTGATTCTGTTAGCGTTCAGAAAAATGATTCACTGCTTTATCTGAGGGGGGATGTGGATTTAGACTTTCAATGTAAAGGTGTAGTGTGCAATTTCTGTGACATCAGCAGCACCAAACAGAATTGCATTCTGTTTGTTTGAGCGATTCTGTGCTTAACAACATTAATTCCTCTATTTTTGATATATCTGATATATCAACGTGATATATTTCCCAGTATTTTGTGTTAGACCTACTTAAGCACTGATATTTAAATTTATTGGTAACAGTCTATGTAATTAATTAGACTGAGGATTTATTTTAATAAATCGATTTTTTTATTTAAATGTATCAATTAATTTAATTGATTAATGTATTTCACATAAAAATATTACTCACTGTCACTGCAGAAAAAAAAAAAATGTAAATATGGCTTCTAAAAATCAATCCAGGGGGCAGATATAACAAATATCTGACACTGGGTTAAACCAATGCCACATGTTTGGACCTATTAGCCCAAACATGGTAGCTGGGAAATGTTTGACACTAGTCTTGTTTGAAAACAGTCATTACTGTGGCAGTTTTGTTGGCTAGTGGTGCATAAATTGCACACTTTTAGGTTCCAAGGTTTTGCTTTGAATCCTGTCCTGTCAATCCCTTTATCATTTAGAGGTTTTCTCACACATTTTTTGAGATTCAAAATTTTTCAGGGATCAAAAATTTGTCAAGGATCAGTTTTTCCTCTCTGTGTGGTAAAACTAAACCAGAGGCTAAAGTTAAGCTTAAGCTCCTGAAAATGCTTAACCTACGGAAAATGTTTTGCATTTAAAAGAACATTTCCAGTAAAAGGATTGTGCACTCACATATAGTGTTTTTGCTGGGAATAAAGATCAATGAGATGCAGTGAGCAGACCACATCTGACGTTTTATTTCCAAGCACTCAGCATGTGGAAAAAAAATTAAATAAAAAATCCTTATGGTGAACATCACACAGTTTTCACAGCCAAAGAAGTCTTCCAAAAAGCGCTGTTCCTCGATAACTGACTTTTGTTCTTTCTTTTTTTGCAGAAATCAATGAGTGCCTTAACTTTGGCGCTTGCTCTCACTATTGCACAAACACAAAAGGATCATACAAATGTACATGTGACAAAAATTATAAGGATATGAATGGTAGCTGCATAGCAAAAGGTAAGGATCTATATTTTCTATTGACTTGACCTTTGGCTTCACTGTGACATTTTATTTAGACTTTGAATCACTTATAAAATCTTTTCAAACTCAGTATCCAGGGCCTAGATATACATTTTAAAACATTCAGAGCATCAGTATTATTTCTGTGGTACATTTATACTATATATTGTCATACACTATATTGCCAAAAGTATTGGGACACCCCTCCAAATCATTGAATTCAGGTGTTCCAATCACTTCCATGGCCACAGGTGTATAAAATCAAACACCTAGGCATGCAGACTGCTTCTACAAACATTTGTGAAAGAATGGGTCACTCTCAGGAGCTCAGTGAATTCAAGCATGGTACCGTGATAGGTTGTCACCTGTGCAATAAGTCCATTCATGAAATTTCCTCACTACTAAATATTCCTCGGTCAACTGTTAGTGGTATCATAACAAAGTGGAAGCAATTGGGAACAGCTACTCAGCCACAAAGTTGTAGGCCACGTAAAATCACAGAGCGGGGTCAGCGCATGCTGAGGCGCACAGTGCGCAGAAGTCGCCAACTTTATGCAGAGTCAATAGCTACAGACCTCCAAACTTCGTGTGGCCTTCAGATTAGCTCAAGAACAGTGCGTAGAGAGCTTCATGGAATGGGTTTCCATGGCCGAGCAGCTGCATCCAAGCCTTACATCACCAAGTGCAATGCAAAGCGTCGGATGCAGTGGTGTAAAGCACGCCGCCACTGGACTCTATACCAGTGGAGACGTGTTCTCTGGAGTGACGAATCACGCTTCTCTGTCTGGCAATCCGATGAACGTGTCTGGGTTTGGCGGTTGCCAGGAGAACGGTACTTGCCTGACTGCATTGTGCCAAGTGTAAAGTTTGGTGGAGGGGGGATTATGGTGTGGGGTTGTTTTTCAGGGGTTGGGCTTGGCCCCTTAGTTCCAGTGAAAGGAGCTCTTAATGCTTCAGCATACCAAGACATTTTGGACAATTTCATGCTCCCAACTTTGTGGGAACAGTTTGGGGATGGCCCCTTCCTGTTCCAACATGACTGCGCACCAGTGCACAAAGCAAGGTCCATAAAGACATGGATGAGCGAGTTTGGTGTGGAGGAACTTGACTGGCCTGCACAGAGTCCTGACCTCAACCCGATAGAACACCTTTGGGATGAATTAGAGCGGAGACTGCGAGCCAGGCCTTCTCGCCAACATCACTGCCTGACCTCACAAATACACTTTTAGAAGAATGGTCAAAAATTCCCATAAACACACTCCTAAACCTTGTGGAAAGCCTTCCCAGAAGAGTTGAAGCCGTTATAGCTGCAAAGGGTGGGCCAACTCCATATTAAACCCTACAGATTAAGAATTGGATGTCATTAAAGTTCATGTGCACGTAAAGGCAGGCATCCCAAAACTTTTGGCAATATAGTGTACATGTAACTATATATTGTCTTCTTCCTGTAAAGTATTGAGTATGAATTACTGATTATTGACTGATTAAAATGCATATTGCTGTGTTAGAATGATTTATCTGCATCTGTAATTGTCAAACTGTTGTCTTAAACCCTAAATGGAATTTAGCCACTTTTCATTTTTTTTGCATATTAATAACTCAACGGGCAGGACCAGAAGATCGAGTGCTCTACATAGCTAATGACACTGAAATCCGAAGTTTTGTGTATCCATTTAACCAGAGCCATGGACACAAAGTACATGCTCGCATCGAGGAAAATGCCCGCATCATTGGGATGGATGCTCTGTATCACCAACAAAAGTTTATCTGGGCTACTCAGTTTAATCCCGGTGGACTTTTTTACAAAGATATCCTAAACAGGAGTCAAACTAAAACAAATGTTGGCATCATAGTAAGTATCATGAGTCTTGTGTAAAGCATACGTCATATTTTCTTAGGAAATCTGGTTTCCATTTAGTTATTAATTTAATTTTGTTCTTCTAATTAATACAGTAATTCCACATTGCATCTCCTTAATATAATGACTGCAGACATAAAGCAAACAGTCTGCTTCTATGTTGGTATATGTTCTTTTCATTGAATTAGTCAATACTACTCCATAATTGATGTATTTTATCACTGTTTTATAAAAACAGAGATTTCAGACAAGACAAATATTATATTTTGATCTTCCCTGTGATTAGTAAGTTTGGTTATATGAAATATCAAAACAAAATCATATTTTATTTTAGTCCAAACCTAGTATGACTTTGTCCAATATCAAAAGCAGATTCTGAAATTTTGACCATGTTTTTTCATGAATAACTTTTTCCTAAACATACCTTATCATACTCATAATCTTAAATATTCTGTGATGTCTTGGCCCACATGGGAATCACCTTCTTATCTGGGTGACTTTTGCAGTGCCCAGACTTCCGCAGACCCAGAGATGTGTCAGCTGACTGGGTGACTGGAAATATCTACTGGACAGACCACTCTAGGATGCACTGGTTCAGTTATTACACAGCTCACTGGACCAAGCTTAGATACTCTATTAATGTGGGGCAACTCAAGGGACCCAACTGCACCCGTCTGATAACTGACATTGCAGGAGAGCCTTATGCCATTACTGTCAATCCAGTCAAAGGGTAGGAGCATGTTTCAGTACTATTTGGGCTCCATTTTCTGCAGTTTATTTATTTTTTATATATATGCAGTGGGTTTCAAAAGGCACATTGGAAATAAAGGTTTAGAATTTAAATAATTTGAAAACAAATAAATGTTATCATTTAAAAAATATTTAGGATTCAGGGGCATATTACAGAAACTTTCTATCTTAAGTCATAAGATAAGATCTGGCAAGTTAATTCACAAATTCGTATTACAGAAGCAAATCTTAACTTGACTTAGGATTCTTATTCTATCTTACAAAATCTCATCTTATCTTAAACCGCTCTGTTGTTACCAAGTAACCAACGACGCGCAAGCAGCTGCTGTGAAGTAAACACTAGAGATTAAAATGGAGAAACAAAATAGGTGTGCTTTTAATTAAATGCTGCAGAAAGAGAAGTTTTGTTAAGCTTGGTAGAAAAAGCAAAGCCTATCACTGTATTTCATGGCAGTCTGTCATTATTTATCAGTGTTTTATCGTCAAAGTGCAGCACATTTGGGTGTTCAAAAAGTCTTTCCACCATCAAACAATCAATCATCGCTGTTCTTCATCTTGTATCACTAATAAACGTGACTCCATTCTCAGGTGGCTATTATGTAATTTTTACAGTTGGCTTTTAAATAATTTTGAAGTTAGGACACCAGTGGGGTTGTCCTAAAGTTTACTTTAAAGTTGAAGTCCCCCTGTAATCAATAATTTTATCCCTTAAAACTTATCTTTGATCACCAAAATGACATAATTAAAAAAATAATAATAATAATTCTTCATGCCTTAAAATAGCTTGAATGTAACTCTACACCCTTGCCTCATTTAGTATACGTGGTTCTATGAATATGTAAAATTAGCCCCGTCTCCACTCACTCACACGAGTTCAGAGATCCACTCGTTGACCAATCACACATTGACATGATTGGTTACAAGGTAGTTTGTGACGTCAGAAACACCAGCGATTTTAAAACACGTTTTTGAGAATGTCTTTGGTTCACTGCAGTTTAAAGGAGTAAATACTCCACAGTGGTGTTGACTTATGAATTTGCACATGGTTTGTCTTAAAGCATATTAAAAACACCACATAGACATATAAACAACATTAAAAACTTGATTTTCACCAAAGGTGGACTTTAAGTTTTTAGGATTTTTTGTTCAGTTAGGATGCTTCTGTAATACCCTTTTCCTATTTGTAGTTAAGATAATGCACTTAATCCTCCTGTTACCCTCCAATCTAGCAACATTTTTCCTCACTGGGGTCAATTTGACCCCAGCAATTTAAGAAATGTCATTCTGTAATAGCTTTTGTCCTAAATGAGGTTCTAATTGAAATTGCCATGGTTACCAAAAAGATAAGATAGGGTTCTAAAGTTAGGATCTTTCTGTAATATGCCTCCTGAATTACTTCTAGGTCACTTATCAAATAAGCAAATTTGTTACACTGACTTGCTGTAAGGTTAAAAATAATATATGAGAAGTAAAATTACCTTCTACAGTTGCGTAGTTGTATGAAACAAGGATATTAATATTGTTGTATATTGAAGTAGTACATTTTGATGAAACCAATACATATTTTTTATAAAAAATAAAATAATAAATAAAAATATATATATTTTAAATATTTAGTAAATAAAGATTTTACCTGTTTCAGGATGATGTATTGGTCAGTAATAGGTGACCACTCACATATAGAGGAGAGTGCGATGGATGGCTCCATGCGTAGAGTACTTTTGGACAAGAACCTTCGGAGACCCACGGGTATGTTTCTGTAATTCTCAATGTGACGAGCATGTACTGTATTTCAACACTAACTCCTTCCTTTGAGTCCTCAGCTGTTTTTCTGTGAGTGTGATAAATGAGAGGTTGTTGTTTTGGTTCTTTCTAAAGGGACGAGGTCAAGGTCTGAATGCATTTGTGTAGAAGCGTGTTGGTCTCACATCCTGTTTCGGTACATCACAGCACTTTCTTCATTTCCGAGTTTGAGGGAATGTTTTAGATGCAATGCCTCTTGGTAAACCTGCAGGCGTGTCCCTTAGGGAAACACTAAGTACCGCTACATTTAACCATGGCCTCCTTTATAGGGGCCAATATTACGCCTCCAGTGCAGCTTTAGGAATCCATCATCTCTAGAAAAGGAACAAAAATGCAACATCCGAGTCTTTAATCAAAAGAGGAAATATAATGAGTCAAGCAACGCAAACTCAGAGAAATATGGGACAAACTTTTGCTGAGTTTATTTCAGGAAGAGCAAAAGGACACGGATCTGAAGCTTTTGTGCTGAATATGTCCACATTGAAGCAAGGGTTTCTTAAAGGTTATTTAATTACATAAAAAATTCGATTTAGCACCATATTGACCTAAACAGCAGGGTTCTGTTTACACCAATATATAATTTGAAGTCTTTCTACAGTCTCATGACCTACTGTAGATGATTGAAACTCTTCTTATATGTCGAAATGTATTTATTTATTGGTCAGTAGTAACCTGTTCTCTTACTGGATTGTTGTTGTTTTTGTTCGTTTTTTGTTGTGAGCTCTTGCTTTTGTAATATGTGTCCATGTTTAAGTATGTAAAGTTTCTTAACATTCTGTACCATAACTCTTCCCGTCATTTATCTGTAGGGTTGGCGATTGATTACTTCAGCCAGCGCGTGTACTGGGCCGATGCCGAGCTCTCTGTCATTGGCAGTGTCCGTTTCGATGGCTCAGACCCATTGGTGGTAATCGATGGCAAGCAAGGTGAGAAGAACAGTTGAAAGGGAATCTGATAGTATTTTGCTTTGTTCATGTATCTTATATCCCTGAAATTGTAGCATTGAAATGGTTTTAAAAGATTTGATTTATCTAATCTCATTGCTTCACTTCATGCTTGCACAGGAATATCACAACCGTACAGAATAGATATTTTTGAGGATTACATTTATGGAACAGGACTGAAAAATGAAGTTTTCAGAATACACAAATATGGGAAAAAGAACATTGAACCTCTCAATCTGGGTATTGAAAAAACAACAAATGTCCTGATCTCTCATCGTTTCAAGCAGCAGGATGGTAAGAGAACATATTTTCTCTGAATGTTTTCTATTTAGTGCTTTTTCCTTTTTATTACCTTGGAGAATGATGAAATTGTTCTGTTTTAAGAGTTATTTTTGTGGATCCTTAAAATAATTTTTTATAGATTCAGACTTGCCGCTTTTATCGGGTTTTGAAAGAAAATTCTTTTGCAGTGTTTTGAAGGTCAGAGTGAAATCCTTCATCAGTTACATGCACAGTATTTTGAGACTGTTCTAGTGTCCTGTAAATTGCCAGTTTTTGTTTATACAGCTACAATTTCTTGAAACAAAGAAATGCATGATTTATTTATTTATTTTATTTTTTTTAACCTGAGGCAAACACATGGGGCCAGATTTACTAACAGCTTGCGCCAGCGCAAACCCTTAAAAAACTACTGTCGGGATTTACTAAAGACATGCAGTGCAAAATTAGCGCTGAAAAGGCGTGGACTGAGTTGTTTTTGCGGCTGACCTTATTGCATATGCATTTGTAGGAGTTTCCCTTTCAAACTTATGCAACCTGCAACCTTTCAAACGCAAAACTTATGGGAGAAGAGTATTTAAATGAATCACGCAACGTGATTTACTAATGTTTGCGCTGGTCAATTTAATGGTATTTGCGCCATTATTTAACGCCCAAAAAAGCATGTCTTAACCCATTTTGCGACATGGCTGCAATTGTTGCTGCTAGGAGGAGACACTGCAGAGAACAGAGAGCGTGTGGTAGAAGGGAGAAAATATTTTCCACTTGTATTAATTCCTTTGGAATGCCAGAGGAAGACGTTATCCGTATATTACACGTAACAAGTTGCGCCTGTGTCGACCCGCACCTGATGAGCATCAGCTCTGCTTAATGTTAATTTGCGCTGCTCTTGGTAGGTTGCGTTTGTTATTATGTAAATGATTCGACTGCGTCTGTGTTCTTTAATTTGCACGTCAGCAGTAGATCACGCGCAAAACTTGCCACTCCCATCGCCGCATTTGTGGAATTGTGCTCTCACGCTAATTTGCCCCGTTTAGTAAATCTGGCACATGATTTCTTCATTAGTATTCTGTGCACCTCATTGAAACAAATAACACTCTTCAAAAATTAGTACAGCTCACTACTGTAATGTAACACCCATTTAATTTGTCTCCCCTATGCATTGCATTTGTGACCGCCACATGTGTCGGCTTTCTAATATGCTGTCTTCTCAGAAGCAGGCCGCCTCTGCTGTCGGTCTTGGTTACTCTTTGTTATCTGGTTGTGTTAATGGCCTCACAACCTCAAAAAGATCTTTCTGTTCTGGTGGGTTTGTAGTGAGGGGCAGCTGAGCCAGTCCCCACTGACTCATTAAAGTCAGAGATCTAGCCTGCTGGAGAGACTTCTGCACTGGCAGCAAAAGCTAAAAGTATAGGTTTGATGTCCTCAGCAAAACACTAAAGATTGATACAGATGTTCCCTTATACTGCCGGCATCTTTGAGCAATGGCTTTCAAATCTGAAACTTTTGAGCTGCCAGTTCGATGAGATGCTTTGAGAAATTAAATAAATAAACTGAAAACATTTTAGATGACACTTTCTACAAATAGAGTACAAAATAGGACCTGAAATGTTTATTTTTTTTATTTTTTTCAATAATTAGTCAGTGAAAGAAGGGTTAGCCTTCAGAATATGTTGATCATCAACCTAAATATTATTACAAGTAAATATTAAAATATTTAAATTTCTAGGGGGGTTTTAGTTTTGTTTTTTTTTTGTTTGTTTTTTTTTTTTGTTTTTTCAGCTCTCAATTTTGGATAAAAAATCCAGATATTTTTGCGATTTATATATTTTCCTAGCAATAAAATAATTTAAATAAACATCAAAATAAAAAAGCCAGAATGGGTAAAAAAAAAAAAAAAAAATGTCGAAATTTAGTCAGTCAACAGAGGCTAGCTAGTTTGGGACAAAATGTTGGTTTGTAATAGGAATGCTATTTTTTTAATTGTAATAGATAAATTGATGTGGTAAAAGGGTTGAGTGCAATATGTATGACACAACTAATTATTTTTGGAGTCATTATTTTTAATTATTTAATTATAATGATTTTAAACTGAAGTTCAGCGATGATTTATCTAAATGTTATTGTACCTTCCAAGTTAAATGTAGGCTTTATCTTTTTGTATTCAGTGGCCAATCCCTGTCTACGGATGACCTGCGAATTTATGTGCTTGCTCAATCCAACCGGGGCCAGCTGCACCTGTCCAGAGGGGAAGACCTTGGTCAATGGCTCTTGTATTGACCCCATTGTCTCAGGTCTGAAGCCTCACTTTACTGTAGGGCTGCTCACTGCTTTGTTCTTTGCTAAGCCTGCTGTTTTTTTTTGTTTGTTTGTTTGGTTTTTTTGGGGGGGGGGAATCATTTTGGGAGTCCAAAAGAACATGAAAATTGTAAAAAAAAAAAAAAAAAAAAAAATATATATATATATATATATATGTATATATATAATTTATTTCAATGTGATAAAGGTGAGCTGTGCCGACCTGCCTGTGAGAATGGAGGACGTTGCATGGCCAATGAAAAAGGAGACTGGCGCTGTTACTGCTGGCCCAGTTTCTCTGGGGAACGCTGTGAAGTCAACCACTGTACAGATTACTGCTTAAACGGAGGCACGTGCACTGGCTCACCTCTCGGTAAGAAACTCTCTTAGCTTTGTAGCTTTGTGTAGATTTCAATACATGACTGAATTATTTGCCTCAGTTTGAGATATGAAGTATTTAAATGGCCTTATAATCAATACTTTTATTCATACATACCCAGCAGTTTCATTGAGGGTTTTTCTAAATTATTTATTATTTTTAAGGAAGACATCTGTCACCAAAAATGTGTGGCAGTGTGTGAGCTAGCAATAATGGTTATTATCTAAAATTATTCAAGACATCATTATGGACTCTGGTTTGCATGCTAATGTACCATTGATCTGTTTTAATAAAGTATTCATTTAAAAAACAAATCTAGCACTTTGATCCCAAAAGAAGAAACTTATAAAAGATTGCTGATGACAAAATCAGCAGTGTTTGTGTCTACACCTCAATTAAAATTAGTCAAGAGTGTCATATTACAGCTTCATCTATCATATTCAATCAAATGACTGATGAAGCATGCAAGAAAGCAATTATTCTCAACATCAGAATCCTCTGAAATATGACACAATTTATAATTTTCTCTGGTGATTGTTAATGGCCGAGTGAGATGCAGTTATTGTTATTTAAAAGAATATAGACTGCTTTGCTCATAACTATAAATACAAATGTTTAGTTTGTTGAGGTCATGTGAACTCAAAACTCAACACCATTTTTTGAATCTAAACTGTAGGGCTCCTCCTTTAAAAGGGGTAGGGGATACTTAATATATCAAATAACGAGACTAAGTTTGATTTTTGCACGTCTCCTCTATTTGAATAAAAGTGTCCTGATGCAATTTGTTGAGGCTCCAGTTGATCTTTCCTGAAGTTGTCTTAATGAGAGAGAGCCAGTGTGATTCAGAGGATCTTTGATGAATGGAAAGACATGGCTGCAGCCTGGCACAAACTTAGGAGTCCTTAGAAGTCTTCTAGCTCAGCATCATCTTCATGTCAGAATTTCTCAAAATCAGCATTATCTTGTGATTGTGATCTTTTAAACCATAAAGATGTCACACCTCCAGGGGGGTCGGTGAGCCAATGGTAATTTTAACTTTTGGAGGGAAAGTTTATGATCCTTTGTCTTCGAGCATGGTGTTTTGAAACTATTAACAATTCTTATAATACTAATATGCTGCATAGGTATCTACATATAAAATATAATTCAAGAAATTAAAATTGAAACTCATAGATACCAAACATGATGTACCTGTGATCATAATCACATGTATATCATGTCCCCTGATATTATCCCATTAACCATTTTTTTTTATATTCTGGGCATTTTAACACTATCTTTTGATGCAAGTTATTTTCACGGTAGAGCTTGGTTCATTTGGTTGCTGTTAAAGCTGTTTTTAGTCAGCTTCACATCAGGAGTCAGCGTATGGTTCTTGCAGACTCTAGTACAGTTTAAAGTATAAATTGCCTATTGAAAAAAGATACCTTTCTCATGGCCTCTCTGCTGAAATTGCCTTCAGCAAACTGCTCACATTCTCTGCAAGTTTTGGTGGTAAAACTTGAGAATAAAATGAACTAGTATTAATACTTTATGGCCGTTTCTTCTTAATGTGGACACATTTCCTACACCAATCATAGGGAAACCTACTTGCCGCTGCATGACAGGCTTCACCGGTCCTAACTGCGAGAGGCGGGTCTGTGATAATTACTGCCTGAATGGAGGAACATGTGATGTAAGCCCTGGAAACCAGCCAGTGTGCCGCTGCTTGGCAGAGTACACGGGTGACCGCTGTCTGTATCGTAAGTATTGTAAGAGATTGCTTGTACTGTACCTAGCAGAAATGGTCAGCAACTACATTTCAATTCAATAGGTCAGTGATTCCCATGGCAACTAATTACACCCACAGTTGTGCCCATCATCATAATCCATATTGCTTGTTTAAATCATTCAAGTACCAAGTGAAACAGAAAGAACGAACTGTGGAGAAAATGATATGATCTCCAGAGTGGAATTTTCTCTTGAGTTGTTGTATTTTAACATAGAAGACCAGTCACTAAATTGTGGTTAATGGAACAATTGTTACATTTTCTTTCCACAACTGGCAACAGCAACAAAAAAGTAAATACTGTATTTGACTCAAAAGGGCATTTGCCAGCATTTGAACGATCTGTGCCCAAAGAGGTTTTCTAAATGCTGCTGTAACAACCTTGAGGTGTTTCTGTGTTTTGCTGATAAAATATTTGCTGTTATAAAGTCTTTGTTATTATAATTTGTTGCAAAACATTTTAATCTGTGCACCCGTAATGCATTTTTAGTGCACTGTACCCAAGGGGTGACGCATTTTCATCTTAGTACCAGTAGACATTTGATGCGGCTAATTAAGTCTCATTAAAGCTTTATAAAATTCTAATTAAACTTGAGCATAATATGAAAGAAATGTGCACTTGTATCTTAATTAAGGGCATATCTTGTGTTTTTTTTTCTTTTCTGTTTCTTTTCCATGTCAGATATCTGTCATCACCACTGCGTCAATTCCAAGGCGTGTACGCTGTCCGGATCAGGGCACGTTGAATGTGTGTGCCCGGCTCGCTATGAAGGGATCAAGTGTGATGTCGACAAGTGCCTGCGTTGCCACGGAGCCCCATGTATCATTAATGGAGATACAGGAGATGTGGCTTGCAAGTTAGTTGGCTGTTTTTTGATATTGCTATAATATTGTATGTATGTTTTTTAGGCAAGACTACTTGTAGACGTATCAAAAGAGAGATTTCAAACCTGTTTGAAAAAAATTTTTAACAGTTCCATTTGGTGATGGTATTGGCAAGGAAATTGCATGTTTTATCTTTAAAAATCAATATTTATCTTAAGCAAATTAACTTCAGAATTGATGCTGTGCCTTTAATTATTCTCATTCTGCAAAGTATGATTGTATCCAGGATAATACATTTACAGCAACAGTGGTGAACATTCATGTAGCTCATAATACACTGAACAAAATTATAAACGCAACACTTTTGTTTTTGCCCCCATTTTTCAGGAGCTGAACTCAAAGATCTAAGACTTTTTCTATGTACGCAAAAGGCCTATTTCTCTCAAATATTGCTCACAAATCTGTCTAAATCTGTGTTAGTGAGCACTTCTCCTTTGCCGAGATAATCCATCCACCTCACAGGTGTGGCATATCAAGATGCCGATTAGACAGCATGATTATTGCACAGGTGTGCCTTATTAGATTTGTGAACAATATTTGAGAGAAATAGGCCTTTTGTGTACATAGAAAAAGTCTTAGATCAGGGGTGTCCAAACTACGGCCCATGGGCCAAATGCGGCCCAGGGATGAATTTCAAACGGCCCGCAGCTTTTAAAATATATTATATGTGGCCCACCATGCATAATTTACAAATCGTGCAGTTTCACAATGTCAACACAAGGTGGCAGTACTAGATTTTAGGCCAGGGAAACATTAACGCGCCAAAAGCGGAACGAAACAGCGCTGCTTGTGCGCGACTCACAAGCTCACAAATGTGTTTACCTGCTGAGTGTTTCGATCACACGACCACTAAACAGCCAGTGAGAAGTGTTCGAGTTCGGCGTAGAGGTCTCAGGTAACGTTACAAACTGCAAATCTCTCTGTGACTTAATTCAGTTTAAAGCCAGTTGAAACAGCGCTGACTTAATCGTGCAAATCAGGAGAAACATTTAGCTGATCCAGTTAGAATACTTTTCAACCAAAAATTCAACAACATTTATCATGGATTTACTGTGGTAACACTAACTGTAACCGTGGTATTTTGTCAGAAATGTAGGTTAATATCTCATTTTATTTAATTTTTAATGTAGACATGTATTAAATGAGTAATAAAGGCCAAATTACAGACTATTTTTGTCATAAACTTGCAGTTTTGTGCATTCGTATTTATATTAAATGTTTATAGACTAAATACGATAAAGCCATTCTAAATATAGATTTATATATATATATATATATAATTTTTTTTTTTTTTTTTTTTTTTTTTTTACTTTTTACCATGTAGTGAGGTGCCATGTGTGGTTTTACCTGCGGTGATCTAGTTAGAGTACTTTTTAATTTAAATAAGAGAGTTCTAACTCAGTTACAATATTTATATTTCACCCTTTAAAAACGAGGTTGTTAAAAGTTTTACAGATATTGTTTGTGTATTAAATTTACCTCTGTGTCCTATGTCAAGCTACTCTACTGTCAGCTCAAGCTTTTGTCAAATCTATCATGTTTTCAAGAAACAAAACATGTAATATATATATATATATATATATATATATATATATATATATGTATATAAAAGGAACCAGCCCCCAGATGTGTCCACGACACCGAATGTGGCCCCCTTTTAAAAAAGTTTGGACACCCCTGTCTTAGATCTTAGAGTTCAGCTCATGAAAAACGAGGGCAAAAACAAAAGTGTTGCGTTTATTATTTTGTTCAGTGTAATACGAAGCCTAATTTATGTCATTTATTTATAGGTTAGCCCAGGGGTGTCCAAACTCAGTCCTGGAGGGCCAATGTCCTGCAGAGTTTAGCTCCAACTTGCCTCAACACACCTGCCTGGAAGTTTTTATTCTGTCTAGTAAGACCTTGGCTGTATCTGAAATTGCCCCTATACCCTCATGCACTATTCCCCACATTAGTCCACAAATATAGTTCATTTGAGGGAGTGAATGAAAAGGAGTGAGCGAATTCAGACACTGATTGTGCTGGAAGGGCTGCCGATTTTGCATAGTTTGTGTTTGCTGTTTAATAATCATTTAAAACTTAGCAAACTGGTAGCTCCAGTAGTAAGAAGGTCATGGAAACTATCTATAAACCTTAATTAAACAATTTAATAACCAATTAAAAAGGAATTCATACCTGTATGATATTACGCTGTATCCACATTGGACCAGCGGTTTGGAAAATGAATGGATGGATGATTCAAGTGTGGGCACCATCTTCTGGTCAGATGTGGGAATTCATTCAGCACACGACTCTCGCAGTTCCCTTTGAACTGAACATGTTTGCTCCCTTCCGATTGGAATCTCACTTAAGATGGTGGAATACCCTGTGAAGTCCACTTATGGTCAAAATGAACGAGTACACTTGCACATCCACTATGGTTTCGGACACAGCCCTTGATTAGCTGTTCAGGTGTATTTAATTGGGGTTGGAGCTAAACTCTGCAGGACACAGGATTGTACACCTGTAAGTTTCCACTGAAATGACTCTTCGGTCTATGTAACAATCACATTTTTAGCTCAAATTGTTCTCTTTCTGCTAGCTGTACCAGCGGTCGAATTGCCTCCAGCTGCCAGTTGTGCGATGGCTACTGCTATAACGGAGGCACCTGTCATCTGGATCCCGACACCAGCCTACCCTTCTGCCAGTAAGAATGACTAAGTGCCTCCTTTTGTCCACATTCCAATTCCCAGCTATTAGGCCCACACAGCGCTTAGCCTTGGAAGCCTTACCATTAATTTAGAAATTTTATACAGATCTGAGAGACTAAGTTTCCCATCAGTGGTACCCAAAATTACCTTGGTGGGGGGCTCTACACTGACAATTAGTTTGACAGACTTAAAAAGGCACAAAAGGAATAATTAGGCTAAGCTCGTATATGCCTAAAAGCCTACATTTGGTTAAAAATCAAATTACAGCAAGCCTGAGAATGAATAATCAGAACTACCAAATATAGTACTGTTCAAAAGTTTGGGGTTGGTAAGAAGTTTTAATGTTTTTGATAGTAGGTCTCCTATGCTCACCAAGGCTGCATTTGTTTGATCAGTAACAGAAATATTGTGATATATTATTGCAATTTAATAATATATTTAATACATTTTAAAATGTAATTTATTTCTGTGATGGGAACATTTCTCTAGTCTTAAGTGTCATATGATCCTTCAGAAATCATTCTAATATGCTGATTTGGTGCTCAAAAAGCATTTCTTATTATTGTCAGCATTGAAAACAGTTGTGCTGCCTAGTATTTTTGTGGAAACTGTGATACATTTTTTTCAGAATTCTTTGATGTATATAAAAGAACAGCATTAATATAAAATAAAAGTCATAAATGAAACATAAATGTCTTAACTGCCACTTTGATCAATTTAATCCTTTCTAAACAAAAGTAATAATTTATTTTATTTTATTTAATCTTACTTGCCCCAAACTTTTGATATATGTATAATTTTTTTATGAAATCATCTGGACTGTTAGATATATAGCTGAAACTGTTATGAATGCATAAAGTCCCTTTGACTTGATTTGTATCAGAGCTTCAGCAGAGGGAACGTTCGCACAAATCATGTGAAAGGTCCTCTGTGTATGGGAAATCTCACGTTTTATTAAACAGTACAGTTTAATTATTAATGTAAAATCATGGCTTTTAAGCTGTCATTACTGGGCATGATGTTTTGTTGCCAGGTGCAACAGGGGGTTTTTTTCTTTTCTTTTTTTTCTTTTTTTTTAATTTTTGCATTGATAAAGATTAGGTTAGGCTCACACAACGCAGGAGCTGCTGACAGGATGTCTACCCTGTGGACTTGTGTATATTGGGACGGCATCCTGAGAACAGCTGGAGTCCTGCTCTGTTTGGTTTGGCAGGCAGGAATGGATACATTTAGAAAGCCTGACAAGTTTTTTTGTCGAGAATAAATTCGCTTTTCTATTGCAAGATCAGGAGCTGTTGAAGGCAGTGGCTGCTTGCAGAGCACCATGTGTTTAGGATGTTAATAGAGGTAGTAAAGGCCACAAAGCTTTCAGCTGTGACCAGTGAAAAATATTTGTCCATCACACTTTGATTTGAAGAATTTCACTTTTGTGCTGCAAGTATTCACGGAATGAAAAGTGTTTCAACACCTTGGTTTGCAGGGCTCCAAATGCACATTTTTTATTTTATTTATTTTAAATTAAATTATTTGAATCAATTAAATTATTTGAAATTTTGCAAGTAACATTTTAAGTAAATTTTATTTATTTATTTAGACTGTATAATCACAATACAAGGTAAAAGCTGAATTTAGAAAATCAATTCTAATAATCTGATAACTTTAATTTATAGAAATAATCAGATAATTTTTAGAAATGCAACAATTCAGTGTTAAATGCATCTAGTGTATATATGGTTACACTAAATATACACTGGAAACAGTACAGCTCAATGCAAAACTTTATGCAAATTGAGTGTCAAATGTCATGCACTTGTGCACTCATAATTTTCCACAATACTTTTTAATTGCTTTTTAATTGGGCAGTTGTGGCCTAATGTTTAGAGAGTCGGACTTGTAACCCGAAGGTCGCAGGGTCGAGCCTCAGTACCGGCGGGAAATGTAGGTGGAGGGAGTGAATGAACAGCGCTCTCTTCCACTCTCATTACCCACAACTAAGGTGCCCTTGAGCAAGGCACCTAATCCCCAATCACTCCCCGGGTGCCAGAGCAAAAATGGCTGCCCATTGCTCCAGGTGTGTGTATGTGTGCTACACGTCATGTTACTTTCACTTTTAATTGCAAATGCTAAAGTCCTGCTTTGAAGAATCTCACAGTGGATCATGAGGTCCTATTGTCTTCATTTGCTATAATTCTATAGTATGTGTAAAGACCCCAATAAATGGATAAAGTTAAATATTCCTTAATTATTTCCCATACTATTTGCACCTCCTGACCATCTTTTCCTATACAAGATATTTACAGTTATCATTCTTTTTGTTCCCATCAGATTTTATTAACTGCAAACACAGATTGTGACAGAAGGCATGTATAACGGATGCTCTTTGAAGCGTGGTGGTTAGCAAGCATTAAATTATCACCAGTTTTATTCAGTCTCCAAACTTAAACAGGTTGTAAATGGTTGTTTTGAAAATCGTCAAATGCTCTGTGCAGTTTATATGGCATTTGTGGCAATGACTGGCATAATCTGGAGAATGGAATCAATTTCTATGCAAATGATCTCTCTCTTTTTTTATTGTGAGGTCCCGATAATGTATTTCATTCACTGGCTCTGAGTCACAGGAAATGTATGGAATGATGGATCTGCATCTGCCAAGAAGTCTTGATAGTTGACCTGAAATGAATATAATTTAAATTAATTCCTTATCAAGGCCTAGAGTCATACATTTGGGAAGGCAAAGTTTTTTACTTCAAAGTCATTTACTCTCATGATGCTCAGACAACCTGACAAGAAGGAAACATAAAGCATGTTTCCAATTTTTAATTCCACATATATATATATATATATACATATATACATGCTGGACAAAGCAGCAGTCTTGGAGAGACTATTTTGACTTAGATGTTTTATTTCTTTCTTTTACAAGGTATTGTAGCTGCCAACTTGGAAATTCACAACACATTTACAATTTCATCACTGTCCCCCCTAGATATCTGCGATTAACTCATCTGTCAACCTGAGACTGGCTCAGGCACGGGCTTTACCTCTCTATTGCTCATCACTCACCGTTCCAGTGAAATCACAAAATAAATTGCAACTGAATGTGATATACTGTACATACTCTGAAATACAGTTTGGATTGTTTTTATAAAAAAAAAAAAAAAAGTGCAACCTACAGCCTCATGGTCCGAAACTCCTAAATTCAATTCAGTTCAATTCAATTCAAGTTTATTTGTATAGTTTCAAAGCATCTTTATAGAAAATGCTTGCTTCAGTGTTACAAATCATTAGGGGTCCCATGGTCATTGAACATTTGTAAGGATCAGGGGATTTTGAGTCGTTTTACATTCATGGAAATATCTTCAATGTATATGAATTTGTTTGCCCTTCTCTGAAATATTTCAGTGTCTAGACAATGCTCATTGTGAGAGTGTATGTAGAGGAAAAACTTCTAAAACATCAGTTTGTCTATTGAGAGTCTTTCAGACATATCCACCCAGCAATTTCTGTAAAATGATTTCTAAGAAAAACTAACCTTTTACAGTAAACAAAAGGAAAAATCATTGAAAAGTCTGAATTCTAGAAGCCCTGCAGTGAAATGCATATAAAACATGAAGAATCCTGAAACTATAAGAAAGACATGATCAGACACTTGCTGCTACTGTACAGATCATGCACTTTTTTTCAGTTCTGCACACTTATTTCACATCTTACTGTCCTCACCTCACTGCGATGTCTTGCAGCTGCACGGCAGGGTTCAAGAACCAGCGTTGCGATGAGCTGGCCAATCCCTGCGATTACTACTGTCAGAATGAAGGGATATGCACAATAACTGCCCTTAACAAACCTCGATGCAAGTAGGTCCAACTGTTCACCTGATATAGACATTTCATCTTCACCAGGTTCCATCCATCCAGTTGATTTTCCCTGACCACTTCCCATGATCCTCAAGAACACACATCCCATTCTGTGCAGCTCTCCACCTTCAGGATTCTCTCCGTGTGCTTTTTGCCTGTTTTATTTTTCTAACATCCTGTACAGTGTCTGCTTAGGGAAGAATTAATATAGTCAGACAATTAAATGTGACCACATTTAGTTTGTTATATAGTGTACAGTTTTAATGTGCAAGATCCAGTCTTCACCCTCATATCATCCTCTGATAAACAAACATCAAACATCTGTTTAATCATAAACATGACCCCCACTGGACTGCTTACATTTACAAATAAGATGATTCATGATTTTCTTTCCGCTTTACTGCTCGCCATTTAATGAGTGTTTTTGGTTTGTTTGCACTGCACATTTGCCTACTCTTAAAGTGATAGTCCCGAAAATGACAATATATATATATATTTTAAAGAGGCTCTTATGCTCACCAAGGCTGCATTTGTTTAATAAAAAAAAAAAAATACAGTAAAAACAGTAATATTGTGAAATATTATTACAATTTAAAAGAACTGAAATCATTCTAATATGCTGATTTGGTGCTCAAGAACAATTTCGTATTATTATCAATATTGAAAATGCATATTTTTGTGGAAACCGTGATATGCTTCTACCATTCAAAGGTTTGGGGTAAGTATGGTTTAAAGGAAATTAATACTTTTATTCAGCAAGAATGCATTAAATGAATCAAAAGTGACAGTAAAGACACTTATAATGTTACAAAATTTCTATTTCAAATAAATACTTTTCTGTTCATCAAAGAATCCTGAAAAAAATTGACTGTGGTTTCCACAAAAGTATTAAGCAGTAAAACCGGTTTTTAACATTGATAATAATAAGAACCAATATTAATAATTGAGCATGAATAATAATTGAGCACCAAATCAGCATATTAAAATGGTTTCTGAAGGATCATGTGACACTGAAGACTGAAGTAATGGCTGCTGAAAATCAGCTTTGCCATCACAAGAATAAATGACATTTTTAAATCTATTCAAATAGAATTTTTTATTGTAATGATATTTCAAAGTATTGCTGTTTTTTTTTTTTTTGTTTTTTTTTACTGTAATCTTCATTAAATAAATGCAGCCTTGGTGAGCATAAGAGACTTCTTTCAAAAACAAACTTTTGACCAGGAGAGTATGTATAATGTTTATTGGTTTAGTTTAGTTTTAAGGCTTTCTATGAGTAAATGATAACAAATTGTACTTTTGGTTGAACTATTCCTTTAAGTAGGTTTTAGGCCATTGTCTGTTTAAATTCGCTCTGCAATGCCCGAAAAACTGTTTTTTATTTCAAAACTGTCAGCCGTTTCTTCTCTTTTCTGACTTGCCTTCTGTTTGTTTTGACTCTGTTGTTTTAAATCAGATGCTCAGCTAATTGGTCGGGGACGCAGTGCGAGAGGCCGGCCCCCAAGAGCAGCCGCTCCGATAACACAGCTGGAGGTGAGCGATGCAGAGAGCTTTCACGCTTTATAAAGAGCTCTCCTCTCCTAATTCAATAAGGATTCAGTCCTTGAATTATTAAAATGAAAAGAACTGTTATTTCATCAGTCAAACGACACATCTGAATATACATCTGAGCTTCTTGTTAAATATTGGTTCAATATCTTTTCAGCTGCAGTAGTGTTTATTTAATTTTGCTGTGATGGAGTATCTAATAATTTCCTGTTCCACCTGCATAGACACCTGGGGAAATAGGCTTCATAGTAGCTTTTTGCTTCTGGCTTTTTTCTTGTGTGAAACAGGAAGTATAGCTATCATTGTGCCGTTGGTCCTGCTGGTCATTCTGATTACTACAGTGGTTACAGGTGTCTTCATCTGCAGAAGACGACAAAGGTACATTTTGATTTGACTAGTAATAGTCACTTCGTTTTTTGACTACATGTTCAAAAATGCACAGAACATATAAACAATGTAGTCTTCAGCCATCTGCACCTATTTCAAGTGCTTCTCTGTCGCAGGGGGAAACGCGTACAACGGCAGCCCATAACTAATGGAGGCATTAATGTGGAGATAGGCAATCCATCCTACAACATGTATGAGGTGGACCATGACAACCACGCAGATGCTGGAAGCCTTCTCAAACCAAATTTCACACTCGATCCCCACAAGGTTTGTGTTGGAATATTTTACACCCCCAAGAAATCTCAGAAGTTGATTATGTATATCCATAAATAACAATGTGGTAGATCCAGAAAGAACATGTTTCTGTTCTCTCCTGTAAAATATCTGTTGAATAAATGGCAAATGTAAATATGTAATATTAAAGGGTTAGTTCACCCAAAAATGAAAATTCTGTCATTAATTACTCAGTCTCATGTTGTTCCACACCCGTAACACCTTCGTTCATCTTCAGAACACAAATTAGTATATTTTTGATCAAATCCAATGGCTCAGTGAGGCCTGCATTGACAGCAAGTTCATTTACACTTTCAAACGCCCAGAAAGCTACTAAAGACGTATTTAAAACAGTTCATGTGACTACAGTGGTTCAACCTTAATGTTATGAAGCGACGAGAATACTTTTTGTGCGGCAAAAAAACAAAATAACGACTTTATTCAACAATATCTAGTGAAGGGCGATTTCAAAACACTGCTTCATGAAGCTTCGAAGCTTTACGAATCTTTTGTTTCGAATCAGTGGTTCGGAGCGTATATCAAATGATCTCAAACTGCCAAAGTCACGTGATTTTAGTAAACGAGGCTTCATTACGTCACAAGTGTTTCAAAATTTTCAATGGTTCACCACTGGGGGCGTGACTTTGGCAGTTTGATACACGCTCCGAACCACTGATTCGAAACAAAAGAAACGTAAAGCTTCGAAGCTTCATGAAGCAGTGTTTTGAAATCGGCCATCACTAGATATTGTTGAATAAAGTTATTTTGTTTTTTGGCACTCAAAAAGTATTCAACATTAAGATTGAACCACTATAGTCACATGAACTGTTTTAAGTGTAACTTTACTACCTTTCTGGGCGTTTGAAAGTGTAAATTAACTTGCTGTCAACGTAGGCCTCACTGAGCCATCGGATTTTATCAAAAATATCTTAATTTGTGTTCCGAAGATGAACGAAGGTGTTACGGGTGTGGAACGACACGAGGGTGAGTAATTAATGACAGGATTTTAATTTTTGGGTGAACTAACCCTTTAACTGTTGCTTTACACCAGGGCTTTTATCTTTTGCCTGCATCCTCTCACCCAAGATACCAGTGAAAAACATTCACTAATTTCACTACCTTGCAAGTTTGCCTCATTAAAGCTGCAAACATTATATTTTTCCCCTTGAAAAGAAATAACTCTGATATCTGTTTCTAAAAACTCTTTTAAAAGCAATGCTAAAATGGCAGTAACAATACGCGCTTGGTTTTTCTTGCTTCGTACTGACCGTTTGTTTCGTATTATGAAAATGTTTCTGTCTAAATAGCAGCGTTACATTGATGTTGTTTAGTGACAATGACGTTCTAAATGTCGACTGCATGCTGGGGCAACTGTGTGTGTTCCAGGGCTGGTGTGTAAAATCCAGTGACCCTTGCACGCTGAATATTCATTCTGTCCCTAAGGAAATAATACCAGGACAGGTGAACGCCTTGAGCTCCTTTGTCTCAATTATGTAGCGAATCACAGTCATTCTAAATGACATTTTTGCATGCATGTGGTGTGATAGTAAGTGCATGGCTTTATGGCTCAACTTCTGCTGTGTTTTTCATGTTTCTCGTTTTTAGTGGTTCATTTATGCGGGAGGTGAGGTTGATGGGGTTGTGAGTGACGCTTATAATATATTTATCATCCTTTGCTGACATCAGCATATCACCATAAGCATGATTGAATATGCTTTCAAAGCACCAATCCAAATGATACTACTGTATTCACTTTTTACTCCGGCTGCAGTGGAAGCAACTCCTTGAACCAACTTTAGTCCTGCACAACTTGTGTTCAGTTTATTTCATTTTTGTAGTATGTTTAACATGTTTTATTTAATGAATTATATTATTGTAAGTTTTATTTAAATAATTATAATATTATTATTATTATCATTCACATAAGTTTGTATTTAAAATGAATTCTGGGAGTGTGAATGTCAACTGAATGTCAATTTTCATCAATTCTCTCTCCAAACAGCCAATGAACTACTCCAATCCGATGTACGCAAAGATGTACCTCGATGGTCAGAACTGTCGCAAACCAGTCCTCAACATTGACGAAAGGAGAGAGCTACTCCCAAAGAAACTTGAGGGGACGATTCGAGAAACCGCCGCATAGCCTGACTACACTTTGTACTCTTTTTTTACTTAAATGTACAAAATGTATAAAACACAAGGAAAACAAAAAATTTTCTATTTCCTATCAGGTTCAGATATCTTGTTTATATTTGGTTTCTTGGCAACATCAACATTGCGCCTTTATGTCCGTTGCAATATTTGGGGTCATACTTGTCCATCTATTTTTTTAACTGTTTTGTTGTACTGCACATGTGACACACAACTGCTCATTTGCACATTGTGGACAGTTAACGAAATTACAACAGCAAAATCTTTTTCTTTTAATTGGTGTTTATTTCTTCCTAAATTTTAAGTACGTTGCCTTGGGGCATCATGACAGCTTTTGCCTTTTTTCCTTTTTAGTGTTTACTTCACATTACACTGTGAAAGTTTTCATTTCCGTATAGTATTAACCTCATTTATCATATTTAATTATGCTAGAAATGCCATATTTGTGCCATTTAAAGGGTTTTTGTTATTCATATAAGATTTTATTCTTTATTTCCCCCCTACTGCTTTCTTCCACAACATAGGGCTACACAAGTCAACCACTTGACTTCAGTCAGTTCTTAGTGAAGAAATGAGTTTATATCTATCCAGTGTTTACTTTAGCTTCATGAAGTAATTTTTTCATTTCCACCACCCAGAAAAATGCTGCAATTATGAACCATGTGTATGAAACCCAACCATGTGGCATGCTGGGATAGCTCAGCACTGAATGGAAATATTGACCAAGTGCCGTCCTGTCTACGGTTTGACAACGTCTTTACGAAGCTGATATCTGTTTGATGGTCATTAAACTACAATCTGGTAGTTGTGTGTAAGACATGCTACTTTTCTGCTACTTTGCCTGCTTAAAGCAACATTTGAGCTCAGCAATACAGCTACACCGGCTTCATCAAGCAAATTAAAGCTGACTTCATCACTGTTAGACAAAAGACCTAGGACAAGATATCACGTATAGGTCACAGATCGTTCTTGACATGTCGTGGACGCCAGAGAGAATCAAAGTTACTGTTACATGGGAATTTTAGAGATTATGAATTAAATCACGTAACCGGTTACTTTCAGAAGGGAAGCTACTAAGATACAACAGATTTTATAATTTTGTATTTGATTTATATGTTGTTTGGCTGCTTGTATTTTGGAGAAAAATGTATTAAATGTAAGTACTTTTTATATAAAAAGCAAATCAATATAAAATAAAGACATTTTATTTCCATTTCACACAGGATTCTGTTTCACTCTGTTCACTTCTTCATTAAAATCTAGCTTGGTTTGAGTGACATATTGTGCTTCGTACTTGGACAGGAGTGTCAGAAGCTGGGAAGTCTCAGATGTGAATCAGTAACTTGAAATTGGGTGGTTCAAGTCACATTGTCAGTAGAAGTGAAATCAGCAAGGATAAAATTCACTTTTGCTACTGTGAAGGAAAAAAATAGAAGCAATTATAAAACTGAATGCAATGAATATAGTGAATACATGTACAATGCAGTTTCTGGGTGGCCATTACAAAACCTTTCCATGCCTAATTTATTCCGACAAGCATGTGGCATTGATGCTGTAAATAATTCCCAAATCTTTTTGTACGGGATTGTGCTTTAAGACAATAAGTCTTAAACTAGGGTGACATTATCAGGGTAAAATCCTTTAAATCCTTTTAATGAAGTAACAAAGCCAATTCCAAATGAAGGCACGATTCCATGCTGAGTGCAAATCTCGCACATTTCCTATTTCCCATGTGTGCATTTCTGGAATTAACAGAGATCATTCCTGATCATTTCCATGGGTTTAATGTACTTCCCTTGAATACATATGGTCACATCTTTTGGTGGTTATAGTTTCTGTAACTCAACAGAAATATTCATAGAAAGATATGAAATTTTAAAAATGGTAGTATTGATTACTCTACTGACTACTCTAGGCCACGTACACACTGTAAGTTTCAGGAGTGACAATCGCATTTAAATGCATGAGTGAATCCCCTAAATTATCATTAGGCTACATGTGTGAACACGACCCACTCTCGAAAATGCGATGATTGAAAGAGAAAGAGAGAGAGAGAGAGTGAGTGAGTGAGTGTGTGTGTGTGTGTGTGTGTATACGAACCTACGTCACGCCGCGTTGCATGCCGGGGCGGCGCCGCCATTTTAGCAGGATCGCCCTCTGCTATTTATACTTAAATTAATACGGATACTTGCTTACCTTTTGTTTTGATTCTGCCATTAAGTGGAATATTCACATTCTTCATGGTATCGTTTGCAAGGAATAGAAGCTATTTTATCGCATCGCATGATAATTTGATTTTTTCACTTAAGTTTTGTAGAATTTCGTTTACAATGTTGATCTGTTTACCGTGTCGTACGCTGGACGCTCGCTGCTGCTTCAGCCATCATATGGTAGAATATCCAAATAAATCTGTGTTCAAACACGCTGAGAGAAGTCGATTCATTTATTTGTTGGAAACGTTTAAATGATGCTTAAAACGAGCACATTGAGTAGGCCTACAACTGTTGTCATTGTAAATATTCCCTTTTTCCACGATCACAGAGGAGGAGAATCAGAGATTATGGGTCAAATTCAGCGGACAGACAGACACCAACACTGTATTTTTATATTTATTTCAATAAATGACAACCAAAACCCTAGGAGCTTGTGAACAGTTTAGTAGTGGCTTCCTGCAAGGGGACATTTTAAAACGCTGGCTTAGTGTAGTAAGACAGTGATATTAAAAGATGTGCAGATGATCCCTGAATATGAAAGCAGCATTTTCTTCTCTTTATGAAACCGTTATGAAGAAAATGCTTAAAATGGCTTATGCATTTTAAGTGATACTGAAAGTTCATATTTTGGTCTCATCCGTTTTTCTGTACATATGTGCTTTATTAGTTAACTATGTACAGAATTTGGTCTCTTTAATATCACAGTCTCAGTGCATTAAGCCACATTAAGATCCTCTTTACATGAGCGGAAACCGCTTAACATGTAAACGTGTTGCGTTCATATTCTGGGCTCATGCGCATCTCCGCACAGTATGCTTTAATAGATATTTACAGAATTTTGTCTTTGTCTCGGTGCATTAAGTCACATGAAGCGTTTTTCTTGTAAAGCATTTGAATGTCCCCGTTCAGGTTCTGCTAATTCACAAGTTAGAGTAAGAGTCAGACTCGCAAAGGTAATGTTAATTATTAAACCAAACAAAATCAAAACTTTCAAAAACTCAGCAATGTGATTATTTTATTGAGTGATAAGCAGTGGGTTTAATGAGTGCCAATATTAATAGATTTGCCATCCGGCGTCTTCTCGTCATCTCCTCGACCCGCTTCCCTTGGTGTTTTTACACATAGAAAAGGCGAAAAAACGTTTTTCATGGTCCGGTTTTCTCTCAGAACGATGATCTCTGAGTTACTATCGCCATTATCGATGCAGGATTAATGACATACAATGGTGACATTTTTCACAATCAGAAACAGAAAACAAATTTCTGCACTAAACTCAATGACGGAAAGGCTGCGCGATCCTGTCAACATGGCGGATAAACAAAGAAGTTACCCAGAATTCAATGCGGCGTGACGTCAGATATAGATACATACATTATATATATATATATATATATATATATATATATTTTTTTTTTTTTTTTTTTTTTTTTTTTTTGTAATATTACAGTGACAAAACACTGTTTAAGCAATTAAAGCAGCCTGTTTCATACACAGCGTGCTCTTTCTGTGTTGCCATGGTCACTCATTATAAGCGTTTTTGGGCTTGTTGTTTAAGCTCGTCTCATAAAGCGAACGGGTTTATGGAGTTAATAAAGTGAACAGACATGAATCGCGATATTTTGGTCTTATTTTCAGCATAAAGCATTTGGATTTATTTCGGTTTACTACGGGCTTATTATGGGCTTGTTCGATTTTTCTAGCAAGATCTGGCAACTCGAATGAGTCAAGGCTCGTGCTTTCCATGTGATTCACCGCGCATACAGAAGGGAGACATCTCCGATGAACGTTAAAAACGTCATAACAACTAGTTGTTCAGTTCGGTTCCGTACACATTGCATAACATTTCTGTAAATGCGGTTGTCACTACCTGTATTTTTCGGGAGTTAATTCGGTTGTAGAATGCGGTTGTCACTCCCGTATTTTACTGAACTGTGTGTACAGAACGCGATTAAGCACTAAAAGGTGAACTGACAACTGAATTTAGCTGCAGTGTGTACGTGGCCTATATAACATATTGCATATTACACAAAGGACTATACCTGAAATTAAATCAGTTCAGTTTTCAAAATTTCTTGGTCACCCTTTCTATACACAATTTTGTTGCTTCTTCTACATTTAATCTAAATCAAGGACATCAATGGGGAGTCAGCCCTCCCTAAGAGCTGGTTTTCCACTAAATGTTAGAACATGGCTGTAGAAATTTGCTCTCATTTAAACGCACACAGTGAAGTCAGACGCTAATGTTGGCCGATGGGGTCTGGCTCACAGTCGCTGTTCCAATTCATCCCAAAGGTGTTCATGTCTGGTGTTTGTGAAGGCCAGTCAAGTTTGACTCAGTAAATCTTTATGGATATTGACTGATATGCTGAAGCAGAAAATGCCCTGTCCAAACTGTTGATAGAGATATATGCAACTTTATCATATCTCTGATGTGTATGCTTTGTCATCTTTGTATGGACTGTATTGAGGATAATACATCTCACATGGTAGTTCGTTTCATGATAAAATGATTAATTTCTTGATTTTCTAAGAAATGTTTCTTATGTTGTTAAACTTGATGAAAGAGAACTATGGTGTCATACTTTATCTCCTCGCTGTTATGATAAAAGCTTGCTAATGACGATATCAAATGAAGCCTGCCATCGATTTCTTAATGGAGCTGGCTGGTTTTATTCATAGGACAAAATTCAGCATTGGTGTAATAAAAGTAAGCCGGAATCCAAGTATTCATTATAGCAATCAATAATGGGAGGAAAAGACATGGTAACAATGAACAGCATTCTGCACACTGGCACACAGATTTATGTTTCTCATTTAACAACTCTACTATATTCAGGTGGATCCATCAATTGTGCTTATCTGAAATAACTGAGAGACAATTCATCTGGATAGAGGCGAAGTGGAAATAGATATTTCCATTTTCATTGTCCTAGACAATGAAATAAGTAAATCACATGACAACTTCATGGATTGTTATTCTTGAGTTAAACAATACACAAGACAAGATTGACTTGCATTGCATGTGTGATGAAAATGTTTTAGAGATGGTGACTGAAATATGATGTCTTTTGTTTAGTGGCACTAGTTAATATCTTTGTGACATGTATGCTTTGGCATGCATTATTCAGTTAACGTCTGAACGTTATCTTGGGAAATGAAGAGAAGGATCAGGAACATTCATAATAAGAGCATGTGTCTGCCGTATTATTCAGTTTCATCTTGCGTTCTTTATTTCATACTGATACAAATGACAGATATACAGGAGTTTTAAGGACAGCAAGACATACTTCAGAAGAAAGATTTGACTTCTACTTCCAAGCCTTACATACATTTCACTGTACAGGACAGGTACTTCAAAGTTTTAAGGTTTCCATGTCCCTTTCATAAGTTTTTGACAGCAGGAACCTATGCCAAAGAGAATTTTTCATTATAAGTCATGAATATGAGTCTGAATAATTGTAAAGTTTCCTCAAAAACAATGAAAAATGTCTAGCATTATGCCTGAGGTAAATGTATGCACTAATGTTCAAAAGTTTGAGCTTTTTATTGTTTTTGAAAGAAGTCTCTAATGCTCGCATTTATTTAATCAAAAATATTGTAAAAATAGCAATATTGTGAAATATTATTACAATTTAATATAGCTGAATTTTTAGCAGCCATTACAGTCTTCAGTGATCCTTCAGAAATCATTCTAATATGCTGATTTGGTGCTCAAGAAACTATTATTATTATTATCAACTGAAAACTGCTGCTAAATATTTTTTCAAGAACCGTGAAACTTTTTTTTTTTTTTTCTCTGATGAATAGAAACTTCAAAAGAACAGCATTAAGGCCCCGATATACTTCAAACAAAGTTCTTTTTCGTTCTTCATTTAGGGAGTAAAACGAAGTTCGAAATACGTGAGCTGCGATATACTGTAATCGAACATCTGTCGCTGCCCACACTGCTGAGTGCAATGTTTAGATGAATATGTAAATATGCGCTGTGCACTTTCTTCTCAGCAACAAAATAAACACAACAAAAATGAGAAAACAGCAAGCATTTTTTTATAGAAAGCATAAGAAAAGCATCTGATCATAACAACATTGGTATGTTAGCACGAGCTCTGCAAATTGGCACTCCAGTAAAGTCACATCACGTTCATTTATGTAGCACTTTATTAAATAGATTGCTTAAAAGCAAGGCTTTACAGTATCAAACATGAAAAACAGTGTCAGTGCCTCATTTTATCAGAAGCACAACTTCATTTTGTACTATAAAGCGGCTATCCAGTGTGTTCATGTTTTCACCCACGGAGCTCTTACCTCAACGAACTCAAACACACAAAATGAGTCAGAGAAGAGTTCCACGTGAAAGAAGGCGGAGCCTCAGCGCACACCTCCTATTACGTTATCGTCATGGACCAATGGTAGTACGAAGGTGTTTGCAGCTGGAGTGAACTTTTCCTGAGAGTTCGCTTTGGCAAGCCGTTTCGAACTCCCAAAACGAACACAAAATGAACTTCGTTTGGCCTGATTTTGTTCGAAATGACGTCACATCAGTTCGTTCTTCGATTTTGTTTAAAGTATATCAGGGCCTTTAGAATTTTAGAATAGTATTTTGTAACATTATAAATGTCTTTACTGTCAATTTTGATCAATTTAATCCTTACTGAATAAAAGTTTTTCCTGTTTATGCTCACTATGTACAGTATAATATTCCTTTCATACAAGTCCTTCAAGGCCATTTTACTGCAGACAGTTGAGCAACTACTATCACAATACCTATTTTAGTTCATTTCCAAGCCACCTTTGGTCGCACAACAAGGTCACTTTGTGATGTCTCACAGCTGATCGGGTCAAACCTTCACTCATGGAGAGCTGACCTTCAATGTTGTCAGAACACTTTGGCTGAAATGAAAGTGTGCAAACAACAGCCACCTCTTCAGTGTTTCATAGATTGTGTCTCTGTAGGAGACGGGTTATAGGGTGGCCCCATGTCCGAAAGGAACTGAAAGGTGCAGTTTGCCATACGCTAAATGTAGCCCAACACCATGCTAACACCAACCCTACAATCAAACATGACAGGAAACTGAAAAGTATATCAATAGCACTTACTGGCCAAACCACTCTAACATTTATATATATATATATATATATATATATATATATATATATATATATATGGCTGTTAATGCACACATCAGATTTAAATGTATTTAGCTTTCAATGCTGTAAACATTATTTGGATCTGCAAATTATTCTTTTTTAACACAGCATGAGACACATATGACAGAACCATAGCTTATTGGCAGTAGTGGGAAGTGTTGTGATGATTCTATGCCACATAGTGTGCAAGTGTGAAAGGGACTTCCTGTAAGGAGCTGTGTCATCTCCCTCACTCCAGGCAGTAAGATAAAACAGCAGGGGAGATGATAGGCAAGACACAGTCAAACGTCTCTATTCTGAACAACAGCACTTCAAAGACTGATGTGACTTAAAATTCAGGACCAGCTTTACATGAAACCTCAATGTTTTTGTGACATTTTTAAGGATCTTTTTTGAGGTCTTTTTAGCCAAAATCTCACTCTGGTGCTGTCAGCAGCTCAGTGGTTCAAGTGAAAATTCTGTCATCTTATACTAACCCTTATGTCATTCAAAACCTGTGATTTTTCTAAGACATACAATAGCCTTCTCTGAAGAAAAGACTGAAGTCATTAAACAAGCCACAAGTATAGACTGCCACTTTAAATGTAATTTACTAAATTGTGCTTTACTTGTGCTCAGTCATTTTTTTTTTTTTAACACATAATGTTGCAAAACAGGCTATAGGCTAGGGTACCCCTTTAACTTAATTTTTCGACATGCATCCATTGTTTTCAGTTGTGTGCCTCATGCGTCAGATCAAGACACATTTAACTATTTGCATTTGTAAAAGTAGAAATTATTTTATAAATATTTATACTTTCATAGATAGATAGATATTTTGAAGCACCTAACCCCACCACCTCTCAACAATATAATACACATTACAGGCAAAGTGCAGTCACAGATATTTATTATTACAAAAAACTGATCAAAAACACAACTCGTGATGCATTTCAAGTTCTGAAGCCATGCAATATCTTTATATGAAGAACAGAGTGAGATCTGAAAATGATCCCGCTCCATAAACAAACAGTCATATCAGAGACAAGTGGTCAGAGCCTGCAACCTTAGCCGAAAAAAGCATTATGCCTGCTAACGCTGCGGTAAGCAGGGGAGACGAGGCCGTTTTGTTTTATGTTTTTTTGTTTTGTTTTTTGAATGGATGTCAATGGAGGAGAAGCTTCATTATGTTGAATAAACCGCTTTTGTGAGGAAATAGCTTATCATTTAATGAATTAACAGCCCATTGGCTAATCTTCAACATGTTTGCTCTTAAAGTCCCCCTGTAGTCAATAATTTTATCCCTTAAAACTCATCTTTGATAACAAACAGCAATAATATGTTGCTAATGTTACACAAACCATTTTCCTCTTCGCCGTCTCTGAGTCAGACAGCTGCCTTCTAAAAATCAATATCCTTCAAAATGCTTTAAACACCTCAGAACGTCAGTGGAGAAAAGCATAGTTCATCATAAAATCGTAATATACATCATACACCTGGTATATTCATATCAACTGAACAATATACCGGGATAACCTGGCTTCTCTCGAGACTCCCCTGCTTCAGAGCGATTATAGTTAATGATATGTTAAAGCCCGCCGGCACACTGATGTGATTGGTTACAAGGTAGTTTGTGACATCAGAAACACCAGCGATTTCAAACAGAGTTTTTGAGAAGGTCTTTAAATCACTACAGTTTTAAATAGGAAATACTCAGCAATGGTGTTGACATGAATTTGCACATGGTTTGTCTTAAAGCATATTAAAAACACCACATAGACATATAAACAACATTAAAAACTTGATTTTCACCACAGGGGGACTTTAAACATTAATTTTGGATTGATATATTTTTAGAGTTTACATCAAAAAAATGGTGTTTTATAAAAGAAGTTTTCCACATTTTCCAAATTAACAGACATTATTTTAGTCCATCCAAGAATTGCATCAGTTTACTCATAATTTCATAATTGTCATTCCTTTTAATATGTGTGGTTTTGATTTGGGGAAGGCATTGCCAAAAAGAAAAAAAAAAGTTATGCTAGCATTTCTCAAAATAAGCTGTTGTCTTCAAGAACCTTCAGGAGATTTATTTCAAATAGTGTAAAACTATTGAACCACACTTCATTCTAAAACAGATCTTTGTAACACTCCCTGGAAACTGATGCATAGGTTATTTTCTCTGCCACTGATGCCTGCAGACAGAATAGAATGAAACATTTCACCTTCCTTTGTATCAATAAATATAACAAGACCTTTTCACAACTGACAGTCATTTCCTCTTCTATTTCCAAAGGAGGTTTAGACTAAACTCCATACATGCACACATCCAAAAGATATCATCTTTCCATCAACAGTGTGATCAGCACAAGGATTGAATTTGGGTTTGTTGTAACCTTCAAAAATAGCCTTTTCTAAATAACTATTTCCAGCTATGGAAAAAAAACAATAAAAACTTCATTATTATTATTACTGTTCAGAACGATAATTTAATTTTCTTGCCATATATACAGTACAAATTAAATAATGGGTTAATAAAATCCTATTCTTAAACATTGATAGCTGAAGCTTAATTGACCTGCCACTTTCCATAATGTCATTAATATCAAACTACAATACTGGCAAGAGAGAGAGAAAAAAAAAAAAGAAAAATCTCTTAATTTGTTTGTTCTTCAATGCTGACAGCTTACTGGAATAATTGCTTGTAAAACGCAGCTTACTTAACTGATAAATATTTTAATGTGCCATTGTTTTAATTTAATTTATTAATATTTACATTAATATTAAACTTTACTCATTCAGTAAAAGAGTGCTTTAGTTGCTTATTGAAAATTGTTGTAATATATTGCTGTGGTATTTTACTGGCATTGGTATCCATTACTGACAACCCTAATCTAACACCCATTTGAGTCTTCCAATATAACATTGAGGAACCGTCCTTCGGATGAGACGTTAAACCGAGGTCCTGACTCTCTGCGGTCGTTAAAAATCCCAGGATGTCCTTCGAAAAGAGTAGGGGTGTAACCCCGACATCCTGGCCACATTTGCCCATTGGCCTCTGTCCATCATGGCTTCCTAATTATCCCCATACACTGATTGGCTTCATCACTCTGTCTCCTCTCCACCAATAAGCTGGTGTGTGGTGGGCGTTCTGGTGCAATATGGCTGCCGTCGCATCATCCAGGTGGATGCTGCACATTGGTGGTGGTTGAGGAGATTCCCCCTTCCATATGTTAAGCGCTTTGAGTACCCAGAAAAGCGCTATATAAATGTAAGGAATTATTATTAATTATTATTATAACATTGCATGCTCAGATATCAGAATTACAATCCTCCCTTTCTAAGTTAAATTGGATTTAAAATTGAGTTTTATTGGCCATTTCTTTCTTTCACTTATACATTAAGACAGCAGTGACTTTAAGGGGAACCATCATTAATCTTAGGGAATAGTGGACACACTGTATGTGCCTGTGTCACTGATTAGCACACTCATCTGTCTTTTTCCTGTCTGTGGCTTCACCTCCCACTGAATTTGATGGATCTTCCTCTTCCCCAGCAGTCCGGTGGAGCAGGTAGTCAGCGTGAGGCCCAGATGGGAGAGGTGGAAACAGTCACCTTAGACACAACGGTAGTCTTCTTTCAAAGAAATCTTTAAAAGCAGACTGAGGGCTTTACTTTGAACACTTGAAGAGATGGGCATTCTGACTGAAATGTCTGTATTACTCCTAGAAAAAGGAAATGGAGCGAAAAATGATCTTGAAGCCTCATTAAAATAAATCTGTTTATATTTGCATTGCATTGCAAAGTCGCAGCTAGCACGCCATAATTTCAGTAATTATATTTCACAAATGTGTGATTTATTTGCCAATATGACAATTAGCAAATATCATTCACTTGAATCTTCAGAACAGTTTCAAACAATCACTATTTGCTCAAAGGACAGAAGACAAATCTGAAAATTAATTATTTCCAGGGAAACATGCAGAAAAAATCATAATTTATTCATGACAGATGACAATGAACCCAAAAAGCCACATGAATAATTGTAGAGCAATTCACGAATATCTTGAATTACAAGCAAAAACCTTCACTAATGACAAATTACAGCTTGCCAGCAAACAGAAAAGGCTGTCACTATCCAGCTCACAGTTTGACAACAGAAAAAGAGAAAAGGAGGAAGAAAACATGAAAGGGAGGTAGATTCAAAGGAATCCTGCTGGTTTCCAAGTTCAAGCTGAGGATGAGTGATTTGAGCTTCCATCAGCAGAGACCTGAGCACACTGAGGGAAAATGCTAACCGTGTAGAACAGCAGCTTTCCCTGCTCATCTGACTCAACTCATCCTTGTCAAGGTGAAATGGCTGTTTCCAGGTGAAAAAATAAAAGAAAGAAAGAAAAAGCCTGGAGGGGGCTCAGACTGCTATTCTCCTCTGACAATGAGCGAATGTTCTTCGTCAAGCTAATGGGACACCAATGTGGGTTTAGAAGAGAGCAATTAGACCCTGTTAAAATGATCAAACAAACAGGGTGAACACCGAAGGTGCTGTCTGGATTAGACCAAAGAAAAAAAAAAAAAAGACACTTTTTGTTTAAACCAGCTACAGTAACATTATATTATATAAATGTATATGTATGCATAGTAACCAGTGTTGGGTGTAATGCATTGCTAAGTAATTAATTACTATAATTTAATTACTTTTCCCTTTTGTAATTTAATTACAGTATACTTCTGATTTAATTGCATTAAAGGGTTAGTTCACCCAAAAATGAAATTTCTATCATTAATTACTCACCCTCATGTCGTTCCACACCCATAAGACCTTCGTTCATCTTCGGAACACAAATTAAGATATTTTTGATAAAATCCGAGAGGTTTTTTATCTCCCATAGAAAGCAACAAAATTACAACATTCAAGGTCCAGATTAATAAAGACATTGTTATTAAAAATTCGTCAAATAAAAACTGTTGGATAAAGTCATTATTTCTGTTTTGATTTTGCACACAAAAAGTATTCTCGTCACTTCGTAACATTAAGGTTGAACCACTGTAGTCACGTTGACTACATATTTTAACAATGTCTTTACTACTTCTTTGGACCTTGAATGTGGTAATTTCGTTGCTTTCTATGGGAGATAAAAAAAACTCCCAAATTTCGTCAAAAATATCTTAATTTGTGTTCCGAAGATGAACGAAGGTCTTGCGGGTTTGGAATGACATGAGGGTGAGTAATAAATGACAGAAATTTCATTTTTGGATGAACTAACCCTTTAAATAATGACTATAGAACAATTCTATATAAAACAGTAGTGGATTTAACATCAAAATTTAATGTCTAATGTTAAAATGTGTGTTTTTAATGTAACCGTCTCTCTTTAAATATGTGTCTATCCTTGTATTATTCAAATGGTTGAGGCTGATTTGGGAATTAGAAAGTAATTAGTAATAAGTAATGCAATACTTTTTAGACAGAGTAATTAGCACAGTAATCTCTTTACATTGTTGAAGATGTAATTAGTAGCTAGTAATTAATTACTTTTTTAGAGTAACTTACCCAAAACTGATAGAACCATTTACAGAAGCAGCCAAAAGTGATGTCCGGCCTAGGAAAATTGACATCTTCACCATTTATTCAGATTTTTATTAAAAATGTGTTAAAGATTTCGTAAGCATATTGCGTGGTTGTGCTTGTAGTTAATTTTCTATTTGTGTTAACGCAAGGAAATATGCTAAATTGTGCGGACATGTCATAAAAAAGAAATTATGAACACATGCAAAAACATTAGAGAACCACTTAAATATTAATAACTGATTATGTTGTAGTCAATGAATCCTGTGAGCTTTTATTTTTATTTTCCAAAAAATGGGTTTTATATATATATATATATATATATATATATATACACACACACACACACATATTACATATTTATATATGTACAAAATCATATATTAAATTATATAATTATATATTTATTTATTTTTATTATAATTTTATAATATAATTTTATATTTTTGTGCCTCATATTGGATGACAACCTTAACGTAACAATAAAAGCCAAGCAGTTTTACACTATTTACACATGTGACCAGTTGTGTCTTGGGTGATACCATGTTTATTCAACAGCAGCTAGTATGGGATTCACACTCAGTTAACAGATCCATCTGACAGACTGCAGCTGGAGGGGCATCATCTCTTCACACTCCAGCGGCCTGACTCACAACAACATGCAAATAATAAGCTTGTGTAATCAGCGCTTCATGTCATTTGTTTCCTCACCTGTTACAAATAATACCGTACTGTGAGCTCTGCTCTACAATCTGAGAGATGCTATGGACTCAGACCATCTGTTACTGATCACATCGTTTCCAAGAGCATTTTTTCACAGGTTCGTAAAGGTGCCGTAAACAGCTACACGTATTTTGACTGGTGATGATAGCTGTGTGTAAACATGCCCGTTTCTTTAAATGTCTGATATGTACGCATCATCAGCCTTTGATGATGTAGGACAGTACACTTTCTCACCCTTACTCTCCCTGTTCGGCACAAACCAGCTGCAGAGTATTCATGCTGTACAAACATGGATGAATTAACAGGATTAATGTTTTAATGAAAGGTTCTTTGAAGGAGGAGGATTTTTTTATTATTATTATACACAAAGGAGTCTTATAGACTCCTTTATAACACAGTCATATAACACAGTCATTTGTGGAAAATGTATTCGCATTGTAGGAATTACATTAGGCAGTGAGTGGGGTAAGATGTGTCAGAGTGTAACCACTGTAGGCTATATTCTGGATATAATGGCTCATTTCCACCAAGCAGTACGGTTCAGTTCAGTACAGTACAATACAATTCGGGACGTTAAACCCTGATCCGGCTTGCGTTTCCACCGCCAATAGTACCCTTACTTGATAGGCGTGGTGTATGCCGGAAAGTAGCGATCAACATCATTCTTTTTCAGGCAGGTTTAAGGAAACCTGCAAAAATGCAAATAATATGCTGTAAAATAACATAGAATGGGCAATCCACCTCACGACTGATTGCCACATAAACGTAAAGGAAACAACAACTTAAATGTGCCTGGTTCTCTCTTGTCTTTCACTGTTGTTCCTCCTCATATCCTTCCAGAGCTCCTCAATGGGACTTGAGAGCGGTGTGACTCACAGGTGTCAATCATTAGCCATCACTCCACTGGCCATGCCTTGCTTGTCACAGGGGTTTTCATAGTGATGACATAGAAGAATCATTTTGGCTTCCCAAAAGAACCTTTCAGTGAACAGTTCTTAAAGGATTAGTTCACTTTAAAATGAAAATTACCCCAAGATTTACTCACCCTCAAGTCATCCTAGGTGTTTGACTTTCTTCTTTCTGATGAACACAATCTGAGTTATATTAATAAATATCCTAATGCATCCAAGCTTTATAATGGCAGTGAAGGGGATCAACGAGTATGAAGCTCAAGAAAGTGCATCCATCCATCATAAACGTACTCCACACAGCCACAGGGGTGTAAATAAAGGCCTTCTGAAGTGAAGCGATACATTTGTGTAAGAAAAATATCCATATTTAACAAGTTATAAAGTAAAATATCTAGCTTCCGCCAGACCACCTTCCATATTCAACTTACGAAAAAAACGTAACTGATGTCGCGTAGGTTAGCGTAAGCATTTTGAACTGCAAGAGGCGTTACACTTTCTTCGTAAGTTGAATAGGGAAGGCGTAGGACATCGCGTAAGCGTTTTGAACTGCAAGAGGCATTACACTTTCTTCGTAAGTTGAATAGGGAAGGCGTAGGACATCGCGTAAGCGTTTTGAACTGCAAGAGGCATTACATTTTCTTCGTAAGTTGAATATGGAAGGCGTAGGACATCGCGTAAGCATTTTGAACTGCAAGAGGCGTTGCACTTTCTTCGTAAGTTAAATACAGAAGGCAGAAGTCTGGCGGAAGCTAGATATTTTACTTTATAACTTGTTAAATATGGATATTTTTCTTACGCAAATGCATTGCTTTGCTTCAGAAGGCCTTTATTAACCCCCCGGAGCCATGTGGAGTACATTTATGATGGATGGATACAGCCGATGCACTTTCTTGAGCTTCAAACTCGTGGTCCCATTCATTGCCATTATAAAGTCATTATATTGTGTTCATCAGAAAGAAGCGAGTCAAGCACACCTTTTAATAACATTTTAATAATATGAAAAATCTTTTCCACTATAAAGAACTTTTTGTGAAATGGAAGAACCTTTATTTTTAAGAGTGTACTCAGAATTAAGCAGACATCATCCATTGGAAGGGAAACGCTTCAGTTCATCTGTTTCCTAACAAAATAATCAAAGCCACACGATTTAATATGGATTCGAGAGGGTCGAATTCATCTTTGGAGAGTGTAAGTGAATATAAATCATTTAAAAACATAGTTTTACTGCAAATAGCAAAAGCTGGTTTAATCTAATCATGGCAAGATGTCACATTAAGCAGACATTATTGCCACCACATGTTAATGTATATCAGGTTCTCTATTCTAGGTATTTACTCTGATCATTACATTTTCACCAAGATATGACATTTGGCTCCGAGGCAGATAGGAATGCAATTACACAGAATGTAAAATACACAAAGTATTTCAATAAGCGCTGCTAATCTCCAAGGCTGCACATCTGAGCACTGCAGTACTCAGTACATCCATCTATTTTATACATGCAGAGAGATTCGAGTCTGAGCTCCCAGCACATGTACCTATTATCTGTGTCACAATCAGGCCTGGTGCTCTGGGAGAAACACTTCTCTGTCAAGAGCCTGAGCGAGAAAATCAGCTAACATCCATAATTACCTTGCCCATTTGGCTGTTGACAATTGAACTTCTTTAATCAAAACACAGCAGGCTCAGACTCTGCTCATCAGCAATAACAAGCTGGCCGAATGCTGAGGTTCCCCCAGAGGACACACTGTATCCATCTTACTGTTTGTGTACTATTCAGCAGCGAAGTGTTGCAGTCTTTGATTTACTGTCACTGCCAAAGGTGTTGGTTGTAAGTGATAGCAAGATTGCACACATGGATTAATAGCCCATGTTTGCTGTCTTTTACAGCCAGCACTTTAGTTGGCAAGTAGAACATTCCCACAAGAAAAATGTGGGGGAAAATTCAATATTGATTTAGAAGTAATGCAGGGGACATCAGGGCTATAGTTGACACAAGGACTATATCTAAGAAACTATTTTGAGTCAAAAGTACAATTGCACAAATGCTTGTTTTCTCTATTGTGATTTTTGTATGTTGGTTTCAATCAGCTATTTGGTCAAGATGGTCTTCAATTCTGTTTGCTAAACTGACATGACAATGACATGACCTTTTGGGACTGTTTCAACCACATCAGTTAAAGTGCATATATCAGGCCCCATTCCCACAATCGGATGGGGATGCTGCAGCTTTAGTAGGCTGTTGGGACAAAACACTTGGCTATAGCCTCCACACCCGCTGCTTGAGGCATGCACTTCACGGACATCTTCAATTTATTTTGGGAGCGAAGATCTCTTTTCAAAGTGAACAGGTTTTATCCAAACATCTCTGGGACTTGAATGTTCATTTCCAACCTTCTCTACAGCACTGTCACAATCACTCTCCACCCAGTTGTCACTACACTAAGAAATATGGCTGAAGAAATTAATGATATGCAAAGGCTTCTAACCAAGCTCAGCAAGTACCGCACCCCAGGATCTTCTCCCTCTCCCACCACACTTACAGGGGTCCCTGACAGTAAGTGTGTCTGACATGTAGGTAACCATGCTACTTTTTAGAATATTCTAGTCATTTGCAATACTTGGTGGCATGGTCATAAAAAAAACAAAAGAGGTTCTTAAATAGAAGTAATCTAATCAGGGTGCATCGTATCATGTCACAGCACAACCTCTTAAAGGTTTAGTTCACTTCAGAATGAAAATTTCCTGATAATTTACTCACCCCCATGTCATCCAAGATGTTTATGTCTTTCTTTCTTCAGTCTAAAAGAAATTAAGGTTTTTGAGGAAAACATTCCAGGATTTTTCTACATATAGTGGACTTCACTGGGGTACAATGGGTTTAAGGTCCAAATTGCAGTTTCAACACAGCTTCAAATGGCTCTAGACGGGGAATAAGGGTCTTGTCTAGCGAAACGATCTGTCATTTTCTTAAAAAAAAAAAAAAAAAAATTATATTCTTTTTAACCACAAATGCTCATCTTGCACTAGCTCGGTGATGCGCCACGCATTACGTAATCACATTGGAAAGGTCACGTGTGACGTAGGTGGAAGTACTGAACAAGTATTTACTACAAGCATTTGTGGTTAAAAAGTATATAATTTTTTTTTTTTTTTTTTTTAAGAAAATGAAAGGTTTTAGAAATGTAAGGTCTCCAACTCCCCATCTAGTCTTTTGCAATGTAATCTGTCCTCCTTCTCAGCTGTCAGCCCCAGTAAACTTACACAGGTATGTCAGGTATGTTATATCACGTATGAATCCCTCTAGCTGCTCTCTTGACCCATCACCCACTAAATATCTCAAAACAATTATGAACTGCTTATTTCCAGACATCCTGAATATTGTTAATCGGTCCCTACAGCAGGAGATTTTCCAAAAAAATTTCAAAACTGCAATTGTTAGACCCTTGCTGAAGAAAAGTAATCTTGATTCTTCTGTGCTCAGTAACTACAGACCAATATCTAATCTTCCATTTCTTGGTAAAATAATTGAAAAAATAGTATAATCTCAATAACTATCTCAACACCAATAAACTTAACGTAACATTACAGTCTGGCTTCCAGGCAAACCACAGCATAGAAACAGACTTGATTAAGGTTTTAAATGATCTGCAAATTATTCGGGACTCAGGTAACTTGATGATGTAAGTGCTGCTTTTGACACCGTTCATCATGAGCTTCTACTTGAGCGACTACAGAACTGGGTCAATCTATCAGGTCCTCTCTTAGACTGGTTCAGGTCAGGAATCATGTTTGACAGTGACCTCAGTTTTAAAAAACACAAGGTGATAATATGCTGTTAAAAAACAGCATATTATCATCTCAGAAACATTTCCAAAGTATGTGATATTCTCTCCCCTTCTGACAATGAGAAATTTGTTCATGCATTTGTTACATCTAGACTTGACTATTGCAATAGCATTTTTGCTGGGTTACCAAAGAGCTCTATTAAACACTTACAAAGAGTCCAGAATGCAGCTGCACAAATGCTAACTCGGTCTAAAATGAGAAATCACATTACTTCAACACTCAGATCCCTTCACTGGCTGCCTGTGTCATTTAGAATTGAAGATCCCCTTATTAGTCTTCATAGTACTGTCCCATTTCTGTAAGGACCACTATAATCAAAGATGATTGACAATTAGCATACAGTTTGGATTTGCGGTATGGTTCTGTTCGAGAATTCCTGTCAGGGCTGTCTGGTGGAAGAGTTTGAGAGAATAGGGGAATGATGATGAGGATGCGCACTCAGAAAATACACCTATGTAAGAATGGGTGTATAGCTCCTTCACTCCAGTAGGGGTGAAAAGACATCGGAGTCGGTGTATTATTGGTTACTTCACTCCATGAGGGGTGAAAAGACACTAGGAAGCCAGGGATTGCTGCTAGTGTAAATCACTAACTGAGGCTCTCAAACTCTTCCATGCAGATAGGGGTGTCCCAAAATTTAGTATTATGCGTGTTTAGTTAGGGCTGTCTGGTGGAAGAGTTTGAGAGAATAGGGGAGTGATGATAAGGATGTGCACTCAGACGTGTGAAAAGACAACAGGGTCGCCACGGTGGACTGGTGTAAAATACACCAGTGTAAGAAGAGGTGTATAGCTCCTTCACTCCAGTAGGGGTGAAAAGACACTGGAGATGTGTATTTTTGGTTATTTCACTCCATTAAGGGTGGAAAGACACTAGGAAGCCAGGGGTTGCTAGTAGTGTAAAGCACAAACCAAGGCTCTCAAACTCTTCCATGCATTCTATTTTAGTTATTAGTTAAATAAGGCGTATTGTTTTCTTTTCTATGAATGCGCACATGCATATTTTATCTTATTTCTATGTATTTTTCTTTTTTTCTGTGAATTTCGTTTCTATAAGGCAAGGCAAGGCAATTTTATTTGTATAGCACATTTCATACACAATGGTAATTCAAAGTGCTTTAAATAAAGAAGAACCAAATACATAATAATAAAAATAGAATGCATAAGAAATAAAAACAACAGTAAAAACAAAGAATACCACTATCTGGATGGAAGAGCACTTTGTAAAGACTGTTTTTAAAAGGTGCTATATAAATAAAGGTTTACTTACTAATTAAATCCAGTCTCCCCATCACCTGGTTATATATAATGTTGCTTATTGGGTTTTGAAGCTACAACCCTAGAACTGACTTTGAAATTGATTGTATGTCAAGCAACATCCGCTAATGTTAATCTCAGAGATAAAATATAAATCTATGTACAAACTACCAACCAAATTCAACCCAGCTTTCAATGCACTTTTAAATCAATATCAAATGCAAACTTTTGTCCTCCATGTTTTAGCTTTCAATGTCAGCACATTATTCATGCCTTTCATATTGTGCTTCTATTATAAACAGTGAAGTGATCTTCTAACCTTCTAAAGCTAGTTTTATGTGCTTTTTATCCTTCATTTGTCTGTTTTTGAGGCAATGTTTTACATCCTAGACCCTCTCATGTTCACTGCCATCAAGGAGCTAATATTTATGCATAGCTGAGAGTACGACTTGAAATGCAGGGTGAAAGCACAGTAATTATCTTCCAGGGCAATCAGACACTCTTATCTCCAACGATATGTGGGCTGTTATCTCTTGTGTTTTTATCTATAGGACATTTTAGTGGTCTTCAGTGTATATTTTCAGACAAAAATCATCAATCCCCATTAGAGCAAATGACCTACAATCAGAGAGCTTTTGTCCTTGGAACAGTTTGTTTGTGCCACTTAGAAAAATAAACATATGTCTGGTGATGATAACTAAATAAAACCATACACAATCTTTGGAAGAAAACAAGGGAACAAACAAAGAACAACGACAAGAATACCAAAGTTTTCAGATGTAGTCTTTGTGTCATTCCCAAGTGGTTATGCTTTCTATAGGCCTACACAATATCCTTGGCCATGAAATAATGTCATTTTAATTTATTTTCCTCAAACATTTTAAATCAGAAAAGCGTCAGACATACAGTCCTGTTCTAAATCAAATATGTGTGTGAAAATGCAAATTAATGAGCATTTATAAGAAAGCACTTATGCTATTTCCTTGTATTTCTCCTAGAATGGTTTTCTTGTGGGAATATATATGTAAGCAATAAGGTACGAGAGGCTGTGCTGTATCGTGAATAAGTCACGGCTGAAGGGTGCTGCAACCCCTTCAGCCGTGATTTATTCACAATATAGCACTAGCCTCGAGGAGGAGTACCACACAATTCAAATATTAAAGCCTAAAAATATGTATCAATGCAACTTCATGAATTGAACTTTCACCAAAAGCCTTCCTTCTGACCGAAAAAATAGTCCCTGACCATGAACAGCAACAGAAGTTACATTATTACGCCATTAGATGGCGGCAAAGACAGTCTTTATGAGTGTGTTAGTCAGTAGCCAAGACATTTACATTGAAAAGACTGAATTGTTGTGAACACGGAATAAGATGCAACTGACAAATACTTTGACTAGCGCTGTCAGTCACGGGAAAACCCCTTAACTGTCAAAAGGACAAGATAATACATCGGACATTTAAACAGATTTTTTTATTATGAACAAAGGACTGACCTGAAGGAAAATGCTAAATCTGAATGCAAGTAATAAACTCGCTCACTCGATCTTTTTCTCACAACACTCTTCTACGTAATACAGTAAGCTTCAATGAACAATATCAACTGAGAACATACAGTTTACGTTGCTAAGAGTGGTTGCTAAGGGTGTTGTGTAGTGATACACAGAACCGTTGGGTGAAGTGGTCATAGCCATGTTTTATCGTGAATAAAACAGCTACTGACCAGTCAGAATCAAGAACAGGAACTATCTGTTTTATAAATCTCAAAAACCCATAGTGGATCTATACAGGTGGAGCTGGGGAAGGTGGAGAGTTTTAGAGGAACTCTGAAGCAATATTGAAAAAAATCTGCTATAGTGAGTGTAATCAGCCATTTAAATGTGTGAGCAGCAAGCTCATTGGCTGTAGAAGTAACATGGACCAATCAGCTTGTACCATGTAGTTAATGCTGTAATTATCTTCAGCTTGCGTTAAGGACCCTTCAGCCTGCGCCATCTAGAGTTTCATGACTGAACTATGTATATATATATATATGTTTGCACCGTAAGATTCTGTGGAAAATGTCTCAATTGTCAATCACTTAAGTTTACAATCTGTGTGGCACTTTTGCAGTGTCATAATATCATTCTTCAAGCCAAAAAAACATAAAATAGATAACAAAAACTACAAGTACTTGTCAAGCTGTCAACTAATATAACATGTTTATTGTTTATTTTATAGTATACAGTAAACAGAACAAAAAGAAGACCGGTAAAAACACAAAGGTTTTGAAATTAATCTACTGCACTGACCAAACTTTTATTTATTTATTTGAAAACACAAAGTTGAGAATTTGCATATGTTATACCTTCAAAATGCTAATGGGTGTTAATGGCATGGGAAGTGTTTGTGTGTCAATACAGGTGCTTTTTTTCAGACAACACAGAGATTCTGATTCAGTTTTATAGGGTAAAATTATCAGCACATAGCAGGGTTGGTTGTGCACTCATATTCTACAATTATTGAGTTTAGTTGCTGCTTCCACAGTATGATTACCTTCATTTTCCTGGGCCGTAATTCCAGCTCTGTACTTAATGTTGAAAAGCAACGGTATGTCTATAATCATATACATAATTACGCCACATAACAAACATCAATTTTCCTATTCTTTTGTTTGGTCTGAAAGTACAGACGAACAAGACTCCAATTTATCAAAAATGTACTGTACACCACGTGTATATAGAGTGCAAATTGCATTTTAAATCTGTGATGTGGCAAATACTACATTAATTAAATCAAATATAGATTTTAAGTTGGTTTCCAGGACACTATATTGATGTAAAGTTTAAACAGATTATAAAGTGTTCGGATGTTTACAGCAAATCTGATATGTTAGAAAACAGTCAATTAAATTAAGATAAAAATGTTTTATCCTATATGGAAATCACTTTTCCAAAAGTGAAATAACAGCTCTAACACTGCAGTGAAACAGTGTTACACTTATTGAACTGAATCCCACAATCAATAGCGATGTCTTTTGAGTGAATTAAAGTAATTAGATTGAAGAATTAGTGCATCAGCACAAAGCTCTGGTTGTCTCCTGCACATTAGGGGCAAGACCTACTTTTTCATGTCTAATACTCATTAGATTACAAAGAAAAAGAACAACAGAAGTCAAATCCTTTTCTTTTAGTTTCTGCATTGTTTTCCTCAACTGGATTGTTTGAGTGTGTTTTATGAGTGAGTGAGAGAGGCAAAAGAACCAATCTGAATGGAGATGGATTATTTTTGACTTCAAATTGCCACATAACAGTACTACGCCATCAAAATAAAGGCACTGAAAGCGAAGGAATGCATTAAACTAACTATTTCTGTGCTTGATTTCCTTAAAAGCAACTATTAATCATGTCTTGGAAATATACCTAATGACATGCAATGTATATGGTATAGACTCTGAATAGTACATTTTGGATCAGCCTGATTTCTTGAAAGCTTAAATTCCCCTCATTTCATTCTGTATCCCCTGTTACTGTCAGGACTGCAATTATGCCTTCTGCCAATTCACACCTCCGTCTTTTCACACAGGAACATTTATCAAAACTAAAAAAAAAAAAAAATACATGTAATATTCCACATGTATAATGTGTATTATATAAAATGAACTATTTTACACAGTCCTTCAGCTATGAATCATTCTTCTCTGGGGATAAAAATGCAATGAAAATGCACAAGAGCGTTTTGGCAAAAGCGTCAGATTCTGAATGCTGGCACACCTCAGGGACACGTTCTCATCCCAAGGTTTTTTCTTCCTGTTCAGCTCTAACAGTACTTTAACATGTAGCAGTAATCACGTTATTACATTTGCTCACTGAGAGTGTTACATGCATTCAGAAAGGTTTCTGTGCTCTAGTACAAGTGGTACCTTTTCTGACCTTTTGTCTTTTTCATAAGCTTCTTCAGTCATTACATATGTAAGCAGTCTTTTTGTGTTTTCTACTATTTTACATGTAGTCATTTGCTGTAACCTTTGTCCCTCATCCTGCTTCATCAATATTATTTAGACTATATTATTATACAACAGGGAGTTCGAATCTGATTGGTTAATATCAGACAGACTATTCATCAGTCGATTTTTATATCAATCAATTAGACTTAAACTTAGGCAACAATTCTCTTTTAATCAGTTCTATTTTAATTTAGTTTAAAGCTGCTGTCCGTAAGTTTTGCCTCTTTGTCACCATCTCTGTTTGAAACCTGCAATTGCAGTTATATGTGGAATTATAATCTTTACGTGCATTGGGCATCGGCACGGCTCCTCAGCACGGATGAATGTAATGTTTGCTGTCAGTCACCACATCGGTGATACTGTACTTCTGAATCACAGATTCTACGTCTTGGAAGTATGACCAAAATAAGAATTTTCACCGGAAAATGTCATCTGAACAAGTAAGTAACATGTCTGCCACTTTTGTTCTGACCAACTGAGGAAAAAAGAATTAGGCCTACAATAAATCGTGCTGCCAATGGTGATTAAATCTAACGATCGCTTAGCTCATATCACATCAAACCATGCAGATTATTATTATTGTTATACTTTGTTCTCAAATTGTTAATGTTAACAACATCAGCATTGCGTGACTATTTGTATTTAGTGTGTATTAGTGTTACCTGTAGATTTCAATTTCTGTATCCACGCCGCAGTCCGATGTCTTTTGCTTTAGACTACGGGTGAATCTCCAGTTGTCACTGATGATTGTCATTTGGACCTTTCTGGATTACAATCCGCCATCAAAATGATAAGTTTAATTATTTCAGCTGCTGTGAGAAAAGGCTATAAATGATCTGTCACATGCCATATAGCCTACTAGCTGGTACGCCTTCCTTTCTGTTTACACACGTGACGTAATGATGCAAAGACGAACTGCTGCATGCTCGAATTTCTCGCGGAAACCCACCAGTACCAATTTTATTATAAAACATTATTACAAGCTTACTGTTGTGAATCGGGCTAAGGTAAGGAGATAGTTTTGAAAAGTGGCTGGTTATGTACTTGCTCAAAAATTGATTTTGGATAATTTTTAACCAAAAAAAGTTATGGACTGAACTGAAATAGAACTAAAATAAAAATTAATTAAAATGACAAAAATACAATAAAATTACTAAAACTTTATCTAAAATTAAAGTGAAAACTGAAAATATAAAAATAAACAATTATTCAAAATACTAATAAAAAATAAAAGTATCTCAATGATACTAAAATAACACTAATTTTAAGTAATGGTTAGAAGTTTTTTAAATGAAATTTACAAATAAAATCCATAGTAAACAAAAAAAAAAAAAATACAAACATATGATAAATAATGAAAAGAAATTAAAATGTAATCTTTTAATTTTAGAGATATGGAAAATAATGTGGCTAGAGTAGCTCTGCGGTACATCAAAAATTGAACAGGGATCAGTGGTGGCAGTTTCATAGATTATAATGGAAGTGATCTATCTTTGGAATAATATGATGCACTAATGAATTATGTACTGTAAGATCTAGAATGTGTTTTAAGACAGCAGACCCATTCTTGACCTTGGGGTTTAAGTGCTACAAGTGTCATCTTTTCTTTGGCCATTGGCAAGAAGTTATGTGCTCACTTCCTTGTTGTAGCAAATTAAAGGTGGACAGTTTTCAAAGGAGACATACTTTATCTCTCTCTATTTGAATTTATGTTATGTCAATATGTTGTGTAATTTGTGCTTTCAGGGCCATAAATCCAAAAAACTGTCTATAAATATGATTTATCTTTACTAACATATAGTCTTGATATACAATTGCTTAGGGTTCACAAACTATTTCTCTGAACTGTCTACATTTTAACTGACTGTACTTCAATATCTTTCAAAAAGCAGTGGGCATTAGTGTTTTTTTTTTATTATTATTTTGTTCTGAAATTCTTATTGACAGTTTTATTATGTGTAATGGCAAATAGAGGAATGTATTCAATTCACTTCAGAGAAGTCCAACAACAAAAGAACTGTCTCTCACAGTCTGCTGTCACAGTATTACATGTAAAGTCTACGTCTAACTGAGATTGTGCTTTGAATCAATAACTATTCCTGCAGGATTTATTGTCTCGTATCACACCTTATCCTGGTACACAGGGGCAATCCATATTCCCGTCGTACTGAGAATTACAATTACATCAGTGAGAACAGCCATTCAAAGCAATTTAGAAGAAAAGAAGATGCATTTTAAAGTAATGACCATCTTTTAAATAGCTTCATCATGCTAATCTTTCAAATTAATGTATCTTTGCCCTGAAGAACCAACAATACACATCTGTTCATCTGGGAATTTCCTCCAGCAGCAGAGACATCAGAACCACATCACCTGTACCTCCTCTCACTGTGACAAAGTTTGGCAAATAAACGTCTCTCCAGGGCATTTTTGCCTGAGAGAAATTTGTCTTCATTCTTGTTACAGAAGGAATGTCTGCTAATGAGCAGAAAGACATACAAAAACATATTACTGTGCTCACAGCTCTCATCTTGGTTCACTTGAACTTTCACAGACATGTTTCTCTTATATAAAATGTTAATGCTGACTGAAATAATACAAAAAATACTAAAGCATAATGCGAGGTATAAAAAAACGCATGCATTTCAAGCAATATTACAGGTACACAAAGTATATTTTTTAAGATGTGATGGCCATACATGTCAATGCAAAAGTTTTCAATAGCATTATTCATTTAGTAAAACACTTTAATGAGTGGAAACACTTAAAGGGTTAGTTCACCTAAAAATGTACTCACCCTCAAGCCATCCTAGGTGTATATGACTTTCTTCTTTTTATATTAAAAAATATAAAAAAAAAAAAAAAATCTGGCTTTTCCAAGCTTTATAATGGGAGTGAATAGTAACCTAGATTTTGAAGCCCAAAAAAGCGCCTCCATCCATCATAAAAGTAATCCATACGGCTCCAGGGGGTTAATAAAGGCCTTCTGAAGTGAAATGATGTGTTTTTGTAATAAAATTATCCATATATATAACTTTATAGACTAATCACTATCTTCTGGTAACATCCGTCTGTGCGTTCACGAGAGATTTGAGTTCTGGTGTATGACGGACGTAGGAGTGTAAGCTTAGACGCCTCTCGCGATTCAAACAAATGCTGGGCAACAAACTCAAGCTCCTCCGATATTTCTCTTTACAAATTCTCATTTTAGACTTCTAATTTATCTTGCTCTATCCTCTCCACTTCTGCGTTCGTCAATACGTCATCAGGTCAAAGTTCACTCTTCCGCCGGAATCGACTCGCGTACAGAAGCCAGTGATTGAAGTTATAAATATGGATATTTTTCTTACAAAAATACATCGCTTCGCTTCAGAAGACGATGGATGTGTTTTTTGGGTTTCAAAATTTCGGTTACTATTCACTCCCATTATAAAACTGGGAAGAGCAAGAATATTTTTTAATATACCTAACTCTGATTGTGTTTGACTGAAAGAAGAAAGTCACATACATGGATGGCTTGAGGGTGAGTAAATTATGGCATAATTTTTATTTTTGGGTCAACTAACCCTTTAATATTGGTGTTATCTATGGTATTGTAGAAACAAAACTATAAAAAAAACTACTAAAATCTAATTCTTCTGTCCAGACGCTATTGCAACAAGTAATAATGTTGGACAAGGCACTGAAATGTATTGCCCTGGTGCCCTGCTTGACATTACGGTGACTTCCATTCCTGAAGAGCTTATGCACAATTTGATTTATTTTTGTCTCGTTACAGTGACATTATAGTCATGGGGAGCATTGTGAGAGCCCTCCATCTGTAGTAATGACAGCAATAGCTGTGCTTTAGAGGTAATACTGGAGTTAAATCTAGGCTGTGAATTGGTGACATCACCTCATTTACATGGTTGCTACCTCATTTATCATATTTTTAAATCTGTTGCTTAGGTACTTCAGAGAGTATGTATAAATAACTCATTATATGTAAAGCATTTAATTTTAGGTGTCATGTTTGTGTACAAACATCTGATACGCATGTTACAGGGTGGTAATGCATGCTTCCTAGCTATATATGTCACAAAACTTGCTTATCAAGTTCAAAAGTTACTGTAAAACATCTGAACTTCTGTCATGTAGTTTTGTAAACAACCATGATGGCTTTGTGTAAAGAAAACCTTCACCTTTGTGAAATATTTTTTAATTTTTTAAAATATTCTGTTGAGGATAATGAGCTTTGGGTTAGTTTTGCTACTCCGTTCTTTTACCTTCAAATCATTAGTATGAGATTGGGACGCACATTTTTATATGACATAAATGAAAAAGGTATTTGTTTTGTTACGACTCTGGTCTAGGGTCAGGGAGATAGCATAAAATAAAATGTTATGAAAACCTGTTTTAACCGTTTCTTTATTTTTTGTTTTTCTTTCAGTTTCACCAAAAACAAAATGAAGCAAAGTCTTCAGGGTTGGGCTAGACCAAAACAATAAACAAAAACGGCCACTTACTAAACCCAGTTACAACTAAATAAACCCTATAAAAAAGAAAAGAAAATACAGTGGTCTTACCTAACTCCCTAGCTGTACCAAACACAGAAGAAAAGATATATACAAAAAAGAAAATGGCACCCAACCCCCTGCCGCTTCAGTAATAAAGGAAAAGTTATGTATATACAGTATCTCACAAAAGTGAGTACACCCCTCACATTTCAGCAACCATTTTATTATATATTCTCAAGGGACAATACTATAGAAATGAAAATTGGATATATTTTAGAGTAGTCAATGTGCAGCTTGTATAGCAGTACAGATTTACTGTCCTCTGAAAATAACTCAACATACAGCCATTATTGTCTAAATAACTGGCAACAAAGTGAGTACACCCTAAGTGAACATGTCAAAACTGTGTTCAAAGTGTCAATATTTTGTGTGAGCAGCATTGTTATCTAGCACTGCCTTAATCCTCCTGGGCATGGAATTCACCAGAGCTGCACAGGTTGTTGCTGGGATCCTCTTCCACTTCTCCATAATGACATCACGGAGCTGCTGGATGTTAGACACATGGCGCTTCTCCACCTTCCACTTGAGGATGCCCCACAGGTGCTCAATAGGGTTCAGGTCTGGAGACATACTTGGCCACTCCATCACCTTCACCTTCAGCTTCCTCAGCAAGGCAGTTGTCATCTTGGCGGTGTGTTTAGGGTCGTTATCATGTTGGAAAACTGCCGTTCGGCCCAGTTTCTGAAGGGAGGGCATCATGTTCTGCTTCAGAATGTCACAGTACATGTTGGAATCCACGTTTCCCTCAATGAAGTGCAACTCCCCAGTACCAGCAACACTCATGCAGCCCCAGACAATGATGCTACCACCACCATGCTTGACTGTAGTCAAGACACAGTTTTCTTGGTACTCCTCACCAGGGCGTCACCACACATGCTGAACACCATCTGAGCCAAACAAGTTTATCTTAGTCTCATCAGACCACAGGACATGGTTCCAGTAATTCATGGACTTGGACAGGTTGTCTTCAGCAAACTGTTTGCAGGCTTTCTTGTGAGCCAGCTTCAGAAGAGGCTTCTTTCTGGGACGACGGCCATGCAAACCGACTTGTTGCAGCGTGCAGCGTATGGTCTGAGCACTGACAAGCTGACCTTCCGCTTCTGCAACCTCTAAAGCAATGCTGGCAGCACTCATGCATCTGTTTTTTGAAGCCAGCTTCTGCACCTGACGCACAGCACAAGGTCTCAACTTCTTTGATTCAACTTCTTTGGCCTGTTCCGAGTGGAACCCGTCTTGGAAAACCTCTGGCCACTGTGCTGTAACTCAGTTTTATGGTGTTACCGATCTTCTTATAGCCTAGGCCATCTCTGTGGAGAGCAACAATTCTAATTCTCAAATCTTCAGAGAGTTCTTTGCCATGAGGTGCCATGTTGAACATCCAGTGATCAGTATGAGAGAGTTGTACTCAAAGCACCAAATTTGAACTGCTCTAATACAAGATCCACACATTTGTATGGTACTGTCAAGCAGACAAAAAAATGAACATGATGAATAGGACATGTGGCTTTGCATGGTTAAACAACATACAACTGTTATCACTTAGGGTGTACTCACTTTTGTTGCCAGCTATTTTGACAATAATGGCTGTATGTTAAGTTATTTTCAGAGGACGGTAAATCTATACTGCTGTACAAGCAGCACATTGACTACTCTAAAATATATCCAAGTCTCATTTCTATAGTATTGTCCCTTGAGAAGATATACTAAAATGGTTGCTGAAATGTGAGGGGTGTACTCACTTTTGTGAGATACTGTACACTATAGAAAAAGGGAAATACAAATGCCACAATAAAGAAAAAATGGGTCGATGTGATTTCAGAAGAAAAAGAGAAAAGAATAAGAAAAAACAACTCACAGATCACCTGTACATATACACAAACCATGAGAAGTTATAATAAGCTACACTGTCTTTCATATAACAGAACTACAATTGTTTAATGTATATAACACGATATTCATCCACTATTATTAACAAAAGAAAACCTTTAGGAATACTGGAAAACAGGACTATGTAATCACATTTGTCAATAATAATCAATAATTATTTAAATTGTATTTTTTTCCTTCACAATTGAATGAAATTGTTATATTTGAAAACGGCAGTCAAAGCGGCATTACATCACGAAAGTGCGGACTCAGCTGAAGTGCGCATCGAGGGCTCATAGCAGCCGCAAAGGGGGGTGCTCGCGAGCACCCTTCTGAAACCTAAAATGATGAATGGGACACCCTACGGTCTCGTGGACTTAACGGACACGCGCACACGGCAGCCATTGTAAGTCCACGAGACCGAAAGTGCATAGAAGTGTGGCATTTGGGATTCACCCACACTTGCGGTCTTGGCCATTTGAGAGCGCGTGCATGCGACAGGAAGTGCGCAAGACTGTCCAAAGTCTTAAAAATCCCCAAGTGCAGTGCCCTTAATGCACACTAAACCCACACTATCTTGAATACCGCTTCGGAGCGGTATTCAAGGCTAAGCGTATCCCATCATGCATTATGTTCGGGAACTCACAATGCCCCGAAATCGCGAGATGTCAAGGAAAACATATGACTGTAAGTTAAATTAATTATATATTACATATAATTTGGTGGTAAAATATAAAGTGTTGCACATTTTATTGATGCAAAGATGAGTAGGCTATGTGTATTTTGTACATCACTTGCAACTGCTTTTTATCACTTAAAGAAGCACTACAATTTTAAAATTGTGTCTTCTGTTAGTTGGCGACCACTGAACAGACATTTAGAAGTGTATTTTAAAATGCATAATATTGAAAATAATAATAATTAAAAAAGCTCTGTAAACGCTTGCATTTTTTGCAAGACTATGTGTGTCCCATCGGGTAATCAAAAGTTCTACACACACTTGCAGTCTTCACACCTACTTGTATACTTGAGCCAAATACAGGAAATACGTCATGTACAGTTGCAAGAAAAAGTATGTGAACCACTTGCAGAATCTGTGAAAATGTGAATAATTTAACAAAATAAGAGAGATCATACAAAATGCATGTTATTTTTTATTTAGTACTATCCTGAGTAAGATATTTTACATAAAATATGTTTACATATAATCCACAAGACAAAAAAATAGCTGAATTTATTAAAATAACCCAGTTCAAAAGTTTGTGAACCACTGATTCTTAATTCTGTGTGTGGTTACCTGGATGATCTACGACTGTTTTTTTGTTTTGTGATGGTTGTTCAAAAGTCTCTTGTTTGTTCTGAGCAGTTAAACTGAGCTCTGTTCTTCAGAAAAATCCTCCAGGTCCTGCAGATTCTTCAGTTTTCAAGCATTATTTGCATATTTGAACCCTTTACAGCAATGACTGAATGATTTTGAGATCCGTCTTTTCACACTGAGGACAATTGAGGGACTCAAACACAGCTATTTAAAAAGGTTCAAACATTCACTGATGCTCCAGAAGGAAATACGATGCATTAAGAGCCGGGGGGTGAAAACTTTTGAACAGGATGAAGATGTCCACATTTTTCTTATTTAGTTTAAATATCATTTTAATATTGATTAAATATTAAAATGGGGGGGGGGGGGGGGGTGAAAACTTTTTGAATTCGAAGATCAAAGTAAATTGTACTTATTTGTCTTCCGGGAAACATGCAAGTATCTTCTGTTGCTTCCGAAGGGCAGTACTAAATGAAAAAAATTGATATTTAAACTAAATAAGAAAAATGTGGACATCTTCATCCTGTTCAAAAGTTTTCACCCCCTGACTCTTAATGCATCGTGTTTCCTTCTGGAGCATCAGTGAATGTTTGAACCTGTTTTAATAGTTGGGTTTGAGTCCCTCAATTGTCCTCAGTGTGAAAAGATGGATCTCAAAATCATACAATCACTGCTGGAAAGGGTTCAAATATGCAAAAAATGCTGGAAAACTGAAGAATCTGCAGGACCTGGAGGATTTTTCTGAAGAACAGAGCTCCGTTTAACTGCTCAGAACCAACAAGGGACTCGTGAACAACCATCACAAAACAAAAAAACAGTCGTAGATCATCCAGGTAACCACACACAGTATTAAGAATCAATGGTTCACAAACTTTTGAATGGGCTAATTTTAATAAATTCCGCTATTTTTTTGTCTTATGGATTATATGTAAACATCTTTTATGTAAAATATCTTACTCAGGACAGTACTAAATAAAAAATAACATGCATTTTGTATGGTCTCTGTTATTTTGTTAAAATTTTTCACATTTTCACAGATTCTGCAAGTGGTTCACATACTTTTTCTTGCAACTGTAAGTAGACAAGTGGTCAAGTGCAAAGACCACAAGTGTGGGTATTTGGACAGGGCAGAAGACCGTGAGGGTTTAGGGTGCCATTTGGGATTCAGCCATCGTTGTCTTTACGAGTCTTTATGAGTCATTTGATTCATTCATTCAATCGACTCATTCAAAAATGCTGATTCAGAAATGAATCTTATGTATATGATTCATTCAGTTGTTTTTAAAGTAGAGCAAAAATAGACAAAGTAACTGATGATATTGTGTAAAAAAAAATCTAAGTTACTTAGTATTAAAATGACAATATTTAGTTTATTGAACTGTTGTATGTGCCCAATATAAAGAGAACGTGCTGGATGGGAAGACAAACCTTTTTGTTCGGCCACTCTGAGATAAGTCAGAGTTGAGAATAATTGTAAATCCGCAGTCTTTGAAACGTCTGGAGCACTGCCTGAGCCAGTGCGATAAAACCTGTGTTTTCTGAAAACCAATCACTAATACTCAGAGGAGCAGAGATCCAATTAATCTTTGGTGACATGATCTTCAGAAGGATGGCTCTTCTAATTTCTTGTGACAAGCTGGGTGTTTGGATCGAATTTCTGAATGTGTTTTTTTCTTTGAGCTACAGCTTGCTTTAACATTCACTGCACTAAAACAATGAACACAAAATCAAATGAACTGAATTTGGTAATGCATCCTCACAGTGGTCACTATTGACTGTTAAATTGCTGTTCAGTCAAATAAAAAAGAGAAGTGTGAATGAATTTATTCGTGTGGTGTTATTGTTCAATTGTTGATTATCATCTATGACAACCCTACAGTGGCAAAAAAAAAACAAACAAAAAAAAACACTATACCAAAATGTATTTAAAATAAATTTATTTCATACTAAGTATAGTGCAAATTCCATTAACATATTTACTGACATATCATTTGAGACTTACTGATATAAATATTGCAATTAAACTTTATGTGGAGCACTTCTTTACTAAAATGTGTTTTAATATCCATATTAGTATGATCACTGAATAATATCAGTATTTAAATGCAAGATATTTAAAGTGTACCTAAAGTATACTTGCAATAGTTTCATTTTAGTACAATCAAATATACTTAAGTATATCTTTATTTGGACCTCAGCACTACTTCTGGAGAACCAACATGCATTAAGTACAAAATTAGTTGTTCCAATTTAGCAGACTTTAAAGGCTTAGTTCACCCAAAAATAAAAAATTCTGTCATTAATTGCTCACCTTCATGCCGTTCCACACCCGTAAGACCTTTGTTCATCTTCGGAACACAAATTAAGATATTTTTGATGAAATCTGAGCGGTATATGACTCGTCCATAGACAACATTTTAACAACCACTTTGAAGGTCCAGAAAGGTAGTAAAGACATCGTTAAAATAGTCGATGTGACTGCGGTGGTTCAACCTTAATTTTACAAAGTAACAAGAATAATTCTTGTGCGCAAAAACAAAACAAAAATAACTTTATTCAACAATATCTTCTCTTCTGTGTCATTCTCCTACACTGTTTATGTCCAGCGGTTCCAGGTTCTACGTCAGAACGCCGACTCATTATTGGCAGGCTCCTGTGTCAGCATCACACGAATGCGTCATGCTGATCACGTGATCAGCTTTGGCCAATACTGAGCCGGCGTTCTGACGTAGAACTGACGTAGGTCTTACGGGTTTGGAACGACATAAGGGTGAGTAATTAATGACAGAATTTTCATTTTTGGGTGAACTAACCCTTTAAGTATATCAATTTAGTATACCAAAAGTACAGTTGCAAGTGTTTATATTAAGAACATAAATATGTAAATGTATTTGTAGTATGCTTAGCATAAAATAAATGTATTTCAAATATATTTTGGTACATTTATTTTTTATAGGGAAAACATTTTAGTGTTATTATTAACAGAAAATTAGGTCAGTAGACAGGCTTCAGGTCTCTGATATATCTAAATAACACAATAATTTTGTATTCTCATTATTGTCAGCCTCCCCTAATAGTACTGCTGCATGAGATGGCACCTTCTGGGCAACATTCTTCTAATTGCATTTCTATCAACCATGATTTCTATCATAATAAATGCATGCAGGAAATAAGAATGAAACAAAATCAGAACATTCTGGAAATATCACAGTTCACTTTAATAGTGGCAAAATATGCCATCCTCATTCTGTATAAGTTCACTTTGGATTTTCAGGAACAAATTATAGCTGTAAATCTTGGCATCTGTGAGTAATCTGTGATTAAGTCGGCTCTTTTACAATGTTAATTAGTGGTTGTTTACAATAATTAGAACACAACGTTTTCCAGATGATGCGCCCTTTAACAGACATGTTACATAGTACGTACTAAATGTTTTTCTCAAGATATAAAACAAATGTTACATTGTTACATCAACAGGGTATTTGACTTATTCATTCAAACGATTTGTTGAAATACTTTCAGTCAAAACCGTAATTTACAACCGTCAAGCAGTGGTACATCTTGAATCTGTGGTGTAAGAAAATAGTTCCACACACAGGAGTGTCTTTTGTGACAGTCCGCTGAACTGCTGAATAAAAGTAATATCATATGCGTATACCAGTGCTGCCAATTTAGCGATTTTGTCGCTAGATTTAACGACTTCCCTGCCCCTTTTGAGACTTTTTCAAAAGCCTAGCGACAAATCTAGCAACTTCTTGGACAAACCTTATCTAGATTCCATGACTCGCCTGCTGATCTATTTTTATTTTAATATAGATCAGTGGACTCGCCAGTATTACGTCATCTAGCGACATTTAGCGACCAGTTTTAGCTACTTCCAACTGAAAGCAATTGGCAACACTGGCATATACATTGTTGTTACAGTGAAAATAGTGTTTTACTGTTTACCGTTAAATTGCTTTGGATGTGTAATGTTTTATTAGATCTTGTAGATTTTACTGTTTACCGTTAAATTGCTTTGGATGTGTGCTGTTTTATTAGATCTTGTAGAATCATGCTTGCAAGTACATGATCTCCTGGTCAGTGTGTTGTTAGATTTTCCTCTCAGTATGTATGAACACGATTCACTTTGCAGAATGTTATTCCTATCCAGACAAGTTTAATTCAAGATGCCCTGAGACCAAATATGTTTGTGCTTAGCAATATAAAATAATATGATTTAATTTGTACAACAATTCCAACCATCTGAATACCATGAGAAGAATTAATGCATGTGTGTGCACTCGCTCTGACTGCAATCTTAACCAAAAAAATACTTCTTCTTTTTTTCTCTCCTGAGAACCCATGAACAGGAACAAAAAAAGAAAATGCATTTTGGCAAAGATGTTGTTTGTATTAATGGAAAAAGTTGAAAAGGGCCTTGAAGTGAAATATACTCATGCACAGCCTCCCCATATGTTTGGATGATCCATCACTTGAAACCAACCACATAGAAATTAATATTCAGTCCCATTGGTGGAACAGAAGAGTGCATTTCCAGCAGAGCTTCTGCGGTGGGCACTAATTCCCTCCCTGAAGCCCGGTCTCACCCCCCTCCTCATTCCCGCAGGAGCAGGAAGGATTGGAGGGGTGACATATCAGCTTCCCACCACCCCACCACTCAGGAGATTCAGTAGCTGTGCTCGACCGCAGCTGCCACGCTTCAATTTATCATCCTCAAAGGGGAAGCCTCGGGCCCTCAAACAATCCTGATAGGATGTCCCATCACCAGAATACTGTTAATGTTGGCACTCGCTGTGACACTGCAAGGGATTTTGGAGATGTCAAAAATAGTACAGGTCCATTTTTTAAGAGGGTGCTGCATATTGTGTTGGGAATATGATGTTGGAACTGAACACCCTAACTAGGGAGGTTTACTTTTCATGCATAAATAGACAAATCCTCTATGATTGTATCATCTCCATTGAAATGAATTGCATAGTTTAATGTAGAATACCGATCTAGCTAAATACCTGGGTTTTCTGTTAATTTGTATAAGCAAGGCAATAAAGAGAGAGAGAGAAAAAAACATATTAAAGAGAGCTAGAGGAAATAATAAACAAGGCCACTACCACAAACCACCCCAATTTCTTTTGTTTTCACTCCATTGCTTCAGGCTGACAGACCTCCTGCGCTCTCTCACACTAGCGGCTCCAACCTCATCTCACCAATTAGAGAAGGTGGACCAGAGACAATTGCCCTTGTCTGATAACTCACTAACTAACTAGCTTCTATGTTGGGCTCTACTTTTTGCAGCCTACTGGAAGACTTGAAGAAAAAGCAGCCATACTTCTGACTAAAAATATCCTATTCAGAAATTTAAGTTGTATTAGTATTGATCAGAAGTCAGGATTAAGCAGGGTCACCTCTGCTGGTGCATGGACAACATATGCATTGTATATAGTATATTGTGTGTATATACAGTATTTTTGACAAAACTATATTTTCCATCTTATTCTGTAGCAGAACAAGCACAGGAAATCCCTATATTTGTTAGGGAAGTGAAAATGAGAAAAAGAAATTGTCCAAACGTCCATTTAATTAAGATCAAAATTAACTGAATACAATGATGACATGTTCTCTCTCTCAAATAGCATTGTGAATTTGAATTGGTATCCTTATTGGTTTTGTGCCAGATAATAAAGCTCATTTTAACTGAATAATATTATCTGAAAATGTTGACCGCTTACTTGAACTACTTTAAATTATAGCATCTTCTAGTAGCTACACTGTAAAAGAAATGTTTGTAATTTTTACAGAAAATACTGTAAAAATGTTAGAGTAAAAACACGTTAATTGGTTAACAGTGAGTTAACGTACCATATATGGTGAAAAATGTAAATGGTTCAACATCACATAATATGTCATTTTACTGTAAAATACTGTGAAATTTATGGTTTAATATTTTTGTTATTTGTTATGTACTGTACATTAGTGTGTTTTGTTTTATGTTATTTATTTGATGTTTATTGCATAGTGTCATGTGTGTTACCCTGATGGTGTTATAAGTTGTCAAATATACAAGCTTCCTGTAAAACCTGAAACATTGTCACAGTATTTTTTTTACAGTGATTTTCTGGCCCAAAACTAGCCTAATGGACTACTTGCACAACTACTTCCGCGTTATACTTATTACGGCTAGAGCGTTTCTGGTCAGCGTTCAGCGCACTTATATACAGAGAGTTTCTCATGAAAACGCAGATTATTACTACGTTTTAAGGCTGCCAAATGTTTTTTAAACAATTAATCTTATTCTCTGCATTAACATTAATTATCTTCAACCTGCTGAAATGTTTATTAATATATTTCCATTCCAAATAAGCATTCTGAATAATAAATAAATATATTTTCCCACTAACCTACCGCCGTCAAGTGCTTGTCTTCTCATTAGCAGTGTTTTTCTCTTAGTCATCATATTTGATACCTGTTAAATTTACATTTAAATGAATTTGACTGATAAACACCCTTAAGAAAGCGCATGGTTTTACTATGGTAGTGTAGTAACTATGGGTGTTGTCACATTATCAGCATTATCACGATGGCTAGACTATTTTACGTTACAGTTGCACTGCAAACAAAAACAAGTTAAAACTGTCAAGCATCGCTGATTCCCTCCTGACAATCTGTTAACAGAATGACAACTCTAAAAGTCCGTTAGCACCGTTAGCATCGCGCGCTAGCTGCTTTCTGACTGTAAAGGAGCAGAAGAGCATACAAGACATGCACAAACAAACCAAGCTGACGATTAAACAGCAGTATAACTTACCTTTCATATAATAGTTATAATTAATCAAATACTTATGAAGGCGAACCATAGTTTTACTATAGTAAGTTACTGTAGTAACTATGGTTAATTTTCGTATTAGTATTGCTTGTGTTGGTGCTCTTTTATTTCAGTGTTTGAAATAGTTGAATGAATGTGATAACTGCCTTAACTATGTTAAATATTTAATTAATCTTAAAGAATAACGCAATGACAGCGCAACTACTTTGAATAATAGGATTTTTGGCATAAATGTGTGAATTACATACAAGTGATTGTCAGTAAAAAATGGCACAGAATAGTGACTAAAATATTATGTTTATTCTGATCTTATTCATCACATCTCACACTGCAGCGTCGCGATCACTAGTAGAGCGCTGACACCCTGTGGTGAAAGAATCACATCTTGTGTTGGATTAAAACTTAAAGTTCCGTTGAGTTTGGAAAGGTCTGTACACGGTAATCAGAATATCTCTTCTCCTGTCTCTGAATACGTCTGGAATTTAAAATCATCCCGAGGACTCTCATTTTAAGAGGGGTTTAGTTAGCTATTGTGATAACGACGAATTGAAAATATATACAACCGGAAACAACTGAGCCGTAATATTTCAAACCGGATGTGCGTCACGAGGCTCAGTGCAAGTAGTCCATTGCTTTTTGGGGGGGTCCCCCGGTAAAAATTGCGTTCTGGTGGATAAAATTAGCGTTTTTGGTGGGGTTCCCCTGGTAAAATTCATATTCCAGGGGCTAAATATCATGTTATTTGGGGTCGCTTCAACCCATGGACATGAAAACAACCCGCGGCAACAGTGTTAAAGTAGCCCAATTCCGTGGGAAAACCGTGGACTTGGCAACACTGGGTCACGGTGTGTTTCACACTGCAACAGCAGGAGATATAAAAATGCGATATCTTTTGTTAGGTGAATTCAGGTTGATTGAGACACTTTTTCCCAGTCATCTCAATGGCAAAAAGTGTCCCAATCAACCTGAATTCACCCTCTGTTTTAACTAAGATTTACATGTTTTAATTAGGAGGCAGATTAGAAAAATGTATCAAATTGTTGTGCTATTTGTTGCCATGATTAGCGACTGAGGGTAAAGTGTAAAGTTTCATTAAAAAAAAACATTCAAAAAGATACTTTTAGATGTTATGCAGTGATTAGATAAACAGCTGGTACTGTGAAGATTAAATATATCCTCGCATATACAAGGTGAGCATTTTATTTCATCAATTCTACCTGCATCTGACAGTTACAAACGGAAACACCAATTAGAAACCGAACTTCAAAGTCATGCTAACATCTGGATAATAAGCAAGTTTAAGGTGTAAATTCATTTCACTGTGGCATAACAGTTGTGAGTTATCAAAGTGAGGTGGTCTATACTGAACAATATTCAGTGAATCTATCTGTGATGGAGCAACATAAGGATACACAGCTTGATGGACTGCATCAAAGTAGAGTCCATTTCAACAGAGCACAAAGTTCATTCGACCAACGTATGACCGACAATCCCTTGGCCAGCTGAGGACCAGAGTGATTTAATGTAGCGTGAGGACCAAGGCTTGCATTTGTGACTTCTGAGGCCAAATGGACTGTTATATTTCGGGTGTGTTGTGATTTATACTCCCCTCCACTACAGTTTAACTCAAGGGGCTGCATTCTAAAGCCAACAATAAATCAACGTGTCTCTTTAGAAAAACCTTTTGTTTCTCACTATTCTACCTCTCACCATTAATTTATTGTGGATGTTAGTTTATTCCATGTTTCCATAGGGTTTAAGGTTTTTTTTTTTCCTGTGGTAAATGTTTAATGTGTATGATGTAAGACAGTAGCAAACATCCAAGGCTGTTCAACATGTAGACGAGGTTACAGAAATTACAGTTCATCTGTTTAGGAGGTAATTTGCGGATGCATAAATGACAATAGCACAATTGCATTTTGCATAGTGAGTTGATTAGTTCTCCAAAATAACAGCCTAATGATTTATTCTTCATAATAAACACGTATTTAGTCATTATCACAGCACAACACTGTTAAAGTAATGAATGAAGTTCAACTTTAAACCTAATGATACTTCTCCATGGAAATGCTGGTATGATGTTTCAACAAGGCACACATGAAGTTAATAGTTTATCTTTTTTCATTGATTTATATTTGAAAGCACTACAATACTAGGTTCATGGTTTATAGATGATCAAATGTTTTAGCTATTCCTTTTTCCCTCCTTTCTTCATTTATTAGACACTTTGGATAAAGCAACTCCCAATTTCAAAAATTAAGGGGCAGTGGTGTACATCAAACTAGTCGTGACATCACCAATGATGTCAAACAGAGTCGCCATAGAGTAATCTGGAGTTAAAGTGTAACTCCCTATTGACAAGGCACACATGAAGTTAATAGCACCTTGTCACTGCTGTCATAAAGACAAAAGGTCATCTAAATTCTAGAGAATATAAAAAGATATGCATTACTAGAAATGATATTACCTATTTAGGTGATTATTTGGGGGGGGGGGGGGAATCCTGATTGAAAGTCTGAATTTACTTTTGAAATGACTAAAATTGAGGTGGATAGAGAGTCCCCTCTAGCAATAAAGGGAAAAATCTAAAAGCCACACCAAGGTTGCTACCGAATGACAAACATGATCATTTCATTAGGGACACATTTAAATGTGTAATTGCATGCAATCAAATTAGTTTTCAAGGGAATATGAATCGCTGCAGCAACTGTCATTACCTCCTCCTCCTTAAGAACTCTGTTGTCGCTCCTAAAAATTTAACAATATTCCTGATGGGATTTCTCACTAGCACATTTATGCTGTTTCAAGCTGTACCATTAGGGATGTAATCATTTCATTCTGCCTTTGGAGGACATGCATTCAGCAGGTCAGTTCTCAAGCATGCCACCCCCGTTCAACACGAATTATCTTAAACACCTGTCTGATCTGAATTTGTAATTGATTTATATTTGAAAGCACTACAATATTAGGTTCATGGTTTATTGATGATCAAATGTTTTAGCTATTCCTTTTTTTCTCCTTTCTACATTTATCAGACACGTTGGATATAAACAACACACAATTTCAAAGCGTACAAGGCAGTGGTGTACTCCAAACTGGTTGTGACATCGTTAAAGGGGACCTATAATGCCCCTTTTACAAGATAAGTCTCTGGTGTCCCCAGAATGTGTTTGTGAAGTTTCAGCTTAAAATACCCCCCAGATAATTTATTATAGCTTGTCAAATTTGCCCCTATTTGGGTGTAAGCAAAAACACACTGTTTTGTGTGTGTCCCTTTAAATGCAAAAGAGCTGCTGCTCCTGGCCACTTTCCAGAAGAGGACAGAGCTTTAACAGCTCGCGCTTCGGTTGATCAAACAACAAAGCTGGAGAATCTCACGCAGCTAAAATGATGATTGTCAGAAACGGTGTTCAGCCTTACATTGTTCAAACTGGAGTCAGACACTGATGGAAGAAGTTACAACTTTTAGAATGCAACTGGAGTTTTCTGAATGGTTAGTGGATAAATTTATGTAGTTGCTGTGGAGTTGATTCAACTCATCAACTAGCATGTGCCGTCATGTTAATCTTTTGTGCAAATCCAGCGTTGAATTGACCCTCGTTTGTGAAGCAGTCTGGTGTAAAATGACGGCATGGTAACAACACTGTACTACAACAACTCTTCGCTAAAGCAGCCGAACATGGCCTCGCCCCCTTTGTTGCGTGTTCTCGGGGGCAGGGTTTATGTAAATTTTAGGGTTAGTGATGACACTAACCCGGGAAGAAGCTTGTTGTAGTTCCTACTAGTCCTTAAACAGAGAATTCTTTAAAAGAAAATATCTCCCTTTGCATTGAACTTTGAGCGTTTTAACTTTGCAGACGTTGTTTATGCTCTAACAGCAACATTACACACTAACTAAAGTTAAAAAAAGTAATCAACCACCCCTTTAATGATGTCAAACAGAGTCACCATAAAGTAATCTGGAGTTAAGCATCCCAAGGGCACAATGGCAGTAGTTTAGTCTACAATTTAAACCTTCATCTGTGCCAGTCCTAATCTTTAACCACTAAGCCACATTGTTGCCTTACTAAACAAACTGAGATGTTACACCATGTATTCTGTTAACTGACAAAATAAATACTGCTCTAGCATGCCTTTATCCCTGTAGGTATATGCCGCAGAGGGCATTTATCATGTGATCTAGTGAGAGAGAGTCATAGTAATTTATTAGGAATTAGGGGAACTCAAACATGACCCAAATACATAAAACGCACTTAATGCCGCCTCATGGTACCGCTTGAGGAATATTATGTCAACACTGTAAATGCACAAGTCCGCTGCATTAATGCCAGTGCATTACTGGTCAGTGTATTCATTGCCCCGCATTACAAGCGAGTATTATGGGGGAAATTGAAATGCCTTTCTGCACAAAACAAGTAAAATATGTGTAGAACAAATGGTTTTTAGGTAGTGACTCAGCTTTAACCTCAGGCACTGACCACAAAAGCCATGGAGGATGCATTTCATTGCAAGACTTACACTGTGATTCAGCTAAAAAATAGGATCAAGCCCATTTACTGGTGTGGTATTCTGCTCAGGGCTTTAGTTGGTGCCAAGGGCACAAGAAAATGCGTTTCCATTATCGAAGAGCATCAGCAGCTGATTATTCAGCAGCCCTATTGAATTAGCAGCTCTACAGGTCACCTGTGATCTCACTCATTACCCCTTGCTTCTCCAAAGTGTCCATTGCCATACTGATCACATACTGTATAAGGGCTTTTATTCTCACTGCGGTCTGAGAGGAAGATGTACAGGACGTCTGTATAACACCATCCGTAACAGACCAAAATATATTGGTACAGTATCACTTCTTTTGAACCTTTTTGTCTGATAAAATGTATTGTTATCCAATTGATTTATCAGAGTCAGCTGATTAATGAATAATAAATAAAAAAATTAGTCTTTCTCTGTAGCAACGCTTTCCACTCTTTTCCTGCTTCTTCACCCCATGGTGCTTAATTGATGTGGAATATGAGAACTTCACGCCTTGGCAATGGTAAATGGCAGTTCATTCATTCATCTTGGTTATGGGGTCTAATTCATACCCACAGTTCCTTATTTTCCTGTGCTATTAAAGGGCAAATGGAGAGAGACTCAACTGGGGTAGATTTGAAGGCAGACACACTTTATCATGGTGAAGTTTAAGGCCATTTGGGGTGCTATTCCTGTCATCATATTCCATTTCACATAAGAAATCAGGTCAGACAGTTTCATAAACCATTCGTGTTTGCTGGGGGAAAAGTTATAAATAAAGGCCCATTTTTATTTGCATTTAACTAATGAAAATTCCAACCAATATTATAAGATGTTTTTTTAGTTTTTATTAGATATGATTATGCATTAATACATTATTATGCATTAAAATTTTATGAAATAAATAGAAGTACACTTATCAAATAAATAAATATGTGGACGTGAAATATTTGATATTTATTTTATATCTTAGTGTATTATCCAAAAGATTTGCTAAGAAAAAATACCCTATTACAATGTAAAACAATCAACCCAGCAACAAGACGAACAATTGCAACAGTATTACAATCGCAGAATGGTGCGAATGACCAGTTAAAAGTATTCCAGAAAGTCGCTTGATATCATGAAAATTAACTGTATAATAATATGTTGCACTTTCCAGGCGGAGGATTTATAGAAAAACATCTTGGCCCAAATCCAGCTGCATGAGTTAAAATATGACCACTAAATGCAGGTGACATCTGCTCTACTGTGATGAGAATTAATTCCTTACTGCAATAAATTACCATCCAGGTCTTATTATTGTGCTCAGATTTAAACCAATAGAAAGCCTGAGGCTTCACATGGAAAGTAGACCCAATAATTGGGTTAATGTTGTAAAATGTGGAGGGAAAATGAGAAAGAATAATTTAAGTAGCAACAGGTGACCACTTCAGTGCATGTAATTGTGAAAAGACTCTTTAAAAGATCAGAGAAAAATCAATCTCTTGGTCTTACAAATTAATGTTTGACAAAATAATGTTTTGAGCAGATGAGTTCAAATGTGTTTGACTGAATGAATTTTAATAGGATTGTGGAGTTAGTGAATCAGCCTTGCATAGCCAGACCTTGGTCTAGACACCACTGCAACTTCTGGACCATCTGACTGACATGTAAAGTGACCATACAGTATCTAGTTAAATAGTTAGTGAGTCAAGCAAAACACTGAATATCTCCCAAAGATTTCATGGCACTTACCTGGCAAACTTTAACCAATCCACCAATCATTTCATCCACAATGTATATTAAGATAATAAGATATTGTAAAAATGGTGGACTTGTAAACGCATTGTCTGAATAGCTATTATTTGCATATTGTTTGGATACCTGTTATATTTAAAGCTGCAGTCTTTAAGTTTTGCCTCTTTGTTGCCATCTCTTTTTGAAAGCTGCAATTGCAGTTATTTGCGGAATTATCATCTTTACGTGGGTTGTGTATCGGCACTGCTCCTCAGCGTGGATGAATCTAATGTTTGCTGTCAGTCACCACGTAACATGTCTGCCACTTTTGTTTTGACCAACTGAGAAAAAAAGCATTACAATAAATTGTGCTGCCAATGGTGATTAAATCTAACGATCCCTTAGCTCAGATCACATCAAACCGTGCAAATTATTATTCTTGTTATACTTTGTTCTCAAATTAATGTTAATAACATCAGCATTGCGTGACTATGTGTATTAGTGTGTATTAGCGTTACCTGTAGATTTCAATTTCTGTATCCACTCCGCAGTCCGACGTCTTATGCTTTTGAATACAGGTGAATCTCCAGTTGTCACTGATGATTGTCATTTGGACCTTTCTGGATTACAATCCGCCATCAAAATGATAAGCTTAATTATTGCAGCTGCTGTGAGAAAAGGCTATAAATGATCGTCCACCTGCAGCATCCTCACATGTGATTTAGCCTACTAGCTGGGACTCCTTCTTCATGTAAACAGACGTGACGTAATGACGCAAAGACGAACGGCTGCATGCTCGAATTTCCAGTGGAAACCCACCAGTACCACCCAAATTAGAAAACATTATTACAAGCTTACCGTTGTGAATCGGGCTAAGGTAAGGAGATAGTTTTGAACACTGGCTGGTTATGTACTTGCTCAAAAATGAATTTTGGATAAATTTTAACCAAAAAAAGCTACGGACTGCAGCTTTAACTGAAATAGAAATAAAATATACAAAAAATTTTAAAATAAAAATACAAAAAGTTTAATATATATTTATATTATTTTAAACATATATATTTATTTATAATATATATTTATTTAAAATAAAATATACAAAAGTTGCCAAGACAACGTTTCGCATTTTAGTTTAAGAGCACAAAAAAACTAAAACTGGAGTAAAAATGAATAAAAACTATATAAACATATTTAATAAAAAATAAACATGACAAATTAAAAATTATTTAATAACTTAAAAAACTGATATTAAAATGAAAACTGAAAATATAAACTTAAAATCTAATTCAAAATATTAATAAAACTAATAAAAGTATCTCAACGATCATAATTCCATAAAATTACTCAGAATGATCATTAATACAGGCTGGACAGCATGCATTAAGAAATTATATGAATAAATTGTTTTTGAACTGAAACAAAACCCTTTGTGTCTTTACTCATGGAAGTTGTGTAAATTTAATGTGAAAATGTGTCAAATCAATATGCATTAGATGGTCAGTGAACAGGCTTTGTGCATCTGTGGTATGTGGGTGGGCCATCTGAGGCTGAGACTATGTTTGTGCTTTCATTTTATTCCAAGAACTTAAACTTCAAATAATCTCCAAATAAAGTGCTAAAGATTTTAAAACGATCTCATTCACACTGATGGAGAAGTTTCAGAAAAGCTTTTTGTCACTAATCAGTTCAAATGAAATCAGTGTACTTGGTTGAAATCCATCTCATTAAAACTGCTCCACCACTTTCCTTCCAAGGTCACACAAAGTCAAATTTTATGATGTGATTTACCGCAATAAGGTGTAATTTGATCTCATTTTGATACAGCACACTGATAACAGTAACAATCTAGTTAACTATGGTCAGCTGGCAGTTTTCCTCACTCCTTCGTTCGTTCAAACACCAGGCTGTTTGTTCATAGACCCCTGCAGAGTGGCTCCTTTGAAAGTCTTTATTGGTTTTCCCATGTGCCTTTTAGATGCTGTGACGAACATCTGTTCTGTGTGCATACTGCTGCAGTGTAGTCATAAAGTGCAACCTTAGCCCTGGTGAATAATAACCATTGACAGCCAAGTCTTGCCCTCTGGTGAACTGTGCTTTCATGATTCCAGAAATATCTATGAAAAATCCAAAAGACGCCTCCAACCCCACTGCACTACAGGAGACAGACCTCATACTGTGAGGCCTGTACTGTTAAAGTAAGAGGGAAGACATTTTGCTCTTAATCATTTATTATGCTTTCACATTAAGCCCTGAAAATGTATTTTGCTGTAAGTCATTCATGACACAACACAGACAAAGAAAACAATAAGCGAAAAATGTACAATTATTTGTAATGTGGGTAGGCAATTAAGGTATGAAATTTTAAAGGGGTTGTTCAGCAAAATATGAAGAAAAAAAAAAAAGATTGATTATTCCAATGAGTTTGTACATACAATAAATGTCAGCGGGTTCCATAATAGGCCTGTCACGATAATATAATATAATATAATATAATATAATAAAACCCACAGGCTTGTATTTTGTATGAAGGAAGACCTTGTATGACAAAATGTGATTGAAATAAAACTGAAACTGAATGAAATGAAACTGCACATTTGTTGCAGTTATCTGAAATAATTGTGATTAGATAAAATAACTACAATCTGAAGATTAATAAATAATCGTGACAGGCCAAAACAACATTACTTTCATTGTAAATGATGACAGAATCTTTTGGGTGAACTATTTTATTTTGTGTCATTTTAAAGCACTGCTGAGTGAGAAACTGTAAGGGGTCTTTTCTGCCTGTATGTCTGATCTGTAGACAACTGAGACATGACAATTGAGCATGGAAGTCATGCTCTGATGTGGAAAATTGCCCCATTATTTTATCATCAAGTGAGAAGCGAGGTATATAAAAGCCAGGGACAACAGATGCTGAGTGGGGAAAGGCAAACAACATTGTCGTCAAGATTGTCTTTTGGATGATGTGGTCATCTGCGTCTCATAAAAACAGCCTGTTGTGAATCATAAGTTCACTTACATTTTCCACAATGTGAAGTCCAAACCATACTGTGAGCTGTATGTAACTGATAGAACCACTTTGGACTGGTACGAACTGAGAAGTGGTTGAAAGAAGCATGTAAAATTACAGCATTTACAAATTCACTTTTTCCCCTTGACAACTTGTTTCAGAACAGATGGCTTCACAATCAGGGGGTAGCACTATTAACAAATTCCTCTCGGACTGGGCATAAGTTAAGAGCTGTGTAGGAATGCCAGGACATGGCACATGATCCTCAGCTCAATGAGGCTTGCAGAGAGAAATAAACTCAATGTCTGACATATTGGCATCAAATCTCTCAGGTTTACCGTATCAAAATGTTTCGCTCTCAGACACATAACTGTTCCTGCTATCAAACTAGTGAGCCATGAAGTTGAGAATTGTCCAGACAAGTCACAGTTATCAAGATGTCATAATAGCGTAGATGCCACCCTGGATCTGCAAATGCTGGGTGACAACAAATATGTTCTCCTTGCTAAGATAATACAACGCGCACAAAACTAAAGCGCAGATCTCATGGGTCACCCTGCTAAGTCAGCAGAGAGGAAGAGCATATGTTCACTAATTTCCTCTGTAAAGCTGGAACAGTTTCACGAAAAAGAGTCTGTGGCTATGCAAAGATCTTGTTAGCTCTTCTTACTGGGCTAATGTAAAGGATAATGTACAGTCAGTTGGTCCTTATAGGTCATTGTCGTCACTGTATCGCTCTGAAGGGGGTTATTTTGTGACAATGGCTGACTGACTATATATTATCTTATTCCATGGCTGCCTACCAAATAAATTAGTAAGTGGACATGAAATAAGGATTTAAGCTTGTAGTTTAAAGCTTCCGCCAAGAAAAAATAATCAAATACTGCAACAATATTACATTAATTTATATATGTTAGATCATCTGCAATCCAAGTTATTTTCTATGTGCTAGTTAGCTGACATAATTAGCTGTAATGATACATCTTCCTCTATTTTAAGTTCTCGTGCAGCTCTTTGTGTCTCTTATTAGTTTCTCGGTTCAGATTCATTTTCACAGATGGCAGAGTGATGAGATATAAATGTATGCTGTAAAAAATGTTTTGTCAAATTGCTTTCAGTTAAAACAGCTCAAAAAAGCATTTTAGTCTGGGACTAGTTTTAAGCCTTGTCTGTGAAACTGGGGGAATATCATTTAATAAATACTACCAATATCATCAATGCAGTTCATTCCAAGAAAATACAAGGGATACTGTGAGACAACAAAGCCTAAATTTACTTTTCAAAGTAGAATTCTTTGTTGCTTCCAATATACGTGTGGTAAAACATTGACCCTGACAGTCAAACATCACTCGCTGTGGGACAGCCTAGCGTTCAACTGAAGATGAGTTAATCCAGTCGCTTAATTCTGTGCTTACAGCTTCAGATGAGGTAGGAATTGTCTGTCTTTGATCTCTCAAGGGTTCCGTTCTCGCTCCCGTAACCTGAGCATCTGGTCACACAGATCAGTGATCAAAGAGATGAATTCGCTCAGTGAAGTCAGCGGGTCTGGTCAACAACAACAGACCCAAATCCTGTTGTGGTTACTGAAATTGAAACTGTATCATCCTCTCAAATAAATGCACTATTTCAGAGTTGTTCAGCTAGTTATCCTAAAACACAGAAGAGAATTTGCATTTTCTTGCATTTGTTTTTTTTCTGGAATTTTATTTGTTTTTTTGCATATATTATAGATTTGTATTGTTTTTGAAAGTCTCTGAAAGTTTCTTACTGTATGCTTACTAAGGCTGCATTTTTTTTTTTGTTTAAAAATATAATATTTTATATTATCTTAATAATAAAAATTAATATTGTGAAAGATTATTACAATTTAAAGTAACTTTTCTATTTGAATATAATTAGGGCCCGAGCACCGATGGTGTGAGGACCCTGTTGGAATTGCTCAGTCAATTCTTCTTCTTCTTCTCCGAAATGAATCGCATTTTTGAGGGCCTAAACATGCTCGAAAACTCATGAAACTTTGCACATGCATCAGAAGTGGTGAAAATTTACGTCTGATGTGGGTTTCAGAATTAGGTGTGGCAAAATGGCTCGATAGCGGCACCTACAAAATTTCAATTAAGCGCCCTTCGCGCTACGTTTCATGTACAGGTATGAAATTCGGCAGACAGATGTAACAGCCCAATACCTACAAAAAAGTCCCTGGGTGCAAAATCTGAAAACCAAACAGGAAGTGAGATATTTTGAATTTTCTCTGCAAATATTTTGCAGTTTTTGCCATTTCCAGACGTTGTACTTTAACAAACTCCTCCTACAGCTTTAATCACATCAACATCATATTTGGTCAATCAAATATAAAGGCCTTTGCAACATTAAATTGCGAAGATCTTGAGTTTTTGCTGAAGGGTGTGTCCGTGGTGGCCTGACGAAGTTTGATGTTTCGCCAGGAAACAGGAAGTTGTTGTAACTCAGGCATACAATGTCCGATCTGCTCCAAACATCCCATGTTTGATAATAGTCCTGGCCTGAAGACATCTACATGGCAAAATTCAGTTACAGTCAAAGCGCCACCTGTTGGCATCAGGAAGTGTGGCATTTTGAAATGACTTTGCCATAATTCTCCTATATTCACTTGCTTACATGCATGTCGCCCGCTGTTCACTGTTTTCCTAAGGCCAACGGGTGGCAGTGAGCCCGGGTGCGAGGGCCCTTTCATCGCTGCCTGCAGCTTTAATTTAAAATGTAATTTATTCCTGCAATGCAAAGCTGAATTTTCAGCACCATTACTCCAGTCTTCAGTGTCACATGATCCTTCAGAAATCATTCTAATATGCTGTTTTGGAATTTGGATAATTAATTTCTTTAAAAAAAAAATACTGACCCAAAACTGACCCCAAACTTGTATGTAGTATAAAGTACTATTCTAAAAACCCATTACAAATTCCAGAGGGAACCCATTATGAATTATCCATCCAGGTTGGCCTAAAAATTAGGGCATCAGTGCAGAGCCTTATAATATGAAATTATCTGTTTAGTTACAGCATTTTCTGCATCTTGAAATCGAGGCTCAAAGAAAGGAACACTACTCACAAATCAAAATATAACAAATATCTCAGCATCTTTTGAATGTATGCCAGTGATTAAAAGCATCAAGATATCAGGATGATGTCAAAGTTAAATGCTGCATGAATATTTAAGACACCATTGTCTAATTACACATGATTACTGTAATTAAGAAGTTCAGGACAAAGGGTCGAGCAGTTACTCTATTTCCTAAATGGTAGCTGTCAGTTTGGCAGCAAAGCTCTCAAAAATTCCACTTTCTTTATCGCTCAGTCCAGCATATTGATTTTTTAAGGCTGGCCAATTTTGCAACCGAGGAGCATAGCAAGGTTAATGAGGCAGATGGCACATAAGGAGACTTGTTAAAAGTCTTTGTTGATGAATACCCTTTGTTACAACATTCTGCATTGCTCCAAAAATGCCCTTAGAAAATATTTACTCCCCCTACATTTTGTTTCTTCAATATATATTTACATCATATTGTAATTGAAATAACTGTATTAAGCTCTGTTGAGCTAATTTGCCCTAATATCAAATGATCAACTATGCTTAACATAGTATTGTGTGTATTTGGTTCTAGTTGGCTTGTACTAAACATAATACTTTGATTTAAAGGGATAGTTCACCCAAAAATGAAAATTATTCCATGATTTACTCACCCTCAAGCCATCCTAGGTGTATAAGACTATCTTCTTTCAGACGAACAAAATCGGAGATATATTTAAAAATATCCTTAGTCCTCCAAGGTTTACAATGGTTGTGAATGGCTGCCCAAATTGTGAAGACAAAACAAAATTTTCATTTTTGGGTGAACTAACCCTTTAAGCTAGACAACTCTACTTTAGTCTCATCAGACAACAATATTTCTTAAGAAGGCTTCAAGTTTTTTTGGCTTTAGCAAACTCCAGGTACAATATAGCCCTTTTTCCAGCCACTCTCTCAAAGAGACTTAATCTGTAAAGTGCCAAAGAGATTGTTGACATCTGGATAGTTTTCATTTCCTTGTTGTACTGTATAGCTGGCCTCTTGGACCCTTTTCTGACAATTGCCCTCCTTGTCCTGTTGCTCAATTTGGCCGGAAGGTCTGATCTTGGGTTGTGCCACAAATTTTCTATTTTGTTTCATGTTGCTAGGAGGGTTCAAAGACTTGCCAATCTTTTTATAAATCTTCGAAGCCTTCCTCCTCTCAACAACATCATCTCGACAGTTTCACAGCTCAACTGCAGGATTGATCTGAGCAAGGGTTGAAAACCTCACAAATTCAGTGAAATTTGTTGTGCAATCAAGCAGTGGAACAATGGATTCAAAATTAACATGAAGCTATATCAGTTTACTTTACATAATTACATATTTACCAAATTACAGTACCAGTTTACTATATTACTAAACTATACCATTCAAAAGTTGAGGGGTCAGTAATTTTTATTTTTTCTGAAGAATTTAATACTTTCATTCAGCAAGGATGCATTAAACTGATCAAAAGTGACAGCAAAGACTTTTACATTGTTACAAAAATAAAATACAAATACAATCAATGCTGTTGTCAAAAAATCCTGAAGAAATGGATCTCGGTTTCCACAAAAATATTAAGCGGCACAACTATTGTCAATATTGATAATAATAATAAATGTTTCTTGAGCACCAAATCACCAAATCAAAATTCAGCCATCAGAGGATTAAATTACATTTATATATTTATTTATAATAAATTTATATATAAATAAAACTGAATTTATTGAATTTAAATTTTAACACTGAAAACATTTGTTTTAAATTGTAATAATATTTCAGAATATTACTGTTTTTAATGTATTTTTGATCAAATAAACACAGCTTGGTGAAACAATGAACAATATAGCTTTTTTTTCTTTTTTTCAATGAGGTTCAGTGTCTCACTAACCACCTCATAGTAAGACTTCCTTTGCACCACCTAAAATAACACTGGATTCCCATGTGGCATACAGTGAAATACAAGTGACAAACTCTTCTTCCATGACATTCTTCCTGATGTCTGTCCTCCACCGGGTCACAGAACCACTTACTTTTACCCAAGAGAGATTCAGACTTGACCTTTCAGAAGAGTAAACATTGTGCTGCCCTCACTTGACTGGTAAAGAGTTCTCAAGACCATGTGGCCAACATGACAACCTGTCATTCCCCTGATACCTTGAAATTTTTAAAAGCAAATTTATTTGCATATTTCAAATTTAAAATGGACTTTTTTATAATCATATCTAGATAACCTGAATAATGTTACAGACTCTTCTAATGGTCCACAAGTGCCAATAAACTTCATTTTGTAGTGTCCTTGAATTAAATTGTTAAATCTCTTATTACCTGCCAGCAGATTTCACAATGGCGGTTCATTCCACAGAATGCTTGGCTGGCTCAGGCCAAGCCATCATGAACTTGCAGTGGTTTCAATCAGAAAGACTACCATCCCATATCAAGACCCTCTCTGCTTCAGTGTCCCTTCTATGCAAATCTTTTTTCTCCATATAAATCTTTATCCCCGAGAAAAAACAGCAGAATTTACAGGATAAAAGTCCAGTTCTGCTCTAACATCTTTCACTTTTAGGTGAAATAATACTTCACAGTTTCTATTGTGTTATTTACTAATGAATCTAATTCTTGTCACTTGACAAGAAGTGTGCAATTAGAGACTGAAAAACAGCAAAGTGACTACAATGTTGTTTATTAACTTATGCAATTGTTCATACTGTAATGTGCAAGGATTACTAAATATAGTAATAGCATTAAATGGATTACTAATTATAAAAGCAAATGCAAAATAAATGATCAGTAGTTTGAGAAAAGCATAATAGAATTTAACTTAAATTGTTAAATTTGAAATAAAGGACTTTTTACATTTGACTCGAATTATTATTGTAACAATTTTGTCAGAGATCTGTACAGGTATTGAAAAGGGCACTTAAAGGTAGGGTAGGCAGTTTCGGAGAGGCTAGCAATAGCATGCTAGCTTTGAAAGCATGAGATCCCACCCTCCCTTCAGAGCGTCTCTATAGCCACACCCCCTTCAAAACGCATGAATCCACACAGAAGAGTCTGCAAAGCGTCACAAGACGAGAGACAGCGTTAAAATTACCTCATGTGTCAAAGCACATAACATTACAATAATAATGAACGTAAACAACTTACAAAGCACTTACTTGTACCACCTGACAGCTGCAGATTCATTTCGCCGTTAATAGTGTTGACATAGAAATGCATAAATCCGAGTCTGAGGATGTGAACAGCTCTAGGTAGAAAGTTACGGGTTGCCTTGTCATAATTACGTATAACAACATATATTTTTGGTCCTGAGACTTCCACAGAAGATATATGTACATTTTAATATTTAGACCACTTCTATTATTGATTGCTAAAAGGATGTGAAGAGAGTTTCAACCAGTATAACAAAAAGTGTTTATTAAAAAAATTGCCTATCCTACCTTTAATTTATCACTGCTTTTTACATTTCATTGATTTTCAAATCATTGTAAGTTTAAATGGGTATTAGCTCTGTCCTTGGCCATACAGCCAATGGACAGTGTCTCTTTGACAATGATTTTGAGAAGAAAAAAAACAGAGAGCCAAATGCCTTCTATGGTGATAGTTGCCTAGTGATCAAAGGTCCCAGAAAGGCCGATTCATGAACTGTCACCACTGTTCCCTTGAGCAAGCTACTTAACCTCAGGCTGCTCCTGGAGGACCAGCCCTTTACTAAGTGAGCTGCGAGTCATTTTGCATAAAAAGCATCTGCTAAATGTCAAAACCCGTATAAAAACCTGATAACATATTTACAGTCAAAGTGAGAAAAGGTCAGAAATATATGAAAAGAGAAATGCAACACTTAAGATATTCCCTAATGGATGTCAGTAAAAGCTCAAGTGGCTCAGTGAAAGAGAACTAAACTCCTGATTACAATAAAAGGAGATTCATTAATTATTTGTTTAAAGGATTAGTTCACCCAAAAACTGTATTGCAACTGGAGCCAGTTGACCTCAATAACCGAATTATTCAGACCGGATTTGTGAACTACATCAAATGATTAATTAAAAAGATCAAACTCAAACTCAAACTCAAAAAAAACAAAACAAAGATTTGTTCACATATCGAACGTCTCCACTAATGATATCTCATGAAAGTGTAGGAGATTATCACTGACTAAACACTAAACACTTTGGTCTGTATTTTACACAAAAGCTATCATATGTCTTGAAATTTAGTGTGTGAGTCACATGAACTTTAAAGATGCTTTTTTGTCATTTTGGAGCTTGACCGCCTCAAAACTCATTCACTTCGATTGTAATGAAAAGAGTGGCCAGGATGTTCTTCAAATATTCACCTTTTGTGTTCCATGGAAGAAAGTGGATTTGCAATGCATAAGGGTAATTAAATGATGACAGAATTTTCCAGTGAACTATTCCTGTAAAGCAAAAGAAAATCCAGACGTAAACTTACCAAAAACAAGTTAGATAGTGAATTACTTGAGGCATAAATAAGTCCTTTGGGTTCTCTTTGCCCCAGGAAATATATTATTTACAAGCATTCTCTTCTTCTAAGCATATTTATAAAGTGGATGAGTTTGGGCTGAACTGAATCTCATGTCACTCTATACACCAAAACAATCTGATCTGAATCAATGTTATCTACACTTTCATACTGTTTTTATACTGTTTATATTGATTTCACAAGCAGAGCTGAGAGACAGGGCAACAGGCCAATACCCATGTTCCCCCATGAAACAGAAAGTAATTTTCTTATCTTTTAAAAGAAACATGGTTGTATTAATAACAAATATCCTAAAAGGTTTATTAAATAAATAGGTCAGCACTGATTAAATAAAGTGTTGTAAGCAGTATTGTGTGTCTACTTGTCAAATAAATGTCATTTTGACAGACCAAGGCGGAAAGTCAATATTACCAAGAGGTCAGATGAGCAATATAAATAAACCTGCCTAAGCAATTCAAGCGTATTAGAACAGTGGCTTCAGTATCATGTGACCCAGATAGTAATATTTGTTTCCTGTCCATCACCAGTCCAGTAAAACTCTATCAGATGAAACCTCTCAGGGTTTAATCAATGACATGGATTTGGGTCACTATTGTAAATGTCTATCTTTCTTCAATGGGGTAAATCAGTGTCATTCCTGTAATAGGATGTTGGCAGCTTACACAGGCTGGTGTTTTATGATGATAAGTTGCAAGTTTCCAACTAAATTTTACAACAGACTTTAATAGGAATACAGTAGCCTGCTTCCATAAATGATTTGCTGATGACTCAGTTTTAGTCATTTTATATTGCCTGGCATCGTGCCCAGATCAGAGAGACATTGTTTCTTCATAGTGCACTTGGCATAGTTGATATTTGCATTCAAACTATCCATCATCTTGACTGTATTTCAGCCATATTGATTATTAAACAGATTATACTGACTATTAGAGAATATTATGAAGAATAGCTTTTCTAAACATTAGATTAGAATGTCTAAAGCCACAAAACTTGGCTTTTACGTTTTACAGTAAGTACTGTAAAGATATTGTAAAGGTATATATAACACACACAAACACACATATACATTCAGACTCAAACACATTATTGTAGTCCAAGTCATTTACAGTATTACAAACACCCAAACTGTAGTATGCTGGCAATTATCATAGCCTATGTCATTTGGCTTGGTTGGACGTGTCATTTAATTTATGAGCGCAGTGGACTGCAAACAAGTATCTATCAATCCTAGTGACACAGGCCAGCACACAGGTCCACAGAGGCTAATGAAAGTGTTTGGTGGAGGCTATATGCCAAAACAAGAAGTCCCAGTATCTAAATATAGCTATTTTGCCTTTTCCATCGCTTTCCAGCATTTCTCCAACTGCCTTTGTTTCAGGACCCAGATTTTACATTGGACATCAACATTAGTACTAGAGCCCTACCGATATATCATTTTGCCGATTTTATCTGAGCCTGTCGCCGATATATCTGCATCGGCGTATATGGCGCCGATATGCCACCGATATGAACATTTATTTTTACAGAACATATAACGCAGATAAAATGGTTGTAAATGGTGTGATTACGTAGTTTGTTCAGCAGAGCGCACTCCATTGTTCGCTACTGGCACCAGCCAGCCATTTCACTTCAGTAAAGAGGTCTCTTGATCGGGCAGCGGCAAGCAGTCAAGCGGTGTCTTCACGAGAGTCAAAGCGTTGTCTTAACGGTAAGTTGCTAACTAGTTTGTGAAATACATAACTTACTGTAAAGTTAATAAACAATGACCCCCCTATAAGTTTCCTTTTTCAATATAAGTCCATCCAATATAACATTAGCCCGTCCCTTAAAACTGCCATGTCACTAATGCATATCACATCGCTCACATCACATGTCCTAAATTAGCATAGTTTGTCAGTACAGTCAGTTAACGTAGCAGATTGAAAAGTTAGTATCTTTCTGCAGTCCAATAGACCGCGGTGCGGTGGTGGCTTGAGTCTGTTGAATGGTGATTTAACACTACGTTGTCACCTTGGTGAAGCGCGCTGCTATAAAGTAAATTAACATGTCCCCATCTTTTACTCTTACAACGAGCTTATCATACTCGTTTGCTACATTAGTAGGATTTCCATGAGGCAGAAAACGCGGACGAAATCACGGAATCCAGTAATAAAACTGATTTTACTGTATAACACGGAATTTGTCATATTTTTGATGAATAAATAAAAAACAGGTCAGAACACTTAAATCAAATCGCAATGTAGACTAGTGTCTGTGAATATTAAACTCAAAAAGACTATTTAAATATGATCCTCATGTTCTGCATGTTCATTTGATTACCAGAAAATAAGCCATTGACTGCATAAACCTGCCCCTGTTGGATTGGCAGTAGCTGGCTTACCCTACACAGTTACCTTGTTTATTTTCTTAATTCAAGTTATATATATATATTGTTCTATTTGTATTGTAAAGTTATTTATAATAAGTGAAGTTTACTGTTCAGTGCACTGATGCCAGGCTTATTTTGGATAATAAAGTTTATTGTTAAATTGTTAAATACCCTGCCTTCATTACATATCTTTATCACGTCAGTATAAGTGTTTGATCACCACATTTAAATGATCATTACAAAAAATGTGTTTATATATTCTGTTTATGTATGTATGGTATTCTAATAGGCATGTGACGGTATCAAATTTTCATGTTGCGATTAATTGCTGAAGCTTTTATCACGGTATGCGGTATTATCACGATATTGAAATAAGTTGCCAAAAAAAGTGTTGTCATAGTATAACAGGTTTAATAACTCTTTTCGTAATAACAAAAAGAACTCTGAATGTTTAAATACAATAATACAATACACCAAAAATATATAAAGTAAAATTTTCAAACAGATTAAAGTGCAAAAGAATTAGGCTATAAAGAACAACAGGTAACACTTTACAATAAGGTCTCATTATTTAATGCATTAACTAAGATTGAGCAATAGCTACATTTGTTACAGAAAGTATTATTTTTGTTAATGTTAGTTAAGAAACACAACTGATCATTGTTAGTTTTATCTCAGGTCCATTAAATAAGTTCTTTTGATTTTAGTAATGTTTTTAAACAGTAACTAAGAAATTAACATTAACTAATAATAAGTAACTAATAAGTATTTTTCATTGTCAGTTTGGTAATAATGAATTAACATGTTAACTAATGAAGCCGTATGTCTCAAAGTTTTACTGAGCAATAACAAAAAATCAGAACATTTCTAATCATTAGGGCATGTTGTAGTCCAGATTAAAATATAAAAATGTTTAAGTTTGAAAATAAATAGCCTATTAAGTCTTTAAGTATTAAGTATTTGGTGCTGTGATGAACAACACTGAGATTACAAAAAAATGAATGGCTGTTTGAAGCATTTTAAAAACTTCACTAGCGCAGCTGCTTTGTTTACAGGGTTTCCGGGGTAACCACTGCACTTCCGCTGTTCCATCAGCGCCCTCTGCTGTCAGAGAGTGAACGTGCACTTTCATTCAGCGCGTCTCCTCACTTGTTCCGCCATGTGCTTCTCATGCATGTTGGGCTTGTTTACATCTGAGCGCGTGTCCCTTTGACGCAGAATACAGCGGTGTTGTGCATTTTATACGACTGATGGGGAAAGTGTTCTTAAATGCATTATAAAAATTTTAATAATTGGTAATAAATTATTATTTACGGTATTTTGAAGTGCCCACGATAACAATATCGTGCATATTCATTATCGTGATATATTGCATTACCGAATATCGGCACATGTCTATATTCAATATACAGTACCAGTCAAAAGTTTGGACACACAAATGGGAAGTGTGTCCAAACTTTTGACTGGTACTGAACTATAATATACACATAAAGAATATCGGCCGATATATCGATATCGGACTTTTTTTACTTCCTAATATCGGTATCGGTCGGGCTCTAATTAGTACCAATATTGCACCAAAAAAAAATCTTTGAAAACAAACGCTGAAACAAATTATATTACCATTATATTACAATATTACCATGAGCTATACAGGCCCAATAATACAAGTAGACAAAATTATTAACCAGCCTACAGTAACACATAGAGCACATACTGGTCTGGGATAAATACTGAATTTCATTAGCTATATTACAGTGACAGGTAAATTTGCACCAAAATATGGCCTTCCCTTTTGGAAGCTTATGAAGCTTACTTATTTTGCTATGCAAACTGTTCATTGTTATAAAAACTGTTGAACCTATAGATGACCAGAAACTATTGCCAAAGTATCTCAAAGCTTTTCATGCCACACACACTGTTCAGTCACATGAGATTAAAATCAGTTTGGGTGATGGATCAGTGATGCCATAAATTTTCACTTTTGGCTTCAGAGCAAATCTGCCTTGAGCTATTTGTTGTTTCTATGTGTAAAGCCATCAAGCCATTGTCTACTTCTGGCACAGCTCACCCCTCTTGGAATTCAATTAAACTGACTTGCAGATAAAAAAAAAATAATAAAAGAAAAGGACTGATGTTTAAGACTTTGAACAAGGGACATTTAGCTAATGGACGATTAGCACAATGGCAGTTATATATTTTTGTGTGCCTGAAACCACTAAAACTACAAGGCAAGAACAAATATTATAGAGACAGAACACTTCAGAGAAATGTTTACATTAAGATTTCATTACATTCAAAGCAACCTGCAGTGTATAAATGACTTATAATCAATGTTTCAGTGCTGCAGTAATAGAGATTAGTGAGCAACTGCTCTGCAATTGATAACTGTAATATGAGATTCTCACATCCATTTTCAGATATATTCAATATGGTTTACTGTTGCAAATCATTGAAAGACATTTATTACATTTTGAAAATGGTGATTTTACATGCAAACATTCTATCAGACAAAGACTGTGTCATCTCAATATATATAAAAATAAATAAATAAATAAATTGGGATACGAACTGTGGGATATGAAACTCGGAAAATTCAAATGATTGGAATATTTCAAACTACAACATTTCTTCCTCCCCATGTTATCAACGGCTTCCTATCATTAACATTCCTGAGTCAACAATATGACTTTTAATGACAAGTAAATAAGCACAGTTTTATGTAAAAGGTGGATATGTTATGTCTTATGAATCTTGTCAAGCATAAAATAACAAATTATGAATGTTTCATGAGAGTGGAACTTGCCAACTTGAACTTGGTTCTTCTTCTGACACAGATATTGTTCAAATTATTATTTTAATTAAAGTGAATATATATATATATATATATATATATATATATATATATATATATATATATATAACATATTCATTTTAAATTAACATAGATTAATAATAGTAAATTAATAATAATTTAATAATATTATTTACTTAAAAATAGCTCACAAAACACTCAACAACAGCCATATTGTTTGTGCTTACTGCACTTTATAAAATGGATCTTCTTTCATGAAACAACTCGCCTAGCTGTGCCAGAAAATGAGCAGATCTTTGCAGATGAATCCACGCTCTAGGCTATATCACACTATGGTTTATGCACCAAACACTTGGCTGACGCACAATAAAGTAGGAGGGACATGAATTAGCTAAGGAGCAGCCGATGAAAAGCCCTGCAGCCCAATGGGACACAAAGAACTGTCCAGGCCCATTAAAAAAAGACATGTTTTCAAGCACATCTCTTAAAGTGCTCTCAGTACAGAGTCACTGCAGCAGCCTAAAGAGTTTGCATACATGGTGAGAAGCATAAATCCTTAATAGAACAGAGGACTGCAGACAAGCTTTAACAAACTCGCAAGCACTCAGAAAAACATCCACCTACCCTGTCTGACCACTGAATTCATTATTTGTTTCAAAGCCAGCATACTTCGTTTGATTGTTAGCTATTTTAATTCAAAATACTAAACCTTAACAAGCAAGAGACGATTGAAATCAAATTATGCTTAGATTGATTTATGTTCTTTGTAAAGGCAAAACCCCATAAAAAACTGCATCCAAGACCTACTGAGAAAATTAATAAAAGGCAGCTGATGGCTATGTGACCGCTGTCCACTACAGAAGAGGTCAACACTGTCCCTGAATGCTATAAATCAGATTGCCCCAGGCATTTAAACATTTCACCTATATGCTGTCATGACTGTAAGTCTCATTGGATAAAAAGCTTCTGCACATAGTCTATTCACTGACTATCTAATGCACACTACACATACAACAGTAAAGCACTTTTGCAACTGGCAAAAGTACAAGGGGTCAAAGAGGGCAAGCTTGTATTAATCGGGTTTACAAGGTACCAAACTAAGATTTGCGAGATTCATGACATCAACATACTTTAAAGTAGACAAAAAGTCTACACTTATATCTTTTGTGCTGCTGTCAATATTTGATTGAATTTTTTTCCATACCGCCTATTGTGGTATTAACTATTTTAGATAAACTCACCCCTTAGCGATACAAAAAGTTTTTTTTTAAAAGTGGTTGGTTGCTTTACTTGTCTATCAAACTCTCTTCCTGCAGCAAACTGCAAAATTGACCCGAATTTGTGCTGACGTTAGTCACTGCTCTTTTTTTTTTTCAACATGATGTTACACTTCATAGTTTATATAGTCTCATTTGGTAGAAAGCACATTGACTGTTTATTAACAACATTACAAAATGTCATTTAAGTCAGTGTGGTTGTACACTTAATTATGAGTTACATGTTTTTCTATTATCTATAGCACAATGATGTTTGGTGATCTTGGGGGTATTTTGCATAACTTCAGCAATGCCTCATTACAACAAGCAATGGAAATGTTGTCTTAGCAGTCTATGTAAATAGCTAGGCTTATGAAACATCCCATGGTTCAGCATAATTGTTCACCAAGCACCCAGTTGACATCAATTTGTGTGACAAACTACTTGCTCTCTCATCAGGAATCTGCCGATCCTTTGATTCCACAATAGAGGACTGTCTACATCAAATAACTTCACTCTGGGTGTCTATGCTTTCAAATCACTGATTTGAAAGCAGACGCTTACTGAATGCTTCACAAGCTGTTAATTTTTCTGACATTACTAAGTCTAAGATTTAGTAATTGCACTGTTGATTTGGCTGAGAATGGCAATCAAGTGCACAACAAACACTTGCAGAGCCTCTGTTCACTAATTAAAAGAGGTTCTGTTGCGTTTTTGTAGCATGACAATGACATTGTATTTGGACATGTACCATGGTAATATTCGTTAAAGTACCTTAAAAATATGACAGTGCTGTTGGGGACTAACTAATTCAGTTAATCCAATAATGGTGAGGCTGTCGCTCGCGCACCTGGGTTGCCAGGTTTTCACAACAAAACCCGCCAAATTGCTACTCAAAACTAGTCCTAAACTAACCCGATAGCGTTTCGGGGTAAAAAAAAAAAAAAAAATCGCGTTCTGGGGCGTTAAATCCGCGTTTTTGGCGGGGTTCCCCTGGTAAAATTCGCATTCCAGGAGCTAAATATCATGTTATTTGGGGTCGCTTTAACCCACGGACATGAAAAACAACCCGGGGAAACAGTGACAATGGCAACACCGTCGCGCACGCTGCTTCACATCTGAGCAAGTTGGAAAAAAATAGCCAAACAACCTATCTCCCAAACTGTCCTTATCCACTCGTTTGAAAGTCGATTCTTTCTAGTGAATTAGTACATATTACGCACTGATTAGTAAAACGATTCACTAATTCAAACCGTATACACAGAATGCTCTAGTCTTATTTAGAGCGAAATACTGTTAAAGCTTTGCAGTAAGGTTTAATCCATTGACATTAGTTAATGCATTTAGGTCTTTACATTATTTATTCATAGTACATTCGTTGTATTAATTTATACAATTTGAAAGGTTAAAAATGCATTAACATATGTAAAAAGACCTTACGTTAACAAAAAGCTGTAAAATTGTTAAAGGGTTAGTTCACCCAAAAATGAAAATAATGTCATTTATTAGCTACTCACCCTAATGTCGTTCCACACCCGTAATACCTTCATTCATCTTCGGAACACAAATTAAGATATTTGTTTTAAATGTTTTTAGTACCTTTATGGATCGTGAGAGAGGAAATGTCATTGCTGTGAATGCCTCACTGAGCCATCGGATTTAATCAAAAATATCTTAATTTGTGTTCCGAAGATGAATGAAGGTCTTACGGGTGTGGAACGACATGAGGGTGAGTAATAAATGACATTATTTTCATTTTTGGGCGAACTAACCCTTTAACACTGCTTCAATGTTAACAAACGTTGTTGTAAAGTAAAAAAATATTATATTTTCTTAAATGCTACTTTAAATTATGAGTAGCTACTTCAAATTATAGCTTCCATAACTTTTACATGCATCAGATACTATCACACCATGACACCACAGTCTTATTTTGTAAGGACTTGATAACATAATTATGCTAGCCCAGGTCTGAATAGCATAACAAGATAGAATAGGTCTAAGGCATAACAAGACTGGCAGTGAATTATTACTTAGAGCAAGACATCAATCAGGAAAGCCTAAATTCTCTCTTAGATGAGGCACATCATCTCTCACCACAGCTCATTATACAATATCTGACCAGAGCCGCAACCACCATATACATTAGAAGAACACGCGCCCTCAAACATTCAGTTTAGTGATTGACTAATATATTTTTCAGTGGTTGATTCTTAAATTTGCTCCTTCCAATCTACAGTATGTGGATACATTCTTGTATCCAATGTAGCTTGAAATTGTTTGGTACAAGATGTCTGATTTAGCCATTTTGGCTGAATCTTGCATCACTGAAATGTCTTCATATTCTTCACAGACGACACACATACACGGTTTCTCATTAATTAGCTAATTAGGTAGGTAATTTGTTTCTTTGTCTTCCTTACACTCTTCCTGTCGCTCCTAGATACACATAAACACACACACACAAACATGCACACACTATGAAAAAAAGATTCAAGACGGTTTCCTGGTGTTGTCATGGCAACTTGCTCAGTTTAAGTGACAGACCTCAGGTCTTGAACATGCAGACCTTCACAGGGACTGTGCAACCTTACAGATGATGCCATTCTCTGTGTATCTTTCCCACAGGAAGGAGAACTCTGAGTGTGATGTTGATTGACTTCAGCTCAGCATTCACTACCATAGTTTGCCTCAGGCTTGTCATCAAGCTTAGGGACTTGGGTCTGAATTCCTCACTCTGTCTGTGGATCCTTCTTGTGCTGACATGCAGATCTTAGATCAGGGAGGTGGGTTGGTAGGTGGACAGTTGCACCTTGTCGACCCTGGAACCTCATACCTTACGCTTCTATATCAACATCATAAAAGCACCATGGTCAATTCAACTATGTGCTGTTTCAGATCTTTTGAAGTAATATGTTAGCTTTGTGTGAGGAACCATTCGGAATTTAAGTGAAGTGAAATTTAAGCAAACTGTGTGAATTAATGGAGTTAAAAATAAAGGTTCCAAAAGAGGGCTTTTGCAGCAATGCCTTAGAAGAACCATTTTGGGTTCCTCAAAGAACCTTTCACTAAACAGATTTTTACCATTTTATGAGAAGAACATTTTACTAATCTGAAGAACCTTTTTCCACTATAAAGAACCTTTTGTACAATGGAAATGTTCCATGGATGTTAAAGGGTTAGTTCACCCAAAAAATGAAATTTCTGTCATTAATTACTTTCCCTCATGTCCTTCCACACCCGTAAGACCTTTGTTCATCTTCGGAACACAAGATATTTTGATGAAATCCGAGTTGTTGTTTTTTTATCCTCCATTGAAAGCAACAAAATTACCACATTCAAGGCCCAGAAAAGTAGTAAAAACATGGTTAAAATAGTCAGCGTGACTACAGCGGTTCAACTTTAATGTTAAGAAGCGACGATAATACTTTTTGTGCACAAAAACAAAACAAAAATAACGACTTTATTCAACAAATTAATCTCTCCTGATAGTCTGCTATGCTGTTTACATTCAGTGCTTCCAGGTTCTACATCAGAACGCCGACTCAGTATTGGCCTGCGTCAGCATCACACACATACGTCATGCTGCTCACATGACCAGAGCCGGCCAATACTGAGCCGGTGTTCGGACGTAAACACGGAAGCTCTGCAACGTCAATAGCATAGCAGAATGACAGGGGAGAGATGAATGTGTTGAATAAAGTTGTTATTTTTGTTTTTGCACACAAAAAGTATTCTTGTTGCTTCATAACATTAAGGTTGAACCACTGCAGTCACAGTGACTATTTTAACAATGATTTTACTACTTTTCTGGACCTTGAATGTGGTAATTTCATTGCTTTCAATGGAGGATAAAAAACCTCTCGGATTTCATCAGAATATCTTAATTTGTGTTACGAAGATGAATGAAGGTTTGGAACAACATGAGGGTGAGTATACTTAATGACAGAATTTTCATTTTTGGGTGAACTAACCCTTTAAAGGTTCTTTATGGAACAATCAATGGCAATAAAGTACCTTTACTTTTATCTTGAGAAATGGGTTTGTGAACAAATCATTCAGAGCCAGATTGTCATTCACACAATCTGGCTCAAAGGAGCAAATTATTAATGAAGCATACATGTACTTTTATGGTACTTTTGAGTGATTTTTTGAAGTTTGAAAGCTTTGTCCCCATGTCACTGTAATTGCATGGAATAGAACGACCAGTATATTTCTTTACAAGTGCTTTTTGTGCTTTACAGAAGAAATAAAGTCATGTCGGTTTGGAGCAACATGAAGGTGGGTACATGATGACAGCATTTTATTTTTGTGTGAACTAATCCTTTAAACAAATCAACCCAGTTGTCCAAGCCGTAGCCTTGTGATTGACTCAAGTTTGAGTTACGGCCTTGGCCTTGTTTGACAGCAATTTTGTTTCATTGAAACGACTGGCTGAATGTTTCAGAAGGAGTGCGCTTCCTAACTTGGAAGACATCTACCATGTGGACTAGGACAGAACCTAGGAGAATTATTAAAGATACTCATACAATGGTCTCTTATTGCTTCCGTAGCAGGGAGAACACTACACCACAGCTTGAGGGCCAGCTTGGAGAGGCTCAGGAGGAATTACTACCCTCAAGCCATCCGGATCTTAAATAATGATGTATAGTGCTCACCTACCTCAGCAGAGTAACATAGGCTATGCTTTCTTTCTTTTGCTGTTTATTACTTTTCCTACTATTCTTTACAATAACCTTTAGGCGCTTCAGAAAAGCTTCATTGCAATTCGGCACGTGACACATAAAACCTTGAACTTGTCCTTTAGCATTTTACTCAACTGTAACACTGCAGCAAAATCAGTCAAAAAGCATGTAAGCCAAAACTAAACCCTCCACTACACATAAGAATTTTAATAAAGCAATAAGCCACTAGAGGCATGTGCATTATAATTATAATTAAAATATATATATATAATCTGTTTTATTATATAAAACAGGCAGAAAGACTGCTCACAGACAGCTAATTTGAGGATTAATTCGTTCAACACAGGTTGTATAAATAAAAGAATTTAATTTATGTTCTGTGACATTCTTATTTCAGTCTAACAAAAAACTACTACTAATATTACTAGAGCTACAGCACTTTATGATTTATGTATTAGGTCTACCTGATTTATTGCAGTGGCTTTCTGGCTTAGATTCTGATTGGTCAATGGCGGCACACAGCAGCTAAATATTTCTGAATAATGACCGTTGCCCAAGGCAGCGCTGTATAGCTGACCACTTCCTATTTATTTTGCAATAATGATTGGCTGACTGCACATTATTCCACATTATTTCATACTATAAGAATACAGTGTGTGTAGTTTTAGTATTTCGTGTTGACCGTACATCTGGAGATGGAGCTGTATCCATGCATTGTTGTTTGAAGTACATGGGCGCACCCTATTGGACATATAAGAAATAAAACAGAGAGAGAGAGAGAGAGAGAGAGAGAGAGAGATGCCATGTAGCAAGGGAGCAAATGAAGCAGTTATTCCTCATGCAAATATTCCAGCACAAATTCAAAGTGCTCTGAATGTGTCAGTAAAGCCAGTTTGAAGTCTCTAATTACATTTGAATACATGTACAGATAACTCCCAAGACGCATTCATAAACCCACTTCAGATATCAAGAAATCATATTATTGGATTAAAAAACGAGGGGACAAGGGTGGATGTTGAGGCACTTGGGGTGTACTGATACATTTTTAAAATTTCTTCAGGGAAAAAGATCATGTTAGAGAAAAATATTCTTTCCAGGGTCAAATTTCACAACTGCTCACTTTGGTTTTAGACATTGGTATGGAAATCACGATTGGCAAATATGCAAATGACTCTGCCTTCTATGAAATTCTGAAGGGCATGGCGACACTGAGAGAAATGCCAGAGAACTGGGTCCCTCATGATTAAGATCCGCATCCTTCCCCAGGTGAGTTAGTCTCCAGAGACTTTTCATCTTACTGATGCTTTCCTGGATGCTCATCGCTGGCAAATGACAAAAAGCATCCTGAAGTGGCTCTATGTGCAGATCACATTTATTTATTTCAGGGACGTGTTTATTACCGCAGCCTTGGCTACCGCAGGTGTTCAAATTTCCTCTTTGTCCTCTAATGGATCTCTTCTCAATGATTTACTGACAAACAATTCCTACCAAGGGACATCTATGATTTATCCTAAGATACTCCCCTGCAGATCACAAAGTCAGAAGAAGAACCAGCCATTCATTGTGTGTTTTGCAAGACAGGAAAGCAATGAGCATGTCCACTGAACCGCTGGTGAGTTTGCCAATTAGTTTGTTAATTCAGACCTAAAGCAGAAACCACTCACACTATGTGTCGACATAATTAGTACCTCTCTCTCTCTCTCTCAGAGTATAATTGTTTCCTAGCACCCCAGAGGATTTCTTTATCCCAATACAGAGTGACCTTTACGCAAATGCAAGTCATGTGTGAGACAAGGGCCGGCTCAGAGCTGTGCATTAGAAGACTCACAAACCCTTTGTCTGAATTCACCCATGCAGCAAATAGAACAACGGCTGGTTTTTCCTTATAGCGCACCACCAGAAGAACTGTGTCAGTGTCAACCGCACGCATGGCGAACTTTCTGTGATCACAAATGCTAGGAATGTCTAATTAGCACCAAAGAGAATAATTCAAGCAGAGCACATGACAGCTGATGAGTCCATTATGGTTTCTTGGCTTTTATATTCAGAAATGAAAAAAACATCCTGGTGAGAGTTTGAAGCAAAGTGTTCACAGACTGGCTGCCTCCACCATTCAAAACTGGTTAAAATGTGTTCTAAATTCCAATAGAGGAAAAAAGATATGCATTGACGTCACTTTCCCACCGGAACACGCCTCCTCAGCCAGATCGAGTGGCAAAAGAGCCTGCTGCATGACTAGATTTAATAGGTGAAACTGCGAAAACTCAAGAAAAACACGAGTAAAACAAATGATTAAACTAAAGGTTGGACTCGATAGTGTTCCTTACAACTTAACAAAGATCCAGTAATCCATATTGACATGCAGCGAATCGTATTTCCTGACATTTATATGTGCCTGATTTCAACGCCTGGGAAATACATAAAGCAAATTTGCCTGGCAACGCTTTATATAAATACAATATAGGTAGGTCTAAATCCCGGTGATCACTTATATCAATGTTATATATATATTCAGGGTTTCCAGGTTTTCACAACAAAACCCGCCCAATTGCTACTCAAAACTAACCCAATCGTGTTTTTGGTGGGGTTCCCCTGGTAAAATTTGCATTCCAGGGGCTAAATATCATGTTATTTGGGGTCGCTTCAACCCACGGACATGAAAAACTTAAAGTAGCCCAATTCCGTGGGAAAACCGTAGGTTCCGTGGGTTGAAGCGACCCCAAATAACATGATATTTAGCCCCTGGAATGCAAATTTTACCAGGGGAACCCCACCAAAAACGCGGATTTTACCCCCCGGAACGGAACATGTCAGTGTTTATTTAAAAAAAACCATCCAATTATGCAGAATATAAGATGGTAAATATTTAATTGATGAGTGGTCAATACAATATATAACAATACAATATATAGTGTATGATTTTACCTCAAAATTCAACATATTGACGCAAAATGCAACGGTGTTGCCAAGTCTGCGGTTTTTTGGGCTACTTTAACTCTGTTTCCGCAGGTTGTTTTTCATGTCCGTGGGTTGAAGCGACTCCAGATAACATGATATTATCCACTGGAATGCAAATTTTACCAGGGGAACCCCACCAAAAACGTGGATTTTACCCCCCAGAACGTGGACATGAACAACCCGTAGCAACAGTGTAAAAGTAGCCCAATTCCACGGGAAAACCGCGTACTTGGCAACACTGCATATATTGTCATATCGTCCTAAAAGCTTTTTTAGGAATAGTTTTTGTCAGTGTTTATTTATAAACATCCAATTATGCAGAATATAAGATGGTAAATATTTAATTGATGAGTTGTCAATACAACATATAACAATACAATATATAGGGTATGATTTTACCTCAAAATTCAGCATATACTGACACAAAATGATAACTGCAAATCCACATTTCAATGCCTAGAGTCCAGTTGTTTCTGTGAATTGCAGCGATCCATTAGCTTCTCTTTTCTGTAGCTTTCGGCAGTCTGTAAAAATATACCTCAGATTTCTTGTCAAATCTATTTGTACAGTCAATCGCAAAGATCTTTCCTGTTTTGGACGTGTTTTGTATGTTTTTCGCGGCATTCACGCTGAAAACCAATGCTGCCACTCAGTCTTTTTGCCACTCAGTGGGCGTAACCGCAGTCACAATGGCCGACGGTGACATCACGTGCGTACCCTCTATTCAATGTTGGAACTGGAATTTAATCTGAATTGAAGTAACAAACAGAATGCAGAATTGTAATTCAAATTTGAATTTAAGAAGGTAATTAAAATGTCAGTTTTAATTAGAAAAGAATGCCATTACCTGTTGAATTATATTTCAGTTCCCTTTTCTATCAAATTCCAATTCAACTTCTTGTGATATGTTGCCAATTCAATTAAAATTACACCACTGGAAAATCCAAAAGGGAGAGATTTCTGAATTTTGTCCAACCCTAAAGGAAAACAAAAGCAGAATATGAGTGCATTGCATTAAACAGAAATTAATCTGTTGTATGACATAAATCTTGAAGGGCAAAGCAAAAACAGGCCATGCAAATACCTAAACAGATCTCTTTATTTAAGTTAACTTACTGATTGACGGCTCTAGTGTATGAATCATTATCAGTATACACCACATTACCTGGAGCTCTACCCTTTCTGATTAAGTCAAAGCTGGCGGTGAAATATCAATCACCTCCAAACAAACACCATTAGCAAGCAGTGTAATGGAAAGCTAACACAGTGATGTGTGTGTGTGTGTGTGTGTGTGAGTCTGTGTATGTTATTACTGGTCATAATTTCTGTGTGTGATAACTCCCTCAACCCTGTGAAAGACGATTTGAGATTGCTTGCCATTGTTTGCTCCCCTCTAGTGATCTGCTTTTAAATTGAGTCAGTTTGCCATGTGAACTGGGCTGACCTTTCATTTTCCTAAGTAGGAAATTCGAGAAAAATATCAAATTATCTATAATGTCCACTGCTGTTTCTTGAATCTGCAAGAAAATATTCAAGCTGTGTGACTTATCGACACCGGGGGCTGATTTGTTTGCGAAAACATCCCTTCATTTCATCATGATTGATTGATGTAGCAGTTTATGCTGACGATTATGAAGCCAACACCCCTAGACATTCAATTACATGTTTATGTGTGTAATATTGATTTTAATACTAAATCAATTACTCATTTTCCATGACTGACATAACGTGCCTCTATTTGCAACTGGCGCCGATGAAGTCGTCCATAATCTGAGAGTACAGACAAAATATAGCATGTTGCACAACACTTTGTGAATTTTTTTTTTTTTTTCATTTTATTTCATGCGACATAGGCTATCTTTCCTCGGCGCAACCGTCTCCACCTCTATTACCCTGTGCTGTCGGGGTCAACAGTCAAAGGCACCTCTGTTCATTCCTCTGTGCCACCGTAGCCCCCTATTATGTGTTGCTGGAACCCAGTTTCAGTCCAGGCCATTTGTCACGTCCAACGAATAACCCACAATCATTTAAAGTCAAAAGAGGCATTGTGCATGGTTGGTTAGCAGTGACCGTCAATAGAACTTTCTGGAATGGTGCCCAGAGGAACAGGGTCTTGATTCCATATCTGTTTGACTTCCTTCTCAACCCTCTTCACAGTTTGAGATGAAATGAGTGTTTCAAGAATGTACTAATGCACTTTGTCAATGCATAGACTGAGCTCCAAGTAATCATCGTGTTGTTGGCGTTGGGCGCATTATTAAATTCTCCAGGTAAACATGACATATAAGTGCAATCTCTCAAGGTGACCTTTTTAAAAGATTTGTTTTTCAGTTTATTTTCAAAAGCATTCTTGTTATACCAAGAAAAACATCAGGAATGAAACCACTATCTTAAATCAATAAGATACCTCAGCCATGGATTAGTTTTCTGATCTCCTTATGAACTTTTTGAAGCGTCAAAGTTTCAATTGCGTAGGCTGTCTATGGAAGGACAGAAAGCTCTCAGATTTAATCAAAAAGATCTTCATTTGCGTTCTGAAGATGAACGAAAGTCTTACGGTTTTGAAATGACATGAGGGTGAGTAATTAATGAGAGAATTTTCATTTTTTGGGTGAACTAACCCTTTAAAATCCCAAATATTTGAATTGGACCATCTGCTCTGAACGTATGACACAGGCATTAGAAAATAAACATTTGAGACGGAAGCACACACAAGGTGAGAGCCAGATTAAGATGCTGGAGACATCAAAGTCTGCATGAAAGGCTGCCTAATTCTTTATCATCACGTTACAACAAGGGGAAGACAGATGCACGCAGAGCTGTTCTATCAGTCAGGTGATTACCACTCCCTATGGAATACACCACTGTCATAGGCACCTCTGACAACCACTGTATGACTGCAAGATGCAATTAAGACCACCACAGAGAGCTCCGACTGTCATGCACTGAAAAATACACCACATATATTATTAAGACAGTTTGATTTTGACGAGTAATCACAAACTTATACATGGCAAACCTATACTACTTCTTACATCAGGTACAAATAATAATAATAAAACAAAAAAAGTAAAAACAAACACTTAACTGTAAATTGAGATGATAAGGATGGAGCCTACTGTATGGAGGGATCTGTAGATGTATGTTTTGTTTAAGGATACAGCAAAAACTGACAGGCTGTCAGTTTCCACACTGTTGAAGGGCTTCAGCAGTCAGTGGCAGCAAAGAACAGGCTGCATTTGTATTCAGCCAAAGTTTAAGCTACATAATTGGCTGGCTCTGTAGTGAACTTCTGTATCCCATGGGACATGATATCTCTCCCAGACTCACAAAATACCACTTTACCACAGTGGACATGGGAGAATAAAGACAAATTTGTAAACTTGTTTACATACAGTTTTACCTCTTTAAGGTCAATTTAAGGCCATATTTAAAGACCACTTAAAAAGGAAATATTTCAATGTAATGTTTGCATTTAAAGAATTAGTATTAATTTTATTTTATTTTTTTTATTTTAAAACACTTTTTAAAAACAATCTATTCCAGTCATTTAATTTCAAGTTAAGTTTATTTTAATTTTGTTTTACTAAAAAAGTTTACGTTATCTTAAGTGATGTGTCTCATGTTACAATGTTCATCCTTTGAAATAAACAACAAATACAAAGCTCAAACCTGCTGCGTAACACACGAGAACGAACCTCATTGGTTCTCGCTTCCGTTTACCACAACTGATGTGTGAGTTGATTAATGTTTATATGTGAATAAAAGCCTAAATTCATTATGTTCATCACATAAAGCAATCGTGTCTCTTCAGTTCATATGGATTAGTTTTACAATCTCTTTATGAACTTTTTGCAGCATCAAAATGTCAGTTGCGTAGCTGTCTATGAAGGGACAAAAATCTCTCCGATTTCATCAAAAAGATCTTGTGTTCCGAAGATGTCTTCAGTGACATTGCTGGCAATGGAGGCCTCACTGAGCTATCGAATTTCATCAAAAATATCTTAATTTGTGTTCTGAGGATGAACAAAGGTCTTACGGGTGTAGAACGACATGAGGGTGAGTAATTAATGACATTATTTTCATTTTTTGGTGAACTAAACCTTTAAATTATTAGAACTCCTGGAGCATCTCAGTGCAAGAAAACAGTCAATGAAATGCTCTGAAAAGTGATGTAAAAGGTGCATTATGCTGCAGGTGTTTCAAGTCCCACAATATTCCTCTGTGGTCTGTCAAATTTCACCATTAGTTGCTGTCATATTCTAATGCCTTAAGGTCAGGACTACTCTGTCAGCTGGATTTATCACATTTCAAACCCATCTAGATATATCATCTGACATTCCTCCAGGACATTTAACATCATGATAATCCATTATTTTTATGCTCAATCTACATCACTCCAGTTTTTCGTCAGCCACTCGTCTGCAACTGCTTTCAGAGGAGTGTCGTACACGAAACTTCCTCCTTGCAGTGAGTCTAGCTCAGCCAGTGCAATAATGACCTCCTCTGGGATCAGGGCATCTGTCCGTAATGTCTGGCTGTTTGCTCTAATAGGAATTTGCCATTCTGTGTGTTAACACTAACAGCTCTGACACCCTATAATGTGCTGTCCACCTCTTCTTTAAACCTTATGATTGGTCTACGGGATTCAGATGAAGAGATGTCATTACATCCAATCTAGCTCCATCAGAGGCTCTCTTTCAGCAGGCGGATAAGAAGGCTGTGTCTCAAAATTGCAAGGTGGATGGAAAATTAGACAGTGGAGAAAAAAAAGGAATAAACACTTGAAAACATGGCTGCAGTTTTGTTATTCATGGAAAACATGAAAAGATGCGGTTTTCAAAAAGCATCTATTTGAATAGTTCTCAAAACTAAAACATCATCTCTATTTAAATCTTTCACTGAAGACTTCCAATTTATTTAGTCCACTGTCTTTCAGTCATCGCAAAGACCAGTGACTAAAACTCTGACATGACAAGCACATCTCGGCTGATTAAAAGCGAATCCAACAAAGTAAAAAGCATCATTAGTCTAAAGACTTTTTTGAAATTTGCTGTCAGATATCTTTTAAAAGTTCCTGGAAATACCGAAATGAATGAAGAGCCATTAAGATCAACTAATGAGTCCACACTGACCTTTGATAGATTATCAAGAACGCATCACATTTATGTCGATTATTTTTATTCACCAAAATGTTAACTTTACACTGTGTTAATAGGTCATGCTGTAATTAGATCTTATCGTAAGAGGTTTTCAGCTCGGACGTCTTGTGCTTGACCTGATTCTGTGGGTAATTAGCAGTTTATGTGGTTGTTGAACAGGGCTGTACTCCCAGTGCTATGCTGTAGCTCATCTCTTAAGTCCTCACAACAATGGAGAACAGCATTATGAATATGCAAACGAGCAGGTCCCCTCCAGGCCTGATAAACGGAAGCAGTGAGCTCCTATGATTAGATTTCCTCCACCCTATTGTGGGCGAGTCGCCTGAGGCATGAGCTGAGTGTTAAGAACGCTTAAATGAATAGATGAAATAGTCCATTTGAAGTGAAGGACAATATTTTGTATTATTTTAATATTGACATAATGCTTGGAGAGAATTTCATTTGTCATTTTTCAGTAAACCATATCCTTTGATCCAAAGTAAATTGGGTCAATTTATTTACATTTCTGAATTTGAAAATTACTTCCATCCAAAGCAGCTTACAGTACATTGCATTGTATTTAAAACCAAAGCCATTTCTTTGTTTGAGCTACAGAAGTGCTATAAAATATACAAGAAGGTACTTTTATTAGACTAGTAATGAAAAACATGCAGAGCCTTGACTTAGCTCTGCATCTGACCTAATACCAAAAATCACATTTGACAGAAACTCTGAGGTGTTTCATTGTACTTCTGTGAAACTTTAAAAGTGTCAGAGTCTTATCAGCTTTACTGTCCTACTTTGCTATTTCATCCTCTGGAAAGAAGTGGTGGTCAGTGGCAGTAACAACTTACACTGTGTCCCAGCAAGACCATGCAGGCCTTTACATCTAATATCCGCAGGGCTAAAGCCACTGTGTAACAGTCTCCAGGCTGAGCTCTGATTCACTTTTTCCCTGCTGATATTTCCATCTCAGCTGCTATCAGTTAATGAGAGTCAGACTGTTCTGCACCTGCGGAGAACTGCAGAATCAATCTGGAGGATTGCTGGACTACAAAGTGATCTTCAGTACCATGGACAGAGATTCAATCATCAGCCTACAGCCTCATCTGCCTTGACTGAGTCAAAGGAGCATTATGCTAAATAACGCATTTAAATATTGTAATGAAATTTCACATAGGTAACAGAATTATCATTGTTGTGATGGATAAAGGCATAAGCTAGGAAAATTACAATGTTCTCAAAACAGTTAGATGGATAGATGGATGGATGATGGATGGATGGTGAACAACTGATAGAAAGGATGGATGGATGAATGGATGGATGGAGAACAATTGATAGAAAGAACAGGATGGATGGATATCTATCTATCTATCTATCTATCTATCTATCTATCTATCTATCTATCTATCTATCTATCTATCAGGTGTTCCATCCATCCAATCTATTCTTTCTATCAATTGTTTGCCATCCATCGTCCATCCATCCATCCATCCATCCATCCATCCATCCTTTCTATCAATTGTTCTCCATCCATCGTCCATCCATCCATTCTATCAATTGTTCTCCATCCATCGTCCATCCATCCATTCTATCAATTGTTCTCCATCCATCCATCCTATTCTTTCTTTCTTTCTTTCTTTCTATCTAGATAGATAGTGAACAACTGATATAGATAGATAGATAGATAGATAGATAGAGTGATCATCTGATAGATAGATAGATAGATAGATAGATAGAGTGAACAACTGATATATAGATAGATAGATAGATAGATAGAGTGATCATCTGATAGATAGATAGATAGATAGATAGATAGATAGATAGAGTGAACAACTGATATATAGATAGATAGATAGATAGATAGATAGATAGATAGATAGATAGATAGATAGATAGAGTGAACAACTGATATATAGATAGATTGAACAACTGATAGATAGATAGATAGATAGATAGATAGATAGATAGATAGATAGAGTGATCATCTGATAGATAGATAGATAGATAGATAGATAGATAGATAGATAGATAGATAGATAGATAGATAGAGTGAACAACTGATAGATAGATAGATAGATAGATAGATAGATAGATAGATAGATAGATAGATAGAGTGAACAACTGATAGATAGATAGATAGATAGATAGACAGAGTGATCAACTGATAGATAGATAGATAGATAGATAGATAGATAGATAGATAGATAGATAGATAGATAGATAGATAGATAGAGTGATCATCTGATAGATAGATAGATAGATAGATAGATAGATAGAGTGAACAACTGATAGATAGATAGATAGATAGATAGATAGATAGATAGATAGATAGATAGAGTGAACAACTGATATATAGATAGATTGAACAACTGATAGATAGATAGATAGATAGATAGATAGATAGAGTGATCATCTGATAGATAGATAGATAGATAGATAGATAGATAGAGTGAACAACTGATAGATAGATAGATAGATAGATAGATAGATAGATAGATAGATAGATAGATAGAGTGAACAACTGATAGATAGATAGACAGAGTGATCAACTGATAGATAGATAGATAGATAGATAGATAGATAGATAGATAGATAGATAGATAGATAGATAGATAGATAGATAGATAGATAGAGTGAACAACTGATAGAAAGAATAGGATGGATGGATGAATGAATGGAAGGATTTTTAGGGTGCTTCTCAATTAACAGCTTTGCATAATTGCATAATTTGCATAATTTCTTTCAAACAGTGTAGACATCATGTGCAAATAAACGACACAATCAGCGGGTGCAATTCATTCTTAGTGATTTCCCCCTTAGACCTTGGAGTATGGCATTTATCAGTTCTGTTCCAAGATGAGCAATTTACAGCCTGTGAAATAATAGCTTTAAGATTTATTTGAAGTATTGTTCAGCGAAGAAACCAGAGATTGAATATTCAGCCTAGAGATATTAGGATATTAGGAAAGGGTATTGCTTTCTTTTACAGAAAATATGGCTGCAATAATCCTCGACACAAACAGCTGATTTTTTTTTTATAAGAGTCTAATACAAACACTCGAGTGAATATTAAGAGCAGAGCAACAGATCCACACAGTGATGGTGTGATAGTAGGGAAAATGTCATGTGCCTTATTAGTGTCTACCTGCGGATAGATGAGAATCGGCGGCTGACCTCTCTGCTTTATTGCAACTCAAATCTAGTCAGAAATCATTACTGAAAAAAGCATGATCAATCACAGAAATATGCTTTCAGATGACTGAAGAAATAGAAAAAAACAAGATGCTTTTGTGCTAAATATGAGGAGGAAAATATCCCTCTATTATCTTATTTTTAAAAGTTCAAAAAAACTGGGATTCATAATAGTGATATGGGTGCATAAACTCACAGAGAACTATAAAAAATGCCCAGAGGGAGACTTCTTGAGACATTTGGTTGGCTGCTTCTGCCTCTGAACTGTAACCACAACCACAAATGTTCCCCAAGATTGTCTTAAAATGAGACTAATATCAGTTCAGTTCAGTTTTCAGCACATACTTTTGTTGTAATGGTTGCTTTAATACAAACAACAGAAAGCTCTCATACACATCAAGACATCTCCTTTTGATTAAGGAAAGTGTAAAAATGATGTCAACATCAATCATGTACCAATGCAAGGTTTATGAATACCATTTGTGCAAAGGGTGAATGCAAATGACATTTGAAAGAAGCCTTTAGAACAAATCAATATGCAATCTTAAATCCACTCATCCACTATACTTCTCTCTTCCAAACAGAACCATACTATCTTTTAAAAGTGTGAAACAGCCCCAGACACAGAAAGAAAGCATTATTCATAACTTTATCACATATTTTGTTGTTCTGTATGGGTTTGTACTACTACTACTAATATATTCAAAGCGGTCTTTGTGTGTTTCCCTATATATATATATATATACAGTAGTGGTCAGAATTATTGGCACCCTTGGTAAATATGATCAAAGATGACTATAAAAATAAATCTGCATTGTTTATCTTTTTTAACTTTAATTCATAAAATAAAATTAGCAAAAATCTAACCTTTCACTGAAGGAAAATAATTGAAAGTGGGGGGAAAATCACATTATGAAATAAATGTTTTTCTCAAAAACACGTTGGCCACAATTATTGGCACCCCTAGAATTTTTTATGAGTAAAATATCTCTGAAATATATTCCCATTCATATTTTTAGCACACCAGGGTGATCATGAACATGAAATTGTCCAGCCATGACTTCCTGTTCCACAGGAGTATAAACATGAGGAAACACAAAGGCCAAATTCCCTTAATCATTCATCACAATGAATAAAACCAAAGAATATAGTTCTGATGTGCAGCAGAAGATTGCTGAGCTTCACAAAATAGAAAATGGCTGTAAGAAAATAGCTAAAGCATTGAAAATCCCCATTTCCACTATCAGGGCAATAATTAAGAAGTTCCAATCAACTAAAGATGTTACAAATCTGCCTGGAAGAGGACCTGTGTGTAAATCGTCCTAATGTGCGGTGAGGAGGAAAGTTTGAGTGGCCAAAGACTCTCCAAGGATCACAGCTGGAGAATTGCAGAGATTAGTTGAGTCTTGAGTCTCAGAAAGCCTAAAAAAAATGGTCAAACAGCACCTACATCCCCACAAGTTGTTCGGGAGGGTTTCAAGAAAAATCCTCTGCTCTCATCCAGAAACAAACTCCAGCATGTTCAGTTGTCAGACAAGACTGGAACTTAAAACGGGACCGGCTTCTATGGTCAGATGAAACTAAAAAAAGAGCTTTTTGGCAGCAAACCCACCAGATGGGTTTGGTGCACACATGGATAAAAAGTACCCCATGCCCACGGTTAAATATACTGCTGGATCTTTAATGTTGTGGGCCTATTTTTCTGCTGGAGGTCTTGGACATCTTGTTCAGATACATGGTATCATGGACTCTATCAAATACCAACAGTTAAAAAATCAAAACCTGACAGCTTCTGCTAGAAATCCAATAATGGGCCGTGGTTGGATCTTCCATCAGGACAATGATCCAAAACAAACATCAAAACCAACACAAAAATGTGTCACTGAGAACAAAATGAAGCTTCTGCCATGGCCGTCCCAGTTCCCTGACGTGAACCCTAAAGAAAATGAGTGTAGTGAACTGAAGAGAAGCACCACCAACATGGAGCTGGGAATCTGAAGGATCTTGAAAGATTCTGTATGAAGGAATGGTCTCTGATCTCTTGTCAGGTGTTCTCCAAACTCATCAGGAATTATAGGTGAAGACTCAGAGCTGTTATCTTGGGAAAAGGAGGTTGCAAAAAGTATTGAATAAAAGGGTGCCTATAATTGTGGCCAACGTGTTTTGGAGAAAAACATTTATTTCATAATGTGATTTTCCTCCCACTTTCAATTCTTTTCCTTCAATGAAAGGTTAGATTTTTGCTAATTTTATTAATTAAAGATCAAAAGGATAAACAATGCAGATTTTTTTTTATAGTCATCTTTGATAATATTTACCAAGGGTGCCAATAATTCTGACCACCACTGTATATATATATAGATATATATATATATATATATATATATATATATATATATATATATATATGGAAACACACAAAGACCACTTTAAATGAAATATTTGACAGCAATCATTATTTCATAGTTTGAATAATGGTTAAAAATAATATTATTATTAGTTGATGTATAATGTTAATATCAAATCTTATGACATTCTAACACTCCAATGGCTTGAGAGGATGTATAAAGAAATGCAAAGAATGGAAGGTTCCTTATTGATTATGGCTGGAAAGCTTAAAGGGTATATATCAGTGCAAAATGCTTGGTCTCAAAACTTAATGTTTCTTAATTACAGAAGAAAACATATCGCATAACCATAACCTTAACTAATTGTACTCTTCATTAAGGTACTTATTGGCCATTGCTACTAAATGCCATGTACCTGTAACAAATGGCATGCATTAGAAACTCTTCATGCGAACCACTGATCCTGATCAATATATATATATATATTCAGAAATAGTTTCATGTTGCAGCCAGCAGTAGAATCTGATTCGGTGTATGTGGAAACAGCATGACTGCCATCCAGTGGAAAACTGCAGGTTTATCAGCACTGCTGATTTAACAGAGGGGTCTTTGTTCATCTGCTGCTCTGCCACTAGAGCAGAATATTCATGACGCAGTGGTGAAAACCCACTAAAACATACATTTCCAATCTTATTACTACCTTATGGTGAAATATTGATATTTTCTATCTCTCTGATTTTTATATACTGTGCAACAGATATTACTGTTGATGAATTTGAGATCCAACACTAATGGAAACAAGTCATGCCTAGTCAATTTATGAATAAAATAATAATTTTAGCTTTTCTAAATGTAAATATGTTGGAGTGTGGCCCACTAGGTGTTTTATCATCATCATCATCACAATAAACAAAATAAAATGTTACTGTTGTTTTAGTTAATAATAATAAAATAATATGGTTAATAAAAATGACGACAACATCATCTATAATAATGGTAATAATAAACAAATACATAAAATTTAATTAAATATTAAAAACACTAATAATAAATAATACAGTACCAAAATTATTAGATATTACCCTAAAAAAACTATTGTTATTAACCAGCTTCAACTCCTCCTCCCTCCAAATGCCAGCGTGATGTATCCGATCTTCAGTCAGAAGGAGCAGGATAAAATATTCTGAATGATCAATCCACGATCTGACTTGTGATGCAGCCTGGAATCATAATCACACCATGCTGGTTCATTTGGCCAGAGGAGGACTGGTCCCCCAACTGAGCCTGGTTTCTCCCAAGATTTTTTCTTCCGTTTATGTCACCTGATGGAGTTTGGGTTCCTTGTCACTGTTGTCTTTGGCTTGATTAGTTGGGGACACTTAATATTGAGCAATATTGTAAATTTGACTGCACTGATTAGATAAGAACTGAGCTAGACGATGACATCACTGTTTTCTCCAGAGCTGCTTTATAGCCAAATTTAACTCATTTCATTTTCAACTCAGTTCTTGAACCAAACTAAATCAACTGAATAATGACACTTGCTGTCTTTTTTAGAGCTGCTTTACAGCATAATTGAACTCTGTTTGTATCATTGATCATTATTTTCCTGTTTATCAGTGTAAAGCTGCTTTGAAACAACCTCTATTGTATACAGCACTATATAAATAAAAATGACTTGACTTAAAAGGTAGGGTAGGCAATTTTCAATTTTCAAGATTTTATAGAAATTGCTGGGTGGATTTCCACCAAAAAAAGTCTTTGAATCTTAGAAGTGAAGAACAAGTGATACAAAGGAGGAAATTTTTTTATTTGGCAACATACTTGACATTTTTCTTCTAAAAGCAGTGGAAAACTACAATACAAATTGCAGTTTAGGTTAGGTGATATTTGTATAAAAAAGCGGTTTTAAATTACTGATGAAACTGCAGCTCCAAGTTCAGAGTGCTAAACAAACACAAAATAAAATGTGTCTTATGTTCGGTCTGAAAATGCCGCAAAGTCATGATGCTTGTTGGCACATTTTCACACAGAATACATTCTTCTCATAAGACAGTGGTGGAAATGTAACAAATCCTACAAAAATATTTCAATAAAACACGAAAGCATAAAGGCAGATCAGTTCACAGAGGTTAGTAACTTGTAACTTGCAGTTAGGCATGAGGACTTATACTTTTCAACCAGCAGGTGGCGCTATTAATCCATGCTTCGGCATTCTGTCCTCAGTACCACGTGTGCTTTTCAACGTCATCATTCATAGCCAGTTTTCAAAGTTACTATGACATCTTCATCTACAAAAACACTTCTTGCTCTCTATACCATGATGGCGTCAACAGGTGTTGAAATAAAAATGGTTAGATTTTAAAAAAAACCTAACAAAAATACTCAAAAGGTGTGCAATAAAAGAAATAAAGAGATAACTTTGCCTACTAAAAACTGAGGGGAAAGATATTATAAAGTTAGTGTTGGGCACATGTTGGCCAACTACATTTTACAAAGTCCTAAAGTGCCACAGTCTTCTTTAACCAGTAGCCATATAGTGGTCATTGTCCATTAAAACATATGCATACCATTCAATCTTGATCTAGTTATTGGAAATGAACTAAGCAAATGAAAGATTGTGATAAAGGCTTACCTTGGCCAGTACAAAACCTTACGGATCAAGTTTTTATTTTAATAAAGAAAAAGCGCTCTGATGGGAGTTTCCCCACAGAGTTGCAAGTAGATTTGGTGAGGAAAAGTCCATGTGTAGTTCACAGTAAACAGCATCGCTCTTTGAAGCTCTTCTTATTCTTCTTATTTTTTCCCTTCCCATTTTTGTCCTTATTTTCTGACATCTTTTTAGCACGGACTTCCCTCATTAGATCAAAAAATACCTTTGGAAAAACAAAGGGTTCATTATTGCTCAGTATGACAAAGTTATATGAAAATGAAAATTAGTGCAAAAAAAAAAAAAAAAAAAAAAAAAAAAAAAAATGTATTAAATTAAAAAAAATAAGTTGGATTAAAGAGAAAAATACTATTCTTTTTGTTGTTTACTTTCACAGTTCAAACCTTCCTTATTAGTTAAAAAAAACATTTATCAGTATGAAATGTATTATTGTTAACAAATGAATACTAGGAGCGAAAAAATATTTGCTAACAAAATTCAAGTTTGCAATTAAACAAAAAAGAAACCGTAACAATAGTGATATATAAAAAAAATGAACAACAACCAAGTAGAATTAAAGAGAAAAATACCTGATGTACTTTTTGCTATCTATCTATCTATCTATCTGATTAGTCAATTATACCTTAATTAGTTAACCTACCAATAAATAATAACTAATTTCTATCGTTAATCTTTCAAGGTTTTATTCAAACATTTTGTCATAAGATTTACAAATAAAAACAATCCCAACATGAAAAAATAATAATAATAATTTATCAGTAATATATCAGTAATACAAATGTCCAAGCTGCATTCACAGTCACTGTTTGGGACTGACAACAGCATTTGTTTTGAAATGTCTTCTTCATTCAGCTGATTAAAGTATCTGCTTGAATACATATGTATGAACGAACAGCTGAAGTCAAGACCGCATTAAAGTAACCATAGCGACAAGATGGCGAGGTCCATAACACCGGGAAGTTTTACTATAATTCACAGCGTGTTAAGTAATCGAGTCAAATCGAGGCGCGAGTTCATCCATCATATATTTTAAAGAACCAACAATGACTTAAAATGTTTTCTAACCACGTGCAGAGCGTTCGTTTGAGCCACGCATCTCGCAGCTCGAACCCACAGCAGCTCCGGTGGATCTTGGGATGAACACGAATCATTTCTCCATCTCTGTGAGTAAACTAAACACCTCTGTGATTATACAGCTCAGAGTGGCTCTCACATTATACACAAGAAGTTGTCCAGTGCGGCTCCATCATTCAGCGCAGATTTGTCAAGAATGCGAGTCCAGAAAATGGGCACTTGTGCAGGTATTAGTTTGTTTATAGAATGCGGTTGTTGTCTCGCTCGTTTAAAAAAAAAAAAAGCTGTTTGAATGCAATCGTATTAAGCTACTAGCCATTAGCATCGTCTCTAGTGAGTCTTGTTTTGTGTGAAACAAGACAGAGGATTAGGGATGAATGTAAACAATGCAACGCTTTCCACGCAAATCGACTTATTTTCAGAAACAACATAATCGATTACATTGACGCGTCGTTTCAGCCCTAGAATTAAGCATCTAAATTCAGAAGAAAAACAAAACAGGCACCAAAAAAATTACCTTGTCCACATTGGCTCTTGTCTTGGCAGAAGTCTCTACATACTGCACACCCCACTCTTCTGCTTTTCCTCTGGCCTCGTCCACTGAAACCTTCCTCCGATCCTCAAGGTCTGACTTATTTCCAACCAAAAGCAGTGGAATCTTATCCTCCTCAGCTTTAACCCGCAGGATCTGCTCCCTGCAAACACACACTGATACATTTAATGTTGAGTGATCCAATTTTCCAACTATACTAGGTCACAATGGGAGATCCAATTTTCTGATTATTCTAGCTTACAATTCAAGTAGCTAGAATGATGCAATACCACTGACCTGAATTCTGCTGTGGCTGTGAAAGACTCATGCTCTGTTATGGAGAACACCAACAGGAAACCCTCTCCGCTACGGAAATAATTGTCTCGGATGGCCGCGTAGTCTTCCTGCCCAGCTGTGTCCAAAATGTCAATCTGCACCTCTTCTCCGTCCAACACCACTTTCTTCCTGTAGCTGTCGGCCTTTGTGGGCTCATAATCTTCAACAAACTAAAGGAGAAAAATACCAATATCACCAGTAAAGTAAATAAATCATGACAATGCAGAGTACAAGAATATTTTGAAGACTAGACTTAAAGACTATTTTTGACACTTGTGGAGTAAGTAGAGTCTCCTGCATCTACCAGATTTTGTACAACATATGGTCTGTTGACTTACCTCATCATACATAAACTGAAGGGTGAGGGCAGACTTTCCTACACCTCCACTGCCCACCATAATGACCTTGTGCAGGGCGAGGGAGCTCTGACCCTTACTCTTATTGGCTGCCATATCTAAATGCCTCCCTCAGATACACCACAAGACGCCCACAGACAAGCTGGCACCACCTGTGGAGAAACAAAACTATTATGGAGAAGCTGAGCCATCAACACAAGCACAGGTGTGCTATTGAACTTTCATTTGGATCATGGAACATAAATCATCCAATAAAAATATATTTTATCATGCTGGTTCCAAAGCATTTATGAATTAACACTCTATGCATTTTAATAAAACATTTAGACAATTGTAATGGTAATCCATATGGCATGTTTCTTAATAAATTCACCATAAATCACCATAATTAGATGCAAATTATGTAGAAAGTTGTTAGTATTACTACAAAACCTGTTAGATTAAAAAAGGGTTTATTGCCCAGCACCAGTAAGAGTAACTAATTATTATTTTGGAGGCTTCCTCTTGCCACTCACATAACCCCACAATAACCTAAACAGGAGGACAAAAACATTTCCCACGCATTCTTCAAATACAATACCATGAAATTCTTCAAAGTACATTGGAGCACCAAGTACAACATGTTCCTGGATCAACATTCCAATCAACCAATCAGATTTGATTGACAAGTTTAGAGTTTATGTCAAGTTTATAGGCTTATAACCAGGGTTAAATGCTTCTACATCAGTGTTATTCACCTATCATTTCCCTCTGATTTTATGGTTATTTTATGGTTAGGGGTAGGAATAGGGTTAGGGTTATGTTTTTGGACAGAAATGTTGTTCCAGGATCAACAAAATACGTTGATCCAGGAACGTGTCTTAGGGCTCGTTCACACAGAAAGAGTTTTTGCTTTGAAAAACGCGAGACGGGGGCAGTGGAATGGGGAAAAAAAAAAAAAAAACGCAAAGTCTCAAGACGTGTTTTTTAAAAGTTGAACTGATTTTATCTTGAGCTCCGTGTTTTTAGAATGCCGTGTCATGCGCAAGACGCTGCAAAAGACACAAGACGAGAGTATAACGGTCATACACGTCCGTCTAACGCGTTTACATATCAGTATCACATGGTACTGCCACAATACATTTGTATGGGTATCTTTTTATTTTTGCATCTTTCTCCTTCAGGACATCTCTATCAATGGCCCTCACTTGCTAAAGCAACACCAAGGAAAACACCAACTTATGAAAGTAAAATATTGTGGGAGGAAAGTCCTGGATTTATTTTTATGAGCAGCACTGGTACTTTTCCCAGCCACATCTACAGATGAGCACAATAAACCACTTATAATTAATGACTTGAAAAGTACACACCACAAAAAAAGTAAAAATCACTTCAACAGAGTGATGGTTGCTTGTGCACATAGCACTTATATCCCATTTTTTAATGATGCAAAACCTATACTAATTACTGAAGCTTGGTGATTATTTCTTGCATTTACATGTTTCAAATAATACCATTTTATATGATACATGATGTGTACTAATTAGCGATACTTATTAATTGAGATGTGTAATTCAAGTACTATTTTTATATGGTGCATTTTCTTTGGAGAACCACAGCTGATTAATGAGGATGATACTTAATTAGGCTTAATTAGGTCTAAAATCCAAACAGCTGGGCTATTTCTGCAACTTGTTATGATTCATATAAGACTATCCATAGGAGAATAATAAGACCACAGAAGAACGTTTCATACTAGTCATCTTGAGCAGAGGAAAGGGAACATGACCCACTGCTTCCAGCTATTGTTCCTGGTGGTCCCCAAAAAAAAAAAAAAAAAAAAAGCTTCAAAAGGAATCTAGGGCACCATGCAGGAAGACGAATCTGCTAACGAAGGCTTATTTGAAGCTGTCCATTTAAAATGCCTGTTGTCCCATTTACAGTTTAAAAAAAAAAAAAAAAAAAAAGTAGAAACGCCACTTTCAACGTGCCCATTCTTAAGTTTAAAAATACTACTACTATTACTAAAAATAATATATTGTATACTACCATTCAAAAGTTTAGGGTCGGCAAGATGTTTTTGAAAGAATTCATTTAAAATGCTCACCATTGTTGCATTTATTTGACCAATAATATCATGCATATCATAATAATATGCTGCAAATATTTACTGCTAAAGTAATATTCATTTTACTGAAAACAGTTCTGCTACTTAATATTTTTTGTGGAAACCATGATTTTTATCAGAGTTCAAAATAAGTTTTCTCTTTCAAATAAATGTTTTGTAACAATTAAAAAGTCTTTACTGTCACAAATTAATGCATCCTTGCTGAATAAAAGTATTAATTTCTTTTAAATTATATTACATATTTATTCAATAATATAACAAAAACAATGGGCAGTGGCTTTATTTGATTGTAGATAGCAGCACTTTCTAGGAACACTTAGGAAAAGTTTTCACTGGTAAAATTCAAATGACAACGCAGTGCAACACAGTGGAATACATGCACAATGTCATCGACTTTACAGAAAATGCCAGTTAAACAGGGTTAAACAGGGGCTGGGCATACTAAAATGATGGCAGATATGACCTACATATGCATGCTTCTTAAGCTTCTGAAACATTAATGATGGCCCTCCTCCTCCCCCGGCTGGAGGAATTCATTAGGATTCCCTGAGTACTGTCCACATTCTGCTACACTCGTTCATCACCAAACCCCTGTGAGTAGGGCCTGTGGAGCTGCCGTGCCACTAAAAATGATGAGCATTCTTCAGCGGTGTCGCCCAGTGAGCCTCTCTACAATAGAGGGAGAAGCGCAGAGATCAACGATGATTCAATTCCCATGCAGCAGATTCTCTCATTTTCAGCTGTTTAAATGGATGCCAGTTTAGAAGAGGGTCACTGATTCCATGCACAGGAGAGGGTAATGCCCTCTGCTTGAGTGGAGTGGCAAGCTGACCTATTCAGCCTCACCCTCTCTGATTGCAGGGCTGCTGGGGACAATCATGGCACACGTCAGGAGCTCAGGCAAGGATAAAGAAGAGGCCAGGGCAAAGCAGAGCAGGTGACGGTGATTGGGTCAGGGCCAGCATTAGGTCATATGGCACACTTCATTCACTGATAAAGCATTTGGAGGATAATTGTGACAAAGGACAGAATATACACAAGGTAAATTATCATTTTAACTATTTAAAAAAAAAAAAAATGAATAAAACAAAAAATAAAATTAAATAGTAGTGTGTAATACCTAGTGCAATAGTAGTTCACACTTGAATGAATAACATGATGTGGTACTGGGATACAGATATGATTTTTTTTCCTCTTTTGTGCAGTTCCTTTTTTTCGATTGTACAGTTTTTTAAGAGGAAGCAATTGTTCCACTTAATTGTGACTGCCACGTTAATGGTGGTTCCTGAAAATCAGCTGTTAGCAAAGGTAAGATCATGGGTTCAATTCCCAGATAACACATTTACTGAAAAAAAATGATGATTTTTTTTGATGAAAGCACCTGCCAAATATATAAAACAATTTATATAGGTTTGATGTTGCAAATCAAGACAATATTTTTGTTTTTGTGCACAAAAAGTATTCTCGTCACTTCATAAAATAAAGCCTGAACCACTGTAGTCATGTTGACTGTTTTAATGAAGTCTTTGGTACCTTTCTGGACCTTGAAATTGTTGATAATATTGCCGTCTATGGATGAGTCATATACCTCTCAGATTTCATCAAAAATATCTTAATTTGTAAGTGAGTAATTAATGACAGAATTTTCATTTTTGGGTGAACCCTTTAAACCCCTTTTAATTGGACTTTACTTAGTGTTTTAATGTCAACTTGCAAAAACATTGAGGTTGACCCTGAGGTTTATATTAATACTAGGGCTGTCAAAATGAATGCATGCAATTAATTAACATATTCTACTGTTTATGTCTTCGGGTGTCACATGATCCTTCAGAAATCATTCTAATGTGCTGATTTGGTGCTCAAGAAATATTTGTTATTATCAAGGTTGAAAACAGTTGTGCTGCTTAATATTTTTGTGGAAACGTGATACATTTCTTTTCAGGATAATTTGATAAACAGAAAGTTCATAAGAACAGCATTTATTTGAAATATATATTTTTGTAACATTGTAAAAGACTTTAGTGTCACTGAAAAATTTAATGCATCCTTGCTGAATAAAAGCATTAATTAATTTATTTTTTTTTATTTTTTTTAAATCTTACTGAGCCAAAAATTTTGAACTGTACTGTACGATGTTTAACACAGTAAATTTTAATATCATTAATTCATTTTAATGGTTGACAGCCTTAATAAATACAGATTTTATTCTAATGAAATGATCGTGCTCAAAGCTGACATCAAACTCGGCTCATAAACTTATGTAAGTCTTGTGGTATTAAAGGGAAACTATCTTGCAGAATAAATATTTCAACAGCTATAAAGGAGTTTAGCTTGAAGTTGTCTATCTGGAATTGAATTTACAAAATAATAATAATAAAAAATCTATATAGATCCCCTGACATGCTGTGCGAGCGGAAATATCTGACCTACAGGAAACCAGATGACTTTCTTCACTAAGCTAGGCTTGTTTGGAACTTCCTGCCCAGATTGATGGGAAAAACAGTGGGGAAAACTGGGCCAAGCAAGACTCGATAGGACTCCAAACACCCTCCTCTCTCCCCTTCCACATCGTACGTTCACTTCCCTGCATAGTTTCCCTGTACGCTCTCATACCCTCGAGACCAGTGCCAGCTGGGAACAGACAGCAAAGATAAGCTCTCATCTGCAAGAGACCGCAAAAAGGAATGTACAGCAAGGGAACAAATACAGTACAAATAAATAACATGAGCCAGTACAAGCAGGTTATAAGCTTCGATTCTGCAGCAATGCCCTGGTGAAGAATGGATAAACAAACAACGCCTGTTTTATACACACACACATATCTGAGAGGCAGAAAGAGTTCTCTATCAGATCGTTCCTGTGAATGTGTGAGTAGAAGCATGCCTCGAAATAAAACAGAGCACCAAAAGTAATGATAAAATTCAGTAATAATGCAATAGCAGTGAACAGCCAAAAAGAGGTTTGAAAAGAAATGGAAAAAGATAATACATTAGTAACAGAGGAATGAAAAACCACTCAGTCACTCATTTACATTACTGAACTCCAAAAACGTACCTACTCATTGCGGTTTCCAGTTTAAATGAACGCTAGATGAAGTAAAAAACCAACAACTTTTATTCTTTTCATAAATTATGATTACAGCAGCAAGTTATTGATTAAAAAAAACGGTTCCTTGCATAATACTACGTTATGACCTATTATGCAGTGCATGTTTTTTGAATGTACATTTCACGCCTCACATAGTCAGCTCCATATGGGTTTTCTAGCATAATAAACTTGCTTGGTAGTGTACCTGGTACAGAATTGCACTCACGATGTGGAGCACACGGGTGTCCTGTGTTTGGTTTAGGTTTGATGCACCTAAATATCGGCTACCGAGTATCTTCTGCCGAAACAGTTATTTTCATTTTCGGGCCGAAATGGTTTTTGGAGGGCCGAAATCAATTACCAAAAACAGATGTTTGCTTTGTTGCTTTTAATATGTAGTAATCTCTCAACTTTAAAATTCTGTCAATTTTATTATGAAATTCAAACAATAAATGTCGTTTTGCTGCTCTTTAATACAGTGTGATAGATCACTGTCTGCCTCAGTTCAAGCTGCAGCATGGATCAACCACATGTGAACAGATCATCTCATCTTCTATTTACTACTATACAGCACAAAATAAACATGGATGAACAACACCAGAAGGTACAGTATGATAAAAGAATAATGAAGATTAAGTCTCATTCATGGCAGAAGTGTGAAAGGTTCGTCGAGTGAGAACAATAGATCATGAATTGGTCAGTTCTCCTCGCCAGACATTAGACTGCAAATGGGTGTTTACAGGGCAATAAAATATTTTATTAGCATCTTATCAGCCTTCATCTAAAAACTCATGACATGATCATAGGAAATACTTCATAAAATTCATAGTTTTAGAGATATCATCCTCAGATTTGAAACAAAACATGACCACACTTGGCTTCAATTTAATTGAGGTTACAAGTTGCTATCTCACATCGACATGATATTTTTATACATTTAAAAATATATTCTTTTTTTTAGCTTATATATATCTCTATATTAACAACAGTCTGAATAATTCTGAGTCTTGAACTATAAACTCTCAAGTGTTAGCTTTCTAAATATATGTTGGTTATGTGTCTATCAGAATGACTTATGAGCAGTAACCTTTTTATTTTGGGTATGTCATTTATGCTCCACTTCCTAAAATGGGGGGTGTGCAGTAAGGGGTTAAATTGGTCAATTTTTGATCAGATGTTTTTGAATCTGTATTGGGAAAAAAGTAAAATAAATAAACAAATAAATAAAATAAAAAGATAAAAGTGACCTTCCTCATTACAGTACTATGTGTAGAAGGCTGCATTGACAGCTACCACTATTGCCTTTCTCTCTTATTTTTGTTTCAGAATCGAACATGCATCTCCCAAATTAGCACAACAGGTCAACATATCTAAAAGCCTCATCTCTTTTATCAGTAACAGACAAAGCAGACTTTCATCAACACCTGGACCTTCTTTTACCCGAGTCTTCTTTTATTGCCTTTTCTTTGATTCTACAATCGAAATTATATATACTTTGGCATGAAAGAGCCAAGCATGTGTGGACAGTTACATTCTCCTCCAAGCATTCATTATGTTTAAAAGAATGTTTCTTTTTGGATGTACAGAGATAAAATCACTCTCATATAATCTGTCTCATATAAGATTGCTGATATGAAATGGAAGATTTGATAATTTATGAACATACTACAAAAATGTGCTAAGTCTGTGCAGAAAAGCAAAGGATATGTCGCCTGAAGAGCTTGTTTCTCCCTCACACTCAAGGTGAGCATCTCTGCTGAATACTAACCATCTAGCGCTGGGACACAGAGGCTTCATTCAGATACATAAAGGCTATGGTGATGAACTGGGACCCTACAGCCATGTTGTTATCCAGAACGGGCATGGAGAGAGGTAAATCTCTTCCGATGGACAGTCTCTTTACACACAGCTATTGGATAATATTTTCAAACTATAATATGAATAATCAAGTAAAAGTAGCCAAATAATTTCCAACTTGCCGCTGCTCCCTGCTCTGTGGGAAAGGTGGACTTTATCTCAACACAACAGCACTGTGAAAACATTATCCAGAGCAAGTGAAATAAACTGTCTCAAGTATCTCTTCATTTCATTTACAGTGAGGGAAAACAATCTGCTTAGTTGTCAAGCAAACATAATGAACTTTCCATTCAAATAAATTATAGGTAAAACCTTATGCAACCCATATGGGAACAGAAATTTTAGAAAATGGTGACTATTAAATGAATGTTACTCTTTTAAGTTACTGTTTATGAGCAAATGTTAAAAGGCATCCGCCGATAATTGAGATTATTGAGCTTTTTTTTTTTCCAATTATTGGCAAAACTGATTGACCTCTAATTATAAGTAGCTAATATATTTTAAAAGAAGTCAACAGTAAAGAGTTTTTAAAGAAAAGACTGGCAGAGACCTCCATGTAGCTGATTTCAGACTACAATGAACAAAATATTCTACCCCTATTGCACACATCCCATAAAAGATGGACCTAACCACACAGCAAAGCAGATCCCTCTCTGTTTATCTCAAACCCTTTTAATCACATACTCGGAGAGACTCCATTGGGCTCTCAAGGGGTATGCAGGGCAAGAGAAACATCCCATGTGGGAGCATTTAGCAGCACAAAGTCAAAACCAAGAGACAAATTACTGAACTAACTGCTGGCCTTACATTCCCCACTGGTATGACTAGTTCATGACCCTCTGCAATCCAGATTACGCAAGAATAATGAATTATAAAGTGAATGATGATGACATTAAGAACTCCAGAGCATTTTGCCAGAATAAAATGAGTTTAAGAAAAAGTGTCCTGTCACAAATTAAAGGTCAGGTTACAGAAAAAGCGCTCACCAAAAAAATAAAATCATTTACTCACCCTCATGTTATTCCAGACTTGTTTCTTACTTCTGTGGAACACGAAAGAAGAAATTCTATAGAATATTCTGGCTATTACTTTCAATATAAAATTCTTTAAAGTGTTCCACAGAAAAAGGAAAGTCATACAGGTTTGGACCAACATGACTGTGAGTAAAAAATAATAATAATAATAATAATAATAATAATAATAATAAACGAAAAATAATAATAATAATAATAATATGTGAACTATTCCTCACCTCTGAAAAGATCTGCATTAACTTAACCTATAAACTGCCAACCAAGATCTGCTACCTGCTGGGGCATGTGACAAATCAGCACCTCTTGCCTATGAGGAAGTGCACAGAACATACTAATGATGCTGGTGTGAGACGGCCTGTAATAAAAAGCAGAACTTGCCCTTTATACAACATTTTTTTTAGTCAGAAAATCACATGGCATGGTAAAAGAGAAACAAATCTAAGGGAAACTGATGACATTCATAAACTTGTCTAGGTTTCTTGAAAAAGTACCTTGATTCACCTCAAAGTGCAATTACTATCACAGAGGAGATTTTTTCAGGGGAAAAAACACAGCTCTTAAAGGGATAGTTCACCCAAAAATTAAAATTTGATGTTTATCTGCTTACCCCCAGGGCATCCAAGAGGTAGGTGACTTTGTTTCTTCAGTAGAACACAAATGATGATTTTTAACTCCAACCGTTGCAGTCTGTCAGTCATGTAATGCATGTCAATGGTAACAAAATCTATGAGAGTAAAAAAAAACATGCACAGACAAATCCAAATTAAACCCTGCGGCTCGTGACGACACATTGATGCCCTAAGACACGAAACCGAACAGTATTTATATCATTTTTTACCTCTAATACACCACTATGTCCAACTGCCTTGAGCGCGCGCACGGCATCCGGTGCGTGAGGCGTGTACGCGCTCTGGCGTAGTTTACGCAAGCGCCGGAACTGATCTTTCGCGCGTATACGTCACTCATTGTTTACACAGTGCACAAACATTGTAGGTACGACAGCTAATCAAAATGGTACTTACTTGCGCTTATCTGGATTGTTCAAACCGACTTAAAACTAAAAGATTACGGTCTCTCGCGTGAACTCATTCGGGAGTGGTGACTTTCCACGTATTCCCAACTTCTGAGCCTGCTCGCCTGAAGTTATGGTTGATTGCTCTTCGGCTGGATATCAACACACCCATTAATGTACTAAAGTTGTTGAGGGTCTGCAGCGATCATTTTTCCCTGGATGATTTTACATACCCAGGAGAGGATCACGTACGACTTAAACCATCAGCTGTGCCTATGGTTTTTCCACAACTGAGGTATGTGAACAAGATCTTTGTATGTGTCCTTTTTATTTGTAAAGCTGCCCTTACGAAAAGTAACAAAATAAAATGAAGTTTTGATGTAATAAAACCATGTTTTTTTTAGTGGTTTACTTCCATTTGTATAACAACTGTTATACTACAGGCACCATGTTTAAACTACGCCAGAGCGCGTACACACCTCACGCACCGGATGCCGTGCGCATGCTCAAGGCAGTTGGACATAGTGGTGTATTAGAGGTAAAAAATGATATAAATACTGTTCGGTTTCTCGCACAAACCGATCGTTTGTGTCTTAGGACATCAATGTGTCGTCACGAGCCGCAGGGTTTAATTTGGATTTGTCTGTGCATGTTTTTTTTACTCTCATAGATTTTGTTACCATTGACATGCATTATACGACTGACAGACTGCAACGGTTGGAGTTAAAAATCATCATTTGTGTTCTACTGAAGAAACAAAGTCACCTACCTCTTGGATGCCCTGGGGGTAAGCAGATAAACATCAAATTTTTGGGTAAACTATCCCTTTAAACATTAACAAACAAGTTTTACACAAAGGAATGAATATGCATTAAATATACTGAGACTACCGTTCAAAAGTGTAGGGTCCATTTCAAATTAATGCTGTACTTTTGAACAACTATTTTCAACATTGATGATAATAAGAAATGTGACACTGAAGACTGGCATAATGATGCTGAAAATTCAGCGCTGCCATCAAAGGAATAAATTACATTTTAAAATATATTAAAATAGAAAACAGCCTTTTTAAATTGTAATATTTAACAATATTTCTGTTTTCAAATAAATGAGGCATTTGTGAGCAGAATTTTTTTTCAAAACAAATCTTGCCAATCCCAAACTTTTGAAAGATTACATATTGTAATGTATTTGGCAATACCCAGCACTATACACCTGCAAACAGGGTATTTAAATGCAACATTATAAATAAAACATAACATAATCTATGCCTCATATAACAAAGAGGGGCATACAATGAATGATTCAGCTTTTCAGTCTATATTTTGTCCGAGTAATTTGATGGAATTCTACACCGACAGGGTCAACATAGTTACACATCAACATGATATCTGGACCATTTTATGACTTAGATAGCGGGAATGTTCACTCAATCATCTAGAATTAGGTTTAATCCTATTAAGTTTTAAACTTGATCCTATTCATAAACTGAGTAGAGACACATGACTTCACTGTTAAAGTAGGATATTTTGTTGAGGAACATTAAAACAGCATCTGACCAGGTGATTACTGACAAAACAATGAATATTCCACACGCTTATTCTACAGCCATTCTCAAAATCTAATCTAGTCTTTCTTAACCCATTTTTTTCTTAAATACCCCCACAGCCTCAGCAATAAGCCTCTAGTACACATTCAACAAAACCAAAGAAGATGCTACTTTTGATTGATTTAGTGATATCAATATTATTAAAGTGGCCATTTTTACAATGGCCCACTCTCTTTCTAACACTTGAGCTTTTTTCAGAGCACATTTTTTGCAGTTCAGGGACAATCAGAAACTCTATCTGAGAAAGACCTGATGGCAAATGTATTATTAAATGAAATCCAGATATAAAAGTAAATGGTAAAATGCAAACACCAAAGAGCTCAGAAAATATGAAATATCACCTACAAGTGAACATGTATATGTGTACAGATTTTAATGATACGACATGACTACAGGGAACAAAGGAATCACTGACCTAATTAATGCTGAAAACTAGTAAATAGCTAACTAACTTGAGGCAGCATCAGTTCAGATGTCAAAAGTCACACCAAATTTTGTCTGGAACAAAGTACAGAAAAACAAATTGCAAAGCTTCGTTATGTCATTATGTGTTGAACCCAAAGGCTTGACTTGTTTCAAACTAGCCAATTCAAGTGTAAGCCACCTAAAAGATAAATAAAAACCTGTTGAACAAGCCCCATCAACCTAAGGAGAATGTGTGGCACTATACATCTTTTTATATTGTTGTTCATTAAATAAGCATTGTAGCTTCCAAGCTAAAATCACGCAAGATGCTATCAATCAAGGTATTAAAAGATATTTAAAAGTTCAGAAATATAAACAGTTACTACAGGGAGTTGATCAAATATGAGCATTTCTACAATACCATAATAATAAAAGTAAAGATCAAAAACACTGAGGTAACTGGTACATGACATCACAACTTCCATACTGAAGGGTGATAAGGGCACAGCCACTATTGCCAGTGAGATTACACCCAAACACCCTAGTGACTGGTAAAAACTGACCACTCAGAATTTAAAATATAAACAACCAGAGTAGCTGACTTAACAGATTCTGCTCAAGATAGCCTACACGCAGGCTTGCTTTCAAGGACTTGTATGCTATGTATGCTAGATACAAGGACATTCATGTGCTACTTTTTTTTTTTTTTTTTTTGATTACATATTATTTAGGTTAAATTAGGAGGCTCAGAAGTCCCTGAAAGAGGAGTCAGAAGTAAAATTAACAATTTTCATACACAAATCGAAGTGACACATCCCATGAATACTGTACACTTTAGTGTCCAAAAAACGGTATCCAACAGAAAGACATGTAAACAGCCACAATACAAAAATAGCATAACTCTATTTTTACTGATGGAAAATACAAGTTTAGCAATAAACTAATAATTGGTCCCAAATTACATCAAGCCCCTTCATAATGACTTCATAATGACCCCTTCATCATTATTATTTGTAGGATAAAGTCATAATAAAAATACAATTTTATTGTTATTATTGTTATTTTTGAATTGTATGTGTTTTATATATATGCAGTTATGGTTTAGGTATGTTTCAGTTCTTCTTGCAACAGGGTCCAACGGAGAAACTGAACAGAAAATAAGATGTCATACAATATTTCATTTGACCCAGTGAGGTTAACGAGCAATATTTTTTATACGTTTTATCATCTAATTTTACTTTATCAATGTAAAGTACATTGCTGTACTGTATTCAGTGAAAGTGTCAAATATATTTTATTCATACACATACCCACTGTAAGCAGCACGTCCACGTTGGTGCTTTGAAAATAAACCTCCACATCAAACACGCGCAACATCCGCAAAAACGCCCGTCTCGCGTGATCAGTCATCAGCTGGGTCGAACTAACGCAATAATTATAACGGTTGCAAGTCTTATTCAACTGACATTTTTCATAAAGAGTGAAATATGCACAGAGGGACTTCTAATAACTGCCTGTCGAAGAGTAACAAAAGCTCGAGCTGGAGTAATAGACCATTTCTAGAATTTAAAAACGAGCAAAAGAATGAATTAATAGGGACATAAATAAATACACATTACCTCTCGGTGACTTTGTCCTCCACAGTCTCTTCTGCTATCTTGTGAAACGCATTAATCGCCTGTTCCGAGGTATACACCCTGTAGTTTCTCTGAAGCTGTCGCTGCTGCCATAAACCCCACCCTCAGGACATGCAAATGAACAGGATATGATGTCGTTAACCGTAGGCCCCGCCCTCGTGTGACGGGATATGATGTCATGAACAGATCATATGGTATGCTGCTGGAGATACCAGCCATGAATTGTGATGTAATATGTTATGTTTAGAGTGTAAAGTCAATGTTATGACTTTAATGGAAAATACTGTATTGTTGCAAATTCTGTTATACACAAGTTTGCAGTCTTCATGAATGATTTTACCTCAGTGTTGACCTTTAGACTACAAAGTAACTGAAATGTTAACAAAAACTGTTAAACTGTACTGTAGATAGGCTATGATAAGACCTTGAATGCTTCATATAATTAATTTTTTATTCCTTCAAAGTAAGGCAGTGAATAACTGGACAGAATCATAATATACATATACATAATTATAGACTATATCATGTGTTTTTAAAGTCTGCATGAAACGGAAGTTGTGATAGTCTTCTCAATAGAGTACCTCAGGGATGACGTGTTTTTGTAGGCCAACCCGGAAGTTAGCTGCGCACGGGTTCCCTCGATCGAAAGCCTATGCATTTTTCCCATAGACTTTTGGAAAATCGCAAAAATAAGCTCTGTGTTTAACAAAGGGTTATGACACTTACACGTTTTGTCTATCAAGATAATCTTTACAAGTTAACACAACATTTATACATTTTGAAGCCTAAATAAAGTCGTCAGATATAAAAGGCTAACAGTAGGCTATAAACGGACTACAGCACACCATGGTCGCGGCTCAATGTCACCACCACCAAGCTTCCTCAAACTTTATTTAAAAAACAACTTTATTTAAAAACATGCTTGCTGATTATGATCTGCGCTGTGTATGAATACTTATCCACTTTTTCATGAGAAATGCTGTCCAAATGTCCTGTTTGTCATGACGACGTCTAAAGTCCCCGCCAAAGGAAATAGTCCCTTTTAGCAATTTGTTAGCAACCGCCGTTTTTAAGACACAATAAAGATTTAAAAAATCACAAGCGGGTTATAACTGGTGTGTTTTATGTCATAGATCAAAACGTGAAAATATTTAGAGGCTTTGTTAACCACAGACCTTATTTCAGGCGATTTAGCAAAAACCCATTCAAAAAACCCATTGACTTTACGGCAATGGAACCGGAAGTCCTAAAATGCTAACTCGCTTCCGGGTTTTGCCTACAAAAACACGTCATCCCTGAGGTACTCCATTGTGGCGTATATCCAAGTAAAACGGCTTCTTGAACGATAACAATAGGATGGGATTTGATGCACAAATAATTTTAGGCTATAATATATACTGCAATATTCCAGAAAAAAATATAAAGTCATTTTTGATTTTATGGTGACTTTAAACTAGGGTATTTTATGCCAAGGATTTCCAAATAAGAGGGCCCCACCCTTCCTAAAATATAAAAACAGATATTTTAAATTTATAAAGTCCTATTTATGCTGTGTAAGAAAAAAACATGTTGTTTCCTAAACTAGTTGTGTTACCTGATGTTATCTGAAATATATTAACATAAGTTGACACTGTAAATTATTTCTACCCACTGTTAATGATAGCAGGAATAGCGAAGGTTGTTGATGCCCCCTATTGTTGAATGTCAAATGAATGAAAAAATATCAATATTAAATTCAGACAGTTTACAAGTGAGCCTAACACATAACTACATTCCAGTCTTTTAGAGTTTCTCCAGAAAGTGAAGTACTTCTTGGGCTGTCTTCACTTAAGGAGGTATTGTGGTTACAGGAGAAGTCCTCAGTAGTCTGAGGAAATTGAAGCTGGAGGGAGTGGTGGGCTACAGTAAACTGTAAACGGCAGTCAACAATCATTTCTTTTGTTTTACATTAAGAAATTGTTGGCTCTGCAGTGCAGCCCAAGGTCTCTCGCCACCTCCAGAGCATACAGTACTGTAAAATCCAGTTGCAGAGGGCTGAGAACACAGTTTTGAGGACCTCAATTAGTGTTGTGAGAGGAACACTTTCTGTTAGTCAGGAAATCAAGGATCCAGTAGCAGAGCACAGTGTTAAATACAAATATTAAGCGTTTACTGGTGAGTGTGTAAAGTAGGATGGTGTTAAAGGAAGAACCAAAGTCAGTGAACAGTATTATGACAAAAGTGTCTTTATTATGCAAGAGTGAGAGGGCCATGTGGATGAACCTCTTGTTCATCCACAGTAGAGTGGCTCTGTCTGTAGGCATCATGCATTAGGGAGCAAATGTCTGCATTTAGCCAAGGCCTCTTGGTTGGTGGGGAACTGTGAGGCTACGACACCATCTTCTTACAGAAATAGCATGTGACTGATGACATCTACTCCTCTAGGTCCTCACACATGGCAGGTTTCAACATGTTTGTATCCTGGGCATGTTCTGTAGCAATTTCTCTCATTTCTGGAGTGACTGGTATTCAAGGAAATGGAAGACTGGCCATGAATTAAGTAGGAAGACACTATACGTATGTATTCCATACTTTGGTGTAGACATAACCTAAGACACTGTTTCCACTTGTAGGGGCAAAAATGTTTGAGTTAAGTAGTACTTCCTTCAGGTTCGCCTGCTATTATGAAAAATCCCTCAGGGTGTTTGGAAAATGAACATGAGGTTCACTGAGCACAATGTCAGACTTAGTACTTGGGCGATGTAGGCAGCACTAATAACAACATCAGTGAATTCTCATTAGGTACTGGTGCCAGTGTAAATACAACTGTAGGCTACAAATATTCCAGAGCTTAGTTATCATAAGCTGAATCTAATTTTGTAATTGTGTATGAAAACTGTTAACAGTTTGACAGACATTATGAAAATGTCGTTTAAAAAACTTAAAAAAGCCACAGAACAACATGCTAGAAAACAAGATGATGGTCAGGCTTCAGAGTTTACAAACAGTATACGACCAACAAGAGAATTTATAATATTTATTTAAATTTATTTTAACTAGAATATTGTAGACACTTGTGTAAACATTTTATAATATTTATTATTATTATTACCATTTTGTTATTATTTCAACTTTATTTTTACCAGGTTAGTCCTGGAATCTCTTCTCTCTTCTTTTCTGAGGATAATGGTAACATAAAAAAACTGTTTTAAAAGTGAGAGCATATTGTCTTCAGTTACAGTCAGACCCTCTTGAGAGAGAAGTAACGCAACAGAAGGTTCTTCTTCGCCCCTCCTTCTCTCGTGTCTGGCACTGGCACTCTGGCAGCGATAGTTCACAACATCGCTCTTCATCTTTCCGATGAAGATCAAAGGGAGGGCAGACATTCAACGACGATTTTGAGCGGTAAGTTTTTTTTAAAACTACATTTGCAAACAACGCAATCTAAACGGTTACATTACAGTCACCAAAAAGGCAAAAATAACAAACATTTGCGCTTCTCTCGAGGACCTCTATCCACCACTCGTTGCTATCAAGTTGTGAAACAGTTCTTCAATGCGGTCATGTGACACTTTCAGGACTTTCTTAAGTAACAAATCACATTTAAACTTCTTGTTTCTATGTGTGCAAGTAAATACTCAGCGACCACTGTAAAGCGATTAGGTAACAATGTATCTTAGTTACTTTCATATACCCATTTCAAAAGCGAATGATAGTAGATGTATAACGGTCTGGGCGTACATGTTAAGAAGATCACGCGGTGGTGAGCACATAAAAATAAACGTGGACCTTTAGGTCTACAAAGGGTATTCTATTCTTGCATTACCGTATATTTAAAATTATATACGTTTACGTTAAGACTAATACTATGAATCCCTCACTAAACGTCACCTACCATATCAGATTTTAGTTATTTTAGATTTTTAGGTTTAGTTTGTGAGGTGTTAAGTGATGGAAGGGATTTCATTTTCAAAAAGTTCACATTTGTTATATATTAAACCATAACTAAACATTCAAATTTCAACAATTTCGTCTGTACTTAGAAATGTGCATTTTTCAAAGTTAAAAGAGAGTGTGAGTGAGAAGATATAGGTAAACCGGAAACTGCATTGGTGTCTGTAAACAATAAACAAAAAGAACAGGAAATAACATTTGTGCCTTGTTGTTGTTTGTAAGCATATGATTGGTTAATTTTATAATCACTATGTATATTCATACATACAGTATACATTATGTCAGTATGTGGCAACAAGTAACTTTCAAGTTAGTCATTCAATCAACTCTGTGGCTAACTAACCCTTTTTACATTTTAGTGTCTAAAATGTAAGTTTCTCAGTATTAACTTCTTGTGTATGGAACAAAGCAATTTTTATATTATATGGATAACTAAAATCTGCAGTGTTGCTTACTAGAAATACTTTTTTAAATAGTTTTCTGGTTAAATATTTACTGAACACTTACCTAATGTATTACCTAACACGATAATAAAAATTCCTCAATATTCTTGTTCTGCTGTGTCTGTGCTATTCTAGGAAGTATTGTTAACCAGACTTCATTAGTAGCCCTTGTGTATTTCATGCTTTTCTTCACAGGGACTAACCCATGAGACTCTCAAAGCCCAAGCATGAACCAGGGGAGCGGTGCTTGTTTGTGGACCCCAGTGCCGCAGCACTGCCCCGCACCAAATGATCGTTACAAGCATGCTTCTTGTGCCCACAGAGGACTTGTTTACTTACTAGGTGGTCGAGAAAAATGCTCACTGAGAGATTTCTGGAAATATAATGTGGGTATGTCATTGTTATTTATCTGTGGCTGTCTGCTGCTTTGAACACTGTTACTGCACAGAAAATGGTTCCTGCAGCATTGACTGATTATAATTCTGGGGAAATGTCTATATTTTTAGTCTGTAATGAATGGGCCGAGCTTCCTTGCAATAGTGAAGAAGCACCTGAAGAACTGGAGGAGCACACCATGGTAGCACATCAGGTAATTGGGCATTGGGAGTTAACCAGTTATGAGGAACAATATGGCACTGTAGAATGTCAATTTACATATATTTTCATAGATTTCAATTTTCTACAGTACAGTAGTGTTCCTTAAAAAGGTCATGTCATATATAGTATTTCTTATAATCATATAATTATTTCCACTTTTTCTTCTTAGGAATTTCTCTATGTCTTCGGAGGAATGCAAGATTCATCGTATACTAACTCAAAAATTCCTCTTTGGGTGTTTGATATAGGTATTTTTATTGCATATTCAGTGGGGCCCATGAGAAAATTAATACATTCATTCATGGAGATTTTGTTTTACCACACAGCAATATGTCACTTTGTTGTTCACCTCTTCAGTTTTCTTTGCAGTTAAAGAGTGCTGGATTAACTGGAAAACAGGAAGTGAAACTTTACGGGTAAACATTTTTTATTTTACAAGACTTACAGCTGAAACACTTGATGGTCCTTTATTATTATAGTGAACTGTTTTTGTAGGGAGTGACACCAGCAAACAGAAAAGGGCACAGTGCTGTCATCTTTGGGTCATCGATGTATGTCTATGGTGGATACATTGATATAAGAGGATCAACAAAGGAATTCTGGAAATTTGATTTTGGTGAGTGTTATCACATAGAATGGTGTTTATGCTTTTTGGTAAGCAAGCATCTCCTGACTCCTAAGACTAAATATTTACTGTTATCCACCTCAGGGACGATTTTTGTAATTTACATATAGCTGAATGACCTTTCCAAACTAATTATATTTTCTACATGTTAGATTCCAGGATGTGGTCGCTACTGAGCAGTGAACAAGGTGGGCCTGGTCCCAGACATGGTCACTCAGCTATGACATTCCAGGACTGTATGTACCTCTTCGGTGGCTTGCAGGGCCTGAGAGAACAGAAGGACCTGTGGAGCTGGAGTTCTGCCAGTCAAACCTGGAGCAGCATCAAATTCCAGTGAGTTTCTTTATTAACATCTATCATTCTTTCATTCTGTCTGTCTATCTAACTAAATTCCCTGGCTTGATGATCACAACTGATGACTTGATTCTCAGTGAAGTTGTCTCACTCTTAGTCTTCAGACACAACTTCTAAACATTCTTTCGTCGTGTGAGCCGTCACATGCAAAATGATTCATTAACTTAACAAAATCTGTCAGACATATGTTTATTCATTAGAATATCCATGACACAGAATGTTTTCTGTTTGTAACACAGAAATAAATGTACTGTGTATATATAAATGTGCATATTTTTTCTGTGTACTGTAGTATTAACTTTTCCCAGTAAACATTTATCTACTGTTGAAATCTATATCGAAAAAACTCAGTGTGATATACAACGGCATTCATCTTGACAAAACTGGTCAATTTACTGACATTACTGGTCATTACTACATTTTGCAAAAACTAGAAAAAATTGTTGCGCTCCAATTGGATAAAAAAATGCTTTTGCTTCAGGTGCGCAAAGCCATAAAGAGTAATTACAAACAAACAAGAAAACTGCTAACTGCACACTGAATTCAACCCCAAAAAAAAAAGTCTAGCAAAAATGTTTTTATTTTATACAAATTTATTTTGCTTGTCTAGCTTTTAATTGACCATATTTACAGTTACTTCCTGGTTTTCGATAAGCCAGCTTGGGCATTTCCGGTGAACTGTTAGCTGTCATTCTGTACTCGCTGTACATCGACACAAATCAGCGGTTGACTTTTTAATGCTGTATTTATATTTTAATGCAGTTATCACACTTACCTAATTTGCCAATAAACCAGTTTTATTGATTGCAATGAAGACTTGAAGCTACTGCGAACGTTGGAAATAAGAAACATGGTGTCTGTTACTGGACACCACATGCAACATTTTTCCAGCACTTCAAATGTTACTTTTATTGTGATGACCAAAAACATTATTTGTTCATCCTTTTGAGATTGTCCCCATTTGTAAAACTTAACGTTTCAAGATGTAGGAAATCCAACATTTGATAAAAAACACTTTTATTTAAAAATAAAAAAGAATTACCACTATAACCAGCAGATGGTGGCAGAGGAGCATTTATTGGCTCATATTAGCCATTTCCTGTAATATTTATTTCACTCAGTTTCGCTTTTTAATAAATATTAAACATTATAAAATCACTAGGTTTAGAAATACATTTTGTCAAGCTGAAATATGAAGTACTTACACAATCTCATGAAAAACAATGACATTCCTTGCGAATGAATTACTCAGAAAGCGAGCACCACGCTCTCCCTTTATAATCAGAAACTGTCAGAGCAGCGCAAGCTCACTGATTTCGGCACACTTGTGAAAACTCACATTTTATTCAATGAATCTAAACTAAAACTAAAGTGCACAATAAATCTTTAATTTACACTGTGTTGATGCTTTTTTTTTTTTTTTTTTTTACATGAAAGTAAGAAAACTGATGGTCGAATTAAATTTTGCTGAGGAGGAACACTGAGGGATGCATCTTTTTTTTATGTCGTTTTACGTTTGAATAACTAAATTATCACTAGGCCTGACTATTTAAGTGACTATATTCTGATTATAAACTAAGTATTATACTTTTTGCTCTATGCAGTTTATACAATAATAATAAAATAAAATTGCTAGACTTTAGTCTTGACTGAATTCACTGTGCGGTTAGCAATTTTCTTGTTTGTTTGTTACTACATTTTGCAGACATGCAATAGAGTTGAGATGTCTGATAAAACAGTTGTGGCAATTGCCCTTACATTTTAGAGAATGTAAGTTCTGTTTTAAAAAAAAATAAGCGACTTGGGAAAAACTAATAAGAAGCATCTAAACACTAATACTATGCATATTTCTTACTCTGCAGTTCAGGTCCCTCCAGGCTGGTCGGTCACTCTGCTGTATTGTTCAAAGACAGCATGCTCATCTTTGGTGGAGGGGAAACCCAGAGTTCCCCTCAGAACAGCTTGTGGAGGTTCAACCTGAAAACACAGACCTGGAAGAAGCTAGCATTGTTGCCTGGATCTGCCTCTCTGTGCCGGATCCATCACTGCAGCATTGGCCTGGGCCGGAGTTTCGAGCCAACAGCACAAAACGGCATCTTTATCAGGGAAATACCCAACTCTTACAACATCAATAACAAGCTAAGACCATTTAAGAACAAGTGCCAACCGTCCCGCAGCACAATGCAAGAGCCCTGTATTGAGCTCCAGACTTTCCACATGGACAATAAGAAGTGTTTACCAGATTTGAGTACTGCACTGAAAGACACTAAGCTAAAAGGAAGCTGTCTCACCTTTGAGAATCAGGAGGCTGTTCGCAAGAAGCGGAGTAGTGGTGACCTGACAGAAGAAAACGAGGATGCCATGTTTCTCCATATGCCTGACTTGCTGTTAGTCCTGGGTGGTAAACCTCTACAAGGACAGCATATGATTTCAGTGTGGCATATGACAGTGGGATAAATCTGATGTTTTCAGTGCATTCTACTTTCTCTGTGAGAAATGAAAGAGCCTTAGCAACAATACCCATATCCTTGTGGGAGAACGTTTGCATTAAAATTTAATTCAGTCATGTACAAACTCTTTACAGTGTCTGTAATTATTACCTTGAAGGTGAAGTTTGTCATTTTGTATGGCACAATACTTTCTCCTCCCTGTTTAATATGCACAGACAATAATCGACAACTATAAGTTACATATTTATAGCTTGATTTCCCTGAAAAGTGTAAATACTGGGGCTCTGAGGTGCTATCAGAATATTGCTCTGTACAGTTTCATTGACAGAATGCGATGTTTCTTGATTGTGATTCACAATTACTCTGAAAAAACACCAATATAGGGCTTTTAAAGGTGCAGTGTGTACATTTTAGCGGCATCTATTGGTGAGTTTGCGAATTGCAATATAGAGAAGCTACGGTGGCCAACACAGGACAAAGATGTCGTCGTCTGAGACAGCAGAGAGTAGCTAGTCAAGCAAACGCACTCTGTAGAGCAGTTTGTCCGTTTAGGGCTACTGCAGAAACATGTCGGTGCAAAATGGCGACTTCCGTAAGGGGACCCCCGGTGTATGTAGATGGAAATGGCTCATTCTAAGGTACTAAAAACATAACGGTTCATTATGTAAGGTCAATAGATCCTCCTAAAATTTACACATTGCACATTTAAATTCTACAGAATTTGTCATTTGTTTCTGTAAGAGCCGCACTACATTGGTTAACCTTATTATTTTATTGTGTATCAAAGTTTTACATGAAAGAATCTTAACTAAATGTGAAATATCTGTCAACTGCCCATCTGACTTTTATTATATGTTAGTAATCAATCCAAACATTGTCACATTTTGTAATTTGCTGTGTTTTGTGAGATCCATGGATATTACTGGCAGAACAGTGGCATCATGCAACCTTTGCACATTTATTTTCTTGCCTTCACATTGTTTCAAGATTTCTGCACTCAAATGATTTAATAAGTAATGCATTACATGAGTAATGTGCAATCCATTCTCACCAATTAAAATCTGTTACAGCAGTAATGTTAAAATCTTTGTTGTTTATTTTTAGATTTAAAAAGTAAGGTTAAAAAGGTTAAAAGTAAGGTTAAAAAAACGGATATTGCTAGAAAACTAATTTTGTAGCATGTTTCTATTAAATAAATGTACTATATGTGGAACTATACTATCTAATTTTAAAAAAAAATATATTTCTATATTCCAAAAAAAAAAAAAAAAAACAGGAGTAAACTTTCTAATTTCTAATCATAATAAATTGACCTGTACATACATTTCTACATGCATATAGTATTTATTACCACTTGAGGGCGACAAACTATGCCAGTCACACCATACAAAAAATTCAACAAATGCACAAATCAAACAGATATTTAGCATATTCAACAATCACCTCAACTCTTGGGATTATTCTACAAAGTATTTTTGTTTATTGAGTATATTATGTGATCAACATTCATCAGCTAATTCTAAAAAAGACAGAAAAACAGTTCACATCTGTAAGATAACCAGATGTAGATCATCATCCACAATATAAATGGATAATATACCAAGTAAAAATGTTCCATTGTGAAAAATATGACATAATTCGAAAAGATTTTCCCATGGCAAGTGACATCAAAGAACTGAACACAAGATGAGCCATTTTACAAGGTGTCATCTTAAAATAGTATTGAACTGCATTCTATTGGGAATTAATTGCTAAAAAGTGTTTATATATGCTGATAATCCATATGAAGATGCAATATTTACAGAAGTGGCACAAAAGTTGTATTTTCCAAAGTGGCACATACTGTATACTCCACAAAAAAAACCAGGTGTTTTTAAACAGTTTGTTAATGCTACAGAGAGATGGCATTAATACACAAGAATTACAATGGCAAAAGTAATGTTACGGAATTAATCTTTACCTTTACAAATGCAGAAACCAAAACCATAAATTAAATAAATATTAAGTACATTATTATTAAATATGTACGCAATGAATATTCACGATGATACCTATGAATATTACAGATTTTATATGACAAAATTATTAAAGATTTGCTCTAAGAAAGAGAAAAGCCCAGGATTAAAATGTAAAGTAAAATGTGTCCCTCAAAAGAAAGAGGCACCAGAAAGCCTAGAGAATGTAACGTGTATTTATTTTGTGGAAGCGATAGATGGCGCCATATCACCTAAGAACAAAATTTGACATTGCAATCCTCCAACCAGCAGTACAAAAAGTCGATTAACGCTGCTGTTAATTTGGCAAAAAAAGCGACACTAGAGAGATTTTCTTAAAATTTGTCTCAAGACTTGCAAAAGCATTATGTAGGCTAAGTAAATATTTCAGAAATTGAATCTGAAATGGATAATATAATCATCATCAAACCATACAGGTTTTGCTTTATTACTTTAAAAACACTAACTACTGACTTTAAAAGCAACAACTACTGATACTTTAGATATTATGCTTAAATGTATTGCTCTGCTGTTAAAAAAAAAAAAAAAAACAGGTTTCTGTTATGTTATGACAAACAAGGCAGCCTTGTATTTTCACAATAAATAAATAAAAAAAAAAAAAAAAAAAAAAAAGTTAATGTGAAAAAGGCTGTTACGTATCATATGCAGATCCAGTGGTCTCTTTTTGGGACGATGAGGCTCTGATAGCGTAACATTTTTTTTTAGCGCATATAATCTCTCGCGTCCAGTTGGCTGGGCGTCCCACGTGGTTTGAAGTATAAAAAAGTTTCAGCGCGAGGTGCTTTAGTGTCGTGATTACACGAGAGAAAAGACCAAAGGACAACATCCCTCCTGAGGCTGAAGAAATACGAAAGAACATACACAATTCACAATACTATTACTGAGAGAAGAGGAGCACGAGCAATTGACATTCGGTGGAAAGACAAACAGTGAAATTTTGTCTTCAAACAAGAATGAGTTTTGACTACACTGAACTTTAAAGGAATACGTTACACGACTAGTAACCGGTTTGTTTTGATTCTTCACACAAGTCAATTTGTCAGTTACCCCGGAGATGAGGAGACGTTTTCGCGCTCTTTAAATAGCGTCAATTAAGACTGATATTTTTTGCGACTAGATCTCATTAATACTCAATGTGTTTACCGGGCGATACTGCATACACTTTCTGTGAACGTCTCTCAAAAATGACCGCGAGCATAATGATGAATGGAGATCTGTCAAAGGAGGTTGTTGGAAGTACAACTCTGTCCTGTTTATAGGTCAATTTTTTTACGGTAGGAATTCATGAACTGATTTGTTTGTTGTATGGACACGTTATTTAAGAAAATGAGTATTTACATCCTCTCTGTAACCTGTTTAATGGCTTGCATACTCTCAGTTCAGTGTAGTCTGGGAGCTGAGACAGTGTCTCAGGAGTCTCAGTGTGTCTCTTGTGGACTTGGGCATTCGGATGATTCGGGGCGAATGGACACGGACTTTCTGGAGGCGGTTAAAAGGCACATATTGAACCGACTGCAGATGAGAGAGAGACCAAATATCACTCATCCCATTCCCAAAGCTGCCATGGTAACGGCGCTGCGGAAACTTCACGCGGGTAAAGTTAGGGAGGACGGGAGGGTTGAAATTCCCAACTTAGATGGACATGCTGCCTACAGCGAGGTGCAAGAAGAAACGTCGGAAATAATCAGTTTCGCCGAGTCAGGTGTGTACAAGAACTGGCATGTTGCATGGCTACTTTTACCTTATAGAAGTGTTGACATTGTGTATTATATTAGTTATAAAATAATATTTAAGTGTATTTTGGAATACCTGAAACTTTCAACATTTGAGCATAATTAAGTACAAGTACAAAGATTTAAATTTCTTGGTTGTAACTTTAATTTATGGAGGAAATGTATAGGGGTGTGTAATCATCAATCACTTAACATGTTTTACAGGTCAAATATTTCATTTACAGGTCGAATAGTTACCAATATTTTTGTACCAAAAGTATTAGCAATGGTGTCAGTACACCACGGTGACCTCCTTGTATGACTTCAGTAAGCTGTGACATTCACTGGGTCTGTTCCAAAACCTAGTGGGATGCTTCTCTGCCTACTGCCTTCATAGGCAACACATTTTCCAGTTCCATGCATTGCACTGTTTATGAGTAGTTGTTAGTACTTAACTTATCACAGTTCTTAATACAGTGAATTACAGTACAGAATATTACTGAACTGCTTTAAACAAGTGTTGCTACAGTGGGTCTTTGAGGGTTTATGAGACATGCATCCTTGATCTAATATTTGTATGATGTAACTGGAGCAATTAGAATACATGACCCTCCCTTAACATATAATTAGATATGCTGACAGAAAATAATGAGTAGTTTGTCAAATGATGACCTTTGCTAGGTGGGTGTTGAGGCAATTAAAATCCTAGAACATCTTCGGGAACGCCAAGACAGCATCAAAAACATGGCAATCAAAGTATTACAGATAATTTGTTAATAAGAGGGCAAGAACATTTCCACGCCTTTTGCCTTATTAACGGACAATATATCAATAAAAAGTTTTGTTAAAACTAATGCCTTTTATTTAAGAAGTATACATTTCTTTGAAGTAAATAAAGAGTTCCCATAATCATAGATAACCTGTAAATTTGGGGTAATTATGAAATGGTACGAAAAGCAATGGAAATATAGTGAATGTAAATTCAATTACTTTTAAAAACACTTATGCAGTAACCCTGTCTGAACACCTGAATAAGTCATGGAAATGCTACCCATTAAATCCAGAGCAAAGTGATGAAGCTCTGGATTTCATTTTATGAACCATTTCATCAGTTATAGGTTTGCGGTTCAGTTCAATTTACAGGAAAATGTATGGAGCTTGTTAAGTGTTAAAAAAAAACATAGATGACATTTTGCACGTTTAGTTTTGTCATTAATGTAAATTTGCATGAACAAAATGACATTAATAGAAGTATAATAAATACAGCAGATTTTTATATAGACTGTTATAATCTGTCATCATTATCAGGAAGGACAAATGATATGCAGATTATTTTATAATAATAATGATTTTTTTTTTTTACATTTTCCAATATCTCGTTTTGACACATTCAAACTTGTAAAACTGGCCTCTTTATCTTCTAGTTTCACACACTGCAGCACAATTAGCTTGGACATTATCCGGACTTCTTGCTCCAATAAGAATGATCTGAACACACTCATGACAGAGCAACAAAAGAAGGCAATTATTAAGCGGGTACTGTGAGTTCTTGCTAAACCCAATATGTCAACATTGGGAACAAAAACAACAAAAGAAAACAAAAGAAATCACTCAGAATAATGCATGAGACATTTGAGTCGTTGTGGGTGACAGAGGCTGGGGTGGGGGGATGGCCTTCTTATATCCTACTCTGAAAATGCATTTCAAATATCAAAGCTCTATCAGGCTCTTTGCAGTGTCCCCTATTATTCACGACACCTTTGAACCACTGAGCAGCAATGCATCATGAAGCTGGCTTTCCGAACACCCACCTGCCTCAAGGCCAGCTGGCACTAACCCCTCAAGTGAAGGCTGCCAGCCAGGGCATAGCATTAGGACAACCCTAGATCCATTCTGCTCAGAGGTACAAAAAGAGGAATTTGTGAGGTATGCAATGTGCAAATCACTGCAGCTGCAGGCAATTGGGCTGCCTCACGCGTCGCATGCTCTTCCCTCCTGTTATGTGGTATGACTGCAAGCCAGAAGGTGGCTCCTATCTCACTCCATGCTTTAGGAGAGCAATAAGAAGCGGACTGCCAAGGTACAGGAGAGGACGGCTGCCAATTTCAGGTCTCTATTGACACTGTCCTATGGGCCATTTCAGAAGTATTTGGTGTCCCGTAGCCACAGAAGCGGAGCGGTAGATGTTCGCTTCTCATTTGTCAGCGTAACCATTCGGACTCGCTGAACTCTTCAGGACCAGTTCAGCATGGGGTATTAAGACTTCATTATTAGACATTATTCAGTGTGGCACAGTGTCCATAAGGTCAAAGAGCCAAATTGATCTCTTTAGAAAATCTTTGTTTTTTGACATTTGATCCAAGCAGGGAAATTAGAGCCTATAGTGCTAACTGATTGGCAGACAGTCAAAATCTAATCAGGCAGCATGCCATGGTCTTGATCTTATTGATCTACGACAAGCAGTTCACATTAAGCATTTAAAGCATGAGATCAATCTTCAGTGAAACACAGAAACAACCCTAACGTCCATTTTCTCAAAAGTACAGTTGCCCGTGCTTATTTCGACAGTATTCTGCATGCTTGGTGTCTTGTAGGCTATTGGTTTTTGAGCTTAGTTGGATAATAAACACATTGTAAAGTTAAGAAATTACTCCAAATCTAAAATAAAATTATTTTTAAGTACCAACAAAATACCAGGGAAGTGGAAGCTAATTTGTTTTTGTATAGCGTTTACAATAACTGAGAAATAACCTTGAATGCATTGCTGAAATGAATATTTGTCAGGCTAGTAAACATAGTAAACATACCTTTTAACTGGTCTGCTAATCAGCTAGCACAGAGGAGAAGATAAAACTTAAACACCAATGGTGAACCACAGGTTGCAGAAGAAGCAAGCATACTAAAACTTCTAAAATAGTCAGATGTGAAAATATATATTTGGTTTAAAAAATTCTGATATTAACAGCTGAACCATTTCTTTCCTTAAAAATACAATTAATTAAAAATAAAATAATAATAATAATAATAATAATAAAACAATTGTAATGTTTTGACAGTTTTTATTTAATAAAAAGCTGTTGGATGCAAAGGCAAAGATGCCAGTGTGATGAAAGAATTCTGTTTAGGCAAACTGATGTAGGTAAGTGTTGATATTGATGGGGATAAAGTATGCCTCAACACAGACAGCATCTTGTCTCCCTGTTCGCATTGCCCTGGAGAGTGCAAAGTGGACAAAGCCTTGCCATGTTTGACTAAATTCAGTTTAGGCAGGAGCTGTTGAGACAGGTTCTGAAACACTTGAGCACATGGCCATACAAGTATATTTATATCCAGGAGGCATTTAAAGGCAGGTAACAAGGTGAAATGGTGGAGTAATCAGTTCAGTGAATGTGTTCCCTATCATCATAGGACATACACATTCATCATTCAGGACATACATGTTCACACCTGACACCTCTCCAGGGCTTGATTCTCTGTCACTGATGAACTTTGACTGTGTGTCTGCACTGCGCAAAACGAGTTTTAACAGCCCTGTTGAAAAAAATACAACTAAAATGTTATATATATGCACAGAAATACATTGTTAAAAAAAGTGATCATTCTTTTGGCTGCTTGCAAATAATGATGCATTTTTGTTTATCAATGTATTTTTATATTTGCTATATATACTTTATATACAAAGTTTTCTTTACAAACTTGGTTAGGGTTTATCAGAACATTCGACAGCTAGAATAACTATAATAACACTTTTGCTGGAAAATTAAGCCATGCAGTATTGTATGATAAAATTATTACTGATTAGTTTGTAGTTTTGAACTTTTTTAAAATTGTCTCAAAAGCAGGGAGAGCCAAGTGCATGTAAAGCCACTGCTACTGTGTGTGAGGTCAAGCTATCAAATGAAGAAGCCACCCTTTGTGTCAAGCTGTTGACATTAAACCAAACTAATCTGTTGGCAAACATTGTTGTTTTTCTATTTCAAATTGTGCCAAACAGCTCTGGCATTCAACTCAGGATTAGGGGGAACATGATTCATGTGCAACTTTCAATATAACTGAATTTCCCTAATTATCTTGGGTGGTCAAATTAATCTTTGAAATCAAATGAGATATATATATATAATATAAACTCTGCATCTTGGACTTCACAATTCACTAGTGGCCAGTGTCATGTAAATGCCTCATCATGCTTCTCATTTGAAGGGCACACGCTCAATGCTAGGCTGTGCCACAGCACTCTCCTAATACATTTCACAGTGCATTGTGTTGTCAGTCTCTGAGGCTCCAGAAGCTCTGGGTTTTCACAGTTCTCCCTGTGAACTCAATGAACCCCCTGGGGCAAGACCCACGTCCGACAACCCCCACTATTTTACCCGGCCCAGCATCTTCAGCCCAAACCATGAGGCCAATTGGACTTGGGCCCAGAACTGTGGCACTGGCATCTAGTATATCTGGACAAGTTGGGTGGTTTATGTCAGTGAATGTGGCTAAGGAAAAATAGTCGTCAGCAGAATCACAACCTGTTTGTGCCATTTCAAATCTGACAAAAGGCATAAATGATTTGTTTTGTAATAAACAACCACCATTAACAAACTTCTTTGGTCTCTTACAGATGATGTGACTCCATCTAAGTCCAGCCTGTACTTCCTGATCTCCAACGAGGGGAATCAGAACCTCTACGTGTTGCAGGCAAACCTGTGGTTGTACTTCAAGCTGTTGCCAGGTGCTCAGGAAAAGGGACTGCGACGGAAAGTGACAGTGAGAGTGCACTACTATGAGCCCGGTGGGCAGAACATGCACTGGCCCGTGATGGAAAAACGTGTTGAGTTGAAACGCAGTGGCTGGCACACCTTCCCTGTGTCCGAGGCTGTAAGGGAAATGCTGGCTAAAGGGGGTCGCCGTCAGGACCTGGACATCCACTGTGAGGGATGCGAAGCTGCCAACGTTCTGCCCATCCTAGTGGACCCGAGCGACCCCTCACACAGACCCTTCCTGGTGGTTCGCGCCCAGCAGGCAGAGGGGAAGCACCGCATCCGAAAGCGAGGCCTGGAGTGTGACGGCAACAATGGCGGTTTGTGTTGCCGACAGCAGTTTTACATTGACTTCCGGCTCATTGGCTGGAACGACTGGATCATCGCGCCAGCCGGGTACTATGGGAACTACTGTGAAGGCAGCTGCCCAGCTTACATGGCAGGTGTTCCGGGCTCTGCCTCGTCATTTCACACGGCAGTGGTTAACCAGTACCGCATGAGAGGCATGAGTCCTGGGTCGGTCAACTCCTGCTGCATACCTACCAAACTCAGCACCATGTCCATGCTCTACTTCGATGACGAGTACAACATCGTCAAGCGTGACGTGCCTAACATGATCGTGGAGGAGTGTGGCTGTGCCTGAACAAAATCCATGTTAGGACATGTTACGAAAGCAGTGACAGTCATATTTATGGTCTTTCTGAACCACATGCATATAGATTGTGTTAATATTTGTGCACTCACAAAGTACAATCACGCACATGTGTGTGTGTGCATCAAGCAGTAGATCATCAGATGTATGACAGATGGGTCCTTCTAATGAACAAAAAGGCTTTGGGATGATAAGGGAAAGGGAACAACAACATGGTTTTTCTCTAGTTTGCCATTTCTAGACTTAAAAAAAATGGCTCAATACTTTCCTCTCCAACAGCAAAAAGGAGACAAACTGGTGTCACACTTTGATAAAAGTACTTAGAAACTGTTTTATAAGCACTGGCATATCTCAATGTCCCTTCTACTACCAGCACTTCAACAGCTTGTTTAAGACAATATGACAAATCATTCCAGCTGAGGGGGAGATTTCAAAATCAGTGCATGCCATCATCCCAGTCGTTCCCAGAGGCATTCCCTTAGCAATGACTCTAGTTGTCTGCGGCATTGTTAAATCCATTGTGAGGCTTCTACTCAAACTGCAAGCACCTCTGGACAAGATCATCTTGAAACTAAAATCACTTCTACCGTTCTACTAATGCACATACGTCTTGACTGCGGCTGACTGCATAACTAGATCTTGAGGTCTAACCGGTACAGCACCAACTTCACCACTTCCCTCATCTGCACAGTTCAGTGACTGACAAACGCTTGCAGCGGTGTGCGTTCCGCGGAGCCGCTTCCATTCTGTCCAGTTGGTTTACAGGGAGTACAGCACTTGCGAAAACTCTCGAAATGCACAATTTAAAGCACTTGCATATTGCAAAGCCTTCAAAAAGGGTACAAAGATGTGGACCTACCCTTGCCCATGTCCTTTTAATATAAAGTGCCGCACGAACTATGCAATGTATAGTAATCCTGAACTATGTCAAACTGAATTCTTCTTTCTGCTTGTCTTTAAATCTTTATCAATACTTGAAATGTGATCTTTCGCTTGCTTTCCAAAGCGGATGATTGTTACGATGTTTGCACTGAAAAGTTGCGGGATTAGTAAAAAAAACAAAAAAAAAAACTGCCATTGAAAATGTTATTTTTGTAGTAAAACTGAATTTTGTGAAAATTTATTGTACCTAATTAATTGTACCAAAGAGGCCAATATTTTAGCTATTATAATAAGATGGCAAGGCCATTCCAATATTTGTAAAATAATTATTGATAATAATAATTATACTTCTCAAGAGGCCTAATAATCAGGGTACAACATTATGGATTCCATTTGTAGCTCTGTCTAATTTTTTATACTATGTGTACAGCAAACCGATGAAACAATCTCTTCCTTGTCTTTAATTTTCCAGTCTTCTATTTAATAAGAGTTATTTCTTAGCTGTTGTTACAAAGTCATTTAGTTAAACTGATGTCATCTCTGTACAGATTATGTAAAATAAAAATATTCTTTCTTAAATATTTTGTAACTTTAAAATAAATTCTTACTTTGCATCCTTGTGAATGAGTTGCTTTTAACAGAGTATCAAAACTACAATACAGATTGTTCAATGACTGTTCCATGCATTTAAAAATTATATGGGGTTTTGTTTTTTTGTTTTTTTTCCAAAGTTCGTCTGTACACGATTACAAGACTAAGTCATGCAACCACTGCGGTTCTATGCAGCGTTCTACAAAGTCTGCAAGAGCGCTCGGTTAACATAAGATGAACACATTGCCTTAACTTAAACCACACACTGAGATATCGATCAACAAATTGAGATAGCATCAGTATATATTTATATATACACTGGTTAACACTTTGCACATAAATGTAATGACTGCGCTCCATGGTTTCAATATTTGTCATTCTTAGTACATTCTTGGCTCAGAGTCAAGAGGGCTCTCGCTGCACAACATGTAGGCACAGAGACTGATTACATCAGAGTGGATCCCCTGAAAGCACCATCAACAAGTACTGCCTTTTCTGAGCCCTACAGGTATAAATGCAAAATATGCGGCACTAAAAAAAACCTTAGGCAAACAGAGAGACCAGGCCAGCACACCTACCAGTGGTCAGGGCGTTTCAGCCAAATCCTGGTACAACACTACAAAACAAAAAGCACTTTCCAAAACATACCACATAACCCGAGTCAGATAATTACCTGAAGTGTACCTGTCTTGCATCTGTCAAGAGAGGCAGATAAAAAGGTGTGAAAAAAGACTTGTTTGTAGAAGTCCTCTCAAAATGACAGCACAAGAATGATATGAGTCAGAACTGACACCCACATGTAACAAAAATAAATATTTCGGTTTTAGTTTCTTAGTTATGGAGGTTGGTATGTGTTTATATGTATTTGTTTGTGTAGGTGGGTGTTGGGGTGTGAGAAAAGAGACGTTCGGAGAGAAAGTGCAGCAGGTAGAGAGGTACAGACAGAGCTGTCTCGTCATGTAGCAGAGTGTTAACGGTGCCGCTATGACTGCTGGAATGTTAATGACACCATAGCTACGCTGCAGGCAAACTCATGAAGACACACACGTTAAGAAAACACCTCAAACCATCTCACATGACAAAACACATACAATACAATCTGTAAACAGCATCTGAGGTTAACAGGTGTTAAGAGATTTATGGTGACTAAATCGAATGTAAAACAACATATAGACATACCTGCCATAATTTGTCATTAAAATGGTCACAATTATGGGTTAATATGCTTATAATTTCATAAGCCCACATATGGATCTACAACCCGAATTCTGGAAAAGTTGGGACGTTTTTAAATTTGAAAAAAATGAAAACTAAAAGAATTTCAAATCACATGAGCCAATATTTTATTCACAATAGAACATGGATAACATAACAAATGTTTAAACGGAGAAATTTTAGAGTTTTATGCACAAAATGAGCTCATTTCAAATTTGATGCCTGCTACAGGTCTCAAAAAAGTTGTCACGAGGGCAACAAATGGCTGAAAAAGCAAGAAATTTTGAAAAGATTCAGCTGGGAGAACATCTAGCAACTAATTAATTGATATCAGGTCTGTAACATGATTAACTATAAAAGGGATGTCTTACAGAGGCAGAGTCTCTCAGAAGTAAAGATGGGCAGAGCTGTGAAAGAGTGCATAAAAAGATTGTGGAATACTTCAAAAACAATGTTCCTCAACATCAAATTGCAAAGGCTTTGCAAATCTCATCATCTACAGTGCATAACATCATCAAAAGATTCAGAGAAACTGGAGAAATCTCTGTGCGTAACAGACAAGGCCGAAGACCTTTATTGGATGCCCGTGGTCTTCGGGCCCTCAGACGACACTGCATCACTCATCGGCATGATTGTGTCAATGACATTACTAAATGGGCCCAGGAATACTTCCAGAAACCACTGTCGGTAAACACAATCCACTGTGCCATCTGCAGATGCCAACTAAAGCTCTATCATGCAAAAAGGAAGCCATATGTGAACATGGTCCAGAAGTGCCGTCGTGTCCTGTGGGCCAAGGCTCATTTAAAATGGACTGTTTCAAAGTGGAAAAGTGTTCTATGGTTAGACGAGTACAAATTTGACATTCTTGTTGGAAATCACGGACGCCGTGTCCTCCGGGCTAAAGAGGAGGGAGACCTTCCAGCGTGTTATCAGTGTTCAGTTCAAAAGCCAGCATCTCTGATGGTATGGGGGTGTATAAGTGCAGACGGTATGGGCAGCTTGCATGTTTTAGAAGGCACTATGAATGCTGAAAGGTATCTAAAGGTTTTAGAGTAACATTAAACGAAAAATACGTCAAAGACAACCACGAACTCTTCAGCAGCTGGAAACCTATATCAGGCAAGAATGAGACCAAATTCCAACACCAAAACTCCAGAAACCCATAACCTTGATGCCCAGACGTCTTCAAACTGTTTTGAAAAGAGAAGGAGATGCTACACCATGGTAAACATGCCCCCGTCCCAACTATTTTGAGACCTGTAGCAGGCATCAAATTTGAAATGAGCTCATTTTGTGCATAAAATTGTAAAATTTCTCAGTTTAAACATTTGTTATGTTATCTATGTTCTATTGTGAATAAAATATTGGCTCATGTGATTTGAAAGTCTTTTAGTTTTCATTTTATTCAAATTTAAAAAACGTCCCAACTTTTCTGGAATTCGGGTTGTACTTGGTTGACATGCTTGAAGTCTATTATGCTGTTCCTCTAAGTGCAATTCCTAAAACACACACAATGCATGATTTTTTTTTCAAACAAAACAATTTTTTATAAAACATAAAACATGAATTGTATATAAAAAATTATATATTAAAATAAATTAATACTTTTATTAAGCAATGATGCATTACATTGATCAAATTGCAGTTTCACATTGTTAAAAATAATTCTATTTCAAATAATTGCTGTTCTTTTGAACAAAGAATCATAAAAAATAATAATAATAATAAAAAATCACGGTTTCCATAAAAATATGCAGCACAACTGTTTGATAACATTCAACATTGATAATAATAAGCAATGTTACTTGAGCTCCAAATCAGCATATTAGAATGATTTCTGAAGGATCATGTAACTGGAACTTTTTTTTATCATCATTATTATTATTATTATTATTATTATTATTATTATTAAATACAGCCTTTTGACCCCAAACTTTTGAATGGCAGTGTATATTTTTAAAATACTTTTTCTATTATTCTAAAAATGTGAAAAACATGCAATTTATTATCACAGAAACTCCCCCTTTTACATCACTTTTAAATGCTGATTGAAATTTTGACCCTAGAATTGACCTGCACAAGGCCTGTGAACTCTCAGAAGGGGATTACAGGCCAGAGTAAAAAAGCTTGAGAACTTGAAAGCATACTCGAGTGGCCCAATGAGCAAAAAGTTCATTAATCCAGCAATTCTCCAACGTCCGCAGACCTATGCTACTTCAAACATTTAAACGAACAAACCAAACCAAAATGTTTGGCTTTAAAGCTCAAATCTAAAATGATTCATCAAAGAAAATAAAAAAGATCATTCCCAACTGCCATGTTCGAAGGAATCACCTTTTACTCCACAAGGAAACAACCTAAGGTTTGTCACTCTCCACCTCCCTCCTCCCCCCCTCCACATTGACCCCTTGACTCCCTGAGCACCAGCGTACATTCAAGCCAACAAAGCTTCCATTTGTGCCGTGGTTCTACCTAGTACTGACTGGAGGATCAGGGATCAACGAGGGTCACCTCTATAGGGAACCTAGGAGAGAGTCGCCACTGTGAAAGAGCTGATAGTACAGTGTATGGCATGAAAAGGGCAACTAAACACTGAAAACCCACAGTCAACCACCCCTTACCCTCTGTCTGGCATCCAAAACTCATTATATATCCATCATAGCCAAACATGATGTTGATGTGTGCTTTGGTCTGGCCATTGGCTGAGCTAAATGAAGCTGCTTTGTGGCAGTATTCTGAAGGATAGGATTATTTTAACCTTTGGAGAACGGAAGAAAGGCAGAAAGAAGACTTGTACTTCTGAGTAATTCCCCGCGCGTACGCCACAGTTAAAAGCAGAGCCAAGAGCAAACAGCTGGCCTTTTGTTCAGCCAGGCAGAGTTTCTGCTCGCATTCATGTGACGTGGTGCATGCAAGGGTTGAAACCGCTGACGGTGATAGTGACAATGACGCGTACAAGTGAAACTGCGGCACAGCTCTGCCTTCAAGTTCACAGACAAAGGCCCGCGACTCTCTGATCTCACAACACAAGAAAAATATGAGGAAAAATAAGGGCATATTTGGATCACTGAGCACACTGTGTGTTTGTGAGAGGGGGAATTCCATTGGAGGGGATTTCAGGTGTGGTTGTGCATTCATCGCAGGCCACTTTAAAGCGAACCATCATGCCTGCGTGGCTCATCACGGCTGACTAAGGGCTCATTATTTTGCAGGTGCCTCATTGTTTTCCATTGTTCAGATTTTGGGGAATTTTATGATTTGACCAAAACAGAGATGCTTGCTGACTGTGGGTGTCTCAAGATGCTGCCGTCTCCATCACGGATGGAAGAAAGAAGACCTTTGTGAGGAGAAACTGATGTCGGAAGAGACGTGTAAGAGAGAAGGGCAGTGGAAAGAGTAGCGGAATGTCGCTCTTGGGTGACACGCCTATTGGTTAAAAGGAAGCTAGAAACAAAGACACAAAGAGAGAAGGCAACCTGATCAGATGAAAAGATACACAGAGGCTTGACATGCTCTTCTACACTAATGAATGTGGACAAAGTCAATATATAAGATACATACTGAGGGAATGTTCCATATAGAAGGGAATATTAGGCATCATATCATCAAAATGTGTCTGGGGACAATGTATAGGCCTAACTGCAAAATTGACAAGTGAACTACAGTTGTGCACACTGCTTCTTTTCCATGGATGAAGCCTCATTAATAAAGGCCTGAGCGGTGAATTATAAATGAAGCGTTGACTGACCTAAACTGAATGAATCCCTGAATCTTCTGCTGAACCTCTCACACAGGACAGGTCACAGTGCATCCAAGATTGTCCTACATGCTACACTGTACATATAGGGCTGAAAGAATTTCATTAATTTGTCAGGTCTGCACGCCACTTTACAGTAGTGAAAAACACAGTTCTTTAGATCCAGTTAGGAAGGAGGTCGCGCCGACTTGGTGGAGGAAAATGAACCCCTATAAGTAAAATGGAAGAAATATCTGATAAATTTAGCTATTTTTTACTATATTTTACTGTTATAGCTAATATATCATCCGATCGCTCAATTTTTCTGACTTAAATGTATCTTTTGGCTAAAATATATGTTGTTGGAGTCTACATTTAGTTTTAAAACTCTACGACACAATTAGTTGTCTCCCAAATGACATTCTATACACCAGTGGTCGGCAATAGGCGGCCCGCAGGCCAAAACTGGCCCGCCAGCAATAATATCTGGCCCGCGCCCGCAGCCAGATTATTTTTATAGCGGCTGGTTCTGAAATAGATCTGTCTGGAGAACGCAGTTCATGGTTGCATAGCAACAACAGACGACACGGGAGTGCAAGCGCTTTGGAAAGGAAAGAGGCGCAGTGGCGCTTTCCAAGCATTTTTAGACGCGACATGTGAACGGCCCCTAATATTATATTCTTTGCAAACAGTGACAACTTCATTGCAGATAAGACACACTGGCTTTGCATTCACAAAAGTAGGTAGGATGAACGCATAGTTGTCTTTCCATTCTTCTTTGTATGCCCTATTTTCGCTGTCAACTTTCCTCTTAGACTCTTTGATAGTGCCATTAGGCTGCACTGTGTAACAAGCAAATTAAAATGATACACATTTATTATTCACAATATGGAAAGAGGAAATAAAACATAGTTCGTTAAGAGAATGACTCAAACATGCCATTAATGGGCTTATTTAAGTCCTCTTTTGTTTTGTTTTGTTTATCGAGTTATTTTTACCCATTCTGCATCTCCCACATATGTGTGTTGTTGCAAGTTGCAGGTTATGTGTCACTACTACTCCGCTTTATTAATTTATCCAGTGTAAAACCCGGACACCGCCACACAAATGTGGCTTTTTGTTAATGACTCATACAGGATTTAACACAGGGTAACAGCTGTCACAGGCAATTCTAGTTGCATTTTTTTTCATCAATTAATTTCTTATTTTCTTAAATTATCCTCTCACTATGTTCTGGTCTGCCATCTAGTGGCGAAATTTTTTTTTGGCCCGATGCCAAAGTTAATTGCCGACCCCTGCTATACACTATGTACTCAACCATCTAGTTTGTGTTTCACGAGTTCATACTCACAAATAATCGGACAGAGTAAAAAGAGAATGCGTATTTGGTGTGCTGTCCGAGGAGAGGGCTCTGAGCTCGGAATTTGGGCCTGAGACCAGAGTACTCGCCCCGTTTTCCTGGCTGGGATAGTGACCAGCCGAGAGTGAGGAGTTGGGGTGGTGGAGAGATGCAGAAAACTGTCCAGGAACATAGGTGAGTCGGCTATGTATATTCAGGCCTCCTATCGTGCTGACTGGGTAGTTCTTTTCAACATGCTCCTCCCAAACTTTGTTATTGAAACATTATTTAAAAGGTTATTTTGTCATCCAGCATCGGAGTCTGATAGCTACATAAAGAAAGTTGTCACAGCTGAGTGCATGAGGTGTCCAACATTTTAGTTAAATAAGTGTATTATCAGGGTATTTAAAGTGCACTTTTTCTTGTTGGAATTTTCAGTCTGAACACAGTTTAAAGGTATACATGTTGAATGTCACATGACCAAACCGGAAAACTGGTCTCATTGCATCTGCTTGTCAGAGAAAGTGCTAACAGCAGTATGAACTGACGGCATATCTATGGACTTTTAAGGTAATCAGCGAAACTACCTAGTTCACATTGTTATAGGTGTTTTATTCTATTAAATATCTAAACATTAGTGTGAAGAAGAAAAATGAAAAAAGCTTTTAAATATTAATCTGCATATGCGGGGGACATCAGTTATGCTCATCTTTGCTCACTCCTCTGAAGTTATCTAGAATAAAACAGCAAATTCTTTCATGAAGCACATACAAAAGACCTAAACCGGAAGCGATCTGATCTGTTTTACAGAATACGGAAGTTAGATTGCACATAACCCCTATTGCATATAAAATTTGTACTACAAAATTGCTTAGAATAGTGCAAAAGTATGTGAAATGGGATGCACCTATTGTCTTTGTATGAGAGCAGTAACTGTAACGATAGTAAAATGTAATTATAAAAAGGACAACACGTAAATTTTTTTCCAATTTGAATCAATTAATCAATCAAAATAATCATAAATCGCAGCTCTCTTAAAGAGACAGCAGCAAAGCCATATCATGTCTGTTAACACGTATTAAGCATGAGGAACAGTTACTGCCAGTTGGAGATATGAACAATGTTAGGAGAATGTTTATTTTCCACCATTATCTGATTCAACACACAACGATAAAACCAAAAAGGGATGTTTATTGGACGGCAGTGTGGGACCCAAGGACATTACGGCATCAAAGAACACAAAGCTGGACTTCTGCGGGACTAGATATCTGTCAGACTTTGGGCTTTCCCCTCAGGGGTACAACATAAGTCAAAGGCTACGGTTATCACCCGATTCAAATGAATTTCACAGAGCGCTGAGTCAAAGAGGGAATGAGAACCACACACAGCGTGTGGTTCTCCAATGCCTCTGATGATGATGCCTTGGCTCGAGATACCATCTTAATTTTTTCTACTCTCAAAGGCTGCTCTATGTGAGATTGGAAGCTTGCCCGTAATCTACCACCAAGGAAGTGAATGCAACAAAACCCTCTGTTTTAATATGGATCCCATTGTGTGATTTAATGTAAATACCTTGATTGATGACATTTTCAGGTGCATTCGGAACATTCCAGAGGCCTGTGCCAGAACCACACCACAGGTAACTATTTAATGTGGGAAAACAGAAACAGGAATGCTGTGAAGAAGGCATACAAGCACAACACAAGAGAACAGTTTCTATTTAGGAAAAGTTTGCCTTTGAATGTTACATTCATATTCATTGTCCATTCCGTCCAGGTTTATTCATTAATAAGGTGAGGCATAATAACGTGGTGATTCAGATTGTTTTCTACCCACTCTACAGAAACCAAAGCTCAACAACTGCCAAAGCTCAATCCCACCTTACAAAGCACATCAATGTTTAATGCTGTTTTTTCCAATTCCACAATGATGACATGAGCCATTTGCCCAAAAAAGGTGGCATTGGGCGTGGATTGCTCAAGTACGCCTGACTGAGGTAATGACCGTGGATTCCACACATCTTACCTAATGCCCTTAAGCATTGAATAATCCCTCAGTTATCTCAGCCACTTCCTCATGTTGACCACAATTATCAGCTGATGTGAGGGCCAGCAGTCAGGTGACCGAGTACCAGGCCAGGCTCAAGATTAGATTGGGAAGTCGGACAGCTGTTTGCATGCTGAGAGCCAATGAGAAAGATATGCAGTGTGTGCTTCAAGAGCAGCAGGCCTTTGCCGTACTATCAGTGCTGACACATAGACACTCACAGGAAGAGAAGACATTGCCTCCAATCCTAAATTCAAGCTGCTGTAATGTTTGTGAGTGGAAAGGATCCAGACGTGGTATGTATCTGATGCAATGTTATGTTAAGGGTGGAGTAAGCATTTGGGATTTGTGGATTGCAGGTAGGGAAACCACTAAAATGCTCTAGGCATGTCTCATTTTAAAAATAGCAACTGTAATAATTCCATTCACTTGTTTTTGCATATTAATTAGTGAAGAAAAACATTTAAGGTGTTTATGAGACATGCTTATCCATAGTATGTCAAGTGAAGTCATGCTTTATACAATACAGGTTGTTTCAAAGCAGCTTTACGGTGATAACAGTACAATGAATCAATGATGCAAACAGAGTTCATTCGTACAGCAGCTCTAAAAGAAAATAGTCATTGTTCAGCTGAAGTCAGTTCAGTGTCAAATTAATTCCATTGTAAAGATCATCAATTATTAAATTAGTTCATTTAATCTATAAAGCAGCATGAATTATCTATCGTTCTAGATAGATAGATAGATAGATAGATAGATAGATAGAACAATAGATAGACGGATGGACGAGGCATCTGTGCCCCGATTTGTGACTTAAAAAATCTGGTCACCCTAATCCAGAGTAATTTACAAAGCAAATATAAACTTCCAGAATCAATAGGTTATGACCCAAACATATAGTTTAATTTTAAAATAAAGCATGTAAAAGTGTGATTGAATCCAGTAATACAAGACATATCTATATCTCTCTGTTTTGCTTTCTGAAGCCAGTCACTCAGACCTTGACGTTAAGCCTCTGACTGAGAGAGTCAGTTTCACAGAGAAGGGAGGAGGACTCGTCACAGCAGATGTTCAGCTGTCCAGTTGTAAACATGAAGACTCTGGCAACAACAACGGAGATAAGGGAAGGAATGGAGCTTTCTGCAAAGTCCCATGACTCACCAACAGGATTTGCTCATCCCTGCGCCAGCAGACCACAGAGAGTGCCTGTGAAGAACTCTGACCACAAACTGACCGTAGCGACAGGCTTCCATGTTGGATATGTGCCTTCATTACTGCTTATTTGGAAGATTATATCATGGCAGCTCTGAATATGGAACATTGTGGCATTCACACATAAATGTGTGTTTTTGTTTTGTTTTATATTGTTTTGTTTTTTACTTTGAGTGAACAAAAAGGAAGATGCAGCCATGGAATGCAGGCATTCCAAGGAGGAATGTCAGGTTTACAGTGGGAAAAAAAAAAAAAAAAAAAAAAAAAATCAAGCTTATGATTGACATTTTAAAGGAAGGAATACTAAGGCACGAGTAAACAAATTATAATTTTTCTGAACGTTACAGACAACTTTATAAAAATATGAACAAACTCACAAGTCTTAAAGGCAGGACTCCAGAAAAGTGATGAGTAGCACTTGCTCCTAAAATGATACATTTTGGAGCCAAATTATTTTTCATTTTAATTAAATTATTTCTTAAGTAGAAAAATTACAAAATCGCTCTACAGTTCCTCACAACTATGTTTCTTTTTTTTAGAAAGAAGTGGTATCGCAAGAATTTTCAGTCAGGATTTAGACCGTATCATAGTACTGAGACTGCTCTCATTAGAGTTACAAATGATTTGTTCTTATCATCCGATCGTGGTTGTACTGTATCTCCCTATTAGTGTTACTGGATCTTAGTGCTGCATTTGATACTATCGACCACAACGTACGTTTGAATAGACTCGAAAATTACACTGACATTAGTGGAATTGCATTGGCATGGTTCAAATCATACTTAGCTGACCAGTATGAATTTGTAGCAGTAAATAAAGAGATGTCATATCGATCACAAGTTCAGTATGGAGTACCACAAGGCTCAGTACTAGGGCCATTGCTTTTCACCCTGTACATTCTACCCTTGGGAGATATCATTAGGAAACATGCCGTTAGGTTTCACTGTTACGCTGATGATACTCAGCTCTATATTTCTTCGTGCCCTGAAGAATCATACCAATTCACAAAATTTATGGAATGCATAGTTGATATATATAAAAAAGGGATGACTAGTAAAATCCTACTACTTAATTCTGAAAAAACAGAATTTTTAATTATTGGACCAAAAACCTCTGCACGTAATAACCTAGAATAACAGTTGATGGCTGCACTGTCAAGTCTTCATTTTCACTTAGGAACCTGGGTGTGTTCTTTGATACCAATCTTTCATTTGAAAGCCACATTTCTAGCATCTGTAAAACCTTAAAATCTTAAAAATATATCTAAATTACGACATAATTACGACACAATAACACTGCATTGGCTCCCTATTAAACATTATGCATACATTTTAAAATCTTGCTAATTACTTCCAAAGCACTAAATGGTTTAGCTCCCCAGGACTTGTGCGAGCTCTTAATGCATTATAGTCCTTCACATCTATTGCGATCTCAAAATTCTGGCCATTTGATAATACCTAGAATATCAATATAGAATATCACAGTCTTTCTAGCCTTGGTCAGGAAGCAGACACACTCTGTCAGTTTAATGTTGAGTGCATAGGACTTGATATTACAATCCCTTAGAATAATCGGCACTTTCTTGACCTCTTGAGTGGGGGGTAGGGGTAATCACTTCATTGGGGTCATGAGGTAGGCACCCTCCTTCCTTGGTGTTTCATTGATAGGCCCACGACACTAAAAACACATCTCTTTAACCTGGCATACACATTACACATTATTACATTTCTATAAATTTACATCCGTTAAAGGATTGTTAGGCTGCATAAATTAGGTCAACCGGAACCGGGAACACTTCCCATAACACTTGTTACATCATAAGAAGAATGGCATCTACGCTAATATTAGTCTCTCTGTTTATCCCGAGGTTACGGTAGTCAGCCGTATCCGGTCCGTATCCAGATCAGTTGGTTGACCTGCACCTAGACATGACTACAACACAGCCCTGAATGTCAGCAGAGATCCTGTCAACTAGGCAATCCCCTGTGAATGCCTCATTGATACGACAGCCATCGGCACAGATCCTCAGCAAAGACCACAAGAACTAAGTCCTCTGCACAGACCTATGACCAGCTTTGTCTCCACACTGGCGTGATGAATCCGATCTTCAAGCAAAAGGAACTGGATGAAATATTTGAATGCTACCGATCCTCAGTCTGATTTCTGATTTGTGATGCAGCCTGAATCATAATCACACAAAGGAGAACTGGCCCTCCGACTGAGCCTGGCTTCTCCCAAGGTTTTTTTCTCCATTCTGTCACCTGATGGAGTTTGGGTTCCTTGACACTGTCACCTCTGGCTTGCTTAGTTGGGGACACTTAATATTCAACAATTATTGATTTTTCTGCACTGACACTATTGGATGAGAACTGAACTTGTTGAGTGCAATCGATGGATATAACCAAGTCCACACTAAGTATATCACGGTGAGGAAATTTTCACAGTGGTAAATAAACTTGTGACAACACCGGTATTACGGATAACACTGGGTGGGGCGGGGAAATATTGTAGCCTATAATTTGTGGGCATCAGGGAGTACTTTGGAATTTGCGAATACATGTACTCTGTGTATAGGGTGCGGCGGTACTGACTGCACATTTTACAAGATAAGATATTTGCCGGTGCTCAGGATCTGTTGCGCACCAAATCCTCTGCCATCGTCTTGTCAGTCATCATTTCTTAAGCCTGGTTTATACTCACCACATCCGCACGAGTGCAAAGGTGCGCTCGACAAAAATTATGTCATCGGCGGTCATGCGTGTTGAGTGCACGAGACCCCATATCGTCACAGTAATAATCTCAAGGTTTACTGGGTTTTACATGATTCTTATTTGGATCTTTTGTACCGTGGGTTTGGTGAAGAAGTGTAATAAAAACAAACATCGTCACGTGTGTAACTTACATATTTTCACTGCTGCTTCCTGATGGTTTAGATGACAATTACTTCAAGTCACCCCCTGTCGTTTCGTTTCAAAGAATAGTACAACGGCAAGCATGTCAAGTATAAACGCCTCGTCCGTTTGGGGAAGAGTATGCGCAGTCAGCGGATGCTCGCAGTGCAACCTAAAATGATTGGGGGTTCAACGAGGGAGTCAGTTGTGAACTCAGTAACAGAACTGAACAAATCACTGAGTAGCCTATATCTGATTCAAATTATGAATGTTTTCAAGCCAAGGTTGTTTTGTTAATCTTTGACTGACTCACTAAAAGAACCGATGCTTAAAGTCTTTTCTTCCCTGTTGTGGCATATATGTGAGTAAAATGGCTTCCTGAACAAGAAAAAATTGTAGGGCAGGACTTGATTTTGATCATTGCAAATTTATTAGATTGTTGGATCATTGTGGTTTGCTATTGCTGTAATCTCATGTGAGTGACAGGTTGTTCAGCCCTTGCACAAAATAAAACACGTCATCAGAGAAGAAGAGAAGAGAAGTCGTTGCAAGAGGGAGTTATTTTGATTAAGGATTACGAGTATGGCACATGAATTTAAAAAAAAAGGATGTGCACAGATAAGTAATTTATAATAAATACTTCAATATTCTATAAAAAAAAAAAAAAAAAAAAAAAAAAACACTGTCAATTTTGGTGGTGACTTACAGAGTATTTTTTTCCACAAATCAAACAGCACAACACCTCAGATGATACTGGATGAAACGGCATAAGATGCACGCAGTTGAACTCTCCCAACTATAACCAGTTGTGACTAGAATTTAGAGTGTAGAGTGTATTTTCTTTATGTGGCAATAATGGAACTGCAAAAATAAAAACTGCCTTTACTATTCCCAATTTTAGATGTCTATGTCCAAACACAGCTGCACATTATACCTCTAGTCATCTTGGTACACAGTGTTCATCAAACCCCCAACACTTACAAAAACTTTTAGGTTGTTAACTTGTATAGCAAGGGCCTGTAAAGAAGAAAGTGAAGGCTGGAATTTGCTCCAGCACCTGAAGATTAGCTCAGCATTCCTGACCGGGGCTGATGCCGGAATGGTGCAGCCATCCTGCTCTGATCCGTAAAAAAGGCTCAGACAGGACCCTGTGCCTGCTGTTGCATGTTCACTTCAGGTATGGTGCAGGGCAGAGCGTACAGCACTTCTCAGGGTCAAGGCCCCTGTGTGCATTTGACTAATCTCTTGGTATGAGTGATTCCATCAGTCAAGAAGGCAGTCGCTCGGCCCCACTGAACAGTGCATTTCATTAAGGGGCTTATACAAGCTCGTGGTGGGAACGCCGAATACCTTTACCCGCTTACACAGATTTGCCTAGCTACTTTAAATATGTTTGTTTGACTTCACATTCTGTCGAAATTCTCCAGTAAGTCCATTTCATAGCTGAGATTGTTGGCTGTGAAATGATGCCATTTTCTGGCTCTATATACACAATGGCAGGAATGAAGAGATTAAACTAACAGCTGTAGTTCCTGTTTATTTACAATAAACTTTGTAAATAGTACATACTGTGTTACGCCTTTCCTGTGCCACAAAGTAATCGATACTGTTTTGACATTTTTGTACAACTGTGTAAACCATGTTGTTCAGTCTCCACTCTACAGCTCTCAGATGCTCAACATAGTTTCAAAGCTTTAGATTGACCCCTTTATAAAACGCACTCTGAGCCAACAAGGGGCATGTGCAGTTTGTGAAATTCTGTGAAATTCTATGGTTTCAGTAAACTAACAATACTGAGATAATCAACACAAGTTAATGATACATACAGTATACATATTGCTGTATACATAAAGATTTTTTTAATGTCACGTCTATTAGCCATAGTCTTCAGTGCCATATGATCCTTCAGAAATCATTCTAATATGCTGATTTGGTGCTCAAGAAATATTTCTTATTATTATCAATGTTGAAAACAGTTGTGCTGCTTAATATTTTCATGGAAACCGTGATGCATTTTTCCAGAAAGTTCAAAAGAACATTATTTATTTGAAATAAAAAAAAATGTAACTATGTAAAAGGTTATACTGTCACTTTTGATAAATTGAATGCATCCTTGCTGAATAAAAGTATTAATTTCTTTCTTTCAATATAATAATAATAATCTTACTGACCCCAATCTTTAAAATGGTAGTGTACCTCAACAGGGTGAATGAATAAGATTTTACCAAGTACAACATGTTCCTGGATCAACATATTTGTTGATCCTGGAACAACTTTCCAATCAACCAATCAGATTTGAAGGACAACTTTACAGTTTATGTCAAGTTTAGGCCTACAAACCAGGGTTAGGTGCTTCACCTATCATTTCCCTCTGATTTTAGGGATAAGTTGGTTAGGTTTAGGGGTAGGGACAGGGTTAGGACTAAATTTTCTGACAGGAATGTTCCATCATCAACAAAATATGCTGACCTAGGAATGGTGACCACCTAAACAGAAGCTCTTTTTGAAATTTGTTATAAAGCATGTTAGTTGTCTAGCATAATCTGGTTGCCTTCACTACTTTCATGTTGAATCAGCATCAGTGGCTGAACGTGTTGGCACTGTCCAGGGTCGGGGATCTAGATATCTCAGACAAATAAACAAAGTAGACAACAGAGTAGACCCTCCACAGCTAATGTCAGACAGCGTACTTCCTCTGTAAATGTGTCTCCATCTCTTCCCTGCTCACTACTGTTACTGTCTCCTAGCAAATCTACATGGGTGAAACCCTCACCACTTTACAGTTTCCTGCTCTACTGTAAATGCAGCCAGAAATTAACCGATTTTCCAAATTCTTTTAAATTGAAAACAATTTCCTTCTTAAGATAAATTGGTGTGAGAAGAATATTTGCTATGTTGTTAATGCACAGACACACAGTGTGTGTATCTTTGGGTCAAACTGTGACTGACAATCAATATCTGTCAATACACAGTGTTCAAGATTACCAGAAGCCTTCCATTATGATCCTGTACACTTCACTGACCCAAAAAAGCCATAATTGATAGATTTTGCTTTTCTTGGTTAAGAGCGTGTCCCATCTATGTCAAATTAGTGCAAAGGGCAAGTTAGGAACAAATAAAGAGAAATTTGGATACAATGCAAGGTGTTGTGAATAAAATCATTTACACAGACTTAAATGCGAGTTTGTGTAAAAAGAAATGTGCAACTTAAGAGAAAGCCTGCAAGGTTTCTGTAAACTGAATGTGAGGGGGGGGGAAAGGGAGAAATTGAATTGAACACTGGGCCTAAAAGGCCATCCTTCAGAGGCTGAAGCGTGCTGCGAGGGGAATACCAAGCTCTGTGAACAATGACTGCAGGTCAGGGTCAGCTAAGACAGGCTTTCAAAGTGGTCCATACTAGTGTAGAGGGGAACAGAGACCGCCAAGGCAGGCCGAAGAATAGCTCTGACCTGAAACGGCAGCACTTCTGGAATAAATTACATTCAGTGGTCTATCACGTTACAAAATCTGTGTACTTTATTTTTCTGTAGTGTGCCAAGAACAATTAAAAATAAATGTAGGATGTTTGTCTCTCTGTTTTATATGCTTAAATATTTTAAATTATATACTTTATATATAATGTATACTAAATACGAAGTATGCAACTAGTGGTACCACACACACACACACACACACACACACACAAAAATTACTGTTTCCATACAGGTTTCTCAAGCACTCCCCGTACCTGCTATTGGCTGAATAAAGAGGTAGTCCCACCCCAAACTTACACTATTGGGCCAATGGGTCAAGGTTTTCGCATGGTTCAACTACCCCCGGCTTGTAGATGTTCTAACTACACTGATTGGGGAAAAAGCAACTTTCTCCATTGATGGAGCTGCAGCTTTGTGTGACAAAATAAAATGTTTTGGAAGCAACATACAAAATGCAAATATTTAGGCTAATATAATAGATATTTTCCCATTAATTTATTTCTTATAACCGATCATGTCAGAAGTCATGTAAACTAACTACAAAAATACATGTTTAAAAAAAAAAAGAGAGAGGAGTTCCAGGAAGTAAACTCAAAATGTTTAAACAAAGACACCTTTTCACAGGTATTGTTGGCTGTCAACTGAAATGCTGTAATCCATTGTGCGGTTTAGTGTTAATATTTTTTTTGTTATTTCCCCATTTCACAACTATTTAGAAGGAAATTGCACACAATTATTTTAGTGTTATGTCCAAACCTTAAATTTATTGAAAGTCTTTGGGATGTGCTGGAGTAGGCTTTACAGAGTGCTTGACTCTTGCTTTGTCAATACAAGATCTTGACCAAAAATTGAGGCACCTCTTGATGGAAATAACATCACAACATTTATTTACATCAAGAAGTGCATCAATTTTTGGTCAAATCTTATATATTGACAGTAATGGGGTCTGTCTGCCAGGGATGTTTGAAACAACTTAATAGACATGTTCCTCCTTTCCCCCCCAACCCTATCCAGCTCTCTCTCTTTTTCCTTCTATCTCACTGAAAACATATGCTTGTGCGACACTCCCTTTAATTTGTTCAGACCCAAACCCTTTGAATGGATGAGAGACCCTTAAGTCTAGCTTTATATTTACTCTTCCGCAAAAAGAACTTCGTATTTATAAGCAGCCCCCGTTATCGTCATTCGTTTTTTTTTTTTTTTTTTTTTTTTTTTAATACTTGTGGTTTCTCCTCAAAGCCTCTGCAGAGATCCAAGAGTTATAAAGCTTGTTCTAAATTACAGTAATTGCTTTGCAACATTAAAAGCTTATGGTCTTTTCAGCAATAAGAAAAACATGTATTGTTAGAAGTACTTTTTGATCCTGACACTTTTAAAAACCAGAACCCCTCTAATGTTGACAAAAGAGTCACTTTAAGGCCTCTCTCTGGAATGGCAGGAATACCAGAATGAGAGGACTTTGTGCATCACTGTGGGTTTTTCGTGTGTTTCCTTTCCTGTTTGGATGAGGTTTAGATGATGGATGCCAAAATAATTAAGCATTGAAGAAACAAACAGATTCTGTGGCTATTCACACAGATGTACTATTAAAAATAAAGGGTCCAAAAGGTTTTTTTTTTTTTTTACAGAGCTGCCATAGTAAGAACCATCCTGGGCTCCCCAAAGAATTTTTCAGTGAAAGTTTCTTAAAAGAACCTTTTTTTCTTCTTCACATTTTAATAATCTGGACAGAGGTGTCAAGTAACGAAGTACAAATACTTCGTTACCTTACTTAAGTAGAAATTTTGGGTATCTATAATTTACTGGAGTAATTATTTTTCAGCCGACTTTTTACTTCTACTCCTTACATTTTCACGCAATTATCTGTACTTTCTACTCCTTACATTTTAAAAATAGCCTCGTTACTCCTATTTCGTTTCGGCTTGTTTTCATTCCGGCTTGTCATCATTCAAAAAAAAAAAAAAAAAACCTATCCAGATAAATCGCGCCATCCGGATAGAGTGAATTTGACTGTGGTTGGATGAGAAGTATAAACATATACCATTCCGACACCCTATTGGTTTGTACGCGATCCATCGCACCTGCACATGACACAAATCACGTCAAACTCCAGCAAGGAGACATAGCCAGTGTTGAGGTATGAAGATGTCCGTGGCAGAGACTTAAGAAGAGAACTCGAGCCAGTGGCGTAGCGTCTGGGCATGCAGGGTATGCACGTGCATATGGGCCCGGGCGGATTGGGGGCCCGCTATTACGGGCTTAACCCCAAAGTAGCCTATACTTTGGGCGTCCGCACACCGTTGCTAACTTGCTATAGCCTATCTATATTAAATGTACTAAAATCATTAAGAACCTGAATAAATGGACAATAAAATGCCATGTCTTAGCCATATAGGCTATATACTGTATTTATTCGCTTTTCTGTCATTTTTTACTTGTTTTTTTGTTTTGTTTTTTTTTTTTACTTCTGTCATTTTGTCAACGTATGCATGCAGTAATGTAAGTAGGCCCCTAATACAGTATTTTAAACGAGTCATATTGGTTTTCTGAAAAAACGGCTATGTCTGCACATTTTAGGATATTGCACAAGATGTGAATACATGTAACTCGTTCACTCGCTGGGGTGGAATCTTTTTATTCAACGAAATAAAATGCACATAAAACGTGATGGAAACATATTTAAAGAAGAAACTTTTGGTAAATTTATTAGGAATAAAATGTGCATTAAAAAAAGTCTGTGACAGAATAATTCATAACTGGAATAATATTCGGACTCATCGCATCTGAAATGATGCTATGATCATTCTGAAATTCCAAAGCTAGAGTCGAATCGGTCGAATTCAAACTTTGACGGTGTTGAAAAGCCGGTTTTTGTTATTTTTAAAAAGATCCGCAATGCAAAGTCATAATGATAGAGGAGGCATAGGTACTGTAGTGCTGTTGTCATTTCTGGAAATGTTTTTACCATTTTTGTCTGCAAGTTTTAAAGTGATAATATCTTATTCATATTAGAGTACTGGGACTCATTCGCATAAGACGCATCCTACATCCTACCCCCCATCCCACCCCCTCCGCGAAACCGAAGGGGGCCTGTAAAAAAGTTTTGCATATGGGCCCGGGGCTGACTTGCTACGCCATTGACTCGAGCGAAATGTCCCAACCAAGCACCAGCGAGGAGGTTGGTAGAAACAGGTAGCCTAGTGCATCCCAAATTTTTCAACAATAACATTTTAATATAACATTATAGTCATTATGGCCTTTAGAAAAATGTTTTTTTGAGGAGGTGGGGTAGTGCACAATAGGCCCCTGTGGCGCGGCTAAGCTTTTGTCCTTAATGGCATTTTTTTCCTTACAATACTTTTACTTTTATACTTTAAGTAGTTTTGAAACCAATACTTTTACACTTTTACTTGAGTTGAGCTTGAGTTGATACTTCAACTTCTATAGAAGTCTTTTTAAACCCTAGTATCTATACTTCTACCTGAGTAATGAATGTGAATACTTTTGACACCAGTGAATCTGGAGAACCTTTTTCCACTATAAAGAACCATTTTGTGCAATGAAAAGATTCAACAGATGTTAAAGGTTCTTCATGGAACCGTACAGATAACAATAAATAACCTTCATTTTTAAGATATGGCATCTTAAAAAAGTGGCGCTCGGGAATTTTTTTCAAGGATTGCAAATTGAGTTTAATATACCGAAATTCAACTTTTTTTGTAAATATCTGCAACTTCGATTAGATGGCATCTGAGGTGGATGATCTTTTTAAAAACTTTTCATCAACAAGACATTATATAGAAAATTTACAAATCCATACGATTAAACTACACATGCTGTAATTAAATCTATATGTATTAGTCATATAAAATTGGATTAAATCATAATTAAACACATGCTTTAAATCTATATAAGAAAATCTATATGTATTAGTGATGAAAACTGAAATAAAGCTTGTAAATATCTCCTCAACACTGATTAACGTAGGAAGCAAATTACAAATTCATTATAAGTACTATTTAACTCAGTTTAAAATGTATAAGATCAACAAGAACATTATGAAACCTGGTACTAATACATGTTTTCTGATTCAGTAAGAAAATAATACAATTTTGGGAAAATATACAGAAGGTTAGCAATGGCAATAGTAGAAATTACTTTTGAAATGATGCCATGTATACTAATTAAACGTAACACATGATCTGAGTTTGGATAAACAAAGGGACTGTATTGGCCATTATTTATTATGCAAAAAAATGTATCCTGCTTCTCATTCGATTATACATTACAAAAAAAAACAAAAAAAAAAAAGATCATGGCATAAAGTCGTGGTTTCAGGAAGTTTCCTTTTTTCTAGTTTAATGAGAATATTCAAAAACTCACTTTTAAGAAAACAATTCACACAAAAGACAATCAAGGATAAACTGGACCAACCATCAAATGAACCCAAAACGTTATAGGAGGAATAGGTCACTTGTATTCTCTGTCAGTGCCAGTTGATTCATTACCATTTCCAAGTGCCCACCAGAGACCAATCTGTGTTTGGCCCAGCCAAGAAGATATCATTGGCTAAAAATAATTCATGCTGCATTCTGTCATGCTCTTTTCTCTCCTCAGGGTAATTTTTCAACAATAAGCTCTCCTGTGAATAACAGAACCTCCTTTGTGGTATGGCTCCTGGGAGGGCCCAATTTCTGCCAAGTCAAACAACGGCTCAGTGCTCAAGGCTGGTAAAAATGGAGCGAGGGCCTCACAAGACACTGGGGCTGCATAGCACACAGCAGGTACCTGGTTACATGCAGCCCGACCATGTTAATCAAGACATCAATCAATACAGCACACAGACAAAACAAAGGATCATTACTTCAAGTCAAAATGAATCATTGAATGAAAGATGAATTACGCAACTATCATCACGTAATCATTTGCTCATCCGTATGTTGTTCCAATCTTGTATGACTTTTTTTTTCCTTCTGTCAAACACCAAGAAGTTTAGCAAAAGCTGCTCTCTTCCATACAATGAATGTGAATAAAATAAAACGACAAAATAAAAGTTTATACAACTTGTTCATAAAATTCAACATCTTGTTTATAAACTATTAATATTTTGAATTCGCTTTTATTTCATTTTTATTTTAGTTTAAGTTTTAGTAATTTTGTTATGTGCTTCTGTCATTAGGTTTAATTTATTTTAATTTTCGTTTTAGTACTTTTAATACTTTAAACGTATTTATTTCCTATTTGTTGCTAAGGCAAAATTTCTTTTTAGATTTAAATATTTTATTTTATTACAGCTTTATTTCAATCACCAACATGATATTTTTAATAGTTTTAGTTAACAATAACAGCACTGTTTTGAAGTGTTTGAAGTGTTTGAAACGTGGTCACAGCGGTGGTCACCATTCACTTTCATTGTATGGAGAGCAGCTTTGACATTCTGCTGAATAACTAATTTTGTGCTGTGTGGGGGAAAAAGTTTCAAAAAGACTTATTTTATAATCAACAAGTTTTAAAATCCAAATGTTACTAAATAGATAATCATGAAACATCAATGACCATTTTGTTTCAATATCTGTATTTTCTGTACTGTTTTATAGGTAACAGTGAGGCCAGTCCACGTGTGAATTCACACACATAACTCATTTTCATTGACACAGCAGGTAGCAGAGAAACTCAAGAACGAGCCTCTTTAAATGAACGATTCTCTGTGTGCTCATTTCTGCATTCGCTTGTAAAGATCAACAGGGACTGTGTCAACACTTTCCACTGTTCTAATGTGGTGAGCTTTACAAGCTAATTTTATGCCATTTTGCACCATTTGCCTTAATAGCAAAGCCTCAGCTGGAAACAACAGCAAATCCTTCAAATTAATCACCCTGGTGCTGCAGGCTCACAGTCAAAGGCTTTTTATTATAATGCTTTTTGTTAATGCATCTGGAACATGGCCTTCAGCAACAGGGCACATTCCTCTAAGTGCCCTCTGACACAGCCTTGACCATATCAGGGGTCACATCCCAGGACGTGCTTGTGTCCACACAGATCAATGACAAGCACAAAGCGAGTGTCAATAATTGTGCATTATCAGCATTAGTTCTGAGTTCCCGACAGGGTTGATGATCCGTATTGTTTAGGGATCAGACTAATTCACATATTTGAGAATCTGCAAATGAACACAATCCTGGTCAGTGAACCAATACACTTGGATTGTTGTGTCCTGTATATCATATATATCAAAAGATTTGCTCTAAGCCAAAACAATATTTCTTGATGCATATCTCATGTGACAGCAGAGTTAAAGGATTTCTAGCATAATATACCTGAGACAAAATATATTTTATGAAACAGCACATTCAGCTGTTATCAAAAAATCTACAAGAGTTCCTGCTCATTCTATGAACTCTGGCCTTAGTGTCACACTCTGTGCTTAGGTCAGCACTAGACAGTAGATCCACTAATATGACCTCTATGACAAAACAATGCTTTCTGTGTGGAAACAGGGAATTTGACAGGTCTAAAATGCCAAGGGGATATAAAATTTAAGATCATTACAAACTCTCTGTCTAACAATGTCTATGTAATATTGCAGACTTTTACTAATGAAATGCATGTTTTTTTAATGGTTCCATTAATACCTTTTTTAGTGTTTTTGAGGAATAAATATAACATTTCAAAGCAAATACAAAAAAAAAAAAAAAAAAAAAACCCTTGAAAAAATGTTTACACAGACTTTTCAATGAATTTATTTTTAGAGGTGGCATAAATACAATCCAATAATTTGTTTTGACTAAACTGATTAAAAAACAATACCAAACAAGCAAATATTTTATTAATATTTATAAACTACTACTGCCAAAAATTACACGTTATCATATGAACCACCTGTAACATTTAGTTTCAGTTTTGGTTTCGTTTCACTGTGTTTTGTTACCGTTTTACTGCTTGAGTTCCTAGTTAGTTTCCTTGATTGTTAATTAGTCCCTAATACCCGTTTCTGTTCAGTTTGATTTAAGCACTTTTCATTCTGTTCCTTTGTCTGGTATCATCTTAGTTTCAACATGGTTGTTTATGTTTTCTCCAGCAATCTGAGTATTCTGTGTAAAGTTAATAAAGACCGCTTTTGTTCTCTATTCCTTTCATTGTGCATGCTTATTACAGCTATACGTGACAAAATACCAGACCTAGAAAAGATTAGTTTGCGGTGTTTTTCTTTCTTTTTTTTTTTAGCTCCCCCTCACAAATACCTGCCATCCAACTGCTCTGCCTTGAGCAGAAGGACTATTCCCTGGAGGACCACACAAGAGATTTTTTTTATGGCTTGCCTAACTCACTATCCAAGGTCCAAGGCACACCTCCCAGGTAACGGTCCTCGAGAGGATTTTGCCACTTTTGTGGAGGCAATAATGGATTGGCTTTCATCATCAGCCCCACTCCGGACCCAGAGCCCAGCCAGCCATCACCCCATTGCACGGTGCCAGAGCCCACCACAGACAGAGAGCCAGAGCCTGCCGCAATGCACAAGCCAGCACCAGAGAAAAGGACTGAGCCAACCATTGCCCTGGAGCCCAAGCCCCAGTGAGTCTGACAAGGTGTGTGAGCCAGCAACATCATGTGCTGCCATGGGAGTACTAGTGGAGTTTGAGAGAATGGAGGAAGACCCCGCCCACACTCCCACTACTGAGGGTGAGCTGCCGCTGACCTCTGGACATTATTATGTTTTGGAAGAGGATGTTTACATTAATCTCACGTCCACGCTGGTCCCGTCCAGGGGTGCGTTTCCTGAAAGCATTGTTAGCCAACTATGGTCGCAAGTTCCATCATTATCAGCATAGTTCAATGAGTCATGTTTCCCAAACTAGTTTCAACGAACATTCGCAAACAGCATCGCAAAGTTGTGTGGTTGGAACGACAACTCTCAAACTGTGGTTAGAAGCATAGTTTTCTGTTTGCATGACACATGGACTTCTGCTGCCTTCACGTGCTCTCTGAATTATCGTAAATACAAGTTTCCTAGTTAAAAATTGCACATGAACGCCCTCCCATTTCGAAAGTTGAATGCGATGAGCTCGTAATCACGATTTCAGAAGTGGGAATTATCAAATTTCCGATAGCACATGAAGGCAGTGAAAGTGAAAGTGAAAGTGAAGTGTCATGTGGCCAAGTATGGTGACCCATACTAGGAATTTGTGCTCTGCATTTAACCCATCCAAGTGTACACACACAGCAGTGAACACACACACCGTGAACACACACCCGGAGCAGTGGGCAGCCATTGCTGCGGCGCCCGGGGAGCAGTTGGGGGTACGGTGCCTTGCTCAAGGGTCTCACCTCAGTCGTGGTATTGAGGGTGGAGAGAGCGCTGGACATTCACTCCCCTCACCGACAATCCCTGCCGGACCTGAGACTCGAACCCATGACCTTTGGGTTACAAGTCCGACTCTCTATCCATTAGGCCACGACCGCCCCGGCAGCATTAATAAACCCTTATCTTGAGCAAAATAAGTAAGCTGTCATTCAGTACAATCTATATCTTTTATTTAGAATTTAAGCAAATGTCATTTACATCTTTTTATAGATTTATAGCGGCTTTTTGAAGAGTGTGCATGTGCATTCGTTCTCTAGTACGTAAGAACAAGCTTATAATTGAATCTGGAAATAAAGGACTACCTAGTTGATTTATTTCAACGATGCATCATACTATGGTAGTGAAGCAGCAAGTTACGTCATTGTACGTGAAATGCACCCCAGCTCAAGGTATCCTATGCCCCCGCTGGTTCCGCCCAGCTGAAAGTCACCTGTAATGTAATATGTAATTCCAGTTTTGGTTTCTTTTCGCTGTGTCCTGTTCCTGTTTTACCTGCTTGAGCTCCTAGTTAATTTCCTTGATTGTAATTAGTCCCTCACACCTGTTTCTGTTCAGTTTGATTACCCTCTCCATGTATTTGTGGCTTTTTCCAGTATTGTTTAAGTTTAACGTGGTTGTCTATGTTTTCTCCAGCGATCTCCTGAGTGTTCTGTGTAGATTTAATAAAGATTGTTTTTGTTCCCCATTCCTTTCGTCGTGCGCATTCATTACAGCCATACGTGACACCACCAGTCACTATACATTAGTTATTAGTTAGTTATTAGATTAGTTATTGTGTGCATTTGATTAACTAAAAAGAACAAACTCACTAGAGTCATTTGTTCGGCAAATGATTGGACTACACTGGGAGCAGTGTATGTTTTTGATGCACTAAGAAGAAGCAGCTTATTAGATTCATTCTTTCAAAAATTGGACTACACTAGATGTGCTTCATGTTGTTGATTCACTAAAAAGAACCAGGTAAAAACAATCATTTCTTCAGGAGTGGTTGTGCTATATTTATGATTCACTAAAAAGACTCGGCTCACAAAAGTCCAGTCTTGTTGCAGTGCCACTGAATAAGTAATGCAAAAAAATCTGTCATTTTATAATGATATTCCATCCACACCACACTTTCGTCTGCATTTGGAGGGATATTTTAAAACCATTAATGAGAAAAGTGCTTAAAAAGGTCTTTATTAAAAGACAAAATTCAATATTCAGTATACCTTTATAACCAAGTAAGCGCCCAGAATATGAACGCAACATGCTAAATTCACCAATTTTTCCCATCGTGGCTAATGAATTTGCACCAAAATGGATACAACGTCTTTGCAATCAACAACAAAATATATGGGAAGTTTTTTTTTTTTCTCTTTCATTTTAAAAGTTGGTAATTATTTTGCTATCTTAACTACATAAAAGTTGTTGCAATGTTTTAAAGAGATCATAATGGAGTATGGATCCCTTGAATATCCATATAGCAGTTTATCCAATAAAGTATGGGAAAATATTGCCATCTATATTTAAAAAAGCCAAAACTAAGCTTTCTTTCCTGACAATGAGTTCTTTAGTCATGGTTTTGTCAAGACACACTTCTTAATAGGATCTGAAAGCTCCCCACGTGGGCCTGTTTAGTTTCGTGGCCTTTTATTCTGATGTAAGGAGCAGAAAACATAATAATGACAGACTCATATATGATGCCCTTTTATTATAGGACGACAATGTCATAAATAGGATTAAAACTGGCCACCGTCTGCTGCTGGAGCCTTGCATCCTGCTTTATGTAAGGCCTACTATATCTTGGTTAACCACATGTGATACAATGGCCAAACCACATGTGAGAAAGCATGTCAATAAAAGACGCATTAATCAAACGCTACAGTTCTGTGTTGTGTTTGCTGAGGTTTTCAGCATCTAAATGAGAGATATAAGGAATATAGGTGAGGTTAGGCTGAAAGAAACATGCGACATGGAGGCCTGCTGCAAAACACTCCCATAAGTCATATATCTTTACAGTCTTTCATAACAAAGACAGTGAGGAAATGTTTCATTAATGATTGAAGAGGAAATTACGCTACATTTTAGGTTGCTAAAACATCCCACTTCTCTTATAATGAAGACTTTTTAGTGTGTAAAAAAAAATATTGTTTATCAGATACTCCTAAGGCACATGTGGCGGTCTTGACCATGCAGACTTCTGACCATAAATTCTCCCTTGATCTTTCAATGATGATGTAGATTCTGGGGGTGCTAACAAATCCAGGTGTGATTAAGAGGGACTGACTGAATAGATGCAGAAAATAACCCTCATGGCCCACATACAACAGGCTTTCTGAGGTAGCCAACACCTGGTTCATCTCTCCTCTGTGTATATATGTGCTGTGACCCAGCTTTGAACTCTACAACCTTCCCAACACCACTGATCTCCTAGTTGTTTATAAATGGTAGTTGGTCCCTCTTCATTGTAAAGCATGGTGGGTGAGCAAATGGGGTTTATCTTCAGAGGAATGATCCTCTGCTCTTTGCCCAACCCCTATGATGGGTGTTGAACATAACATAAACTTCTTACACATAGCATAATGGGAAGATGACAAAATTATTCACAGGCAGAATAATGTTCTGGCATCTGTGTCTTTAAAAAAGGAGAGAAGCCCGTGAAAGAAAAATGACAAATCTCCTTAAAAATCTCCTTAACATATCTATTGTTTCTCATTGACAATAATGTGATTTAATAGAGAGAAAACTGTGATTTTAGCAAGTTTACCTTCTCAGAATTTTCTCCTGAAAAAAAAAAAAAAAAAAAAGAAAGTCCTCGGTAATCTTAAATGTTGCATGTGTCTCTCTAGTTTAAGAGGAGATTTGGCGCACAGTCCTGCAGTGTGACTTCTCCTACGACAAACGTCAAATTGACTTGTTTTTCAAGCCGTGATCAAAATTAATGCTAGAGATGTCTTTGTTAGCCACCATTTCAGTCCCGCGTGTAATGCAGCACACAGTCACCGAACATGTGTGGGTTGATGATGTAAAACTCCGGACAAGTTTTCATGCACGCGTCCGTTTTTAATGCGTCTTGACTGTCGTAGTCTGACATAAATGACAGCTGAGATCCCACAGTGTGACATGAGGATAATGTTCATACAGTCTGACAAGCAACAATCCTAAAGGACTATTATAAATCGCATAGTGTGTACCCGGCTTTAGTCAGTTTTCTAGTTTGTTAATTGTTTCAGTTCTCCTTGTGTGCCTGCCTGTTTGTCTCCTTAGTTACAGATTAATTAGTATCCTCAGTTCAGGTGTTTCTTGTTAATTCGTCTCGTTAACTCCTCTGTTCACTGTGCATATATGCCCTTAGTTTCAGTGCATTCTTGGTCTTGTATTGTTTAAGTTACATGGTGTTTTGTGGTATAATTTCCTGGTGATTTTCCTGTTCCTAGTATTCTATTAAATGTTATTGAAGATATCTCCTTCATCGTGCATTGAATACTACAACACCCACCCATGACATCTAGAGTCTGAGATTTCAGTACGAAACATTTCTCCACAACTCAATACTCCTATATATGTAAACAGTTTGTATTTTTATTTCTCTTAAGATTAATTTTAGGACAAACATCTGATTCAAATGAAATGAAAGCATGATAACTGCATTACTGTATATCTTCTGAGCTATGAAAGAGCAACAACGTTTTCCTCTGGGCCAACAAGACAGAAAAATCACCATGTGATCCATTTAATATCTGTTATTTCTCCCAGAAAGCAATAGTAGACAGCAAGTGGACCCATTTCACCTACATTTTATTAGATTTTTCTGATGTTAAAAGGCACTCAATTTCTTGTCTCAGAGTTTCAGAAAAGGTCTCAACAATGTCTCACACTGTGATCAGATTTGTCAAGAGATACCAAAGTCAATCCAATGGCATAGATTTCAATATTAATTCATTTCTCATCAGGTTCTTAGATCAAATAATCTGACATTAAAGTTGATTCAACTGAGAATTACTTTAAGCCATCTGAGGTTTGAAAAAGCAACAAATATATTTTTCGCTGGGCAGTATTATTTGCTTATGCCTCCAATTATGTCTGTTAGTTTAATACTTTGTGACAATTTCAATTCAACTTCAACCAATCAGAATCAAGATTTCAACAATGCCACAAGGATGATTTATCAATGGCTTAAAAATGATCCCAATTTTCTTCATTTCTAAATATAACAAAATCTTTTCCCTTCTTAACACGCACTGCTGCTGATCATCATTTTTCGGTTGCTCTATATTTTTGTTGCTCTACACTGAATTTGAACAGCTGTTTTCTTGTTCAATAAATGGAACCTTATCCTCTCTCCCTCTCTTCACTAAGACAGCATTGATTTTGTCAAACAAAACCACTATTGTCTCATATGAGCTGAATAGACAGAGAAGCATAAAGCACAAAAGTAAACTGTCTGTTCAAAGGAGATGAAACACCACAAACACTGACATCTGGATCCTCTCAGGGTTTAATCGTATAAGGTAAATGGGCATTTTCAGACTTTAGGATTAGCTCCAAATTGATGGTCTGGACACTTTGTTGTTGCCTATCATTATTTTTTTCCAATTCTTTTGCTTTTTTGTCTCCAGTTTTCAGCTGCAAAGTGGAAACACTATATTTAGTTTAGCTCTATTCATGATATTACCAAACAACAGGCCTTTATCTGATGCTAATCAAATGCCATGAAGCAACCATTCATAAAAGGACACATTATGGTTTGGCCTTTTTGCTATGATGAATAAACTTTGAATTCCTCAAGTCCTGCCTCTTGCAACCTCCATGACCTGGAGAACAAGGTGTAAAATAGAAGCATTTTCCTAAAATTAGTTAAGAGGAGTCACTTATACTAACAGTTTACAGCCACCTTCATTCCATTACAGCTCTAGAGGGAATGTGGTACTATTTGATGGAGACTGGGGAATGTTTGAGAGGAGGGATAGAGGGAGGGTAATCATGACCTTGTTGCAGTATCATAACCACAGACACATGGGGATACAAAGAGTATGAATAAGTTCTTTTATATATGTATAGGGTACTACAGGGCTGAAGGCCCCCTGGGGTAAAGGTCTTTTGATTTTATTTTTTCTCACAGCACTAAATAGCAAGAGAACCCACCACAACACTTTATAAACACCTGCTTGTCGATATGCACTGCAAAATTGTCTTGATTCATGAGGTCATCACACTGCATGTCTAAAAGTAATAACATTAATATCTTTTTTACACAATTTGTGCTGTTTCATCAGCATTCAAGTAAATAAATATATATGTGTGCCTGAATGTACACTACCATTCAAAATTTTGGAGTCGGTAAGATTTTTTAAAATGTTTATGAAAGAAGTTTCTTATGTTCACTATGGCTGCATTTATTGATCAAAAATGCAGTAAAAACAGTAATATTGTAAAATGTCAGAAAACTATATTTTAAAATGTGCTGCTTAATTTTTTTGTGTAAACCATGATTTTTGTTGTTGTTGCTCAAAAGAAAGGCATTTATTTGAAATATACTTCTTGTAATTATGTAAATGTCTTTACTTTCACTTCTGATCAGTTTAATGCATCCTTGCTGAAAGAAAATATTAATTTATTTTAAAAAAAAAAGTGTATTTAGGCCTATATAAGACTGTTTTATATTTCTTTTTTTTTTTTTTTTGCTGATGTTTTTTGTTTGCGTCACCATTAAGGTAGCTAAATGTACAGAAATTTGAACAAGTAAACTTGTCAAGCTGTTAGTTTAAACAACTCTATAAGCCAGAGTGTTACTTGTGTCAGGAGCTGGGGCTATCCAAACAACTATTATAAAATTACAATCCATAACCCAAACACAGTGAACTGCAGTTAAAACAAACAAGGGAACACACAGGAGCAAGAGAGCAAAGGCTCAGCACAACCGCTCCTTTATGGAGAATAAAAAAAAATGGGACATGACTATAAATACCATCTGACAGAAATAATAACAAGGTGTATATGGCAATAACTGCTTAGTTTCATGCATGCTGTCCACCCCACGCTCAACAAGCATATAGCAAAACAAACAATAGCTTAGAATTGTGTCCCTGTGAGTGAGTGTTTGCAGCTCTGTTTAATCAGATAAAGCACAATGCCACAGGTTCACGTGTTTCACGAGCTCAAAGAAGAGACTCAAACAGAGCCAAAGAATGCAGTCCTAATTAAGGGTCGGTCTCAACATGTTCATCCGCTTTAGTTTCCTGAATAAATTATTCAAATGAGAAT